>CM020040.1:8674348-9274348 GCA_009769605.1 Bucorvus abyssinicus
CAGTCATATTTGAGCCACTTAAAGCAGGATAAGGAGTAATACAGATGGAAGGTATTGGTCAATGCCTACAGGAAGGTGAGGAGGCCAAGAGTTAGCTGAGTTCATTTTTACACCAGTTAATAGGGTCTTCTACTGCTAGAAAGCTAGCAGTGCATCCCATCCTACCCTCATCTCGAGTCAGGTACAAGTGTGATGATGTGAGAAGGAATTTTATAACCTGTAATTGCTGTTGCAAAGACTGAAAACCTGGGAGTCTGATCTGAGGGCTGAGGAGCTGGCCTAGGGAACGACCTGCCTGATCCCTGTGAGCTAGATTCTCACTGCAGGCAGAAATAGGTGACAGCCCAGATGTAGGAAGGTTCCTTGGCAGATGACTGTGAGCAATCAAACGTGCAATTACAGCTCCTTGGTGGATTGGCTGGTGGAGCTTTATTTTCACTTTCTAATGCACCTGCAGCCAGGTAGCTGCAGCAGTTTACCATTGCCCTAGACTGGTCTCGTTAGGCCTCAGAGATGTCTGTGCCACGTGCCTACATTGTCATAGGTATCTGAACCGGCAATTCTAAAAGCTGCAGATGTGCTCTGTGGGAAGATGCCAAAATGACACTGACTGTAAATAGAGGTAGTGGTTGCCATTAATTGTGAATGTCATGGCTGAAGATGTTAGAGCTGCTTCTAGGTATGCCTCTGCTAAGGCAGGATCTGCAAAAAATATGTTGCTTAGGCATTTGAGTGCTATGTGTTTTTTGTAGTGTGCCTTTAGATTCAACTTTCCATTATTACTGGAGAAGATAATTATTGCAAATTGGGATTTTGTAATAAAAGGCCACAGCTTCAGCCAGAGCTGCATCTAAAGCAAAAGCTCAACTCAGAGTTCCTTCTTCTGCCCACAGGCAAGCATGTTTCTTAATTTACTTAGTGAATTGTTCATCCAGTTCTAGCAAGAATCATTACCCTTTTCTCCTTTTTATAAATGCTTTCATCCCTGTGGCTCACAGAAATGTCAACGAAGTGCTCAGTTTTAGCGTCTTCATCGTACTTGTTTCTAGCTGATCTTGACTGACTCCTTGTCCTGGTTTCAGTGGGGTGGAATCACAGTCCAGCCATGGTGTGGAGGCCATTAGTGGTTTTGAGTCAGCCAGGAGCTTAAGCTGGGAGGGGCAAAACCCAGGGCAGCTGCCCCAAGCTGGCTAACAGGTGTATCCCATACCATAAACATCATGCAAAGTATAAAGGGGGGAGTTTGCTGAGGATGGGGCTCCTCCTCTTCCTTCTCTCCATTTCTGAAGGGGTCCACTTACTGTTCTGCTCCTGAGGACTGCTTTCCTGTTTGTTGTGATCACTGGACACTCGCTGGGCTGAGTATAACTCTGTATACTTTATTTTGGCATTTGTTATTAGTCTGGCTGTTTCATTATATCTGGTTTTTTTTCAGCCCCTGGGTCTCCTCTCCTTTTCCCAGTCTCTCTTCTCTACTGTCGTGGGGTCATTGGGTCATAGAGAAACTGGTATGGTTTAGCCCCAGGTATGGGCTAAATGTAGACACTTCTGTGATTGACTATTGCTCCATGTAGGTCCACTGGCATGTTTTGTGGTCTGCAAACTGCAGGTTTTTTTAGTCACACTGTATGATGTACTTGTGTAATTTTTGGTAAATGATTGGGTGGTCCTAACCCACTCTAAGTCCTTAATCTCTCAGTAGAAAATTAAAACTTGAAAGCAGTAGTATAACAGAAGTACCACTTTACTTGAGAGTCCTCAAAGAGTCTTTCAGATCCTTCATTCAAAGGCTTTTTTAAAAATGTGCCCTTATGTTCAAACACTTTTCTCCAGGTTTGGTGCACTTGTTTTATGATGTGAAGCATTTTTGTCACAGGTATTTATCACATTAGCACATTCTTAGTCCTCACAAATTCACCCTGTGCAGCTGTTTTTAAAGGAATTGCTATTCACTGATGTGCCTACTGCAGTTTGGGAGAGAAATACTGCAGGTTGAAGTTCATGTTTGGCTGGCAGTGTACCTTTTCTCTGAAGTGGCCTAATGCTCAGAGCTTCTAAGGCTTTCAACACGTTTTGTTATTCTGGAACAGAAGTGAGATCATGTCTGGAATATTGGTTTCATAATGGTATTTAAGCTATCAATAGTGTTTCATGGCTCTAGGAAGGTATTTCCAGTACCTGAGTCTACTCCTATTTACATCTCTGTCAGTCTAGATTTGTTCATAACTGCATGTCCAGCTGTCTGTTGTCTCAAGACCTCTTTGCAGCCTGCAAATACTTTTCCTTTTCACTCCATGATGCCATGTAGTGTTGTTGCATTGTTCATCTGTTCAAAGATGTCTTTCAGTTTATCCTAGTTTCTACAGACAGACAATAATTCTTACTAGTGTTAGGGCCTGAGAGCAGATTATATAAATGTAGAAATTAGTATTTGAGAAGTATTATGCAGTGCACTTACATAAAAAGGAAGCTTGATGCAGTGTTTTGTTTTGGTTTTTTTTTTTTTTTTTCCTTTGTGGATTGCAAGATGTTGCAGTGCTAACATCTCCACTTCCTGTAGTTAACATTTCTCTATCTAAAAGCTTCTGGATTTTTTGACTTAGTAATTTTGAAAAGAGTCCTTCTAGAAATACTTTCTAAAACAAGAATCAGGTTCTGTTTTCTCTTTGGATTGTCTCAAACATTCTTTAATTTTGTGCCTAACCACAGTTAATGTTTGCTACTGTATGTACTAAGTGAATATTCTGTATGTGGGACATAATGCATCTTCATGCTTTGCTGAAATTCATATGCTTTTATAGACAGAAGGCAGCAATATGAAAATGTGGATGATTTATTTAAAGCTATGCTGGTGACGTATAACTTCTTGTTTATGTTCTCTGAGGGGCTATACCAATGGTTGTGTAAGTCTTCTTGATTATGCTTTTAATGCTGTTCATAGGTCTTGATAGCTTACAAACTCATGTTCATGCATCGCTGGCTTTCGTGACCTCACATCTATAGTTTTTGTATTATGTTACTCTTTGAATTCAAAAAGTCTGCCTCATGCTCATGGTGATATAAGGCACAAAAAGCAAGATAGGACATGCAGAAAAAAGCAAGGTATTGCAAGACTAGATCTTGAATTACGAAGCAGCCTAGGAGAGTGCGCTGAGCTTCCCCTTGTTCTGGGCATTGGTAGTTGACTCTGGGGTCACACAGAACTTGTGATTATTTTTGTCTTTTTTTAAAGCACATAAAGATCTCGTTGGTTTTAGACTTGTTTGAAATACAGGAATAAAAAGCAAGAACCTTTTTGCCTTAAAACAGAATGACAAGAGGTGTGAAAACATTTGTCTTGCTTGCATCTCACTTCTGGTAAAAAATTTTGGTCTTTAAAGTCCTCCCTTTGTGCTACCTGATTAAGTGGAAATGTACTGTAAGATGTGACTGCCTCTAGTGCATACTGTTCAAATATGTCTGTCTTATATTCAGTTTCCATTCCTGGAAGGGTTTCACAGACAATCATGTTTTTCTTTTTGGTATTTTTATCTGGTAATAATAGACCACTTTTCAGTTGTGAAGCTTTGCATTTTCTTTTGGATATGAAGAAGTAAGCCTGTAATTGTCTCATTGTGAGTAGATGGTTCATGAAATGAGAAAAATTTAATTCGGAGAACAGCTGAATTAACTAGATTCGGTGTATCCCCTTATGCATGGATATTCTGTTAGGATAATTTTTATTCTGTCTCTTTGGCCATGTACACCAGGCTCACTCTTGCTCTTTGCTGAATAGTAGTTAGGTGATACAGTAAATTAATATCTGAATTTTTAAATTGCAATTGCTTTCAAATAAATAAAGAATTTGCAAAATAAAAAAATCCCCACAGAGATGTACATAGATTTTTGTTTTTTCCCATTAGCTGTATGAATTACTTGTGTTTTTACTACTAATGACAAATCAATTTCAATGCAAGGTAACTTTGATCATTGCTACTGTTAGAGGATGTTACTTTTCTGTTTTCAATTTAAACATTATCTGTGTTTATCTTCATTCACTGACTGAGATTAATTTGAACAAAACAATTATTTTGTTAGTGCTGTATGGAATTTTCTTTGTCTGTATTGCTATATTAGTGAGAAAACGTGTCTGAGACTACTCTATACCTTTACTATAATTTCCCTATAACATTGAAGGCATTATCTTTCATGCTGATAAATGTATTCCATAGTACATAAAATGCTGTGATAGGAACCTTGATGAGTCCAATAATATGTATAAGGGCCCTTTGTTATGGTAGAAGTCACTATTTCTTTTCCCAACCTAATTCCAGAAAAGCATTCTCAGAATCCACCTTGTACTGTGTTACATGTGATGTTCAGATTCTTCCCAGAACATAATTTCATTATAGGTTGGACAGCCAGCTTAATTTAAGCCATATCTTATAACAAGGAAACATACTCTTAGTTTTGCAGCTGTTACAATGCTAGTTGTACAAAACTTTGTATAAAATTGCTAGTTCTGTTTTTCTCTGTGCATTTGAAATAGGTTGTTTTCAGAAAGAGCAGTCTCACCTTACTTTATCACGTTGCTGTTTTGCCTGAATTATATAGGAGCACATGTTCTGTATAAAGCCAGTATGGTTACATCTGAAGTATAGAATGAATTATTTTATTTTTATAGCAACTTTATAAATAATGGTGAAAAAACTCTTTCAGTGACATAAAGATAAAAACTTCAGATTTTAAATTAGAATTATCAGAGGCAGAAAGGAACAAATTTTAAAAACTGGGAAGGAAGGAGACTCTTTAAAGGTTAGAAATAAAATACTTGCTTTAAAGGTGAAGTTTAAATTACAGGAAATGCATAGTAAAGATCTGTCAGATTCCTCAATTCAGAACACACTAAGATCAAATCTTACTTTACAAGGAAAATAAGGAACAAAAGGGAGGATGTGAACCACATTATGTTGAAGGATCTTACAATAAATATTCAGCAGAAACATTGGGAAGGGATGACAAAGACATTTTAATCTAGATTAATTGCAAAGTGTAAAAGGAAATGAATGGAATAGAAGGAAAATGGTTGTTCTTCTTTGGACAGGAAAAACCAGTATGCAAAAGTCAGAAGTAAAGAAAAAAAAGTATTTCTTGCATGTACTAATGTGATTTGTGATAGCTAGTTCCAAGGATGCACCAGTTTTGAGTGGAGGGTCATGCTATGTGAACAGAAACATGACATTGATTGCAACATTTCATAAATAACTATTGATTTGATTTGAAAACATTGTGCCAAGCTCTTATCCTTAGAAAGCTGTTGTGGAACGTGGCTATAAGATTTACTAGTATTTTTCAGTATTTCCTCCCTACCTGTTAGGCTTTAACAATCCTGCAAGGAGGGTAAATGCTGCTGATCGTATCTCTTTTTTTAAGTCACATAGTCTTTATGCCTTCAGCTTCCATTTCTTCTTCCACAAGTAGGTCAGATCCATTTCTAGCTCATTATTTCAAAGTACCACAACAGCAGGGCACTAAAACCAGTCACATACAAAGTAAGAAGGAGGAAGAAAGCCAGGTAGAGAATGGACAAAAGAATATATACTTGAAAAGCTTTTGTAATAGGGGATGAAGCTTTTGTTTTAAACAAGAGGTGCTATCAACTGTGGGACTTTATCCTATGGGGCACTTCATACCAATGACTGTTCACTGCCCTGCAGCTGCCCGTATCGCTATGTTCAGGAGCATGTAGTGAAGCCTTGTCTCACTCCTGCACTGGCAGGGATGAGTTTCCTGCAGCAGCTGGTGTTAGCGGTGGGGAGGGCACTCAAAGCACTGGTGTTGCTTAAGAGAAGCACCAATCCAGTCATCTCCTGTCACAGGTGTACTGTGAATGGCAGTGCCAAACCCACACTTCCTCTGCCTGGCAAAGGCAACAAAACTCTCACAAAACACTACTTTGTTTTGTGAAAACATCAAAATGTTTGTGTTGAGTGTTTCTAGTTAGTATGGTTTTAGGGGGGAAAAATGAAGTTTAATGAAAAACATTTTGCAATGAATCTGCTCCATTAAGTAAAAAAAATGTTGGAAATGGTGAATGGATTTTTGTCACTTACATGCATTTCCTTTATTTTACCTCCATGACGTTTGGGCAGTAGTTTACTACTGTGTACTTAGATTTAAAATCCTTCATATTTTTTCCCCCTAAAATACTTCAGCTTTTTCCCTAAAAAAGGGAGAGCCGTGAATATTAAGCTAATGTAGCCTAAGTGGGTTATATTCTGATAATTTTATTTCTGATAAATGTATTTACAGTGAATAAGCATTTAATGTTCATCTGAGAGTGGAAACTAACTAATCAAATAACCAAGGGAGAAAAAACACCTATAGGTCATTTAACAGGAATGCAGGCAAAAAGCTTCTAAGAGTCTTTTAGGAGGTATGAATTCAGTAAGATACAGTAGAAATCAGATTTTTTTTTTTTGCAATGTTCCACCTCTTAGCAACATATATGAGGGAAAAGAACTGGTACCTTCAAATGGAATAGAAAAAAAACCAGATTGTAACAGAATTCCCATAGCATCTCACTAAAGAGACAGACAAAAGTGACCAGAATAACAAACTGGGAAAAACTTTAGTCAGCTGAAAGCAGGCTGATTTGCCTCCTGAAATATGGACATACTTAATCAATGCATGCTACTGTGTTTATCAATGGGAGTTGGGTATGATATGGTTGATGACATGGAGAATGCTTTCAGAGTCAGCTAGTGGATTGTGAAGAGTTCATGTTCTTGCTAATCAAAGCAGCAAGACAATCTTTTGACCTGTGCAGTAGTTTTTTGTTGGGTTTTTTTTTTTAACAAAATAGAAGTAATGGAATGATAGATGATGAAATCATTAACAGTCAGTAAGCTTCTAACCTGGGAAGTGTGTCAGTAAGTGGAAGGAAAAACAAGTAATGGAAGAAAAGCCATAGAACTGAAGTTATGGCACCAAAGGTGCAGAGAATTAAAACAGAAGGATCACCTGTCCCCAAAACAGTGTTTAAAAAGAGTTTGATCTAAACTTAAACTAAATTCAATACAGTAATGCCAAATTATGCCAAGAGTTAAAAATAAAGCTTAGCCTGGTACACATAATTCTCTATTCTAAATTTCTTTCTGAAATGCTTCAGCCAAAAGTAGGGAAAAATGAACACAGAACTACTCTGACATATCTTACCAAAATGCTATAGATGCCTTTTCTCTTTTTGTGCTATACATGTGTTTCTCTTTTGTGAGACTATATTTTTAGATGAGTTAGGTGCTTAGAATTAACATAGACCAAAATCATAACTTCTCTTGCTTAAATGTTTTCAAATCCGTAAGAAATTAGTGTTTTGGACTGTATTGGTCACATCTTGGGTGTCCAGTGGTGAAATGCTCTGCTTTTCTCTAAGGCTCTTGTTAGATGTTTTATTTTCTAATGTCATTTGCTTTAAATCTTCCTTACAATGCTGAGAGGAGTTTAAAACTGCATTGGGTGTAGGGAAATGGCCATAGTTTTCCTATTTTGCATCTTTTTAGGCTTAAGCAGGAGGGTCTAGAGCTTTTGAGAATATACCTTTTTATGAGCAATCCAACTTCTTTTAAAGGGGAAGCAAAATATCTGCAGGGGACTTAAGTTTTCAAGTTCTCTCCATAGTCACAACAGTTATATCTGACTGAATATTATATATTCCAAGGATGTTCCTAAGCTTTCACTACAGATTAAAGATGTCCTAACAGGGCTTTTATTTTCTCTAAACTCTACGAATACATTAAAAAATTTGTAATTTTGGAAAATACTTACTGTGTAAGAGAGGAAAAAAAGTCTAGATGTTTTACAAGTGAATTTAGTGCTGGCTGATATGCTTGACTGACATCCCTAAAGACAGAATGCTCTCTTTCATTTTCTTGAACAGATATGTCATAGAGTAATGATGCACCATAACTGTTAAAAATTCATAGTGCGCATTCAGTCTTCATTCATGCTTTATTCATACTAGAGTCATGTATTACATCTGTTCCGCTAATGGAGCCAGTAAGGCACATATCTCTCCTGAGTTACAGTAACTTCTTTTTATTAAGGCAGAGATCTGTCTGCATGTAAAATATGATTACATAAACAATGGATATAGCCTGTGCCTGGAATTTCTGCAAAGCACTTACTGCAGCTGGTTACTGTAGCAACAGGCAAAGGAGGCTGGTTTAAATTTGTTAGTTCAGTGGGAGAGGCTTTCTATTTTGTTGTATTTTGCTTCAGATGGGAAATGTGCTGGTGTAACATCTGTACACAAACAATTTAAACCTTGTGTAAAGCAGTCTGCTGGGAAGTACAGCATGTTTCGCTTCCCAGTGTGAGGGTTCTGCTCTAACACGTCTGATTCCTGTAAGTTACCTCAGTCTTTTTTGTGTGTAAGACTGTAGAAATAATGTCATATGCACTAGTACTGTATTTGTCCTTCTTCCCTCCTGTAACACACATCTTAATTCAGTGCGTGTTTTTTAAAAACCATTTTAAGGTGAAAACATCCGGAAAAGGTCTAAGTGCAATACTGTCACATTTCAGTTTCTGCTGTTGTTTCATCTTTCCTGTTGACAAACAGCAAGTTAGGATTGCCCAGTCTTTCGTTATTCTCATTGTAAGCTGATGCAATGTCAGCTTTTCATTGTCTTAATTATTGAACTATTCTATGAGTTCTGGAATAATAAAACTGTCTCAGATTTCAGCCACCATGCCACCCTCCTCTATGAAAGTGTATTTTTGTCACAGGGATGTCCTTCAGATTCTTCTATGAATGTTAAAGCAAATACCTTATTCAGGCCTTCAGCAACATCAGCCTCATCTGTCACTATTAGTGTATTCACATTCCTTAATGATCCTGTTGACTTTTTTCTGTCTGCTTGCTTCTTTTTAATGTTTATCTTTATTAATTTTGAAAAATATCCTTTTAATTTGCATTTTGAATTTTCCTATCATTTCTAAAGTAACCAGCTAGCTGTGATCAACATTAGCCTTAACTCATTATCTTTTTAAGAATGCTTAAACCATCAGGTTTCTGGAATCAAACTGTTAGCTGTGCTGCTGTAACTAGGAAAAGGCTTTTCTTTAATCATAACCTATTTTTTTCTCTTTTCCAGCTGATTTCAGTAATATTTCTGTTAGTCTCAGGTATGTAATCTGCATCTCCAAATACTTCTGCATCCTTTAAAAGTAGTGTTTCTTAAAAACATATCTTTAGATAATCCTCATCACAAGAGAATTTGTACAGTATGAGAGGTGTAGGTGTTGGTGAAGAAGGAATGGGGAATATGGAGGACTGAGGTAAAAGTTCCTTTGGATTACCCACACATAAGTGTAGTGCATGTTGCTGTGAAACTACAAGCTATTAGGTTTTTGTTTCCTTCATATATTTAATCTATGGGGGATATACATACAAAAGATATATGAAAAAATCCCTGTTTGGTTTTGTATTAATTTACAGCTTCAGCTAAGGCTGATGTCCTGCTTTGCTCGGTGTTGAAAAGCTAAATCATCTGTTCCCCAGTGCTCATGGGCAGCTGGCTGTCTAGGGACTACATCTGAAAGGGTTGTAGATCTTGAACATCCTGAGTCACAGGCTTATAACTGCACCATAATGTTTGAGGTGGGAATGCCTTTTATTAGGCAACTTCAAAAGTGAAGCCAACAAATGAACAAGGAAATTAATTTTCTTCTTCATTGCTTGAAGTGAAATCATATCAAGAGCAGATCTGACTTTTGTCTGGTCAAAGTAACTGCTGACCTTTTATGTTTACATAAAAGGCTTTTCACTTCAGTCTTCCCACCTGATTTACTATGAAGGTTATAGTGCTGCCATAAGTTAAAATTGTTGTAAAATTCTACCCTGCAGAAGTCTAGTCATGAAATTCTTGTTTCAGTAACACTTGTTTCAATATAGTAGCTTACTTTTTTGAGACGGAACACTCTGGCTTGTTGCTGATGATCCTCTTTTGATAAGTAAAGGGCTTAATGGAATGAAAGAGATGGTAAGAAGAACTGGCATTTGAAATAAAGAACTCTTTAGTCTGGGGCAATCTCAGTTTCCCAGAGAGGCAAAGGGTGAAAAGCTATTCTTGTTTCCATGTATTGCCTATATTTGAATGCTTGCAGCAGAAGGCAGAATGAGCTGAAACAGGAGAAAACTGTATATTTGTGTTGGTTTAGCTGGAATAAAAAGATGTTGGAAATCTATCTCAGTGACAAAGCCCATTTTTGCTGGAATAGGCATCCTTGCAACTAAGAGGAAAAAGCCACAAGCGAACTTTGACAATTTAAAACTGTGCTAACCAACCCCAGGGAAATTTCTTCACAGTTAGTAGACTGTGCCTTTAAGCAAGCTCAAAAAGAGAGTAAAAATTCCTCAGGAAATCTAGTGGAGAGGACCTTAGGTATTTCTTCCAATTTATGTAGAAACAATCACCATTGCTTAACCTTGGTGTACAGGGTTATAAGAATAGTTGTTGATGGTCATGTGATCAAACTTTTTTTTCTTTTAAACCATAGATTTGCTTATAGCTCTGGTAGTGCACAGAAGTATAATACAGCTGGCTGGTAAGCAGAATGTACACCTCAGTTCTATGAGAATATGCAAGAGAAAGATCTTTGAGATTTAACCCCCTCCCCAAATCTATTAAATAAAATCCCTAAGAATGAAAATAGAATTAAACAATTCTGGAATAAAATCTTTTCTGTTGCCCTGATGCCTAGTTCCTTACTTTGTGCTGTTTACAAAAGGTTATATATTTTTCTCCCTGAAGTGCTACAGCGGGCGCTTTTGCTTAAGATAACAAATATTGGTATTACGTAAAATGCCACTCAGTGCAGCTTGTAGTGTGCCAATCATTTGCAGTATTATTTTCTTTCTGCAATAATTCATACAGCTTTCTCCCAAGGATTTGATTACTTCCATTACAGCTTGATGCCTAACTTGTACATTTTAAATAGATGAGACTGACAAAGGGGAGTAGAAAGGGTAAATGACAAATCAGAGAGAGAGGTAAAATGGCTTTCCCAAGGTCCCATAAAAGGATTGTAGAAGAACTGGAAGCAGATGCAATCATCCTTGATTAAGTTCCCACTTGCTGGACAAGAGAGTTTTGGTATGAAGATATGACATGAGTGTGGGGTTTTTTTTTAATCTGTGACCATTTGATTATCTGTAAAGAATTAACAACTTAATGAAAGAATTTTGGTAAATTTAGTGATAAATTTACTTGTCTCTTTAAGCTGAATTCATATTAGTTAGTAAAAGTGTATGGATTTCTCAGTACTGGTTTAAATGGAGGAACTACTTGAAGCATTTGCCTGTATCAAATCCATAATGTCTAACAATTACATTACCTTAAATAACCTGTTCTTTGTGTTCTGAAGTTTGACTCCAGGTCTCCTAATCCTATTCTAGCAAATAAAAATAACTTGTAAATTGGCCCTCTGTTTATTTCCAAAATGAAAGTTTTAAGACTTCATCCAGAAAGCAGAAACAAAGTCATACATGTATTTTCAATGGTGTAGAAAACTTTTCTTTTCTGAACATTACTATCAAGCTCCCACTTTAATGCCTGTAAAACTTGCTTCAGCTGGATTATATTGAATAGATTTTGAACTTCTGTCACATGCTTACTGCTTTGTCAGTAAGATTACTGCAGTATCTCATGCCATCTGCCACTATCCCTGCTCTCAACAGAGACTCTTTGCCAGTTATAATGTTATAAAGTCTTGTCCATTGGCATGCAAAAGTATTATTGCTGGGCATTTTGTTGCTCAGCCAGAAGGTTATGTTAAGGAGAAAAGAACATGATGTGAGAAGATTTTTTTTTTTTTTTTGGTGGGGGGAAACCACCCGCATACCTTTCTGTATTGGCACTGTAATGTGCCAAAGATGGTACAGAAGGAATTTGTACCATTACCACTGAAATGTACTCTCTGGTATGTTACAGGCTCCTACTGCCTTGGACTCTTGGAAGACCTTTTCCCCTTTTTTGACAGAGAAACACATATGCATCACTATCATCCAGATTCGTGTCATGAAGTGGATCTGTGCTCCTTCAAGTAGTGGTGTGTGAAAGAAAGAAAAAAATTATTAGTTCCTCTCTCCTCTGTGACAAAGTGCTGATTCCTGGGTTCCATTGTACCACCAGTTTCTGGGCCCAGCATCAGCAGCTCTCACAGTTACAAACATTTTGGTAGCTGCTGCTTCCTGCAGAGACCTGTAAGACAGTTGGCTAAGCTAGCGAAGCAGTGCCAGGAATGTCTGGGGTGAAATGGCTCCGCACACACATTCTTTTGTGTTCTTTGTAAAACCACTTCAGTCCAAGCAAACTGGATATATTAATTGGGTTGAATTAATGCAATCTGTTAAATATCACCCTATTTTTCCAGCATATTCTCCATATTCAATTACATTGAGACCATGAAAAAGAAGTGACGTATAATTGCATCATACAACTTATTGGGTGTAGAAGAAATCTGGGATGTTAAATAGCTGTGTTCATGGTCTGCTGAAGCTTTACGTGGTTTGAAAGGCAGCATTAGTCACTGAGAGAGCATTTTGCAGATGCCAAAGTAGTAAAGTGATAAAGTATCTAATGCTGATCTTTAAACTGTTAATTCTAGGCTAATGAAATTAAGGGAAAGCTTCTACCCTTATGTACAGGGGTTTTAAGTTGCTCATAGGCACAAGCAGTGGTTTATAAAATTTCAGATTAATTTTTAGAGGCAAATGTATACATTTAAGGAGCATTTCTAAGGGAGTGACGATACTGTGGAATATTAGTTGTTAATTCTGGATTTATTTGCTTATTTTAAGCTAAGATTGGGTCTAGATGAAAGGAATGCTGGAAAACTCCTAATGGAAACTGACCTCATACTAACGAGCATTCCCTGTTTTTCAAATTAAACTGATTTTACTGAGGAAAGTGCTCTTGCTGGCTATAAGGGGTGTGTTCTGTAAGCTTATTAATGCACCTTATATAATTATGCTGACAAAAACTTTTAACTGTAGATCAGGCCTCAGTGTGCAATAGAAGGACTTCTAAAGAATTTTGTAAATTGATAAAATATTTTCAAGTAATTATGAAAAATGTTTGCAGAGGGTATGGAGCCAAGATGATTATTTTTGTGTTGTCAATATGTTTAGGCTCCCTGCCCAGCTGAGGAAAAGGATAAGTAATCCTGAAGCTTGCAAATGCAGACTGTCTCTTCTCTGGTATTGGGATTTTTCCTTTTGCTCAGTTTCAGGTTCAAATAAACTTGAAGTAGTAAAATAACTGCTAGGAGAAACTTTCTGAAATCAGTGGAATTACTTCAGGAGTACTTGTGAGATCTTTTTAAATGTGGTTCTTTATTCTTTTCAAGATCATACTCTGGTTTCTCTCGCAGAAAATTGGAGTTTCTTAGTTTCCTAGGTAGCCAGTGACAGTAAGAGGTGTTCAGAGTTGGTGTGGAGAATTTTGATGCTGAGTCTCTAGCTCTGTTTTGAAACATTTATATATTTAAGGCAACGTAAAAAAAAAAATCAGTTTCAGGTTTTGTGATCATCACAAAGGAGACACCATCGAAGTCTTAAAGTGCTTACAGCTTTGTAGTGACTGCCTGATGGAACTCTACTGCTTGCTTTCAGTGAATTGTTACTGGAGATTTACTCAAGAGGAAGCAATAAGCAAGCCAGGTAGATTTAATTTCAGAAATACTCCTAAGTGAAACTATATAGGATGATCTTGTAACTTGGCTTTTGGAACATGCACATAATCATGCCTCAAGTGAACGTTTCTGTTTCTTGGATTTCATTATATTTTTATATTTGATGTTTTGGGTTGTAGAGGGAATAATATCTTAAGATCACTGAATGAAACATCTAAGGGTAACATCTGGTGTCTGCCAATGGTTTTATGGCCTTTTTCATACAGTCATTATTGATCCTCAGATTCTTCCTGCTCTGGAAGAAATGTATGAAGTCATCCTGTTCATTTAATATGGTATCAGTATTTATTTCATTTTGACTTGAAAAATCTTGTTCTGTTTGTTTTTAATCTCGAGTTTTAGATGCCCTGCAAGTTAAAAATGTAACTCTGTCATGCATGCCCAATCTCACAACTTGAACACTTAATAAAAGGCAAGGTAATAGCAATGCAACTACAAAGCTTTGATGCAGAGCACTAGGACTTTTAGCCTGTGTACTGCCTACCTGCTGAGTGCTCATATGCCAGAGAAAGAGATGAAGCTTAACAAGACAGACCTAGAAATCAATTTTTCTGAACCAGCCAGTGTTGGAGTATATTGTGAAGTCACTGGTGGAGAGAGCCCTATTTAGTAGTTTTCATGGAACAGAGATTCTAAGACCTCAAAAGCTCTATGACTCCCCTGAGATTTGTTGGTTTAAGTGACTGGTTGGGTTAAGGAATCCTATGTATTCCTCTACCTCAGAGAATCCATGTCTTGTTCCTAATTAACAGCTCTATTTGGCTAATGTTCATTTATAAATCCTGTAGAGCAAGAGCTATTGAACACATAGTCATACCAGATTTTAAGTGTTTTAGTTCTGCATGCATGGAATGTGCATTAGTTGAGGAAAGTCCCTTTTAAAAAGCCTTTCTGCTTCAGAAGGTTTCCTTGGGGAAGTACTGGTGCTTCTTTTAGGAAGAAAACCCCATGCAGTTGACCATCTTTTGCAATAGTCTGTTCAGTCTTGATATAGGTTTTCAACATATATATTGAAATGTGTATGCTCACAGTATATCTGCGTCATGGCCTACTTAAGAGAGAAATACCCATTATTCCCATATTAGAACAGTGGGAGTTTTATGTTGAATGTGGAGATGGAGATAAATATAATGTGTCCCTAGCAAAATAACCTTGCCAGCTTAAAATCTGGAACTGTGTGTCTACCATTTGATGGAGCAAAAATAAATCAGTGAACTATATTTCCCCTGTAGAAATAGGAACATCTCTGATTTACTTTGTATTGCTTACTTTGGGGACAACCCAAGTAGAGAAGGCTGCCAGGTATCTTGTTTGGCAAGGCCCCCTGTTTTTATGCATCATCATCACTGGTAGGTCTTTGTTACATGAAGTTTGTGGAATAATATGTGATGTGTAAGGTGGGAGTTAGCTGCTATCTACTGAGAAACAACTTTCCCCCTTGGTAATGGGATGTTAATTAGTGAAGACACAGATGAATACTTTGTATGTGCAGAGGACTGTGAAAGCATGAATAAATAACATCTCTAGTGATCAACTGACAGAATGGCAAATACACTGGTGTTACACTGAACAGATGGATTCTCTGCCAGTCATGATATCTTCTGCAGTAAAAGGGTCAAGTATGTTTTAATACAATTTTCTTATCCAGCAATGTCTTTCTGCTTCCCTCAAGTAGTGAATAAAGAGCAAAGTGATTCTGACAATGTCTTGTCTTTTGTCCTTCATTCTTGGGCTTTGGGAACTGAACAACATTGTATTACTTTTAGGGGTTGCTGAAAGGTTGAAGGTTGGGAAACCTCATCCAGAAAAAAAAAAACCCTGCTTCCCAAAGAAAAACAGAAAAGCTATATGGATAGAGATCTTGTAACCTGAAAGCCTATTTGAAGGGCAATTATTTGCTTTATGAGAAACTTGCCAAGCTGTAGTGTCCTTAGGAGTTCTATGTTCCTTCTGAAAACAGCAATAATTGACAACTTGAAGGGATTAGCAAAATCTTGCTGTGCCAGTTGTTTGTTTTGGAGTTTATTTGCCTTGATTTTTACTTCTGTTACATTTGATAAAGAGATGCAGTGATAAAATTCAAAGAGGTTTTTCTGGCAATGACTAGCTGCGGGAGTGCCCGATGAGGTGGAAGTCTCTATAGCTTGTTGTTACTCTTTGCTTTCTATTTTCAAGGGGCATAAGCAGCTACTGTATCTAATTGTATGTTTCCTGCACAACAAAATTTTCCCACATGAACTAGGGCTGTGGTCAGCTCTTTGACATATAGATTGGTATGGATAAACTGCAATTAGGAATTAATAATTAAAGCTATTGTACTTCAGCAATATTGCTAATTATCCTGGGTGCCTCTATGTCAGTCTGTCACAAAGTGTTAACAATTCTCTGTGGAACCACTGCCCGTAGCCTTGAGTAAGGGAACTTTGAGCTATGTTTGTTATGGAAAGAAGAGGAAACTATTCTGTAGAATAATGGATATGAAATACATCTAGGAGAGATGTGGCCTCTTATGCTTCCACAGATAAATGATTCAGACCTATTGTGGGAAAGGACCGTTTGCATGATTCAGTCATGGAAAACAGACATAGAATGAGCTCTGCAGAGTAACAGGGTTTCCAAGCTGATGTGAGGGTGTTAGAACATTCTCTGGACTTGTATCATCAACTATAGATTATTTTTAAGAGGATGGGCCAAGTAATGGGCTCAGACATAACGTACTCGCTGATCTGTAACCCACACATCTATATGTCACTCAGAAGCCAACTGTATTGTAATTGCGTGAGTTCTTAACAGGGAATTATGGGAGATGAGACTTTGGACTTATCTAGGGCTTTCCCTGGCTCATTCACACTGCTGAAGAGTTGCATGGCACTTTGTCCAGTTTGAATATGAGGTGAGTTTGGGGAGTGTAGGGTTCACCCACCATTTGCACAACACAGATGCACTCTAAAGCTATGCAAGTTACAGCAGTTTTGGTACTTGGCCCCTTAAATGTAAAGCTATTTTGCCCCTTTTCCACTTTGTCTAGGCATTCGTGGATGCAATTTGGATATTTTTGTTAAAAGCTAGTACTGACAATATTCATTAGCATGTATGAGGGCATCTCTCTCCAAGGTCAACAGTAAATGTTAACAAAAAAGGAATTTGCTTTCCAGCTAACTTCCTTCAATGTCTAAGTACATATGTTGTGGTTCGGATGTGTGGTGGTTTGTGCCTGTAGAAGGAAAAGTTTTCTGATTTCTAAAGCTTTTGAAAATGAGGGTTTGCAATATCTGCCCTGGATGCAAATCTAAACTTTTAGTCCATTAATATGTAGACTGAATAATAGAACTGTTATATAATGTATATTCCTAAACAAAAGCTACATGTATTTCTCTTCATGAGTAGAATTTCTTCTTGCCTTGCCTCGCTTCACAATTTTGCTTTCTGGCACACTGCTACTTACCTGCTGATAATGTTGAATATATGTATATTTTAGTAGGATAAGGTATACTATTACTTAAAAACTTGAATATTCATGAGAGCTTTTTTATGGATGTTGCATCTGCTTTCATTTTCTGTGTCACTAGTTCTCTGTAATATAAATTAGTTTAACGCTTCCCATAGGCCAAATTCTAGTCTTACATATGCCAAAACCTTGCTGAAGCAAGATTGTGAGTCTGTTCCTACCAAATCTCTTACTTAAGCAGTAATTTGCAGATGATGGGCTTATATGAACTTCTATTTTAATATCTGAAGGAAAGAAGATTATCTTAAAAGTTTTTGTAACGTTGACTATGTTACTCTGTAAAATTTTTCCTAAGGCTGAAAACCTCTATTCCTGATAACTATATAGGCTTGTATTTTCTGTCAAATACTGTTTACAAAATATGGCGCAAAAGCTTGTGCGAATGCATTAGGAAAAATTCTGCAAGAGGGAAATGCTTTGCATTTTGTTTTACTTTCCAGTTGTGTTTGGCTCTTAAAGTAGAATGAGACTTTCCTGTAGCTGGTTGCTTTTGGGTTTTGCTGCAAATAGCAGAATTTCAAAGGAATAAGAATCGTGAAGGGTATCTGACATTACAGAAAGAATTCCATTGTTCTTACATCTCCCTTTCAAGTATATGTGGTCTTTTTAAAAAGAAGAAAATTGACCTTTGAGGGAAAACCATGCAGAAGCACTTTTTCTTTTGTTTTAGAAAAGAAGTTTCAGAGTCTTCACTGGTACTGGAAAAACACTGGTTAAAAAAAAAAAATCTGTTGTATTGAAGAGCAATTTCCAGTTTTCAGTGGTGGAAATCAGAGCTGGCAGAAAATCCACTGTAAACTTCTTAACCTAGACTATGTCTCTGTAGGCATGTTAGCCAACGTACCACAGTACTAATTCAAGTTTGGTTTAGACTGGGAGCTCATTTGATTCACATGCTCCTGAACTTTCCTCATAGAACCAGGGGAAAAAATGGCAGTAAAAGATTAGGCAACTCTGTTTGAATCTGTATTGTTTAGTTATCAATGACCTCTATCCAAATTTAACTAGGGTATGCATCTTGAAGTGGTATGGGAAGCCATTGCGAGAGGCCATTGGAAGAGGTGGTACAGAAAGCAATTACATGACAAAAGGATGTTATGGAGCTAAATAATCAGTGAATATCCAAAGGCAACAAAGAACATAGGGCTAAATTCACTTCTAGTTTAAATCCATCAAGTGCTAAAAATTATTTGGTAGCAAATTTGGTCTTCTGTCACAAAATATTTTTGAAGGTGCCTTGTCACGAATTATCCTTAGTGGTTTGTGAAGTACCTTTTGAAAAAATAAACATACACTTAGAATAACTGGATATTAACAAAGATCCAGATGTTAATATGAACATGTCCCAGTAAAATGAACCCCTTGGTGTGTGCAATTAGCATCACTACCTTGAAAACCATAAACTTGTTTCCTCTGTAGTTCTGCACTACGCACAAATCTATACTCTATTTAATTGTTTTCTGATTTGCTAATAGCATCCCAGTTTGTGTGATTTTTTTTTTTTTTCAACCAGTGTTCTTAATAGTTTGACAGTGAAATATTGCATATGGTTTGAAACTAAAATCCTACTGTTACTCCACAATCGCAGGTATAAATGGTCAGATGTTTGTGGCTTCTTTACAGCCTTTCTAATCCAGAATGTGACTAAAACCAACTGACTCCTACAGTAAGCTCCAAGACCTTTGTAATACAGAAGAATTAAAGACAGACAATACTGCTTTCAGTTTAAATTTTCAGATATTTCAGAGGTGAATGTTACAGCTGCTAGAAACCCAGGGGGCAAAAAAGAGTTTTCTGAGCCTTCTTAATAGATTTTGTTGGGAACATTCCAACAAAAGTTTTCATCAGGATATTCTGAGTCCTAAAAAACTCTTACTGACACTTAAGTAGCAAAACTGTCACCTAAAATACAGACAGCATGAATGAAATTAGACAGATACCCACAAATCTCACCTGATCTGGTTAAATAAGCACAGAGGTGTAAGAGTATCACAAAATACAAGATGAAGCAACCTGCGAGACAGGAATTCCATCCTGCATTTTACAGCCTTGATACCTGTTGAGAGTCTGGGCTTTACTAATGTCATGTTTCTCTATAGGTTAATATGTCATAAAAGCTTTGATTAGCTTAACTCTTACAGTTTGAAAAAGGAACTGGAATTTAATTCTAAATAACACTGACTAATTTTGCCTTGGTCCTAGTGTTTGTTGGAAATCTTCCCTGTTATAAAAAGGATGATGAAAATTAGGGTGAGAAACTAAGACACCATGGCTACTATGTAGCAAAGAGTACTTTTAAAATGCTACTTGTGGAAATACAGTCTGACCCACGGTTTCAAGTTTGGGCTAGAGGAACGAATATATTTTTAATAGACTCCTATTCAGTAGCTAATCTGCATTAGGTTTACATATTTCTGTGTCCAGGCTACCCTATTATTACCTTTTACTAACATGAATTATCCTACTGCTGAACATAACCAAGAGTCTGCTAAAGATACTACAACCATTTTCTGCAGTTTAATTTTAGCAAAGGACGTAATTGTCTCCAGTAAGATTTAAGCTGGCTCTTTAAAGCTTAAGTGTTCTACTAAACTGCTGTCTACCTGATAGCAATCAGAAATGGGTATTAATTCCATCGATTCACTACCTGCAGTAGTATAAGCTTTTGCTCATTTTGGAGACAAGACTATTTATGAAGAAACTTAATAAAAGATGTTGATAAAAAGCAAACCCATAAGGCTGGGATTTCATCAGTTACTGTTGTAAAGCAGGCCAACATTACATCCTTTCTGTTTTAACTGACCCAAAACATTTCCTGCTGTACTGATGTAAGAAACGCACATACCAGCCAGTCCAGAATCTTTGGAGAGTTCCTCCAGCTGTAGCAGTGCTGTTCCATTTCACTGAAGCTTCGAAAAGACAGAATTTATTTGTGCTAGCCAAGTGTTGGCCAAATCCATGCAGTCTAGCTGAATCTTTCCCACTTGGTTAAATACTCTTTATATTTCCATAATTACAGATAGGTCTGCATTTTTAAAGGATTTTTTAAATGTTATATACCATTTGATTGCTTCCTTCAGTAAAACCAGTCTCTTCTTGTCTTTGTAATACTATCTTGTCTTTGAAATACTATCCACGTATGTGGGGCATGTGAAAAGCCTTGTTAAAATTTGTCAGTAATTTTTTTTTTCAAAGAACCATTCCCAGGAAATTGTTTTGTTAAATTAGAAACATTTTGCAGGAATGTTGGGTTGCTGCTCATTTCAAAACACCATGAATACAAGCTATCTGGAAATTAAAATATCAAATCACTTGGATAAAATGGAATGAAACTAGCATTTTGGCAATGATTTCCCCTTGCCTGCTGTTTTCTTGTAGTATTGACCCTTTCCATCCTTAGTCAACATTTTTTTTTTTTTTTAATGAGGGGGAAAAAAAAAAAAAAGACATGTTTTTGGTGGCTAAGAAAAGGCTTCCCCCTGGCCCTGCGTTGGCCAGGATTCTCCCAGCCTATCCTTGTGCTGCAGCCTCCCTCCCTGCTGTTTCCTGCTCACCTACATGTGGGCTGTGGGACGCTCTTCCAGCCAGCTATACCTGCTGCTCTTAGGGCTGATGTGCTCTTTCCTTTTCCTTCCTGACAATTTCTTATCACTCCCAGGACAGCAAGGTAAACCACCAATCAGCATGACCTCTTTTTTACAATATAACATAATTTGCATTGACTGAGCAAACAACAGGAAAGGATGCTTTCACATTTCCGAAGTATCAGAACCAAGAAGGCAAAATAACTGTAATGCACCATTTTAAAAACCATTGATGTCTGAAAGCCGATCTCTTAATTTCCAAGTGTTTCAGATTTCAGTTGCCTGTGGCTGGCATTGTCTCTGTGCTAGCAGATATAGATTAGCTCTGAACAGCTGCTTTTACTGGGAATTTGAACACTGCAGCAGCAGTACAGAGTATAATGATGATGCAGCAAAAGTTCTGTATGTGTTTGAAACGAATCAGAAAACAAACAGCTTCAGAAAACATGTTTGGATTTAAAATGAATTGTCCCCAAAATACTATTACGCTCTATAAGCTCTCTAATTGCTGCCAGAATACTGCCTTGTTCTTGCATGTTTTACTACTACCTTTACCTGTTCTAAGTATGAAATATAAAACCAAGATGTCAAACAGAAGCAAATATCAAGAAGATGCTAGTGGAATATCTATTAAAACTAAGAATTTCTACCCTCAGGACTTGTTATCAGTAAAAAGATGTCTATATTGATGTGGCATGCATCAACAAGGCAGAAGACTGAATTTATGAAAGGAGGCAAAAATGTCTCTTGATCCACATACCGCCTGTATTATTGAGGAATTAGCATGTCTGTGAAATAGCTGATCCACATGCAGTTTGTGGGATGGAATGGATCCACTAGAATTGTTTCTAGATTAAAGAGAATTAGAAAGGTAATGGAAGACAAACATCTGATTCTAGCAGAGAATCTCCTGGAAAAGCTAAAAGTAATAATCAGCACATAGAAGTTTCTAGCAAAGCTGAAGGTGGGTGTTTATGTGCTAAAGACCTCCTTGCATTTGTGAATTCACTAGGAAGTGCTTTTGGAGGAGAGTGGACTAGTTGTGGAGAAGGAACGAGGTAATAAGAACAGTTCAGGTCCTGCAAGATGTTGCTGAGGTCCAGGCTTATCCACACAACTATTACCAAAGTAAAAGACCTGACCTGGCTTATGTTTCCAGGTCTGCCGAGCAACTGTGACAATTTCTTTAAAGAAAACTGCATTTGTTTTCTGATGCTACCTTTGGGGTATTGTGTTCTGTCATCTTTGTAGTCCTGAAAAGCAGATGATAGGCAGGTCCCTGAGGCTTACTTTGCTGTGGGGTAGGTTACCGGAGCTGTTACTGATGATGAGCTGATGGGAGAGCGTTTATCCTTGGCAATGTAGTTGCCTGATGGATATTAGGAAGCTATATATGCAGTTAACTCGTTTATGTGACTACTTTGGTTAAAAGTCTTCATTGATTCTCAGTGAAATTAACAAGGTGCTATGTATAGTGTTTATGTAAGATTCTGCTTTCCTCAGGGATTAATTTTGCATGTATGAATTAGCCTCGTTGGTGTAAATTCAATCCCTCTTCTGAGACGGTGCAGGTAACTGCGGCAGAGGGAGCCTGCACAAGGGCGGCCTTGTACTGCTTGAATGTTGCGCAGCCAGGCACCCGAGTGACTGATTACCGCCTGATGGGCTGTGGTGCGGGGACACGGCCTCTCCGCCGTCGGGCTACAAGCGCAGTTTTGTATACGTGGGGAGCGGCAGGTAAACCCCACAGCAGCCCTCACTGTCTGAGCTTCGTCACGTACAGGGCCCTGCTGAGCACAGAGCGCGAAGAGCGTCGGCACAGCTCCCCCAGCCCTACCGTGAGGGCACGCCCCGCGCGCCGGGCCGGAGGAGCTGCCTCTCGCGAACGCCTCCAGCCGCCTTTCAGAGGGCCGGGCTCCGGGGCGGCGGTGCTCCGGGAGGGGCTGTAATGCCACCAGCGGGGCGGTGCGAGCCCCGGCTCTGTCCGCGCGGGGCGGCAGGCAGCGCGTGCCGACCTTTAGTCGCGAGCGGGGCAGCAGCGCGGAGGTGGCGGCGCGGGCTCGGGCGCGTGCTGGGGCTAACGGGCAACCAGCTGCTCCCCGCTCGCGCCCTCGGAACCGTGAGGGCGGCCGCGCGGAGCCCCACAGCTTCCAGAAGGTTCGCGGGCGCCGCGAGGCTTTAGGTAACTCCGCGGCTTGAAGGCACCCCGCTGTTCCGAGAGGGGACGAGCCCGCGTCGGGCGCCTTCATGAGGGCAGTGCAGGGGTGCCCTCGGTAGTGGCGGCCCCAGGAGGAAACGAAGAAGCTCCTGATTTTCCGTCTGCAAGGGGGTTTGCTGAGAGCTCACCCGAGGGCACCCTGGTAGGACTAATGCTGCAGGTGATGGTTTTAATTTTCAGGTTTTATCTACCTGCACAATTCCCTAAATTGAGTGTTTTGCCATGTTTTCCAACAACTTCAAATAAGCTAGTCACAGAGTTATGTGATAGGAATAGATTCGTTTGCATAAAGCTGTCCTAATTGGAAGACTTTATTGTGGATTATGGGAGCAGCAGCATTTACTTTTGGACTTAAATAAGATAGTTATCAATGGTGTGTGTATGCTAACTCAACAGTGGTTTTGGAAAGTACGGATTGTTAATCTGTGGTCTGTAGAAATTAATTTGCAGTTGGCTTCGAGTCTTTCTTAACGTCTCATAATGTAACCTGAATTTGAACAGAGTCCTCTCCCTAGATTTTCTGTAGCTGTTAAGCAGTGTTTCAGAAATGCATATGAGATGTTCAAATAAATTTAGTGTCAGTTTGGTGCATAACCTCTTTTGATTTTCCTTGGATATGGCATGGTTTCCCAGTAGCTTCTGTATGCTGGTCTGTTATGCGTCCCGAAAAGAACAAGGTGTTTGAAGAAGTGGCTTCAATGCAGCATAGTGCTGGTGAGCCAGCCCAGAGGTTAGGTAAAGATGCACAAACCCCTTGGAACAGGCAGTACCCTCCCTCGTCCTTTCGCTCGCTGATAGTGTACGCTTCTTCCTATAACATTTCAAGTTAGAGTGTTGTTCCAAAGCCTACTGTTATTAGTGAAGGCACATTAAACACAGCAGCTGGGATCTACACCTGTGGTTTATTTATAATGTAATGCAAAGCCTCTACAAAACACTTTGTAGATAAGGCTGATGGGCTGAGAAAAATGCAGCAATCCCTGAACAATCTGATCATTTATTTTCCACCTTTTCAGACAGTGTTATATCCCAAGGGATTTCCAGTTGTGACTATGTTGTTCCTTTGTAGTATTTACTTTTGTAGACTCCGAAGGACTGATTGTGAGGGTGATAGTGCTTAATATGCCCGAGCATGTTGTTACAAAAGTACTTTTTGGGCCTTTTCACTGTACTTGTTCTGTAGTCTGATCAAAGTACTACAGCCTGGACTTGGTTACAAATTACAGCATCGGATGGTGGTCTATGGTTATTCCCTTTCCAATGATTAACTCTCCTATACTGGGTTTCTGAATAGAAGCCAACAGTATCCATTCACTGCTTTATACTTTCTTCTCATAGGAGGCCTAAACAAACAGAGGTTTAGATGGATATTTAGATAATGTGAATGGGCTTTTATTGTATGTATAACTAACCAGTGAGACTTTATTTTCTGATCTAGAAAACGAAAGCTGTGTGATTGGGCTCAATGCAGTGTTGGTCTGTTAGGTGTTCAGGGTGATGACGAGTGGCTGGCTGAAAACTGTTAAGCAGATCCAAGTATAAACTTGTGTCTCTTTTTAAGTGCTTCAGTATTACATAAACTTTTGACATGTGGCTGGTATGGTTAAAAACCATTCTGATAAATACTGCTAATAGAATTGTTCAATGAAATTAAGTCATTGCTAATTTTGCACTAGGTCAAGGATATACCCAAAGCTGAACAGTGTTATTTGTTGTTTTCTCTCTTATTCATTTGGTAAATAGTATCTTTTCATTCCTAAATTATGTTTCTGTTTTTAAAAACAAGATCACTATGGAAAACTGTGGTTCTGATATGCAACAAACATTTCCAATAAGACATTAATAAATATATTTTTATGCTGATTCGTTTACTGAATAAGTATTTCGTAACTATTAGGATCTCTGTTCCAAGCTGAGGTTTGTGGCTCCTTAACCACTAGAAGGCACTCTGGTATAAAACTTCCTCTTTAACAGGTTACAGAACCTGCATCTAAGTAAGGACAAAACATAAACAAACATGACTGGCTCTAAGCAATTTGCTTCTGAAGATAGCTATGCTCACTCTGATGTGAGATGATAACCTTCAGATTATTGTTTGTCCAGCTCATCAGAACTTATGCTCAAATACATACATACTGCAGTCATGTGTATGCATAGTAATTACTGTGTTATTATTGATGTTTCATCAGGTAGGACCTAGAAACCAGAAGGACATTGAGTTGTCTCACGTTCTGTGGTTCGTACACATGTATACTAAATAAATTACTGACATGTGCTAGCAGGCAGAATTTTTCACCTGCCAAACTCTGCTTTCAGTACTGCATCTCTCTGGTGGCTTCTGTGAGAGTGATGTTACTCCACCACTGCGTATTTGTGCAAAAGTACACACACACAGTGTTAGGATTCACAGTTAAACACAGAGGTCTAGAAATGTGAATATGTTGCTATAGTAACACTAAATTGTTTTGTATGCTGAGCTGTTGCACTTGGAACTTTCTTCTGTTTTGTGAGGTCGTGAGATGTTTCCAGTTTAGCAAGTAGTTTAGAAAACAATAGGTTTCATGTTAAACACTATTAAAAATAATTGATATAATATAACTTGTTCTTTTTTCTTTTCTTTATGTGTATTTGACTAATTCTCTATTTCTATACATTGCAGTGTTGTATATTGGGTTAAAAACCCCCAGACTTCTGGAATTCAGTATTGGATCACTTTGAGTCTGAACACTTTTGAATTGGTGTCCTGTGAAATTATGTATAGTGCATTTGGAATTTGCCAATATTTACTGAAAAGATATGCGGGACTATATATCCTGATCAGAAAAGGCAGTCATTGGAAGCAATCACCTGACTGGTGAAGTTCAGTATATGTCAGCATTAAACTTGATAATCAGTATAGTTAAATGTTGAATGTCAAAATCTGAAACTTCAGAAATGTTTTTCTTCTCATTTAAATATTATGATTTTGAAAAAGAATTTACTTTTTCCTTCTTGTTGTAGTTAAAATTTTGAATTTTGGCAGAGAAAATACATAATTAGGAAAATGAAAAGATTTTATTAGATTATATCAAAAAAATCAAGATATTTTGAGCTTGAGTCATTTGTGACTTTCATTAATCCTGACTTTCTTCTTTTTCCTCGTACTTGATGTTTTATGAAGATTATTGAAGATTATTACCCCCCCTCCCTTTTTTTTTCTGCCTTCCTTCTCACTAAAACAAGATTTGTATTCTGGCTCAGACTCTGTCTAGGACAGGGTGAAAAAAAATCTCTTCCAAGGGACTCTACTACTTATTCTTACGTTACCTTACTACTTCTAATAAGCATCTGAATCCCGATGAGTTGTTGGGGCTGCAACAGCAGCCCCTCCAAGGTTCTCTGTCACTGGTACGATGTCAAGAGACAAACCTAACTGCCTTCAGTTTCAATAAAATAATTTTGCATGTTAGATGTCTTTAAAAAAATGTTAATCTTATGCTAATTTTTTACTTCATGGGGTTCAGTTTCAGAGAAAGTTAATTGCTCTGGAGGAATATGTCATATTTCATTACTTTCAGACATAAATTTTTCCCAGTTGTAGGAAAACAGGTTTGCAAAGAGTACCATAAGGCACTCTTTCTATAACTGAATCTAGAAAGGCAGATCTTTCTGTTTGGACACCTATTAACGATACATAATGCTAGTTTATGTAATCTGGTTCCAAATACATTATCTACAACGAATTCTGATGCTGTCGCTTCCATTTAATTTCTAGGGAACACTTAGATAGATAGGATAAAGTTGAAATCAGTGGTTTTGTGGAAGTGCAGGGCTGTTTAGAATGTACTGACACTTAAAATGAAAACCTCACAGGATATGCTTTTTCTCAAAAATCTCAAGTGTGAAGAATAATTGACATAAAATTCAGGAAATAAAATAGTATAGGACAAGAAATAAAAAACCCTGCTTTTATGCCACCTTGACTAACCAAAGCAATGAAGTGCTCAGAAAACTCTTTACTAGCTTTTATTTGTATTTAAGGATTCAAGACTTGATCCTGCAGGATGCTCAACAATCTTATTGCAGTCTGGCAATTGAGCATTTGACTGTTCTCAAGCATTAAGAACAGTTAGACATACAAAAGTTAACTTTGCCAAGTCAGCCTGCTGGGATGGAGGGCCTTGTCTTTGCAAGTTTGGACTCTGTTAAAGCAGGTACATTGTTATCTTAGGAACAAGTGAATTCTCCCTGGCAGGGGTGAAAAAACCAAACAACCCAAAAAATCCAGCCCCAAACCCGAACAACTTTCCTCCCTTTTCCCAAGGAAATGCTCAATGTAAGTGGGTAAAAAAAACCTTCAGAAAGCAAGAGTAACCTAATTTTGTAGAATAGAACTGTTCTTTCCCCAGCATAGGTGCACAGCAAGGAAGGTTCCTTGTATCTTTGCACTTGGACACAAGTAAGAAGCTGATGAGGCAATCTGTCCCTATCCAGAGCATTGCAGAGAAGGGTCAATCCACCTGCTAAACAGTGAGTGTTTGAAGACTGGCACATGGGAGGCATCTGGTTATCTAACAAAAATGCTTGTGCCTGTTTATGTCAAGTGGAAAGTTTGTGAGAATCCTCTGGCACCCCCACCCTCTTTTTATTGGTTGTTCACAGATAGTTTTCATGCAGAAGAATGTGCTTGATGCTGCGGAAGGGATGAATTTAATTTCATGCACTGAACCAATCCTGAAGCATAAAGTAAATCTCCTAGAAGAAAAAAAAAAAGTGGGTTAAGCAGTAGCAGTACCAATAATATATGTTTTGCTGAGACATACATGGAGAGTACTGGTATAGGTTAAACTGCATGTCATTGAAACAGAAGCAGAAGGATTCCTATTGCATCTTAGTTCTGTGCTCTTGGTTTATAATTCATGTTAGTATCCTGTGTAGGACCATCTCCAGTTAAGCTTATAAAAGTCCTGTGGTGTGTCCATGGGAAAGACTGTATTTGCTTTAGTTTTCTGGAAAAAAACCAGTCTCCCTGGAAGCGTAATCAATAGAGAGAATCAAAAAGTCAAGACAGACATCGTAGGGTGTCTTAGAGAAGTATGGAAGCATGCGGACATCTTGTCAGCTTTTAGCAATGAAATTTCCCCAATATCCTTGGTCAGAAATGGTCCTTGCAAGAGTTTATGATAGAATACAAATAGGTTATAACTGTATATTTTATTTTACTGATCTGAGGAATGGTTTCTAGATAGAGGGAAAACAGACAACTTTATCTTGCATTGTTAGAGCTATGCTTGTACGCGTGTGCTTCCCTCAAAAAATCCTCCTGCTTCTTTGTAACCACTATGTCTCACTGAAGTCAGCTGGTGCCACTGAGGGTAATAGTTCTGCTATTTAGTGCAGAGAGGTCAGAATTTCACTGTAAATCTTCATAACTACATAATCATTTGTGACTAAATCGTTATCTAGATGAATGCTAGCATAACACACTGTTTTTTTATCACAAAAGCTTATTGGCTCCCAGGAATTTGCATGTCAGCTGAGACCATCAGCTGAAGACTGTTCATATTTTTGTAAAATTATCATGATTCTAGCAGCACTCTAGAAGTGTTCAGCCAAGCAGAAGTGAGGATGTTCTTGTTTGCCCTGAACTTCTGGAAGATTTTATAAACTTTTTGTATAAGCTTATTTATATGAACTTATATAAAGCAAAAATAACAATTGCTAAAAATTGTTAAAGTTTCCTTGATATCTTTTGGATAAACTACTAAATATTATATAATTAAACCCATTAAATATGGCTTAATTTGGACATGTTAACACCTCTATTTATTGTGGATTTGCCAAAGATGATGAGAATGCAAGTCTTTTCCCTGAAATGCTGTAAATCTGGACCCAGGTTTGTAAGCCAAAGGAGCGATAACTCGAGGGGTTGTGACTTTCAAAGTTATGACCACGCAGTGTAAGATTTCAGTCATAGCTCAGGTTTCTAATAGAGTTTTTCAAACCTCTATGTTTAGCAACACTTAAGTGTTGTTTTTGGGCCGCTCTGTAGGAGAAAAATGTTGTACAGCAGCCTGGGAGGTAAAGCAAGAGCAAAGTATGACCCAGGAAAGTCTCATAACTTCTAAATTTTGAACTGCAGAGCTTTTCCCCAGCTGAATATGCCCATGTGTTGCATGTGCCCACACCTCATTGGAAAATCTGCATGTAAATGTGGTTAGTTTAAGAAAAAAGAAAAAATCTGAGCTAGGCATTTCATGGCTCTCTTTTTCATGGGATAGATGGATGGAGGAAGATCTAGGAATAGTTCTTCCTATATGGAGAATAAACTTCTAGGATAAACTTGCTGCTGGATTTACCTTAACTCCTGCTCAAATACTTTTGGCCTGGAATATGGCACAGGCAAGAAAAAGTGGTGAAATACAGGCTATAGAAGATTAGGCTTCTCTCTTACTCTGAAAGACAGAAATGCTGACTTTATTAGGTTAAATTAATTTTAAACCTGAAAAAATTAATGAACTCTTCTTTAGAATATGTGTGGTGTTTTTTACATTTAATGGCTAGTAATAACTAAGAATTTTTAAGAAGTGCGCACTTATTTTAAAATAGTACGTATGAAACAGTACGTGGATATAATCACAAAACCGTTTGGGAACCTTAAATTTTTTTTTAAAATTGTTTTAAGACAATTTCTTAAATAGTTTAAACCAAGTTTATTTTTAAAATAACAGATAAAAAAAGCTGCTTCTCTTTCTTTCTAAATATTGTTAATATGTAACAAAATAATAAAATTTTCCTTTGTTTCCCGATTCAGTTTTGCACTACCACTGATGTCTTGCAAAATATCTCCCTTTTCTCTACAATGCATATCAGTGCAGGAATACAAGACAAGGCTGTAGACATTCTTTATTTCCATTGGTGCTAGATTGTGAAAATAACCTTTTATCAGGGCTTGAGTTTTTTCTTATTTTTGTTTGTATGAGTTACAGTGGAGCAAAATCTGTGTATAGACCAGGCCTTAACTTGTATGAAGGAATTTCCTTCCTGTCCAATAGGAAGGTATTGTTTATTAATCATAAGGGTGACAGTACTGCCTTATGATGAAGAAGAGAGGAGGAGGTCAGCTAACTAGTTTTTTTAAGAGAGCTGTTGGCTGAGGGATATAGGAGATAAAGTTTTCCTGTTGCCTGTAGTCATAATTTCTCTGTGTTCTTGCTCAGCTCTTAAAGAATATAAAATAAAATACGCAGGGAAAAGTAGTGACTCCTGAACAGAGAACAGTCAACTTTTAAGGATGCAATTAACAGAGACATTAATTTACATGAGAGTGCTTCTGTTAGGATGATGTGCAAGATTAATGTGAAAGAGAAGTACTGTGATGGAAACAAAAATGAATACTCAGAGTAAAGTTTTGTGAATAATCTGACTAGCAATAATTTTAGAGTTTTGTTAGGTTTTCAAATGGTACAGAATGTGCCGGCATATTGCTGTAGTGATGAATAAATATCAGAAGGGATGCTAGTACAGTCTTGATTGCTACATGGCTGAAGTCAAACGGGGGGAAAAAAACCCCAGAATTAGAATGTTAGCTGTTAAACACCAATGTGCTAAGTTTGCATGGAAAGTTTTAATTGAAACAATATTCAGTGAAAATGAATTGTATGGACATTTTTCACTGGTTTGATTTTACTTTAACAGAAATTTACAGATTTGCTGTCTGAAATTTTGTCAAATAATCCTTCCAGCATGTTTCACGAATTGTTACCTAGTTTTCATTTTTATGAAACATAATTTGTCCTGAAATACATGGTAAATTTGATCTGTATAGGATCATGCTGTAAAAGTGACCATAAGCCTGTTAGTTCAGAAACTGATGAAATAAATTCAGTCTTAGATGCAGCATTAAAAAAAAAAGTTTATGGTTTTCCATAATGAACACATTTAGTTCTGTAGAGACCAAGTAAAAGTAGTACGATAGATGAAGGAATTAACTATAGGATCTATAGTCTGATGTATGTATGCAGCTGGATTAATTGATCATGGATCAGGCCTGGAAATCTATTACTTTTCTGCCATGTAGTGTGTAATTATTGGTACCATTAGCATGGTGTACATAGTATTCACAGCTGTATGTATTTTTAAGACTTATTTACATGCATATTAGATTATTAGTTTTATTCCTCTCTCCAGAGATGTTCTGTTCTTTCTAGTGCTAGTTTTTAATGTCTTTTTCCCTTGCAAAATGCTAAAATAGATGCTAGAGTTAGATAAAACAGCAAGAACAACCACATGAGAGCCTGTTGTTAAATAAATGGGAATGACAGAGTAAAAGAGCAATTCTTTTTTCCCATCCTGACTTGGTGGCCTCTAAAGATCAGTATAAGTGAACATTTCAGCTGCAGCTAAACGCATAGACTCATGCTTAAGTGACAGAATGAAATCAATAGACAGCAGATGAAAATTATTGTGTTTTTTTTAAAAAAACCTAATAGATGTTTCAGAGTGTCAGTGATGACAGTTATAATCTGGAAACTTCTTCAGGAAAGGGGCTTTCAAAGAAATTTTACAGGAGTGAGACATTATTTACTTGCATTAATTTCAGGGTGTGGATATGTTGATTATCAATAATTATTTCACATTTGCGAGCTACCAATGTGATTGACCCATTCCAGTCTCTTCTGCAAATGATTAATCTGGTTATTTATTCACCAGATGCAGTCAGGGTAATACACAGTACTACCAGATCTGTGCAGTGAAATCCCTCAGCCCTGTTTTGATTGTTGGTATTCATGCTAGTCCTGCACTGTGTAATCTCATGCTTTGTTTAATAACTATATAATTTGTTTGTTTTCTTTGTACTACTTCACTGATTAATTTTTCTCTTCCTATTCAGTGGTTGAACTTAGTTCTAGTTAGAGAATGAGCATGGCTAATCTAACTCAGCAACCTTTATTCATGTATTATGTAGCTCTAAATTAAATGTAATAGTCTCTAGCAAGAGTTTCTCCAAACAGAAGTTGAAAAATAATTTGGATAAATTAACAAGTGATAGTGATTCAGAGTAGGTGAAGCCTGATAAGGTCTATTTGCATGAAGTTACTGCTACGGCAACATCTGTGGCCATTCAGCTGACTTCCAGTTTTCACTCGTCACCAGTATTTCCTGGATTTTGAGCAAGTAGCCTGTTTGTTCAAAGTGAATCTTGGGTGGGTTTTTGTTACCTTTGTCAACATTTCAGTTCATTGTCCTGTATTATTTTCAGCAGATTGACATTGTTTGAAATGTCCATGCTGTAAAATTTCATTTAACTTCTACTGACAAAGTTTGTGGGTTTTGAATCTTTTTTTTTCCAGGGGTTGTGTGTGTGCTAAATCTGTGCTATTTTCCAGAGCAGATGAGTTCTTTAAACTATCAGAACCTCAGTGATGTGCTCTTTATGCACAAAGGAAAGGAATTTTGTATACACTGCGTGCCCAAGAGAGTAGAGTGTATACACAGAAGATTGCTTTTGGTTATATGTTAAAAAAAAAAAGGGGGAGTGGGGTTGGGGGATGAAGAACGACTGTCAGAATGAACTCTGTGGAAGGAAAATTCACTTAAATTAGTAGTACAGTCCTGGCTTCTAGGTACACAGGTCTCAGAATTATGGCTGTAATGGCAGCTTGAGTTTGGAGGGATCTTAAATTGAAGGGATGAGCAGCAGTAAAGTGATGCATGACATTTTCCAGAAGGGGACTAGAAATTGTTACTAATTTTTCCTAAAATCCAGGAAGCCCCTGGACTTTTAGTTAAATTTGAAAAATAAAACAACATATATAACAGAGCTTGGAATTACTGTTTACTAGTATATGCAAATAGTAGTATATTTTATGTCTAACTGAAAAAAGCTGTGGATGTCTTATTTCATTAGAGGGGCAGTATGTCCCTTTTCCCCAAAATGCTTTTTCTTTTCAACTGATCCTGATGCAAAGAACATAATGGTGAGAATACAAATGGACTTGACTGCAGTCCCTGCATGCACAGTAACACACAGGCATGAGCGTGTGCATGTTTTTGTGTTCCTTGCTCACTGTAAATAGTGTACAAAGAACATAATCCATCAGATATGGGTACTGATTACTGTTCAGTCTGTTGGCAAAATCACACTGCACTAGATTTCCTGTCTGAGGTCAGATTAAAGGTATTAATAACAAGCACAACCTGATTGCAGAGGATTTGTAGCAAGGAGCTTTGAAATCAAATGGTATCAGGGGTACTGCCTATGACAAACTCTAGATGTGCTGTGAATCCTAACATGCAGCTCAGAGAAAAATTGTTGAAATTCTAAACTGGGCACACTCCTACACAGACACAAGCTGGCAGCATCCAATCAGTTTAAGAGGTATTGCACAAATATACTATTCTTCAGATTGAAGGTTTGCTGTATTACAAAGAGTAAAAGTTTTCAAATGCAGTATTTTATGAGGTTTCAGTAATATAATAGCTCATTTTAATCTTAATCATAGGACTGCCAGCCTATATAACAATACAGTATTAAAATGTTCTTAAAAGCTTGATTCTAATGAGAATAGCTTGTGTTTGAGCAGTGCTGACATTGATATGTTAACATTTCAAGGAATATTCATAGTGTCTTGATCTATAAAACTCAAACTTTGAAAGCTACGAGGGATAAATGTGACTTAGTTGCCTCTCACATTGTATAAATGCATCTGATTCTGTAGCAGGTTAAACATTTTGAGGATTAAATGGTTATGGAGAATCACTGGTATTTTTGAAAACATGACAGCCGTTTGAAATATTATACATGGTTTATCAGAAAGAATGACAAGAGGTTTTGATTTGAACACAATAACATAAGATAGCTGCTACTTTGAGACATTTTATTTTGACATGGTACCTCAGCACTTAAAATATTGTGAAGTGGTAAAATCAAGTGTGGTATTTCAATCTTAAGTCAAAATCTTAGCCCTTTTAACCTTATTCTGTGCACATTCCTTTCATAAATTAAACTAAAACTTCAGATGTACCCATGAAGATGCTTGTTATAACTGCTATAAATACAAGGAAAGCACCCTATCATTTACTTGAACCTTGTTCTGTCCTGTGTTTGTCGGACTTGTGAGTACTACTTTTTTTTCAGGTCCCTCAGTGCTGGGATGTGTGCTATGCATATCTACTGCGGGTTTTTTTTGGCTTTTTTTTTTCTTCCCTCCTGCCTCAGTTCATCTCAGAATGATAGAACACACAACTCACTAAATCAGCATGACTGTTTGAAAAGAGCATGTTTAAAAAGGTATTAGCAGGCCTGTGAAACTCAAGAGTGAACAAAAGCTCAATTCAGTGGGATAATGATGAAGAATTATTTGTTTGTGCCAAATTTTAGCAGCATTCTACTAAAATTTTATTCCTTCTGATCTTTAGTTTTCTGTGGCATATCCAATATGTAGAGCTTTCACTAAAGCTGATGGGACTTAGGTGTATGGAGTAAATACTCATTATTTAAGTGACATACCATGTGTCAGATAATTTTGCCTCATTAATGTTATAAATTTGGAAGAAAGCCTTCACAAAAAACCCAAAATAACCTCCCCAAAACAATGCATCAGAAAATCCCCTCTGTTATTTGATCACAGTTACCATAATTAGCTGTTGAAAGCTGATACATCAACGGCATGTTTCTGATTAGAAGTCCTTACATGAATTCAGCCCTCCTGTAACACATGGGTGATGAAAGAATATTGGGTTGTACATAAGGCCAGAACTTGGCCCATTGTGAATTAGATAGAAATCAGTTGTCAATGATTGTAGAAAGCGCCCTGGTTATGGATCATTGAACTGACTAATTAATTTAGGATACTGACAGGTTCTGGATTAAAGAGCTGCCTCACTCAGCTAGCAGCAGAAAGTAAAATGCGATTCTGTAGCTGGTATTTGGAAGTTTAGAAGACAGCTTTAGGCATTTAAGTTGTTATTTTTGTTTGTCTACATTGTCTTTGGTCTGCACAAATTTAAAATTATTTTCAATTTCAGGCTACTTCCAGAATTAAAAGCTGTGCAATTATAGCTAGGAAGATGTGAAATGGGTTACTCTATCCTTGACTTAGTTCCAAGCAGGAAGGCCAATGCTAAATTAAATACTTTGCTATAAGTCAAGTGAAGGAATAGTCTGTGTGTACTTTGCTGTTTATAAATTAGTGCATATGCAGAAAATAGGACTGTGGAGTGGGCAGCTGTGGGATGTCTAGCCACTCAGCATCCGGCCGTAAGGGTAGTCAGGACTTGTTGAACGTTTCTGGAAATTTGCATGAGTAATATTGGTTTATTTATATCCAAAGACTGCAAGTTCTCTCAGGAGTTATTGAAATCCATTATGCTTGAGCCAAAAGTGATGTATAAGATTTAGAAAAACTTTTATAACTCTATCCTGTTTCTGCAAAATGTCAAACCTCACATTGATTTTTAGGAATTTGATGCTTAGTATACTCTGCATTTTCTTCCATTTTTAAGTATTTTGAAGTCAGAAGTAGTCGTTCCCTTCAGGCAATTGCTTTTCTTATGCAGCCAGTTGACCTGATGTTCCAGGGTCTGTGTTTTCTGTATCATAAAAAATAAAAAAAAAACCCCTACAAAAAAATCAATTCCTTCAAATTCTACCTCCTCTCCCAGGAGGAGCATTGTATCCAGTGTTTTGCATCCATTCTCCTTCCCTCTTACCACCACTCCTCTAAATTATAATGAGTCAACAAAATGAAAATTATGCATTTCCAGTGTTGTTACTTAAAGCAAGTAGTGGCAATTCTCCTGGTGATGTCCAAAGATGGCAGCTGCAGTGAAAAAAGTGAGAAGCAGAAATGCCATAGCAGTATTAAATCTCTTAAATGACAAACCCATAAATTCTGTAAGAAAAATGATACCCTGATTTTCTGTAGGAAAAGCGAGAATGTGTTGTAACTTAATTTCAAACTGCAGAGTTCTTGCAGAAATTGGGTTCTGCTCTGGATAATGTCAGTGAAGATGCTAGTTGTTCTGATCAGTTCTGTGCTCCTTCTGAAGGGAACCTGTCTGAACCTCTCTGTTTGGAAGACAACGCTTGCTGGAAAGCTGAATGTTAAAACAAAATTCCACTTTCTTGATTGGAATAAGTACTTCAAAATGAAAAATCTGCAAAATGAAAATATACTTTCAAATAATCTTCCAGTTTTGCTGCAGTCTAGATACAGCATTATTGCATTCACAGGAAAAGATTGGTCAGTTCCAACCAAATGCAGTAGTATAAAAAGTGCCAATTTAATCAAAATTGAAATCTTTAGCGGAGTTATCTGTTATGAAGAAAAAATCTTGAAACAAACATTTTACTTGGAAGTTGGAAAGATTTGTGAAAGAAGTTGGCTCACTGGAATGTTAGGAAATGCTTTAATTTAATAATCAAAAATATTTCATGATCTGTTAAGAACATTTTGAAAGTTTTGGAGTTAAAAGGGCTGACCTAGAATAAGAGGACCAAACGGGTTTATGTTTTACTTTTCTCCTTATTTCTCATAATGGTGTGTGGGAACTTGTTTTGACTTGCATAAACAAGTAAATATTCACTGGATGAGAGGAAGAGGGCCTGACTTCATTTCCTGGTTCTTCCCCACCCCCTACTGCCTTTTTTTTAAAAAATGAGTTATTTTTGTTCCACCAGGGCTCACTAAGTTGACTCTACTCACTAGATGATGGTAATGGTTAGTAGCTTTAAACATGGGCCAGCCATCTGAAAAACAGAGGACTTTTGTGATATTCCTTTGGGTTAGTTACCCATTAACTATTTGTAGTTGATAAAGTGGAGATCAGATTTGAAGTATAGTCCTGATTCAGCAGAACGCTAGGAAACCTGGAAAGCTGGAAAAAAAAAAAGGCAGCATTGCAAGGTTTTAGCATATGCTGCCTGTGACACTTGTAAGAGAGAAGTTCTACATGCTGTGAAATTTCAGAAGCAATTGCTTTGATTGGGATCCTACCTGACTGTAGCAGTGCAAGCTTGGTTTAGGAAGGAATGACTGTATTCCATCAAATGGTACTTGGACATGTCAGGCCTGAAAGCAAATTCAAAAGTGCTGAAGTGGGGGTAAGCAAAATCACAGTCTTAATGTATTTGGCCTTGTGAACAAGTAAAATACTGTTTGAAATGCATAGTGAAATATCGCTTATGTGCACTGTTTAGAAGTACTTACAAATATTTAAAAATTTGAAATAAATATTTCATACCCAATAAAATAGAGAGAACAGATTTTTTTTTTGAAGTATAAACCTGGATTCTTGGTGGCAAATAAACACTATTCAGTTTATCATTCTTAGTTTTAAACAGACACAGCTTTCTTAATTGTTCGTCTACCTTTTAAACACTTAGTTGATGGGTGTATAAAAACAAAACTTTTGTGTCATTTAGTTCTTTAAATGACTGTTCCTTGGAAAAACCCAACATAACTGTAGCTCAAGGTGAAGCTAATAACTGTTTTAACCTTTTCAGATGTCAAAGGATTTTTAAGTCTTCTGAAACATTAACATCACCACTGGGTAAATGGGCTAGGTGTTCCTTTTTTTTTGTTAAGGAAAAAGAACATCCCTATAATGGACAGACAAATGGTGGAAAATGTGCTTAATCCCCTTTTCGGTACATTTAATTGCTGTTGTTGCCTCAGCACAAATACTGGTACTAAATTAAATGCATGTGAAAATATCATGCTATTCAGTCTAGTGTGACATGGTAATTGAGCTATATTTTTGGTAGATGTGAATTAGTGATGGTTCTGTGCTTCATTTTATACTAGTAAGCAAGTAACTTCCTTTTTTATAATTTGTCCTCTTCTGCCCTTGAAAATATTTGTGCCTTAAGGACTGAAAACTAACAACAGAAAGAGGGATGAATACCCAGGGTGCTAAGGGTAGCATAGCAATCTGATATAAAAATTTAATGAGCTTTCTTTTGACACCGTAATTTGTTTTAGCAAATTTTTCTAGTGAACAAGGCCAGAAGCCGTATGTAAATGAGCTTTTCATGTGACTTCTGCTTGCCAGACTGCTGCAGCTGCAGGGAGCGTTAGGGTGATGAAATGATATTGCACATAATGGGGTTAATGAAGATTACGAGTTACTTCCTTCAGGGGAGTGTACTCAGTTCATTTTTTTGTTTCGTTTTAAGTAAGCTTATACTGAAAGTCAGAAGTTCAAGTCTGTGTTTAAAATATTGTGAAATCTAAACGGAGTTTGAGGCAACATACTACAAATTGCAGGTGGCTAATTAGCTATTGTGATCTTTTGTGATTCATTGTATTTCTTTGCATATGTAGTTTTCACTTCAGAAACGAACACCTTATGAGCAGGCCTGCAGTTTCATTTCTTGTCGGGAAAGTGTTCTTCAAATGTTTCTTGTAACTCATAATTAATCAAAAATGATTGAAGAAGGAACTATTGAGCTTGTTTGTCCCTATGCCTATGCATACCTTCACAATACAATATATAGAAAAGACAGAATCAGAAATCTGTGAGCTGTTATTTATATATGTGGAAAAAAATTCTGAAAATACTGTGATTTGGGTTTTTATATTAGTGTAGAAAAACTCAGGAAAGGAGTAAACAGACTTAAGAAAAGCCTGTTTTTGTCTCAATGTAAGTTGCCAGGGGATGGGACTCTTCATGTACTTCCCATCAGTGAAGGCTTAAAAAGCTAAGTTGTTACCTCATGAGAACTAAAAAATTTTGATACCTCTGTTATGCAATAATGTTAGATTTTGAGAAGAACCAAAGGCAAAAATCTTCAGTGCTTTATAGAAATTTTAAAGGAAATGTAATTTTTTTTTTTTGGTCGTCCTGGGAGAATTGTGCTCTGCATTTTCAGTTATCCAAGTGCTTGAGTCTAGATTGGTTTTAGTTTTATTTAATGTGTCAGGGAAGGGGAAGAGTTGCTTGTTTATTTTGCAGAGAATTGTATCCTAGTCTGTTGTCATCAAGTCTTGTTCTTCCCTGGCTTCAGAGATACACTATAAAGAAGTGTTCCTGTTTTCTTTTTCATTGTATTAATTCACTTTGGTTATAAACTATCCTTAGTCCTACCTTTTCTAGTTTTATTTACTTGTTAAGCAAAAAAAAAGTTTTTTAATGCTAATAACTCATATTCCTATATTAGATTTTTAGGAAGATACTTTTTTTTTTTGGTGCATTTTTCAGCATTTACGTTTTTCTGCACAAATCAGTTTTGAGTCAAATTTGGTAAGTGAAGAAAAATCCTTTAGAAAAATTCCCATGATAAATCTGTGTGCATATGTGTAGATTTGTCACTTTTGGTGAGGTAGTTTAAGATTTCTTAGCTTTCACACTGCTGCATCTAGGATGGAGAGGTTCAGTGCAGTGGTTTGCACAAGTCAGTGCCTATTTTAATGCATTTTTAAAAGTCTGGCTAATCAGTGGTTTAAATTGGTTCAAATAAAGTGGATGACGTACTGCAATTTAAGAAATGTCATCAATAAAGTCTACATAATATAGAAACATTGGAACAGGTGCTCTACTTTTCATTATTACTTAGGGCCCTCTTCTGAGCAAAGTAACTGGCCTAAAATACATACAAAGTATTTTCACTAGAAATGTTTTCAGAGCTATTGGACTTCCATTATAAATGCATACAAGATATAAAATCTTACAAAAGTTGATTTACTGAACCAATTTGTTATTGTCATGTTGCCTTTCATCTCTTTAATCTTGTATTTACCTAAATATTGTGGTAAAGAGAAGAGTTACTCTAAGCATACATCTTGAAAGATTCTAGTGTAAATCAAAATTGGGAAGTTGATAAAGATGTTGTATAGTGCCATTTACTTATTCATTGGACCCCAAAAGATAAAGAGGGTATAGATGACTTTGCTATTAGGATGTATACCATCAAAATGTAATAATGAAGCTGTCATGAAATAAGATGTCATAGTGTAAAACTGGTTGATCTGCAAAGAGTAAGTTAATAAGAAAAAAATACAATTTACCTTTTGGAAATGCATAGTGTGTCCATAAATCTAAATTTATATTTTAGTGTGAAGCTTTTAAAGGAATTATTATTTTTTCCCCTGTGTAACATCCGTCCAGGCCAACAAAACTGTGATCAAACATGTTGAATGCAAAAGTGTTGTGTTACAATGATCATAAGAAGTGGGGCACATGAGAGAGTCAAAAAGTAGATGTGCCAAACAGAATCCTTTTGAAAATAGATATTTTTTGTAACTGGCTGAGTATCTGAAAATACTTCATACTAGGAAAAAAAAAGTGAAAAAGAATGACTCTTGGCGTGATTTTTAATCTTTCCAATGGCTATTGCAATGTTATCTTACTGAGTACCGCAGTTACAAATGTAGCCCTGGTCAGTGGGTGTGCCAGCTATCAGTTACCTTAGGCAACCACAGCTTAGCTGATGATCAAACCAACTGAATGTGACTCTCAGAAACATGCAAGTGCTTAAATAGGTGGTTCTATATGTGTATTCATAAAGACTCTCAGAAGCAGTGTACCTTTTGATTATAAAAGAATTCCACTGTTACTTTTTAATGTACTTGGAAGTATTTAACAATTGGGCTCCAAAATGCTTTTGGAAAAACATTGCCATATATCTTATGATGGTTGACTTTTCTTGGGAAAGCGGTGGCACTACAACACTCATGCTTTCTCAACAATCCATTTAATTTGGTGGAAAAAATTAAAATCTCTTAATGGTCATCCTTTCCAATTGGGAAGATTACAGGAATTTGCAGGATCAACGTAATTAATATAGATTATTCAACACATTGTTGTGAATGTTTAAAAAATCTAGAAATGTTTAATCTCTAAATATCCATATAAATTATTATTGACTTGTGTTTATGTAGGGCTGTTTTTCCTAATGGATTCTAAGAAGAGTTTTGCAAACAAGCAAAGCTCTTGTTTTTTGTTTGGTAACTGAGGCAAAAAAATAAACCATCCCCCAAATCGACTGAATTAAACTCAGCATAAATTAATTTCTATTAATTTTGCATTGTTTTTGCAGGTGGTAATGGTCAGGATTTTAATGTGCTTCAACATGCACAAAATAAATTTTTCCTTCAAAAATATTTTGGATTCGTTAGTTTTAGTATTTTATTAAGGAGAGCATTGGAAATTTTCCCCTAAACTTTCAAAGGTTTCAGTATTGCTTCGAAAATAAGGTAGCAGAAAATGGTGCAGCTTTCTATCCCAGTGCTAGTGGGGCTGTAATTGGTCTGATAATCCTGGTTCAGATCCCATTTCTGTTCTAAGTCTAAGAAGAGATGTTGTGGAGTGTCTTGACTCCTACAAGTTCCCCTTTAGTTGTTTACCTCTTGTGTATGCTGGGTTGGTATCTTTAAAATTCTTATTTCTAATTTACAGGCTGCTGTTCTATCTTAGTGTATTTCTGTTAATAAGGATGGGGCTAGAAATCTATTTCCCCATTCCCCTGCCACCATCCATGGCAAGTGCTCTAAGCAACATTACACTAATTTTGTTTGTTTTTTAGGCTGTGCCAATGAGTTTTACATTCTGTGCAGTGAAGATATGGGGCAGCATTATGCAGGTCTGTCAGCATCATCAAGGCATCTCTGTGGCTGCCTTACTATTTAAGCTGTACTGTGAACTCCAACAGGAGAAAACGCTGCTGAAATGAACTTTTTGAGCAGGATTTTACTTAAGCTGAGCCCATTTCCTGACATAGGTCACAGCAGAGCCCCACAGATAATTGTTAGCACAACTTGATGAGGCAGCTGGGGGGCCTTTCATGCAGGCAAACAGCTGCCATGTGATCTTCAGGAACTCCACTGACATCCCTGCATGGCAAACTGAGCAGCAGAGGAGAGGGAATCTCTGTCAAGTTGCTGAGTTTTTTGGTTCAGGCAAAGAAAAAATAGTATTTGGTGTATTCAAGTTTCACAAATACTTCCTGTGATGTAAAGAATGTGTGTTGAATATGGGTTTTTACTGGAAAAACAAGCAAAGAGCTATGTCCAGTTTGAATGCAATTCCAGTTGTAATTTAGTGTAATTCAGTGGTTGTACCATTGACTTCAGTGAAATTGAATTGGGTGAAGAGTATTGTATCCTGAACATACACATAAAACTCACCTGCAACCAAATGATATTAAGCATTTTGAGATTCTGTTTTTCCATGTGCAGGCACAAAAGTAAAAGTTTAAGCCCCCGCATTTGCTGTAGTTCATTTTCTTCACTGCAAAAATGGAAATATTTTTGCTCCTGCATTAAGTAGGCTACCTCCTATACTTCTTTGTATTTTTATGCTGAGGCAGAAAGAATCAAGACTATTTTGTGAAAATGTCTGATTCTCATCTTGATAAAGAAACATATTTGAAGCCAGTTATCTAAATGGTAATGTTGGTGACCTTGTCTGCTGAGGTTAAAGAAGGAAGGTTAGAATAACACTAGGAATAATTACCTTTCCTTTAAGTTATCAAATTCATTTTTGTGTCTGGTAAGCACTTTATCAAAATGGGTTTATTTTTATTAAGCAACAATTCCAACTGGTGCTCTAAAGAGGGTGGCTTCTTCTAGCAACTGTGTAGGACACCTTTGAGGCTTTTGTTCATTTAGGTTTTTTATGCCTCATGTACTGCAGTATTTGAAAAGATGGTGCCTATAGGAGCGACATTATTTTTGAATGTTATTTCTAGACATGCTTATTGGGGGGAAAAGAGTGTACAGAAATGTCTACTTAAATGAAACATGACTGCATATGTGTGCCGATTTCTGCTTGTTTTTCATTTTCTTAAATTACTAATCCCATAGTACTGAACTCATGTAGGTTTTTTAGGGAAACAGATGACATATATTGTAGTACTTAACAAGCTGAATTAGAGCCAGGATAAAGACAGAAAGAAGGTGTTTGTTTAGTTTTAAATGAAGTACAATCTGTGAACTGACTTAGCACAGTGATAAAGGATAGACAAACGTGACATGGTTTGTAGTCAGTGGCCTAAGAACTAAGTAGTGTACAGTGCCCAAATGAAACAAAAGAATGATTTGACTCAACCTTTGTTGTTCAGGATAAAGAATACTTCTAATCACTCCTGACAAAGGCTGGCAAAATGGTTTACTTCTGAAACAAAGACATGTTGTGAGGCACTCTTAGTGCATAATCTTATGAGCTATGTCACGAAAGAAAGGAGAAAAACCTCAAGTATGTAAACTATGACTTTCAGCTGTTGTCCAAGCTGTGTTTACTGGAAGAGTACATTCCCCTCTGGATAAAGTCCTGAGATCAAGTCTCAGATATGATCAAGAGACAGAAGTAGTAAGAGGAAATAACATAATTCCAAGAACAAAGTAAGTTACTTCAGGAGTAACTCCTATTCTTAAACTGCTAACAAAAAAAGCTTATTCGCTTTCTGTGGACCTCTGCTGAGGTCTTGCTGGTAAAAGAAGTTTATCCAATCCACTTTGCAGTGGATTTACGTAGGGCTTTACTGCAGTCTTTTGTGTGGTCACTCGAGATAAATGTACTCACAGTGTTACTACAGTATTATAACTGACTTTGAAAGTTTGTGAAAAAGGACTAACAGGAACCTCTTGAAGTTCAACAAAAGGAGGCACAAAGTCCTGCATATGGGGAGGGATAATGGCATTTATTGGTATAGCCAAGGGGCTGACTAGCTGGAAAGCAGCTCTGCCAAAAAACACCTGGAAATCCTGCTGGACAAAAAGGGGAACATGGGCTAGCAATGCACCCTTGCAGCAAAATAAGGCCAATAGCATCCTGGGCTGCATTTGGAAGAGCATTGTCGGCAGGTCAAGGGAGGTGATAATTAGGATGGCTGAGCAAGGTTTTATTCTTAAGATTCCTTAGTTTCAATCTGTCTTCTAATGCGGCATATTTCATTTGTGTCTGTGCTTTTCTGCTGCCTTGAGCCATGTTTTTCAGCTGTGCTTTTCTGCTCCATTTCATAATTTATCTTGTTTATCCTTATAACTTAAATTTAGCTGTAGCAAACAAAATAATTCTGACCCTTTCTTTCAACTGGGTTGTCCAATGGGTTGTTATTGTTGTTTCTGTTTGAGGAAGAAAGAGGAGTTGAGTGTTTTTAATATGGTTCAGTTTATTTACAAAGACTGTACAAAAGCAGGTTCAGTGGAGCACAGCAGGATTCAAGCATGACGTTGGTTATAATGCCAAGTTCTCGCTGAGGAAAAAATGTGCACTTTTCTTGGGTGATAATGGCACTGTTCAAGTTGCCCCTCTTCTTTGCAACTTTGTCTACCTTACTGGACTTCTCGAGTGCAGAGGGGCATGCTTCTACAAGTATTATCCATTGCAACCCCACTATTAGGTATGTATGTATCTTTGTGTGGTAATGCCTGTGTTGGTAGTGTAGTGTTACTGTACCATTAGGAAAAAAAGGTGTATTTTAAATTATAATTTCTAGAAGTTGGAATAATTTTAGGGAATAGTCTATGGTGCTTTCATTAAATATCTAGCCACTCTCAAACCATGGTCAAAGTCTTTCTGTGAGTGAGGGGAAGAAATTAAACTTGGACATACAACTTTTTCACAATGTCCGTTGACTATTGTTACTTCAGTAAAGGCAGAAAAGATAGGAAATACAGTTTACTGGGACCATTAGCTCTTAGTATATTTGTACAAAGATGCTATATTTTATATTTTAGGCCTATTAAATCTTCTTGCTTTATCAAATTAAAGTTTATCACTGTCTTCTAGTTTGACACAATATGATAATCTGTTTTACTATATGTACCTATAATCCTTTGATTGAAAGAAACCTTTATTCCAAACTTAAATTTTTTTCAATGTCTTTTGAAGATGATTTTGCTTAGAGCAGTTAGTGTTTTGTTGTTGACATTTCTGTTGTTTTCCTATTTTATTGAAGGCTGTTTTGTGATAATTACTCTTGATGGTTACCATGATAGTTTGAGAGGGGTGTTCAAATGGAGGACCTAAGGCATTTTTGAAGACATACAGAATAATAACAAATACAAACCTCATGCTTTTTATCTAATCTAGCTGCATTATTCATATGAGTGATTTGGGAAAGGATTCTGAAAAGATTTAATTTCTATGTTGTAACGAATGTGCATGAAACCATCAGATTTTCTTACCTTTTAAATACTTGAATAAAAGTCAGAGAATATTACCTTAAAGCATTACTTTATCTTCTCCAAGGGTTATGCTAATGCTTTTAACACTGCATTTGCAAAGAATATGATCACACACAATCCCGTCCTCACAGAAGTTAACAAGCTTTGTAGTTTGTGATAAATTTGTTGTGCTTCTGAAGCTTCTTTCTAACAGTAACATGTACTTCCACCTTTTTGTGGGAAAAGATGAATCTTCCTTTAAAAATGAGAAACTGAGCAATGGGGATGTGGTGTTGTGTATTGTTTATAGTCATATAGAAAGTCTACTGCAGACAGAATTTGAACCTTTAATCACAACCCTGTGTCTTGGTGACTTTATTATCATTCCTTTGATGTTGCTGTGGGGGAAATTTAGTTAACTGCCGCTAGTATGTCTGTCTTGGACTCTATTTCTTGATACTGTTTTAGAGAGTTGTACATGATTTAATATAGTTCTTTCTGCACTTACGCGATGTGTATTATCATAGAATTGATGCCATCAGTAAATCCTAAGTTTTCACTCTAGATAATCTGTTTCTGCCCTTTACAAAATGAGACCGGTAATTTATAGATGAGTCAAGAGAATCTGTTTAGTTGTTTGAGATCATATATACCTTGTGGGGTTTCCTTCTGTTCCTGAACATTGTGACAGTCAAGAGAAATTTTGCACTGTAAGACACCCACCATCCCCTGCCTTTCCTAAAGAACTGCAGTTATGCTCTATATTTGCTTTATTAAATTTTCATTCCTACCAGTTGATCCTAGAACCTATAAAGATTTGATGATAACTATTTTGTCTTCTATAGAAACTTTCTTTTTAGACTGTACAATGTGTAATGTTAAGGAAGAAAACCATGGGTGGTTCTTTGATACATAAGAGAAAGAGACTACAAATATTGTTACACATAGTTTAATTTAAAATGACATGATAAATTTAATACATCTTTAATTTTGTTACTAATGCACTTAACTGCTCCATATTTACAAAAAAGCACTTCTTGTTTAGGTTACAATTTAAAAATTATAATATTCTGTAGAACACATCTAGGATATGACCTTTCTTCACTTGAAATGCTCTAAAATTAACTTTTCATAGACTGTAAGCAGCACTCCAGAGACACGTTCTTTAATATACTGGATATTGCTTTTAGAGTACTCTTAATTGCCTAAATTAATAATGGCTTTTTTTTTCCTTTGGTTCTTTTAAGGGACAAATGGATTTGAATCACTCTCTCAAGAACTGAGTCACTGGCCATCTTTTTCTGATTACTTTTTGCATTCATTATGAAATTAAAAAAAAAGAACACCAAGGTCACCTTCAGCATGTTTTTTGCTTGTGAGAAAAGCAAAGGAAGGTGATGCTAACTCCACTTAACTAGTTAATTTAGGAAAGAACAGAGGCTGCAAAAACTGTGGGGAGACTTCAAAAATTGTCAGCTCTAAATGGCATATGTATATATAAAGGCAATGTGATAGCTTCTGACTTGTTTAATTAAAGATATATTTTTATTCATGTTAAAATATTGATGTAATAGTACTGTTGTGTAAATGAAGGCCAATACATATTTCTGACCTAATCTGAAAGCTAGAGGAAAAGATAAGCCTGATTTGTGAGTCTTGTTTAAGTAAAGCAGATGTAAAATCTTCCCTAGATTTGTTTTTCTAGCTGTAAGCTTTATTCATTAATGTGAAAATCTGCATTATGGGATGTACATGAGTTTTCTGAACTCCATCTGGCAGTTCAGAAGAGACAGAAAATTAGGAACTTTATTAATCACTTGAGAATCAGCTGAGTACTTAATTAGCCCAGAACAGCTTTTTAAAATGTTGCATATAAGGTATGGTAAGTCAATTCCAGCTTAATAAATGAGGCTTGTTTGCAAGCTGGAACTTCCAAAAATAGTCCATCCTGAATTCTGATTATACCAGCAGTTTGATAGAAAGCTTTTTACTGTTGAGTATCAGTCTTGAGTCCTTAGTGGTGGCACTCAAAGGGAAATGTGGGAAATGAAAAAATTGAGAAGTAGCTGTTTGGATACCCTCTGGTGTAGGTGACAGACTTCGAGGAAAGCGAAGTTTATGGGCATTCAGGCTTGTGCTTATGACTTGGGCTCTCAAGGTACAGGAATTTGCCTTTTCAAGCTGTATCTGCTAATGATAGAAAAAGTATGAAAATATCTCATGTCCTGTGTTGTGACTACTTGAGTATTAACATAGTGAAACAAATGGAGCAAGTGGAAGAAAAGTAAAGACCTGTGGTAATTTTGGGTAATGGTATGTTTAAGAAATCTTTTTCCATCTCCTGTATTATAGCTGATTAGTTAAATGATTAGTTAAATAACTAGTTAGAATTAAAGTTAAATATTATTCTTAAACCAGACACATCCTTTAATTATTCAAGGAAAATTAATTAATTTGGTGACCTGTTTCAGTTCTTACAATTTTCTATGTAAAGCAGCTTAAAATGGGTATAAGTTTTTTCTTTTTTTAAATATAAATGTTTAATATATTGTAAAGGTGATAGCTGCAGTCTGAATACTTGATTTAGAGGGGAATTCAACTTCGTTTTACATGGAGTTTTCCCTGGCAGAATGCAAGACATTTTAATGCTAACATTCTTCTAATGATATCATCTCTGCTTTTCGAAAGCCTGGCTGGCAGTTTCAGTAGTCCCAACGCAGTGTTTTTTCATGAGACAGAGATGCAGGTTTTTTCTGTAGACTCATGCTTTGCTAGCTCTCTTTTTAACTGAGCCATAGTAGGAATACTGTAAGCAATTACAGCAAACACGTGCTGTGGGAATGCTCAAGGTAGTCCAGCTTTGCAGCTAAGAGAAGCTTACATTATACAAATGCTAACTGAATTTATTAATCAGCAAAAGTAATATTACAAGGTTGTTGGGTGTAAAGTAGAGAGTTACTTTTTAATTGCTTAACATGATAGATTTCAGGCTAGCTTGAAATGCCTAGGTAATGAGGAGTGAAATTTCTCTCCTAGCATGGCAGGGTATGTATCCCATAGCCCCAAATTCCTGCTCTTAATATTTTGGGTTTCTACAAGTAGAAGACATATCTTAACAATTATACAAATGTTTAGATATGGCTAGGTCTTCAGCGGGCTTTCAGTTGCATATATGATTTTGCATGCTTTTAATCTGCATGTATATGCTAATGCATTAACATTAGATGTCTGCTTTGCACTAACATCTTAGTGTACATTGTAATACACTAATACCTGCATACATACAGGTGGAACTCTTAGGTCCAGTGTGTAAAGCTGGCATCACCTGCATGTACAGTTAATCAGCACTTCATAGTGGTTATTAGTACATCTAAATACATATATCCAGAATTTTGTGTGCAGTCTTGGACATGTGCAAGTGAAAATCGGGGTCTTTCTATGAAAATGATGAGCTGATGAAAGGAAAAAAACCCCAAAATGTGTATTATACATATTAAAACAATTCTAGGGAATAACAACTGAATTTTCTTGTGTCACTGTCATATAAAACTGAGGAGATTCACAAATATTGCATATTACAATACCTGGCACAACAAACTAGGTAAAAGATAATTTTAGTTTTGTACCTCTTGTTCTTGCTATTATTTGGTCTCATTGGGTCATAGTTCAGTTGGCTGGCTGCAATTGGAAAATTTAGAGCCTAAAGCGGCATTTTGTTTCTATGATCATTATCAAAACCAGAATTCGTTTTGATAAGAGGTGAGGAGTTTCCCAGAGCAAGATTTTTTTATATCCTTTAGAAGATTAACCTTACTTTCAATAGAAAATATATCTGTATAATAAAGTAAAACATACTGCTGCAGCTGGGACTCAATAATCCCACAGTTTGCTTAATTGCTTAGTGTTGCTTTTGTAATTAAGACCCATTAACTTGTCACATATAGTGGGGATGGATCCTGAAAAAGGCTAGTAGTCTTCTGTAGTTCTGAATGTTCATAGAAATGTGTTAATTTTGTTTACTGCAAAAGCAGTAGAGAGCAGTAGAGAACTGATTTATACAGAGTGCCGGATTTGGACTAGTAGAACACGTGTGGTTCTGTATTGTTCAGTAGGCAGCTGACAGTTAAGACAGCTTTATTCCTTTTGGTGGCATTTGTTAATCTTTTCTAAAGATGATCAGATATTCACCAGCAATTATAACATGGTGTGTTTAGAACTATCTTTCTATAGAAGTTAGATTATGCAACAATTGAACTGTGAACCTTTGGGTCCAAAAGGTATTCATAATCTTAAGAACACTCCAAAGAGATCTCAAAATGTTGTGGTCATGTACCTCTGGGTTGACTTTTTAATTTCCTGAGTATCTGTCAGAAAAATGCCACCAGCTGAAATGAGCAAGATGATTTCAGGGAGGGAAAAACAATACTATGTAAAATAGCTTTTGAAGATCTGTAAAGGCTCTCTGTACTCCTGTCATCTGTACAAAGAAACTACTGTTTACAGTAATTGTTTTAATGCACTTTCTGTGCATCTCACATACATATATGATGATTTACCAGGAGCTCTGGGATTGATTTAAGTCAGTAACAGTTTGGGATCAAGACCTGAACTGGAACATGTTGCATCTTTTTCTTTTTTTTTTTTTTTCCCCAACAGTAAAAGTGATAGAAGGAAAAAATGCCATCTTTTCTTTTTTTGTATTATGTTTAAAATCCATCAGCAAAGCCACTACTTGGGGATTTTTCCTTTTCAACAAGCTTTCTTCAAAAATACAATAATTGACACATCCACTGTTTTTTTTACTACTCTTTTCAGCATTCTACAATATCGCACAGATATTAAAAGTATACTTGAAAAGATTTAACTAGAAACATTATTTTAATTAACTGTATGTTTGAAAGAACTGGTTTCCTGCATACACTTTTCCTGTTTTGCTGGAATTACTCTGGACAATGTGAACTTCTGGCATATCTGAAAAGGAGATTGGAGCTGAATGCGAAGAAATGCTTCTGGCATGGCATCTGTTGCATCTTTTACTCCTATATGCAACTTTGAGGAATTTAGCAAGCAGCTGATCTGCCCCAAGGTTTTCCCCACAAGTTAGAGGGTCAAAACTGGAAAGATTTTATGTAGGACAATAATTTTCTGTTGCATATGTGAGGGTTTTTTTTACATACCACCATCTTCCTTATGACATTGTCCTACGATGTGTATTTGGTCTGGGACATAATGTTATAAATCTAGTAAAATTAGCTTTTTAAATTACTTTGTAAGACACAACCGTGTTAAAAGGAAACATTGAACTTGCCGGAAAAGGACCCTTCTAGGTCTGTTGAGCATATTGCAGAGCTTAGCAAATGGCATTCATAGAATAGTTGCTGCTTGTGGAAGCTACACAATAATCATAAGCTATTTTTGTGGTTCATTAGCAGTTAGAGACTATTTTTTGAAGTGGTGTGTGCAATATACAATGTTTTCTCAGAAGCCTCTCAAACAAACAAAAAGAGAAATCTGATTAGAACAGTATCAGAAAAAGCATTGGGATGTGCTGCTATAACTTGAAATCTCATTAGACTATAACAAGTTAAAGGCAGGGCAAATTTTATGCTTCAGCAAGTTATGAGGGTCTCTTTGACATTTTCAACCATAAATAATTAGTTCATGGTGCTGATACTTCAGTTAGTTTCTTTTCTTGCAGCACAGTATATTAAAGCAGAGCAATCTGTTGGATGCAGATAAGCATTTACTGAAAGTCATTATAAGGTAATAGGAAATTGCTCAGAGACCTTCACTAAAGCTGAAGCTGAATAACCACAGGAGCAAAAACTACATACTAATGGTCCAGTCACACCCACAACAACTTACACTTAATTATAATTTAATAATTTATAACTAAGATTATATGAGGTTGTATTTCACTGTTGGGTTACAGATTTGAAGTAAACTGTGGATAAATTGAGGAGTATGCTCTTTTTCCTCTCAAATAGGCATGGCAAATGGCATTATCTTCTGCTCAGTTTGGAAGCATGTCTGCTTAGGTTATTTAGGGTTATTTAAGTTATTGATGAATGCACTAAGTTACTAATATTATTATTTCTGTTGGTATGAGACAAGAGATTACCTTGCTTCCTTGAAATGTTGATAAGGTTATTTGTGGAGGTATTGGCCTGTTGATGGTTAAGCACAAGTAGTGTTGATTTTCTTATTTTAAAACTGAAATGAAATAGTTGTTGTCATAGAGTAAACTGGCACAGAGCCTGGAGCAGATCTGTTCTGCGTATTTTGAACTAGAGTGCAGAGTTCTTAACTCCAATAAGATGTTTTCTCATGGGATTACGAACAGGGAATGAGGACTATTTTTGACAAATGTGCTAAAGATAAACAGTGTGAGCATATTTTCAAGTGTACATCTATATCTTGGTTTTTTTTTTAAGAAAAGCATTAACAAATCTCTCTATATAGGCAAAATACATTAGTTGAAAACTACACGATATCAAGTTTCTTCTTTTGCATAGTAATCTGGTGCTGAAAAAGGATCATTAGGTTTTTGCACTTCACTAAATAATGTATATTACATTCCTCAAAAAATAAATAGTTTTAACAGAGTAACAAGAGTTACTTGCTGGCAGAAAACTTGGAAGAAATTAACCCTGAGGTCACAGGTGGCTACCATATGAGGCTGAAGGTGAGCGCACTAAAGTAGGCTGTCCTCCCTTAAAAATGAAGGAGCCAGGATGTTTTCCACAAAAGACTGTCTCCTTGGTGGCAGCCTTTTCACTCGTTGTCTATTCTGATTTCTATATTGAGTCTGCTAGTTGATCAAAAGTCAGAATGAGACAAGGCCAGGAAAGCAGCATAATCAAATGGTATTTAAGGGAGGTGCTGATTCGTAAGAGGTTATGATAGCTAGAGGAATAGTTTATATGGGAACACTTGTCTCACTACTGTTCTCTAGAAGTAAATCTCTTTCTTTGCTGAGTCTAGGCTATCTTCCACAATTTAATGACATTAAATAGTTTAAACACCTCCCCCCTCAACAAACAAACAAATAACACCCACCTACCACCCCACAAATTGGAGCAAAACAGTGATCATTTGTAAAGCCTCTGAGTACAAAGTAAGACTTTTCTATTCTTACAGATCTTTTTCAATAGGAAGACATTAGTAAATGACTTGTGCTTTGCTGGTATCAGTCAGTGGAATGTTAGAAACAAATTCATACTTTGCAGATAATTCTTCTCACTGTGTGTAAGCTGTACTTCTGCAGGTTTACACAGCAACCAAATGTTGTCCTTTTATGGCACCTCCATCTTAGCTGAGTAGAATGAAAAACTATTTTTTTATAATTGCTGTTCAAACTTACTATATGTTTCCTTTATGTTTTGGAGAATTGTCAAACCTAAGATTGACTCAATATCAGTGAAGCTCATGAAGGAAATGAGTCCTTCAAGCTGAAAGTATACAGTCTAGTCCTGTCTTTCATTGCATCTTCAAAACCTTAACAAAAAAGCTATTTAAAAAAATAAGGATTTCCGAGGAGCTGTATATCTTCAAACAGCATTGTTTTGCTGATGTGACTGGGTCCTTGCCAGACATTAGAACTCGACTGGAAGAAACGAGTTACCTGTTACTTTGGAGTCTTTCAGAGTAAACAATTATATGAGACTGGTGAGCTGAATGGAATGCACTTCATGCTGTACAAATAGGCTTAGAATCTGACTGTCATACTGGAGCTAGCTTATGATACTGAAGGCTTGTGGAGGCCAGGTTATTGCCACAGAGTAGAGGACAGCTGGGTTCTGAGAACTTCAGGGCCTGATCTGACCGTAGCACAATGGTTGTAAATAGGCTCTGCACATCATATTGTTTGCTGACCCTGAACAACATGGGATTCATTTACACCACGGTGAGTGATACAAAAGGAAAAGAACTTTGCCGGTTGGCTGAGGCAAGCCAATCATGGGGACATGCCCTTTCCTATCCCTGAACCCCTCTCCTCCGGGAGAGAAAAGGATTAAAAAGCAGAGCTACGAAAAGGAAAAGAAAGATTTTGTGAGACCTCTGAACATTTGGAAAACTGAAACAAACTTTAATAAAACTAGAACAAAATATATAATATGCAGGGAAAAACCAATGCAAAATCTGAGGGTTTGTACAGGATGGAAAAGCGAGGGTTAAACGCGAGTAAGAGAGAAAGGGGGACGGTACCACGTGGAGTCCGAAAATGGCGCCGGCCACGTGTGTGCTTTCGTGGAGTAAACAAAGGGAAACCGCGGCCGCTACGAACGCAGGGCTCCAATGTGCAAAGCACTGTTCCTACCAGTTCTCGTCGTGCAGTTTGTAGAAGCAGAGCAGCAAGAAGCGGCAGCGCCGGCGGCAGAGAGGGTACGGCGTTACAGCAGCAGGCAAAGAGCAGCCTCCGGGCGCGGGTCTCCGGGTGGCGCGGCGGGGGCTTCCCCGGCGCACAGCTTCGCTCCACTCCGGCAGCGCGGAGGAGCCGTAGCCGCAAGTCTGGAGAAAGCCTCTTCCCGGAGCAAAACTGAGGTCCGCAGCGCCTCTCGCAGCGCAGAGCCGGTAGTGTCCGGAGAGAGAAAAGACCTCCGAAAGCCCAAAAAACCCGCGGCTCTTAAAGGCACAGTACGCTCGCGAGAAACTTTCTCAGCCAACGAGATGTGCAATCGTAGCATGGGAGGGAATAGTTCAATTGGTCAGTTTAAAACAAATGTTTTCAAGCAGTTTTTTCTTCAAACTGCCACAAACTTCCAAGGAGCTCATAAGTGATGTTAAATCAGAAAGCTTTTCTGGTAAAGAGTAGGTGATATGACAAGAAAAAAGATAAAAAGCTGTATCTGTTGCTTAGGAGAAAATGATGCCTTCTGAAAGGAGGGGAGACATGAAGTGAAGTTAATACTAGACATAAAAATACATGGAAAAAGGAATGTAAATGAGATCTGGAAAAATATTCAGAAACACAGATTTGAAAAAGACATTATTACATCTGTGCATGTAATGCAAAATGATATAAATAGTTGACAGAGCTAAAGTTCAAATTAAAACAATCCTATATTAAAAAGTACAGATGATAATCCTTAGAGAAATCTCTGTTATTTTCTCCTTGTAGAATTATAACTGATTTAAAAGAAAGACTCAGAAAACAGAAAAATGGCTATGTTGAAGGCAAGTATTTCTAGTATTGCAGTTTAGAAATTCTGCGTATTTGTTAATATTATATAACCTCTTCCAGTCTGTCCAAACCCAGTAGAAATTAGTGGGCATTTATAAGTTGATTTGAATAATCCAAAGAGTGTTGAAGAACATGGCTTTATGTTGAAACAGGTCAAGTGATGCTTTTACAAATGTTAACAACTAAGGATCTGTTATGAGCATGATTTTTTATGAGGAGCGGTTTGAAAATACCAACATTTAATTAATGTTGGCTGAATTCTGAGGTTTTCTTTATGCCTGTATTTGACAATTATTAGGTAAAAAACTATTCTAAGATTAATGTTACTTCTAAGACGATCTATTTACAGGTATTACTACAACACATGAAGGCCAGGTGAGATGTAAGTTTGTAGGATTCATTTGAAAAGAAATTTGTTATCATTCCTGAATCAATTAGTCATAATTTTTCTTTCCCCATAGCTTTTCATATTAAAAAGCCAAGGTTAAATTTTAATCACCAATTTTGTTTGACCTACCAATGTATAAATGCAAAAGACAACATAATAATATTACTCCATTAACCTTCAAGAGTTTGTATTCACAAGGATCCAAGATTATATTAGCAAACAAAGTTCATTTCAGGCTAATGCTATTGTGTGGAATACTCCCACTAACATATTCTTAATTTACAGCATTAGTCATCAATGATAAAAATTTTAACCTTTTATGGCCTCCTTTAATGAAAATAAAGCCTCACGGGATGTCAAATTACTTACGTTACTACTACTGATGGCTAGTCTGCCAAATGAATGAATGTTACTTTCTGTTACGGTTCCTTTTGTGAGGCAAATTCTGTGAGAAGTAGGAAAATAAAATATTTCCTACCTTAATGTAGAGTAAATTCTACAAATGGAATTCTCTGTGGGACCAAAGTGCTGGAATCTTCAATCAGATTTCTGAAATAAAACCTTGTTCATCATCTTTTTCTCTCCAAAGAGGTGCTGTTAATTAGTGTGTTCTCAATTTAATTAAGTTGCTTAAATTACTTACATTACTTTAAAAGACAAAAGGAAATAGATTTATCAAAATCAAGAAACAGTTTTAATTTTTGTTTTCCACTAGATTTAGTAAGCTTTTTGGATGTGAGCATGATTATCCCAATATGAAGGATGGTAGAGTGGACCTTTCTCTCAAAATTGCTAAATGGGCAATCTAAAATTTATTTAAAATTTAATTTGCCTCAATCCCATAGAGATAATATTAGAAAGCTTTTTGATAAGAAAAGCCCTGTGTTGTATAGTTTTTCACTTAATTTTTTTGCTAACTACACCTGCAGCATGCAACACTGGCTTTTTTTGTTGTAAGAGTTTGTCCATTCGTGATATTTTGTTGCCTTGAAATTATTATCTCCTCTTCATTAAGAAATAATGTAATTGGTTGTGGTAGGAGTCATTCAGGGGTCAAAAATAAAGGATTAGGATGGCTCCAGGTGGGGAATAGGCATTAGGCTCCAATATAATTTCTTAAGAAAGAGTCCTGTAAGTCTAATGAGCCTTTGGATCACAAAAGGAAAATAACATCTAAGCTGTTTGAACTGCTTCTATTCCTAAGCAAAGTATAGCTTCCCCTCCCTACCTCCTTCCAACAAGTCCTTTTGATACAAATATGCTTCTAACTGTACAATGAGATTTTTGTGTCTTATATGAAGGCAGAAGAGTGCTGCTGAGGCTGCCTGCAGCAATGGGCATAATTAGGTTTTATAACAAACACTGTAAAACAAGAAAGAATGATAAAGTGATAGAAGGATTACAGGTAACAGTGGACATGTTTTGTATGTAGCAGACAAATGCTGATGTTTATTGGAATGACTTAGAAAACAGTAATGTGGTTTCCATAAAAAAAGCAGAAATTTGAAGGGTTTTTTTTTTGTTTCAGACTGTTAATGGCTGCTTTTTGGATGAAATACCAATGTTGTAAATATCTTGTTGCAGTTTCTGAAATGCTTTTGTTAAAAACCTTACCAAAAAAAGTTCATTCCTTTTAAATAAGTGGCATATCTTTCACTGAGTCAGAAATTTCAAACACCATGTGAATGTTGACAGTAAGAAAGATCTAGAAAAGCGTGTGTGTGTGTATGTATGTAGGGGGTGGATAAGATGGTTCGTAAACTTCAGCTAAAAATATGCATGTTCCTAGAGGGTCACTGTTAAAATGAGGGGCAGAATTATTTAAAAGACAGGTGGGATGGAAAAATGCTTTGTTTGTGACACCTTTGAGCAGCTATAAATAGTATATTTGCAACTGTTTAGTTTTTTGTTTTGCTGCTTTGTTTGGTAATTAAAATACTTCAATTCTGCACTTCCTGGAGTACAGAATGAACAATGAATTTGTGACATTCTGACTTAAAAGTCAATTCTTTTTACTTTTCTCTGCTATTTATTTGTATCCATTACTTATAAGCACTTTGTCAGTATTGTTGTGGAACTTTCACTCTACATGTCTGGCGAAAAGTGATGGTCTCCCAACTCCTTCTGCCTTCTTATTTGTAAAGAAGCATATTATTGCCTTTTTCATTCTACTTACAATGAAAACACGGGTTAAAAAAGCCGTGAGTCTATAGATATGGTGTTTCTATGGCTTGAGTTAGCAACCAGAGCATGCACCTAACATCTCTAGACAGAACAACTGGTTGCTAGCACATGCTAAAGCCTGTGCTACTGCTTCTTTGTTCACTTTGCTAACCAGGTTAAACTAACGCTGAAATGTGCTGTAGTCACACCTAGCTTTCCCAGTGTTAGATGTACTGAGAGCCACTGTAGGTGTACTGAGAAAAAACTGTCAGTTTTATTCTAATTTTAGTATCTTGAGAAGAATCGAGACTGAAGGCTGTGTTGGATAATAGCCTAACTAAAAATAATTGGCTTGCAGGAGCAAACTTTTTTTCACTGATGGTTTGTGAGACTTTCTGTGGAGCATTTCACTGTTGTCTAATTTGAAATGAGATATTGTGATAGAATTCACAATCCAGTCTGTGTGCACAGGGCAGGATTAGCAGGACCTGGGTCATACCCAAGAGACTTTATGCTAGAATTTTCACAAATGATGAATGTGCTTCTCTTGAAAATTACTTTGCTTCCTGGTTCAGTCATTGTTTGTGGGTACTGGGCAGTCCTGACTAGTATGTGGAAATAGTCTGTGCCCTGTAAGTTAAAAGATTAGGACGTTTGTTTTTCTGTGGATACACATGAATTAGATGAATGTGGGCCTTGAAACTGATACTGCCTCACTTTGAAAGTTATATGTAGGTTTACCTTAGGTTGTCAGCAGATATGCAGTTCTAACGACAGTACTCTTTGAATGTTATTTTCTGACAAAAAGATGTAACATGTACTTATGTAGTTGGGTATATAAACCTTGCACTAATCATAGTTTCGGTATGTGCCGCTTTTTGGAGTTGCTAGCTATAAACTCGTACAGGATCGTGAGAAGGACCATGTCTTGGTAGCTAACACAGCATGCTGAGCATATTCTGTGGTGCAAGTCTGTGTGGGGTTAAAATATGGAACAAGCATTTACATGGAAATGACTGATCAATTGTCCTTAGGTTTGTGACTGAAATTTAGTCTTTTTGTGAAGTTCACTTCTGTGCTTCAACCAGTATCAAGTCTTCATACACTAGAATTTTATATAGATTGAATGGGAAAGGCTTGAAGGAAGCTTTAAGGCTGAATGCGTCTGCCATGAATGGATGCATGGGAAAGAATATAGGCTGTTGAAACAAGCAGAACTCTTTGCATTGGAAAGAACGATGGAATCTAGCACTTGAAAAGTGAGAAGACAGAAATGAATACCATACCTGGCTGATTTTTTTTTTTTTTCCCCCATCAAATGCTGCCTGACCTCAGCCAGTTCAACTTTGTCTTTGCATTTGCACTATTCATCTTGCTTACACATGTGGTGATGGGAAGCTGTTTAACTAACTTGTTTCTAGTGCTTCAGAATTAATGCTTTGGGACTCAAGTCACTTTATTCTTTGTAACCAAGAAGCACGTGATCGTGTCTAACCTTGTATACACAAGAAGTAAGCCAAAACTTCTGTGTTTCTCTATTTAGGAGGAAGAAGACCATTTACTCTGGATCATGCAAGAGCTGGAAGTTGTTTTTGAGGTGGAGGAGACTGTTGACTTCAAATCAGAAAAAAGAAAGTGGGATGCGTGCTAGTTTTTCTCCAGCATGACTTGGACACCCTTCTTCCTCTTCCTGTTCCTTAAGGAGCCTATAGCCTCTCTTGCTTGGAAGTACTGTTTGATTGGAGAAGCAGGTAAGGAAGCTTCATGTGCTCCTCAGAAAAACTGTGGATTTTATCTGAGGTGTGTATGAAAGTAGTGTAATTATCCTCTATGCCTCGTTATGTAGTATTGTCTTTCAGCTGTGAAGTACAATAATCATTGAATAATTTAAATAAAATATGCAACAAACATTTTTTTAAGTCTGCAGTAGGTGGTGCTTTATGTTTTTGGGCTTTAGTTCTTTAGAACCCTAAGGTGGGGTTACATTCCCTACTCTCATGAGAAAGGATGAGGAAGATGATGTTCCTTTACTCAAATGGGAACTGTTAGAGGAGGGGCTAGGAATGCCACTCCTGCAAGCACCTAGCAATATGAATCCTATTAGATAAAGCAGTTTTCTCCTGACTATATTTAAGGGGTGCTTTCAGGATAGGTGTTTGTGGTCATCTGTCTTACAGCGCAACAGAAACCTGATCAGGGCATATATGTGCTCTTAGCTCTTTTAACTTCTGCAAGTCATTAATTGACTGGAAATAGTTTGAATTTGTATAAATAATAAAGTTGATTTGTGGTTTTGTGTGATGCACTTACCACTTTCTGCATATTTAAATCTCTATGCACCACTGTGTTTAAAGAAAATCTTATAATGCTATTAAGCTCCATATGGACCATGTAGTTACATTATCAGAGGCCTAATGGTACAAAACCTTTGTTATGTCCAGAATCTTCAAATGCATGAATATAAATATTAATTAAATGCGTTAGGATTTGCAACTGTAGCATTATTATCCCATACTTCTGAAATAGGGGAAAAAAATGCTTCTGCTTTTGCTGCTAGCATTACAAATTGCTGTAACGATTTTGAAAGATGTTTACTTAAATTCAGATTCAAAAAACTCTTTCCATGCATGAAACAGGTAGAAACCTTCTATCCCAAGAATGACAATAAATAAGGAGATGGATATGGTAGATTTTTATGAGCTTATATACAACATTTCTTAAAAGATGATCTGGAAATATGGTTTCACCTTTTAAACATATGCTTTTAAGCATAACTAGCTTGGGATCAGAAAACTGCAACAGGTAGGCTTACTAGTCTAAACATAGTCATCCTATACATCCATTCACTAATGGGAATCTTTGGATTTTAGTGATTACAATAGAACAGGGCAATGTGATCTAAAATTCCAGGAAATAAACTGGTTTATCACAGTGTCTGATTTGGAAATGTCTGGTATCCTGTTATCTTCTAGAGAGCAAAGGCTGTTGTAATGAAAAAGAAAAATATTTTAAATTGTGATTTCTGAAGAGCTATATTACAGTGGTCTACTAAAAGATGCTTTCTCTCTCAAACCTTGGTTTGCACACATTTTTTTACCTCAGGTGAGCAGTACAAGATTTCTAGCATCCTTTCGGTAGGCAGTGTGCTGTTCATTTTATAGACGTTGATCCTTAAAGGAACCTGTTTTGTTATCAAATTAAAGTCTCTGCAGAACATGTGCCAGAACAATAGTCATTGTTACATCAAAGGTCTAGTGGTAGCCAAGTAAGTGGGGAATAATAATTCCATAAAGATAGAGAACAGAATGAAGTGCCTGGAGGAAGTGTTCTGTGCCAACCTTCCCTGCACAGTATATTGTGTTTAGCCAAGGCTGAGAGATTTTTGCTTAACTGCTTTCTGTACAGGAATGTGTGTGGCTCACAGAGCTTGGTATGCAGAAGTCAGTGTTGCCTTAAAAAGAATTATCCAAGATGAGTCATAGAAAGAGTAAAACCTTGACATTTAGTGAAGCTGATGAGCTATTAGGAATACATGACAGCAGTGAAAAGAATTACTTCCATGCAGGGATTTAAGGGAATCTGCACATCGTAACATGACAAAGCAGATACTTACCTTGATCTGTATAGTTAATGACAAATGATGATAGTAATTTCTGAAATACTGAAGAAATGAACTCTTAAGAGAAAGAGGGGAAAAAAAATGAAAGCTATCTTTAGCTAAATTTTAGCTATACCACAACAGAAGAATCATACTGATACTTGAACCATCCTAGAAAATACTTGATTACAGACTAGAAGTTGAATAGAAACCTACCATGGTCTTATATTTCAACAGCTTCTGTGATTATTTTTATTAGAGAATTCTGTATTCCATTACTGTAGTTCCAGAAGACTTCATCAGAAATTTATTTTCCCTCTTCCACATGTTGTGAGGGAAATACTCCGCATTCCTGAAGTGATAAGCACAGTAAAGTGTCAGAGGAAATGCAAGAAATTTTAGTGGAGTAGGATTCTAATTCTAGATCTTCAAACTCTTACTTTCATAGTGCACCATTCTTTCTCTTACATGGTTCTTATGATGTATAACTGTTAATTTAGTATCTATGTATACACGGTTATTTTTAAGCAAAATTTCTTTCCTCCCTTGAGCAAGCTTTTTTTGTGAAAGTGATTTTTCCAAGTTTATATACTTTGAGGCTAGGGAACAGTAGCTCAACTGCAGATGGTATTTAATGTTTTCTTTATTGTAGCCCCAGTGAGCGTCAGATTGTCAGTGATTAGGTTCTGTCCAAACCTGTAGACTTAATCTTTGCTGCAATACAACTGCTCAAGTCTGTGTGGGAGAGTCAGCTAACCTGTAGGGACTGAGGGAGTGTGGCTAATGCCAACTCTTCCACAGCCCTTTCACCAGTAGTGAACCAGTGAGAGAAGAGATATGACTGGCCTACTGCACTCTACTCTGATTAACCTTCACCTTGTTCAGAGCTCTTAGAGTCTCTTGCTCTGTTCACTACCTTACGCATTTTGTACCTGCATTGTAACATTTTGCAAGATGAGTGTGTGGTGTTTGTGTGTGGTTTTTTTTTTTTTCCTCTGAATTTAGCAAATCTGCCCAAACTCTTTCATAGATTAGGAAAGAGTCTGAAATGAAGTTGAGTAGAAGGCTATGAAAATTAAAACTACTAAGACTAGAACTTTGCAGCAAGGAAGTAATAATGCCACCTTGTCAGTCCCTTTCAACATAAGGGCTGCAGAACATCAGACAGAATTAAACTCTAAAGAAAAGGTTTTTGTTTTTTTTTTTTTTTTTTAGAAAACCTGATAGCAGCTAGAGAACTCAATGTCTAGAACCCGTGGATAAATGGCCTTATAAAGTGGTTGGATAAACTGACGGGAGAATTTGCTCTCAAAATTAAGTATCTTAAAACATCATTTCTTGCTCAGGAATTCTCTGAGCTGTAATTTTTTAGAAGAGTATTTGGAGGAAGCATCATTATATGCTAACCCTGTTCTTACTGCTGAGAAATGGACTGTATATACGCCTTTTGCTTGACCTGGTAACACTTCCTATGTTCTTATTCAGAGGAAAGTCTGTCTTAATTTATGGTTTTAACCCTGTAAGCAAGCCCTGCTTTGAGAGGGTTCAAATCCTTGATATATTGAATTAAAGTTGTGGCCTGCTCTTTAAATCCTTCTGTGGTGAATTTCCTTCACTTATATGTCCTGACAGATACTTTTACTTCAAAAAAGGTATCTTCATTTACTTTGTATAACAAAATATGGCTGTATGTATCACCTGAAATTTCATCCACATTTAAATCTGTGTCATGTTAGGCAGCTCATTTTGTTCAGCAAAGAGAATGTAAAGCTTGTTTGTTCGTAGCTTATTAAGAGGTAACAGTGCAAACCCATATGCTAATGGAGACAAAAATCACTATTTAGGTTTTCTTTAGTAACAGGTTTGCAGTCAGGGTTATAGAGAATCCATAGAGAATCCATTCATGTGGCAAAATTACTGCAGAAGTCTCTATTTTCATCTAAATTTTTTTGGTCAGTGTATGAGGAGGAATGGTTTGACCTGGGACCTGTCTGAATATTTCTCAGCAGGCTCTGATGAAAACCTTTAGCAGTTTGTTCTTTAAAGAATAATGGTTTTTATTACATGTTTTTTATGAAATAGAAATCTCATTTAAAAGTAAGAGCTGAGAAAATAATTGTGCTGTCCAAAACAAAATGAATTGCTTAGAGTCCATTTTACATGATGAGGTAAACATTGGTTTCACAGTGCAGTGACCCATGCTTGCTTCTCAGACTTTTCACTGTTTTGTACTGGAATGGTGATTAATCTAGAAACAAGATTTCAACTGCTTCAAGTTGCAAAAGAAAAGCAAGGAAATAACTTAAAATTTTCAGTTAAAGCAGGAAATAAAAAGGTAAGTGTATCTGAAATGAATGAATGGTAGATAGCTAAAATATTCCAGCTTAGAGGTGTAAAACTACTGCAGGTCTCATGTTCTCATTAGTATAAATGCAGCTCCTTAATTGCCATGATTTTCATTAATTTTCCTTTTACTTATTTTTTTGGTCCAAGTGAGCCATTGAAACAAATATTGCATTATAGTATTCTAATGAGATAAAGCATAAAACCAGTTCAGTGATCAGAAGTCCATCATGTTTGACCCATGCAGGCAAAATTGTAGCTGAAGTAAAATTATCAAAGTATCAGTATGCCGTTTTCCTTTATATACTGGTAAAGGTGACAGAAAAGTGTTAGGAATCCTTGCATTGGATTGGATTGGAATCCAAGCCTATTGATCTTCAACAAGTTACCTTTTGGTGCCATAAGAAGCCTCATGTGGATTGGAGTTGCGTTATGAAGTTGAAGTGAATCAAGGAAAACACAACAGATACCTTCTTTAACTCAGCATATCAACTCAGTTTGGCCCTGAGGTGCCTGCCTAGTGTAGAGCTGGCTCTTCTTCCTAGTTGTCCTTGCCTTACACACATTTGTTCAGATTGCAATCTGAAGATAAAAGGCACTTGGACACAGTTGCTAGAGAAAGGGAACTTTTTAGGTGGCAAAAAAACGCTAAAGTTTTCCTAAATATTAATTTCACCTTCTTCCATCAACTTCCTTGCCCCATCTAACACTGGGAATTACTGAACTCAGTTGTGATTGCTCTGGATTCCAGTAAAATTTAATAACCCATAAACCAAAGACAATTTTATTTTTAAACAGATCAAGTGCATAATTTTCCTCCCTCAAGTATTGAATTCTATTGATATTAACGAGATTAAAAATTATTCACAGTTAATCTAAAATAAAATATTTATCATTAAAAAAGTCAATTTGAATGCAAATTGGAGTGACTCTTCATTAGAACGAAAATGCATATTAGCCTACAAATTTCACTTGCTCGTATAGACATAGTCAATAACAGTTATTGAAAAAATACTTTTCATCATAGAAACAATAACAGTGGGTTAAAAGGCTTTTAACAGCAAACAGCACTAGCTGTAGCATCCTTTAGGGAGTTGCTGTGAATGTCTCTTTCTGTAAGGACATATGCAGCTTTCAAAACTCTGGAGGTTTTGTGCAAAGCTTCTGAGAAGGGTCATTCTTTGATCCTGTTCCCTCCAGATAGACAACTCAATGAAAAGATAATTGCCCTGTATGAAGGAGCATCAGAGAAACTACTTATGTTTAATTTTATAACTGTGCTGCTGTTCTTGATGTGGCAGATCTATATGTTTCTGAGACCTGTCACAAGTGCAGGGAGAATTGACAGTCACAAGTGCAAAGCAGGAAGGAAGTAAAATGTTAATGAACCAGATCATGGGTTAAACTTCAGTTGTGTTGTCAGCTCCAGTACAAGTTCAGGAAACAATGCTAATAACGTATTTATGGTATGAAGAGATGGGCTTATAATCTTTATAGAGACAAACTAAAGTCTGTGTTTCTGGAAAGTACTGGTTTTGTAGTTGAATATCTGTTGAACAGATACTAAGTAGTCCTTGCGAAGATATAGCAAATGCATGTTGAGCTGCTGTAGACAGAATTATGTCACTGAGGAAGATACAGTCTTTTACTTTAAAACCCTCATAGATTGCTGCTATACTCACAGACCATCTTGAGTGGTCTTTGAACAGAGGAATTGGTCAGTCTGAGTTTCAGTGAGGCATAATACAACTAATGGGATTTCTGTGACATGCACAAAGTAATTAAACAGTTGAACAAGAAGTGGAAGTGCTTTTTTTTTTTTCTTGGTGATTGGATGGTGCCCTGGATCAATAGGTCTGAGCCTGAAATATATGTGTTCTATTTTTGTATCTCGTGATTTGTTCATGGAATTCTATGCTTGTAAAAAGGCTACAGCAATATTCTCTTCAAAGAGGATTAATATCATTTAAATTTAGTATTGTATTAATTGCAATGTAATCTTTATTTTTCAGTTTTTAATATCTAATATAAATTCTTTGGCTTTGTAAACACGTGGGTGGGGTTTTTTTGGGGGGGACGGGTTATGTTTGATTCCTCCCCCCCTTTCCTCACTACCTTAGACAGATGAGAGGCAAAGGGAGAATAGGGAAAAATAATCCCTTTATTCTGAAGTTGTAATTGACAGATTTTCTGGTAGGAAATATCAGAGTAGAATTGATTTCTGATCAAGGACTTGCATTATCCTATCTAAGAAGTAAGAAAAGTATCCGAGAAAATTATCAGTAAAGCAAATGGAATAATTAAGAAATAAAACCAATGAAAGGCAACTGCTGTTGTTGTCCTGTATATTGTAAGTGCTGGGACTTCACACTCTAGTTGAATGCCAAAGAGCTGAAAACTCCATGTTGGGGGGGAAACCTTGGTGTGACAAGTTGGTCATAGGATGTTTTAGGAGTTGAACATCACAGATGATATTCATATGGGCATCTCCAACTCCTAAATATAACATAGTGGCTTTTTGAGCAAATGATGGAGGTGGCAGGAACTCATAATCACCTGTGATCCTGCCTAACATCTCTCTCCTTTGGAAGAGAGGAAAACGAATTGTGAGAACTTTTTTTCCATAATAAATTTACCATCAGTAATAAATTGACCATCAGTGGGAGATAGAACATGTGTTCTATCTCCCGCTGTAGCTGAGTTGGCCAACTAACTGTATGTAAAGGTCATTCCTACCAAATGTACTAAGTACTTTCTTTGACAGAAGCAAGGTCGCCTGCTCCATATGTTCGCTTTCATTGTTGATAATGGGCATGTTTTTTCGGAACGTTAAGCTAAATTAATGCAATTATGTGTGACAGCTAATTTTCTGAGCGATAGGGAAGTGTTTAGGGAGTATATTTTTAATATCATAAAGGATCATCAGTAAGTTGAAAATTGCAGCCTGGTAAATAGATTTCAGCTGGTCATGAGAGCTTGCCAAACAAGTCAGCTGAGGCAACAAATTAATAATTAAGGTATTGAGATGTGAGTTTATATAAAAAAATCATTTAGGCCCCTGGAGGAAATGGGAACTGCTATTTTGAGTTTCTCTTGGTTTTTCTAAAGAGAGAATAATTCAAAAGCAGGGGTCAACTGTTATTAGAGAAAATGAACAACAAACCTGGTTGGCTTTTTAACTTTCCGGTGTCAACCCCTAAGGACATGGGATGGAATTTTCATGTTTCCATAACGCATCTCTTGCTGAAATTATTTGGGTTCTATCACTGAAAGTGTCTGAAAAAGCATGTTATTCTAGGTTGTTAACAAGCAGTAGTGTCAGATCTGACTGTAAAGAATGTTTATGCATCTCAAGTAACAAAACTGAAAATTTACAAAGAAATACACAGTTCTTTTCCAAAGACTGATAATTCATCCAGACCCATTAGTTTTGAAATAATTCTTGTTCGACTATTTAGTCACTACTTTTCATGTTGTGCAGCTTTCTTAAGGAGAATTTCTGCTTGACATATGTAATGTAACTGCTGCTTTGACCTTTCAGCTACTGTAATCCAAATCCTCCTATCAAATGGAATACAACATGGCAGTAATCACACCATGCCTTATTTTAAATAGCTTCAGTGCCATAAAATGGCAATATATTTTTGTGTTTCTTATCCTCATGGGAAAACCAAAGTAGTTTCTAGTTCTCACATTTGTTTTAGCTCCTGATAAGAGAATAGGAGATCTCATGGGCTTTTTTGTTCATCTCTCACAAACTTCTGCAAGGGAAAGCACGATTGCTATATATTTATTCATTAGAAATCAGTTAATATTTGTAGTATTAAGCAACAATTTCCTATATAGGATTTTATAGTGGTTAGTGAAAGTGGCCTCATTGTTGGCTCCAAAAAAACCCTTAAAATAGATTTCTCAATACATAGCCGTATGACCAAAAATGGCAAAACTGGAATTTGTGAAACAAACAGATACTGTGTCACTAAAGAGAAGACCAAAGGACAAAACACTATCCTTAAACAGTATTCTTTAAATGTTGATTTATAATCACTGTTAATTGCCTTTGATAATTTTTTGTTAAATAGACAAAAATGTTTCCTATTTTGTTTTTCTTTATGCAAATAATATGCAAGTAAGATTGAATATCAAGTAATAATATTTTATCTTTTTCCATAGACAACTTTATGTGTGATGCCGAAAATTAGGAGAGAACTCTAATATTAATTTCTATTTACAAGAATATTTATTAGAAATGTATGGAATTCTTTGTGTTCTGCAGGTGACACAACTTGTTCTCTGGAATCCTGTATAACATTATTGAGTATTCAGGTGTTGACATACTGTTGAGAGGTCAGAGAGGTGCTCATTGGACATTAAGTTGCTGCTTCTTTGCATGACTGATACTTTGTTGAGATATCTGCCACTATGGTAGGAAGGGTTGTTTGAAGTCTAAAAGTGTCATGAAGCCCAATTCCAATAATGGGTATTATAAAGTAAGCCAAAATAATACTGAATGTGTAAAATGAAATAAGAAAAATGTCTGCAATGAGAATTGGACCAAATTTTAAAGAATTGTAAACTTGATTAATATTCTGGCATTCAAGATTATTACTACATCAGCAGTTATTTTTTTTGTATAAAAACAAGTATTGAGTACAGTGAGGTGGTCTGAGTTACGTTAGTGTGAAGTTCAACTCTTCACCTATGTGTTTAGGATATTAACAGCGTAACTAAAGATAAAATTTGGAGCTTTTTATCCTGTTTGCTGTATTGCATGTAAATGAGCATGACATCTTTCATAAATAGAGTAAGAAATATTTCAACATATTTGACAAAGAAATTCTATTTAAATATAGCAATATACAGAGAGGCTGGTACTTTTCAGTTAACAGTTTGGAGTCCACTGCATGATAATTCAGGAAGAAAAAGATTTCATGCATAGATTACAGTAGCTAAGGTTGGAAGGAAAAACTGATGGTTTCTTTCAAGTATCTCTATAATTTAGATGCTGGCCAATTCTTTTCCAAGAGAGAGGAGACATACAGTGCTAATTTAATTTTGATTTTGATCCACAGTTCTGATTTAGAAATATAACCTAGAGTTGTTGGGAAAATTCAGTTACCTGCTGGCTCTGGTTTAGCTGTGGAAATGAAGAAGTTTCAGCATCTGATACAAGTTAGGCTACCTTTAGTTTTGTTTCAAATTTCAGTGATTTGAAATGACTTTTTACAAGAATGATTTTTTTTTTTTTTTCCCCCCTGGGTTCTACATCACTTCCTCCACAACCCTGATGTGTCCCATTCTACCTCTATCTTGCTTTGTTGCCAGCCTTTACAATGTTTTGCGTCTCTGTCTTGCCTCTCATTACTGATCAGCAATCTTTATGCAAAATTCCCAAGGACTGTAGATGGAAATATGACAATATGCATGTTTGAAAAAAGTTCAACGGATTTAAGGGAGTTGTTCATTCTGCTTTGCTTTTCCAAGTAAAATATATTTCAGAAGTGTTGCATTCTCTTAATAAATGTGATCTTACTTGATGCAGTAAAGTTGCTATTGTGGTTTTCAAGTGTTTTAATTAAAAGCTCTTTTTTTTTCTAAGGCTTGGAATATCAACTGTATATCTTTCAGTCATGCAGCAATGACAGCATATTTTATTTTCATAGCACAGACAGATATTTTATTTATGTTGTATGCAAAATAATGTAGCCAACATAATTAGACAGTAATTTGTCACTTCCAATGTAAAGATTTTAGGAGCTGTGTAGTTAGAAGTGAGTGCTAATTAGAGAAATGTTGGCTAAACATATATAATTGGGAACAGACTGACAGGCTATTCCAAACAGCAGGCTATTTATTACTTCATGCTGTTTTTAAATTATATTTTGTTTTAATAGGCTTTGGACAATGCGTAAGAGGAGAGTTTCGTGACTTGATCTGCACTCTAATTTCTTTAAATAAAATGAAAACTTGAAAATGTGAATGCCAACCAGGCTAGCTGTGATAATTAAAAGGTATTATTAACTAGATGACTTTCTGGCTGTGCCATTTTCTAATTTCTTTAGAGTGTGGACTCCCTGAAGAGAGTTATAAGTTCAAGTATTACTTAATTATGCCTTTAACAATAAAGGGCACTTTAATCAGCAACCTCTCAAAAGCCCTTGTCTTGTAGTAATTTATTCAAACAATGAAAAAGTCAAGAGATACTTAAAAAGTTTTCTGAATGTACAATGTACCTATTCACAGGCCCTAATTTATGGTGCAGCTGTTCCTACGGACACTTAGCTTTCAATAGTGATATAAAAGTATTATTTTAACCGTTTTCAGCTAACCAAGGTCTGATTTACTACAAGGAATTTTTTCCTTTTAAAAGGAAATCTTAAAAGATATCTGTGCATTGTCACCATGCGTATGGATAGGAGCGTATATGTGAATTCTTATAATTGTTCACTAAAGGATGTGCTATGTTTCAGAAGGTGGGAAAACTAAATGTACCCTGGGGACAATTTTAAAGTTGAATTAGAGTTTTCATCTGAATTTTTGAGGGAGAAGTGTGTTAGTTTCTTTTTATGGTAGCTTCTCTTTGGAAGCTGGGAGAATCGATTAGGGTGCTGGAAAGGGTCCTGTGAGACTGGTGAATACTGGTGGGTGTTGGGAAGTTCGCACTACATGAGCAGGCTCAGCTCTGACCCCAGCAGGAGCTATTGAGGATGAGGTAGCCTGTAATGGGCTTTAAAAGTTGCATGGAACTCTCCATGTATAGAGAAGATTCACTTGTGCAGTGAAAAGTACTTTCCAAGACTCGAAGAGAGCATTCCTCTTCCAAAGGATTTATCTATAAGACTACATTTTGGAATAAATACTGTTCTACTGTCCTGCTGTTCCAAGGCAGTGCTGTTGCATGAGTGAACTGACTGCACTTAAGCAAACAAATGTCAGGGCCAAAACCACTTTTTCCAACACTGGCTACAGAGATTGTAATCTAAAATTTTGTCAGTTGTTACCTTGTATTATATTCATCTGTTAAAGTGAAGAAGAGCAGGCATGATATGTTTATAACTGGTTGTCTTTAAACAGATATTAAATACTAGGGACTTACAGAAAGGCTGCTTATTTGTTTTTGTCTTTTGAGTCTCCTTAACGAGAAGGAAAAAAATGTCTAAATGAATCTCTGACTAATCCCTTTATAATCCCTGGGAGTTTATGAAAGATGGGAATCCAGTATTATTGAACATGCAATAATGAACATGCTCTCTTACAAGAGCAATAAGTCAAAAATAAACATTTCTATTAATATATTCTGCTATGGGGGAATTTGGGTTAATCAAAATGCCACACACAGTATCAACAAAAAAGGCAACAAAAAAATCTTTACTTATTCCTATACTATAAAGAATTATATATGGTGTAGCTTATAAGTGCTCTTACTAGGTTTAAGAGAGTTTCTAGATCATGGCATATGCAGAAGTAAAACTGTATTATTGACAGAATATTCCAGTTTTATTTTAGGGTATACTTTAAACAAAATACTGTCTTAAAGGTTTGATACAATACATGTTTTTGAAAACCTGTATTTTTGCCTTCTCTGGTTTATTACAACTTTGAACAGCTTGTGCTACTGTTTTGTGCTGCACTTAATGTCTGTTTCACATGCTTCATTTTCAGTCACCTGCTCTGATGTCTGTCAGATTAGTCAATGTTTAAAACATGATGCGTATATAAAAAAATTAATAACAAAAAATATGTATAAATGTTCTAAAAAGAAATCAAAAGGGATGGACGGGCAGGAATACGATCTTCAGTTTGCACACTTTTAATTTTAATGAATAAGTGTACTCTGCAAACATGGAAAATAAAAATAATATAAAATTAAGACTTAATGATGAAACAGGGTGGGTTCTGTTGCAATTACAATTGCTTTCTATTTGAGTTAGTTTCTTTCAAAATTCAAATTAATGGTAAAATCTATTTTTTTTTCTTATATTCATCATAATTGTTGCTTACATTGCACATGAAATACAGCTATGTTAGTGTGCACAGGAAGAAATGAAGCATCGTGATACAGGAGCCAAAAGCAGAAACAACAGATTTGTTCCAGTCATTAAGGCACTGTCTCTCCTTTGGAAATCTTAAAAGAGTTTTGACTGGAAATTCCTCATTGGAATTACATGTATTTTTGAAAGTAATGTTCAATATTGAAAAGTGGCTTCAAATTAAAAATTTAGAAAAATCAGAGGGAAAGTGTACTACCTTGGCTGTTTTCTGTTTTGACTGTTTATTTTTTCCTTGATGCTCTCAATTATCTCATCAAAGGCCCATGGATTATTTGAGCTTCGCTTATTTCTATTATTTATTCAAAGGCTAGTGAATAATTTTAAACTAATTTGGTTTTTTTAATGATTAAAAACCACCTGGGGCATTAATAGTTTCTAACTGGCCATTTCTAGTAAAGGAAGTTTAAGTGTGCTAGCAATAAACAGTATGGCTAAATCATCAACAGAATTGTTCCTAAAAGGCAATTTCCATTTCTTATGTTAGTGTTCTGACATTTCTATGCTACATTAAAAAAGTAAACCTTATTAACTTTTTCACAAGCAATTAATTATGAAAGCAGTGGGAGAAATAAGACTTGGTTTCCAATTCATGGACTCTCTTATTTAAAAAGGAAAATCAGCAAATGCTGATTAAAGATTTTCCTGTGCTTGGGATGTTTATAACCCTTTCTCTGGTGTATAACATGACTTGATTTCATATTGCAGCCTTTAATAGAACTCATAAGAATGTAACTATCATGATACCTTCAGAGATGTCAGGAGCACAGGTGAACAGATGTGCATACCTGAAGAAATGCACATGCTCTCAGAATATGCTGATTTGATTGGTCTACTTATCCCAGGCTTAAAGACAAATTTAGAGACAGTCACAAGGCAACAAGCAATAGTCTCACTGACCAGTTGTCTGCCATATGAAATACTGAAGATCATATTCCAAATGAGGCAATATACAAGTTTTAAATTAGGTTTTCTCCATTGGTTTCTGAAAGAGGGCTGTTCTGGTGTCAGTGTGTATATCTACTAATCTGAGAAACTTTCCACAGAGCTTCCTGCAAAAGCTTCAGATGTTCTTTTAGTTTTATATGTGCTTGTTTATATTATTGGAAAAGTTTATAGTTTATTTTGCATTCCTGCCTGCTTATAATTTTGACCCAGCTGGACTCAGGAGAATTTCTCTCAAGTGTATTTATTGCTTGCTTATTATATTTCTACATGCTAGTAAGGGCTCATTGAAGTGGCCAATTGGTGCTGAAGTCTTAGCTGATGACAGCTGTTACAAAATCCACTTTTTCTTATTCTGAAAGCTTTTTTAAAATAGTGCATATTTATTTTCAGCTAGTAGAAATTACTCCATTATTATTGTCAGTCCTGTTTTGTATAAGGTAGCTTTGAGTGTGATTTTTCAGATATGGTTGTGGTGGGTTTTTGTGTATTCAAATTGAAACATGATAAAGAGATCTGATTTCTGCAAGAGAAGCACTTGGTTGGTCTGAGTGACTGCGCAAAGATATGGTGTTTTGTCCATGAGAAGTATTCATGAGTTCATCTGAAACTCAGTGAAGATTTACTGTTAGGAAAAGCGAAATAAGAAACAGTTGACTCCACTGTCCCCCTCAAAGAATAAGTTTCTGTTAGGGCTGCACCATTTGATTCAAACTTCTCAAAATAAAATAAAATGTTTGGCTGCTTATTTGAAGATACTATTTTAATTAGAAATTGATTTAAATTCAGTTACAGATAATAGGCTGCTCAAATATGAAAAGTAAGGTGACCTGAATGACAGCTTTTCACCTCACTGAAAACAGTTTAGAAGCCTTGGTATTTTCTGTTTTTTGCAAGGAAAACTTGCATTTAATTTTTTTTAAAGGGGGAAAAAAAAAAAGGATCAGACATGAAAATGGGCAATGAAAAGGTACTTAAAAACCACCCTATATATGTATATTTTTTTTAAACTCCTCTGCACCTCACAGTCTTTTTGGTGTCTAAGAGAGAAGAAAACAAACTCAAAAAAAATAACTTGAATTGTAATAGTATTAAATTAACATAATTAAAACATTTTGATTGACCAGAACGGAAATTTCATAGAGAAGGCAAAGACCTCAGGTTTTTAAAATGTTTTTTAATCCTCACAATATTAATTGAACATGAAAACAATTTTCACTGACTTCAATAACGAAGTAATTTTTAAAGAAGCATGTCTCGCTTCTTCCCCAATCTAGAAAAGTTCATATGCATACCAGTTGCTCTTTAATAGAAAATAAATGTAGTTTTGGATTTTGTTCAGTTTTTAATGGAAGCTATTTATAAGGGTGGGGTTTTAACTCTAATGTGATCTACTGTAAACCGTAGTTTGATTCAAGCAAGTACAGCTGTGGTGTAATTGCTTTTATAAATAACTGATGATTTCAATTCAAATAATACAGCAGAGTAATGCATAGGATTTTGCTGTCTCTTTTAAAGCTTCAGCTAAATTTGCTCCTGGAGTTTGTCTTGCTAAATGTTTGCAATTTTGACATTAAATAATGCCTTAAACTTTTTGGAGCAATCAGCTGAGCCTTTCATTTAAAAGGCCTAACTAATTGAAACGTTTATGTAAAAGGGCACAGTTAGCCTGTACTCAAAAATTCTTGACATTAAGCCGTGCTTCCCAGAAAATGAAGTGTGCTTTGGGTTCTTTTACTACCTGTTGGGTAAGGATTTAGTTGGATAACAAAGCTGTCCAGATTATTAGTGGGATTTTTGGTGTCCTAAATTTTGCAATATTTTTGAGAAATAATTTACTATATCCTCAAAAATGTTTTAGATGCCTTCACTAACATAAGGCGGCATAACTTCACCAAGTTATGCCTTCATAACTCGAGCTTTATTTAGAATTTCTAGTTTCTCTCTTGAATCTTAATATACTTACAGACTAGTATACAGTGATGAATATTCTATGAAATTGAATTTTACTCTTTAAATGAATGACAAACTTGATTTAAGGTGCACTCAGATTGTGTGAACTACATTGATTGTGTGATTGTCTAGTGCAGTGATCTCCAAACGTTCTGATCAGGCATCCCATCAGCAAGAAGGTTTTTGAGCATGCACCCGCAATATACATATTTTTATTTATAAATTATATATTTCTTCCACTGTACTATTATGCACATTATAAAACATATTAAAAAAATTAAATATCTATGAGATAAAAATGAAACAAACAATATTTTAAAACTATGTTACTATATTTATTGTAATAATATTTTATTAACTACTATTATTAACCAGAGTGAAATATTAGTAAATACCATTACTAAAATTATTATAAACAAAATAAAATTATTATAAATAACATTTTTAGTGAGAGCAATGTGGTTGAATATGCTTCGTTATTCATGAAAATCTTGATTTAACACTTTGTAATTATTTAAAGGTCTGGTTCTAAGTTCAGGTTTTACTGGCTGTGATAGCTGAAAAAGATGCCTCACAAAAATACCTAGATCTCAATGGAAGAACTGCATCTTTAGTCATGCTTACTAAATCATAATACCAGCTTTTTAAATCCCATCCACCAATTATGCAAAGGTTTTTGTTGAAGTTTGACTAGTAAAGTTCCACTTTCCCTGATGTGAATCAGTTGTTCTCAAAAAACAATTGGAAGGTGTTGCCTTTTTATATTTTTAATTGATGAGTTAAAAACAGTCAAACTTTTCACTTGGAAGGTTTTGAACAGGCTAGAAAATTCTGTTCCCAAGTTTTATTGTGTAGATAAGAGAGGTTTTTGTAGGTGACACAGTTCATGTAATTTTGTTGTTGAAAATGTTATCCAAACATCTATTTTCAAAGGGCTGTCTCAATAGCATGAGTTTCTTTTGAAAAACTGTTACTTTCTCACTAATTCTTAAAACACCTTTACCTTGGAGGGACAGATTGTGTTTATTTTTTCAAAAATATCTTCTAGGTAGCTTACCAGACAGCTGCTTCTCATCACAGAAAAGGTCAGCAAACTTGTCTTAATGATGTTACACATTTTTATTTTACAATAAGTTTGACAACTCTTTTAAGCACTTTGCTATAAGATAACCAGCATACATTTGTGGTACAAAAGATTTTCATGGCCACTCTGCACCTCATTACAAAGTATTGTGAAGACTGTACTGTTTAAAGGTCTTGTTTTTATAAAATTAACGAGGACAATCTGTAGCACTTTCTGCACTTCTGGCCCAAATTTCTTTACTACAGTATCTTTCCTATGAAGAATGCAGTGAATAAATTTCATGTGTGATGCTACCTCTGTAACTTTACCACAGAAACCATTTTTTTTATTCTAGTCAAAGCAGCCACTCCATCAGTGGTTATGCTTACACAACTTTCCCACAAAACATTGTTTTTATTAAAGTAATTTGTTGTTGAGAATATATCTTCTCTTATCTTTGCTTAGCAATTTAAAAAAAAATAGTTCTTAATTTATTTCATTATTTGAACAGAATCTAGCAAATACCATAAGCTGAGACATGTTAGAATTACTTGTACTTTCATCCAGCTGTGTAGCAAACATTTCACATTATCTAACTTGCAAACATTTCACATTATCTAACTTGCTCTAATTCTTCTTTCTTAAAGTCTTCAGCAATGTTTTCTCTGTCTTGCAACAGTATTTGCTGGCAAAAGAATGCATTTTAGTTTGTCACCATATCGTGTGTATTACTTCAGTCATTTTTACTGTGGCAGGAAGGACAGGTTGCTTCACCAATGTTATGTGGCTGTTTTTTTGCTGTTGGGTAACAAACCTCAAAAGAAGCTTCTAAACATTTATCATTAAGTTTAGTGAAGTTTTGTCAAGTACTGGGTGAAGTATCACATGACTTTAAACATCACAGAAAATTGTAGAGCTTTGTCTTCAAGTTCTGCATGCCTAAATGTATTGCTAATTGTGATGACTTCATACTACAATTTGCTAATATCTCAAGGTACAATACACATTTAGAGCAAAGTTACATTAATGACATCAAAAGTAAATCCATATTTCAAATAGTTGTCTTGACAGTTTTGAACTCTTCCAGCCAATGCCTTGTCAGATCTGATTAGCTCATCATTGGTCTTTACCTCATAATGTGGCTGATGAAGAGCTCATATGAGGAGTACGAGAACTGTTAGCTCTAACATTTTTTTGTTGTTGTTGGCTCCTACTTGCATTATTAGCATTATTTTCAATCCATGGTTTCTTTGCAGGAATCTTTTTAAGATTCCTCTGTAAACCTGGGATCTCTTAAATATTTTCATAGCTCTGCAGATTAATCCACTGCATGTTAATGTGAAGCTTGTCAATGCCTTACTCATGCAAGCTACATTTCCACCTTTTTTAGTGTGGTAACAGTTTACTTGAGCAACAATTTTACTATTTTAAAATCCTGTCATTTTTATTGGTTTGTATTATACATTTTAAACCAGAATTATACTGTCTGATGAAAAATATGAACTAGATAAACCACTTAGCAAATCTGACTCTTAAGATGTTTCATTTGGCCTCTTGGCAGGAAAGTAAAATAATGTTCAATATCAACATAATTATATGAAAAAAAAAAAAATTCCTTGTCTGACCAAAAGGATAAAGTGGTTTTGTATTTGAAGTGGACATTAGATTGTATAAGATGCTGGGCAGATAAAATAGGAAGACAACATGTTCTGAAGAACAACCAGGTGGAAAGAGAAAACGTGATTCCAGGGAAGCAACTGTGTACTGCTTCAGCATGATCATGCAGAAAGAAAGTATTAGTCTCTGTTGTTTCCATGGGAGTAAGGTTGGAGCATGTAGAAATAAGGACTGATGATTACTGTCCTTGAATTTAATAAATACAGCCAATCCATATAGACTCATTATTATATATGATCTCAGTTTTTTTGCTGTATTTATTGGAAATAATAAAGCTATGATTACAGTAACAAAAGAGCTTCCAGTCAGGTAAAAATGAAAAGTTTTGAGCAAGGATTGTTAGTACTTATTGTGGCAAATAAATACAAATACAAAAAGATTCATAATATGCACATGAAATAAATACTTCCTTTGCTGTTCTTCTGCCAGCAGTGTGTTATATATTATTTCAAATCATGTCATGCTTCTTGTTACTGTATTTTGGTTAGCAGAAATTGCAAATAATTAGAGAGGTCCTGGCATAATTCACTGAGAAACCTGAGTTTAGTAAATTAGATGTTTTTGATTGAAATTAAGATACCACATGTGAGGAGGAGGAGAAGGGAATAAGCATGCTAGTTCATTTTTCTAATTATAGCAATCTTGACCAAGTAATTGACATATGAATTCTGCAGTGTGAAAATTCTTCCGCATTCGGATGACACACAGCTCTTGGTGAACCTTGCACTTGCTCTTGCACTGCTGTGCTTTTGTGATGTGTATCACGTTCAGATTTCTTGTGCTTATTGCTGGCAGTCTTATGGTATTATTCTGAGAGTGCTTTAAAATTCTGCTTTAATTTTCATTGTCAGTTCTCACCAGGAACAACACTCTCTTTACCCACCATTTCAGTTCTTACCTTGCCCACTCTTAGTGCTGCTCCCTGACACTCCATAGTCCGCTGTCTCCACATGCTGCTCTGAAGTCATTCAGATCTTACATGCAGATCAAAAGTCCCTTTGAAGTTGTATTTTGCTAAAAAGTGAGGGAATAGGGGGAAAAACCGAGGTATTTCTAACTAGGCTTTAATAAATGGCAGGCTTGTAGTGCGACACATTATGGTTGAGAAATTAAAAAACATTGATAGGTAACTGATAAAATCAGACTTAAGATGACAACAAAAATGGTAGCTCGGAAGAATATTTTAATTATACTTTGCTACTGCTCTGACTTGATTTTTTAAATATGACTTTTTAACTTCTATTTCTTGCGTGATTAATCCTATTCCTGATTAATTTGAAACACTATGTCTGTGCTACTCCCAGGTATTACTCCTGGAGGGATAATGTGCTTCAGGGACAAATGTTAAATGAATGTGCTGCATGATCCTTTCTTGGCATAGCAAACAAAGGGGAAAAAATCATTTATTTCCAGATTCAGAAAGCAGCCTTAGAGGATCGCACTGGCAGTGCTTTGAATTCAGCTAAATGATTGTGGTAGCTTTTCCTTATTTTTACCAGCAGACAGGAGTGACAACACTCTTACTCTGTTAGTAGACTTGGAAATGTAAACCTTTTATGGAATCTGTTGAAGCTGAAACAGCAATCCTCTTTATTATCTATGCCCCACAAAGTCTTGTTCTTCCCCCTCTCTACTCCTCATTCTGAAAAATGAATGTGTTGATGGACTAACTGAACCAATTACAGGTAGTTCTAAATTTTGATGGTCTAAAATAATTTGACATTAGAGATGCAATGATATATTTGAATGAGATTTTTAGTGAGCTGAGCATTGCTACAGGAACACCGTATAGATCAATGGCATTAAATTATTCTGCTGGTTTATGTCCCTGGGAGTGTGTCTGATGAGAGAGAGCAGAGATGGGTATAAAGGTCCTGTGCAAAAGGAAAGACGAAAAATATACAAGGCAATTGGCTTTTAAAAGAGATCAGGACACACGTGAAATGTTATTAGGATTCGATTATTACTATGTGTTAATATGTGCTTCACTGTGTATATTTTATATATATATATATAAAAATATGATCACTGAACCAGTATGGGTGGATTTTCCAGTAACATTTTACAGAGGAGTGCCTTAAAAAGGGCTACAATGCATCAGAACAGATACAAGTGTGGTTTCTAGATGGGATATATTTGTTATAAAAAAGATTCTTTTAAAATTTTTTCTAAATGAATAACTGTCTTTTTCTGTCTGTTTTTTCTTTGTTTCTATGCAAACCTTTACAAAATGTGTTTATTTGAATATTTAAAGACAAGAAATGCATCCATTGTATGATAAGGTCTCTTCTCCCAAGTAACAAAAGACAGAACAAGAGGAAATGGTATTCATTCACTATGCCAGTTCCTACACAGTCACACAAATACAAAGTAAACTCTTTTTGCTGCACTGCATCTCATACGGTGACCCTTCTGTTGCTGTAAATTGACTTTCTGATCTTTATGAGACAGTATTATTGTTGATGTTTTGAAACTGTGCAATCTTTCTGGATTTGCCATTATCTAGACTCATCATTTGCATTCTCTGAAGAAATAATTTTCTTGGCACTGGTAGTTCCTGGTGCTATTTATTGAAGTCCTACATAGTAGTATCAAAGAGTTTTGGATCTGCAAGCATGTTAGAACTGATACCACTCTTATTCTGAGTATCACAGTCTGAGCCTTCCCTTTTGCCTTGCTTCAGCTCCCTCTTGTAGGCAGAAGCTTTGAAAAGGTCTATGTCTTTCTTCCCAAACATTCTAGCTATGCTTTCTGCTGTGACTATCAAGTACCTACTCTGATCAAAAGTGCTTTATGTTTTTGTATTCAAAGTATCTGCATAGGGGATATGGGAATGATTGAAGGCAGACATAGAACATGGAATAAAGGAGATATACCATCATTATGTGTAAGATACAAGAAGTCAAGCATTCTGAAGAACTACAGAATATTTAAAACATTTACATCTCCATACTGTTGGTACGATGGGGCCATTTTTTTCCTGGTATTGTCATAAGCAATTGTGATTTGTTAGGAGCAGGCTGGACTGATGTGTATAAGACTACCTACCTTAGAATTATCTCCCTGATCTGCCAACACAGTCTTCCCTTCATTTCCTCCGGAGTTATGAATAATGCACAGCAGAACTAGTTTGAAATGATGCGTGAAAGGAACCTGTGCATGAAAATCATATGTTCATTAAAAGAACAAATTCAAGACAGCTAATAATTCCTAATGTGAAAAAATCCAGATCGGTAATGTCTCTCTAGATCAGGAGCCGCAAACCTTGGACTAAATCAGAATCTTTTTCAAGAGGCGTTATAAATTATGACCATGTGAATTAAATGGCTAAGATCACACTGGCCTAATGGTCAGCAATTCCAAATCATGCTCCTACTGAGAATTTCTAACCTTTCAGTTGCTGTTCACATACAGCCGTACAAATTAGGATGGTTTTATAAAAATACTGGCTTACTGTTTTAACTAAATGCAATGTCCTAGTTTATAATTTCCACAGGGCCGTTAACTCCAAAACAGAATGTATTTGCAAGATTTTACAAAACAGAAGAGCTGGAGTAGGATGTATTTTGTCAGGGAGATGAATTTGCCAAATTACTACATTTTGAGTCTCTTTCCATCATCCGTTGGTCATCCAACATTAGAGTGAAAGCTTCATGTAATTTTTCGCTGTAGTTGAAGATACAAGGCATTGCCAGCCTGTCTTGAAAAGAGGTGGTTCTTGCTTGTTTTAACTGAACAGCAGATGGCATTCCTAGGGATACAACTAATACACAATAAGACAATGTATTTTGCCTGATTTTAGCTTGTTGGCAGCCATGCTAGCTTCTGCACTGTTTCAGATAGTGCAAGCTATGTTCTGTCTTGTCCATATTTGTTTTTACAAAGAGATTTATTTCTACTCTGGGTATATACCCAGTTTTTATGATCAGTGCGCTTTTAATAGTGCAAACTAAAACTAAGATGTTTGCCTTGCATCAGTACTGAACATTTAGGACACAGCAATATGTTATGTCCCCAAAGACAGTTAATTTCACTTCATTATATCATTGCTGTGAGGTTACTTCATGTCATGCTGGTTAAGTAAGCAAAAAATTTAACTGTTTCAGCTGGCTTCAATATAACAGAATATTTCTGTACAAATAAGATATTTGCCATCTGAAAAAGAGTTCATTCTTGTTTATCTTGTCTTAAAATATACAAGCAATGTATAAGGGATGCGACTTATGGATTCATTTATCTAGAAAACCTATTGTTATTTTTCTTTGTGGTTAGTGCTTGGTGCTTCTGTTTTTTGCTTTGTTTTTCTATGCTTTTGTTAATTTTTCCCCTCATGTTATATTTAACATACAAGTGTAAAAGCCATTCAAATTGGAGAGATACTTCTGATAGTTGCATCCTATTTTGTTCAGTTAAGTTTACAAGCTTATGCCCTTGCACTGTTGACTGTTGCTAGGAGACAGAATTCACACAGGGTATGTGTGAGCTTTTTTTCTTGGCATCTCAGTGTAGAAGGAGGTATCTTATATATTTTCCTAGAAGAGAAAGCTGCAGCTTCTTCAGGTATATAGTCAAATTGATCACATCCAGTAATCGAAGAGAGCTATTGACTTATGCTGCAGCCCTTGTTCTAATCTAAATTACAGATGGCACATTTTGTAGCTGAATTCTGATCTTAAAAAAAAAAAATTAACAACATCTGTGCTCAGAGCTCTTTTAGTTAGCTTTGACAAATGGTTCAGTTGGTCATTTTCAATAATGACAGTATGCATGATAAAGTGTTCTAAGATCGCTTATGGTGAGTTATATAAGTAATGGCTATTGAGCTATTAATCAAGTCAGAATAGTTAAAAGTCACTGAAGCAGTATCTCCAGGATGGTTTTCTGTCTCCTGGTATTTTTACGTGTGTTGTGAAAAATGGGATTTTTGTGATAATGGTTGATTGAACTAACGCAAATTTGGTTCTGAGAGTCATGGCTTTTCTTCCCTCCTTATGTTAAGGCAAGAGATCAAGGTCAGTTTCTCCAGCAGAGGACACTGTGCTTCTGCAGTTGGCTTTTTAGTTTTTTATTTTGCCAAAGACCCAGGGAAATAAATCAAGTAAGATATGATTTGTACTTGGTATTCTGTATGGACACCATGACTGACACTGCAATTATAGGTTTTTGCATTGTTTATGCTTCTCCAAAAGCGTATCTGAGTGCTCTGAACCATGGGCTGAAAAGATCTGTGCTAGGTTTTATTACAGTATATAATTGTATTTACCTGTTATGGCCTGTTTTTTGCTTTTCATAGCTCTAAAGCTGTTTTATTTGTAATTAAATATCTGATTAAATGAATAAGCTCCAACTCATTTTTGTAAAGAATGTGATTTAGCATAGTTTGTAAGCATCTACATGGAAGTATCCTATGCTGTGCTTTATATCTCTTTACTTTGTGTTCAAGGGCATGGATTGATGTCCCCCTTCCCCCCTTATTTAAATAGATGACATTTGTTTAAAGGCAAAATTTTACCAGTGATATAATAATATTTATCTATGGATTATTACTAATTTCTTTGATACTGGCCTCCTTGATCTATAAAATCATATAGAGATACCTATATTCCACCAGTATATTTTATTGGAGGACACTTGGATTACAGAGTACCAGGAATAGGGGACGTTTTGAAACAGTGTAAGATATATTTTTTTCAGTGTTGTGAATTAATCTTGCTCTGTTGATTTCATGGGATATTTTACATGAGCTGAGTATATATTAACTTACAGCTTTCATGAAGTAAGTGCTAATAGTATTATTTTAAGAACATACTAGTAAGTTATAGGAGGCTCTATTGAGTAGAATTGTTAAAACGTAATAGATGGGACGGGGAGAAATAATTAATCTAAAAATGCTGCTTGCCAATTTTCTCTTTCTTTGCACTGTTTCTGTAACATTTACAGAGAGCCAATTAAGATTTTTGTAGTTGTGAATGTTTGGAACTGCTTGTTGCAGTGACAGGACAATTTAAGACAACCAATTAGAAGCATTACAAAGGAATATATGATGAGCTGTTCATTTGCCAGACAAATATAAAACTGCAGGTTGTGTCCATGGAGTACATTGACAAATTAGGTCCATATAACTGAGGGTTTCTAAGAAAAAAATGGTCATGACAAAAATCTTAGGCATTTATTTATGTAGTTTATGGCTTGCTATTATTTATAAATCCTGTTTGGTCATTCAGTGCGTACTTCATAGATTTCAAAATGGTTTAGTAGTGAAGACAAACATCGTTTATGGTCCCCACTAAATACATGGAGAAATAGAGTTCTGAAATGAACTGTCCAAGGAAGTTTCTACAACAGGTCAATAGCAGAATGAGAGAACTTCAGATTCCACTTTTAAAATAAAGGGAGAGTAGAAGTATTCTTCCTTTACTTTTCAAAGATTTTTGTTTGTTTGTTTTTTCCAGACACTAGAATTACTTGTACTAAACAGTTCTTTTTTGTTACTCTTTCCGTGGCTGGCTAATGGATTTTGAGCTTCCATGTCATGAGCCTTGAAAAAAAAACCAACAAACCAAAACGGTCTGCTTAGATACTGAATTGGCTCTCTGCACAGTGGGTCATGTGTTTTAAACAGCTTAGGGTGCTTTAAAATAACTTTATAAGAAACTTCTCTTTGCAGTGGCTAGATAGGGAGGTTTTATTAGGATTTTAGATAGTTCTTGTATGGGCAAGGTAAAGATAGAAACCTTTCATGGAGTACTCTTTCTAAATTGCTTGCTCTTCAAATGGCCACCTAGGAGTAGGCAAATTATTAAAAGCTACTGCAACAGAGAAAATTTTCCCAAGGTATTTTGAGATGCTTGAAGGTACTAATAGAAACTTCTAGTGCCTTTTTGATATCCACTATTTTTCAGATGAAATGATATAATTAAGTGTTTTTAAGTCATGTATTTGTCATGCTTTTGTGCCTCTTAGGCACCTGTTTTAATTTCTTTCCTTCTTCTTTTCCCTAGTTCTTAGTCTCTGGTTCTGTTTTTCTGATGTCTTAACTTTCAGTTTCTGAATGTCATCATAATTTTACTCTCCTTGGACAGCCAGAGACCTGTCTAAGAAGTGCACTGCTAGGGTTCAGGCTAGGAACTGAGAACCATGGAACTAGAAGAATCTTTGTAGATGCTGCAGACAAGCCCAATGTTGTTGTTTTGCTTTAAAATAAGAACAACACAAAAAACCCCACCACCTTCCCTCCCCTCAAATTATGGTTCATGTTTAGATACCCAGTAGACCTGGAGACAATTAATTTTCTCATCTTACATGGCTTTATACTTGTGTACGAAGGAACGCACAACTACACTATATTTCAGCTATTTTACCAGTTCAAGTTATGGGAAAAATGTCAGGGGACAGAAGGATGCACTTTATAATGGAAAGAAACAGTCAATGGAAAGTATTAGGGAGAGTGGCAGTTAAGATTGCTTTAATCTATCCCTTCTTCTCTATGATCCTGCATGCTATGGAGACAGTAAGGGGAGGATGGATGTTGTCTTTGGACCAGGACCACCTGAGTCAAAGCCATACAGAGTCACTCTTGCCAGTGCTTGTTTTGTCTCTGAATTTGCCATGTAGCCTGCAAATACTAGCTAACCAAATGAAATTCTTGTGTATGAGCTATTTTTTTAAACTGGAGGTTTGCTGGAACTTATGATTGGTATGATTTATGCATGCTTTAGTGCGCATCCTAGGGAGATGTATTATACTGGATCTAAAGAAGGAACAGGTCAAATAAGTACCAAGGAATAGAGCAAGTAAATATAATACTTAATGATAGTCTGGTCAAATTTGTACGTGTACATCTTGATGTGCAAGATAATATACGTGTTTTGTGTTCAACCAGTTTCTAAGGGTAACTACACCATTTATTTGCAGATGTGTACTGTATCAGTAATTCAATAAACATAAAATTTGCTTTCAGACAATATGCTGCTAAGTAGAAATAATTTTAATTATTCAATATTGACATTTATTTTGAACAAAATCGATTTATTCTGGTATTGTTAGAAATTTGTTAACTGCCTATAGATTGTTGCCTACCTAATGATGTTGAAATGTGTAAGTATATTAATAATTTACCTGGGCAATTGATTGTAATAATCTGATGATAATAAGGAAAATATTTGATTTTTTCAGATATTATTTTTTGTAGTAAATTATTTTTGAAGGATGGTCACTCAGATCTGAGATATAACTGTGATTTACTTTGAGTTTTGCTTTGGGAGTAAAATATTTGTATTTTGTGCAGTTATTCTGTGTGCTTTGGTTGATTGGTTTTAGAATAGTAATTTAATGAGAATGGAGTGTGTTTGGAGAGCTGTAATGCTGCTGTCAGTTTATAAAGGCTGCACAGTTGTGGAATTAAACCAGTTTGTGAGTTCTTTTAACAGGAGTGGTATTGCTACAAGCACAATTTCTTCAGATTTTAAAAAAAAGAACAAGTAAAAATATGCTATTATGCCCACCTAGCTATTGGTTCTTCATCTAAACATATTTATTAGTTGCTTCCAAAAAAATTCCCAAACCCAGATAAAAACTGAAACCCTTAAAGAACCCCTAGGTAACTTGAGAAAAATTAACTGGTGTTTGTGAGGAAGTTACTGGGGTGATGTAACAAACCTGTGGTGAAGCAAAAGTCCTTTTTCTTTTTTTCTCACTTGTGGTGCAAGAAGGTCATGAAAGGTTATATGAGTGGAGATCTTTTCCCTGCTTTTTTGCTTGTTTCTTTTTGTTAAATGTGAACATGGTAGAGGAGAGCTGTATGAATGCTATGTCTGTCTCAATTAGCACACATAGATATCTAAATAATCAGGTTTTGACTTTTTCCGGGATAAATAATAGCTGTTTTAAGTTCTCTGTCTGTAACTAGTGGTGGTATTTATGTGAGGAATTAAGATCATAATGACAGCTACTTGGACATATTAGGTCTAAAACAGGGTCCATGGCCTAAATGTGGCTCAGCTGTTGGTCTGGATGCTTTACTCTGCTGTCAGAAGGGGCAGATAGAATGGTGGTTGCTAGTTGATCATAGAACCTGCTCAGTCATGGCATTTCATTAGCCAAGGTAGACACGATAGTCAAAGCAAGTCAGAAAGAAAAATACATGAAGACAAGTTATCAACATCCTTTGTTATAGGTGTGGAAGGTTTGGTTGTATAGTGGAAATGTTCCTACTTAAAAGTCACCTTTATTGTGGAATCTCCAGTGTCACCAGTATGGCTCCCCTTCACTGAGATGTGATATTTAGACATGGATTCTTTTCAACTTATATTTGTCCTTTGGGAAACAGTATGTATGTTTTTTCCATAATTTATCTGCAACATAACTACCAAACAAGTACAATTTTTACAATAAGGGGAGTGGTTTAAGAATTAATATGACCATGAAGTTTTCATGTAAAATAAAAAATAGTAAACTTTCCTATTTTCCAAGGGCTTAAGTGTCTTTTAAGTGGCTTTTAAATGTCATTGGATAAATTGGGGAAGAAAATTTACTATACCTTTATAATGGAGCAAGCCACAGTTCAGGCTTGTTTCTTTTCTTCATGCTAATAGTGGTGCACTGTAGTTTGCCTTTGGGGAGGTAATTTCTGTACTGGAAGAAATTATTTAGCTTCTGTGTCTATTCAATTTTGGTATTTGTGTCTGTTGTGATCTTAAGTAGTCCTTCAGTCAGTATTCTGTTTAAAACTTGCAACTTTCCTATGAAGAAGAGGAAAAATAACAATAAGGCCTCTTCACAACCCTGACCAATTGTATTGTTTTACATAGTTAGGTCTTTGAAGTTATCAATGTGTGGACATTATATTTGCAATAGTAGGAAAATTCACTATTAGCTTAACCACCCGCTGAAATCTAATCATGTCAGAATGTCTTTGTTAATTGGAAGAGAGGTTAAATACTCAATCCTCTGTAATCTGTATGTTTAAGTCTTGTGGTAAGTTGAACTTGGTGGGACAGCTTATTCTTGGAAGAGCTTATGCAATGATTGTGGGACCAGGTCATTACTTTGTGAAAGTTATGAATCATATAATCTTGTATTCTTTATTTCCCTTAAGTTTAATTTTCCATTTTTAGCTCTATTTGCACCCAAAATTCAAAGGCAAAGCAGAAATTTGAATAAGAAAAATGCCCCAGTTAATAGCATACAAGACTAAATGGCAAAATATTTGTGGATACAATATGCTCGCTTAATGCTTTCAATATATGGTAGTAAAGCTGCTTAAAATGTCTAGTTTAAACTTAGCCATGACAAATTGTGTTGAAGAATTGTATTTTTTCTTACATTTTTCCAAGAAACATTACCCAAAGAAATTGTATTCTTTTGGTTACTTCGCCCTCACAATTCTACAGTTGAAGAATTTCTTATTTTAGAAATAAAATGGATTTTTAGATGCAAAGCTGTGAACTATACAGAATGTAATCTTGATATGCAGGATTAGGCAAATTGTAAATGAAATCCTAGACTACTATTAATATGTATGTAGACTAATAGTTAATATCTGTAAAGAATGGAATGTTTTCTTGTAATATTGAAAAAATCAGAATGTTAGAACAGTTTAAGTACTTCTGTAATCTGCAGTTTTCTACGCTTCTTTTAATTATTAAGAAGGATGAGCAAAATTACTAGAGCTATGTATACCTTCATTATCTAAGCTACTTGTGACGCACAAAGCAATAAAATAAAACGTGGTAAGGAGCCAGCATAAATAATTTTATCTTGAAAAAGTTCATAGGGATTGTTTGCCATTACATAGTTGTGATTTCATTCTTCTTGGCAGTAAAGCTTTAAGATATATTTGTCAACAAATACATGATGTGGCCTTTGTTTGCATCCATAATAAAAACTCTGAGGTTAGTTTTGAGGAGATTTGAATGCTTTTCCGCCTCCTTTTAAGTAGTTGTATTTATTCAGTTATTTGTTCATGCAAATACAAAAATGCAGGGATACATTTCCTTTGCAAAAGGTAATTGTCAGATCTATATAATTAGTTAGTAGCGTTCTTTTTGAGTTGAAAACTTCAGTAGAATTGTTAATCTTAGAATTAGTTGGCTTTCCAGTAAACAAGATTTTCCTGACTATTTCTTTAGAAGTTTGGCATTCTTAGCATATTTAGAAATCTGAACCAGCCATTTCACAATTCTTACCTTGAAACTACAGAACATGAAAAAGATGGATCTTTTGGATGGTTTCAGGCTTTGTAGTCTCTCTTACTTTTGTTGTTTTCACACCAGTAGAATTCCTGCAAATGGACTTGAAATCCTCACTAGCTGAGGAACTCAGATTTACCTGTCCAGGCTTATGTATTTTAAATGTATTTTCCAATGGAGGCTACATAATTAGTTTAGGTACAGTAGGCTCAACTAAATCCAACAATTATAGAGAATCTTTTAGTTGCAGGACAATGGGGAGTCCTCTGGTAATGTTATAGAGATGTAAAATTACCAGTGCTGTTTATTACTTATTACAACTGTTATCTATACATTTGTCTGTATGTTGTCAAGTGGCTGTGCATATATTGATGATCAAATACCAAGAGCTGTGTACGGATCATAGTCCAGAATTTGGGAGTGGGAACAAGCTGTTTAGTGTTACTGAAGTAATAAGGTGTAACTGCGGCGGGATTTTGTGTAAGTATCCACTGGGTGTTTTGGTATTCTCTGCACTGGGAAAAGGTGGCTTTCAGCCAAACTTCTGAGGCTTGTGATGCACCTATTCATGGCTTACTGCTTGTTAGGGAGTGACATACATAGTCAATATTGGCCACCACAGTGAGCAAGCCAACTAACAAGCTTTCATTCAGCTTGTGTTTTATGATGTGCTGGAACACCATGGCTGTTATCCTCAGTATTGAGTTGTCATTTCCCTTTTCTAACTCATTAGTAAGAGCAATTTAGTCCAAAAGAGAAGACTTTTGCTCCAGGTCATACTGTGTTAGATTTTCCCTAATGTAAACATGTAAGTTCTGTGTAGCTGACCTCCTCCTACTAGATAATGTATTTTCACTTCTTCTTAAAACTCACTCACAAATTCTGATCATTATTTATATGCAAGGTTATATTTGTTTTACAGAAAATCTAAATAAATAAATAAAGCTATCCTGATGACAAAAACTAAGTTTAAAAGTATTTTGTGAATTAAATGAATTGCATCAAGTAAATAAAATGTATTCTGCCCATTTAGTATAGATGTTCTGTCACCAAGATAAATGGACTAGCTATTATAAGTATCTGTGTGGCTGAAATGCATAACAACATAATTACTTTGCCAGCAAACTGCTAACCTGCTTTAATCATTCTGTTCACAGAATAATGTAAAGTGATTTAGCGGATAGAATGAATCCACTTACAAATTGTTTTATGGTCATAATGCAGTCCCTTTGTAGAATGTAAATTGATGATGATAATTTTATGGGCAAATGATTTTTCAATTAAAATGTCTTTTCACAGACAAAATAGGAATGTTACAAACTGTTCCAAATAACAGTATGTCTGGGTGAAGGCGTACAGGGCTGTCAAATGTATCAACCAGAGCCTCAGCTGAAAGAACTGCTATGTTAATGTGACTTATTTTAGTCAAGTTTGCAATTTCCTTTCATTACCCATGCAAGGTACCTTTGTTTGGTCTCGTTGACATAATAACCAGCATAAGAATTTACCATATAAATGATAGCAACTAACATTTCTCATCCTGTTTAACCCTTTTATCTATTAATAACTTACATTTTAGTAATTATTTTCGGCTAACTACACCCTGTTATCTTTATCAAAATAATTATGATGTCTATGAGGATCAGAATAAATCACTGCAGTACGGCCATCTTTAATTTTAAAATTGTGATAAGGAAAGAAACTATATTGCCCAGCCTAACTAGAGTAGCTCCTTCTCAGCATAGGAGGGTGCTCTGATTATTGCAATATCGTTATTATATTCTAAGCTGTTTATATAGCACCTGTGTCATTTTACTGAGTAAAAACTACTTCAGCCCTTGATAGCTTCTGCTACTGCACAGGTATGCTTTTCTTCTTTCTTTTTCTTATGTCAGCCTAAGAAATACTCATGTATTAAGAAATACTCTTTAAAAGAGATATTTTTAGCTCTTTGAAGATCATTGAAAGAAGATAATTAAAACAGTATCAAACAGCTCTTAATGCTGTACATAGTAGTTATTTAAGTCTGCTTGTTACCCAGAGATTGATTTGGTTCCCTTTCGATGTAGCCAAAAATGTTACCTACTTGAGATTTCCTTCTCTTTTATTTTTTTTTCTTTATAAAACTGAAATAAGTGGAGTGTCTTCTGCATTTCACACAGGAAGGTGACACTTATAACTTTATTGAATTCATACTAAAGAACTCCCATGCACCCCAACAAAGTATTTGTCTACTTCAGCTTGCTACTGCTATTCTAGTCTCAGTCTATTTTTCCTGTTCTTTTATTATTCATTTTTTGCTTTCACAGAACATGGGTTTTGAGGAAGATACAGCTTTTTGCAAGCTGTATAAGACCTGCACTTTTCTCCTTTATGAAAGTGTAATCATAATTCGTACATAAATTTACCAGAAATCCAGGACTTTACATTCAGGTTTCTTGCATTGGGCTAAGGATTCTGTATACACAGTAAACTTTTTTTACTCATTTGTTCTAACACAGTGACATCATTGGGGATACATTAGTAAAAATGTTTACAAAATGGACCTTTGTAAGCTAAATCTGTTTTTCAGTACTGATTTTACTCTGGTTCAGAGTTTTGCAGAAAGAGAAAACTGATTTTGAAGTTGCAATGTTGGTTACTTTTATGAAGGTTTACTAGTTCATCCTGCCCAAGTTTTATGGATTGAATTGAAGGTTAACGTTATTTTTGTGTCAATTCTGAGTGTTTAAGTCTTCAGACACATCCCTTTTCACATGGTTATCGTATTTTAATAAAAGTTTGCATTAGAAAGAATGTGCATTAAAAATGGAAATGTTTTGCCAGCTCTTATTTCCAATGTGTACTAGAAGTAATTTCAGAGTTTTTCTCCAAAGTTCTTCATTTGGTATTCTGCACAAAGTGAAAACCCCCGAACCTTTGTCCATCATATACCAGAATTTTAAAAATTCTGAGCATGTCCATGTCACAGTAGATTTTTAAGCTTTTCACACTTTACTGATCTCTTGATTTTAGCAAACAGCAGCTCCTATTGTTAAAAACAGATGTCATTATTATGTGATTTGTAAGACTGAAAAAAGTAATTTTTTAAATAAAAACTTACAAAAAAAAAAATTGACAAATGGAAACCAGTCCTCTCTTTTTGTTACAGTCCTCTCTTTTTCTTAGCATTTCACAGACAGAAGTTATTAATTCCTAACTGGCAGAAATTTATGTTGTCTTTTGTTAGAACAACTAAATATTGACTTTATGGCTGTGTCCTGGTCGTGTATCTTCCTGGTATATGGAGGTCTATTGATGCTCCTAACTTGTATTGAACATAATAGTACATTCTGTTATACTGAGGGGAAAAAAAAAAGCTGCGTGATCCCAGATGTGTATTTTTGATGAAGAAATAGGGATTCTTAGCTACAGGATTAAGCTAGGGGTTTATGGATGTTCAAAACTTTTAAACACTGTTATGGGGTTTTAATTAAATTTCTTTCTGATAAATGACTGTAACTTAATTTCACTCTACTACTATTTCTGCCCTTTTTGATTTTAACTAAAAATTATTAATCTTCATTTCTTTATCAGCAGCCATGGTTCACTTTGATAGTATCTCTCTCATAATATTTTTCCAATAGGGATTGGAGCTGGAACCCTAACAAGAATAGCAATTTGTTACAGTTTGAGAAATGTCTATAAATCCTTAAGGCTTTGGTTTATTAAAAGGAATTTAGCTCTATGTTATGGGCAGGAAAGATGCAGAATCAATGATTAAAAAATAAATAAGAACCAGCGGGTGATCTAAATTGGTATTGACAAGCCAACAATACAAGTTATTTCCACCTGATTACATTGACTATAACTCTGTATGGACTTTGATGCGAACTAGCAGTTTTGTCATGTTCTGATAGTTCTGAAGTGTATCATCTCTGGATATCTTCTGTATTTGTTTCTTTTGTGAATGTCAGATGGAGACTTTATATCACAGAAGCTGTAATTCGTGTTTTACCTGCAGATCTTTTCAAGATATAGAGATTCTTTTTTATAAAAACCAGAAGCAAAGAATGGAGATAAAATCATGCTATAATTATAATGTATTTAATGTCAATCATAAAAAAAACCAAAGCAAAAAACATGTGATTTGAAACATAACAGGTAGATATTTTCTTCTCTTCTTTTTAATTTTTTTTAAGATAAACATCTACAAAGGAGGTAGTCCAGTGGAGGAACACAGAAGGAAAGATAGTATAATATAATACATATATTCCTATTATATTATAAAGCTATTATAATAAAATTGTTAGGCACCTCCATTATTTCATTAAAGCTGGTTAATACTAGTATGACTCTGAGCTTTGTTGTCTTATTTCCATTTTGGTAGGCACAGGACTAATCCAGTGGGAGCTGGATTTTGATAATAAGCAAGTTCTTACAGTTTTGCATGCTTAGCTGGGAATACATCTGCCACAGAAGCAATGGGATATACATTATTCATTGAGTATTTGGAAAGCATATTCTTATCAGTGCTCTTTGCTCATGCTGTTTGATCCTAATAGACCAAATCTTCTTAGGTAACTTTTCAGGGCCTGAGATAACTCCAAGTCCTTGCTGTAGTTGTTTAAATTTTCTCAGAAAAATGAAGGAAGTTGGGGTTTATAGCATTCTTAAACCACTTGAAAAATTTGCTCTGATTTTAAATCAGAATTAAAAGCTATCAAGCTTGTATAAATTACAATTCAGTGGTATAAAATTCCGGTGGCATTTTGAGGAAGAGGCAAAGAATATGCATCTGCATTGTTCTTCATGACATCATGATGGAAGAGTAATTTTATACTTCTGACACATTTTGCTCTTGCAAGCATTTCTCTCAGGGCTCTTTCTACTGAATCACATATCCCATAGTTCTTAGTAAGATAAGCAGAAAAGTAAACCAGAACTCATCTTTGTAACAACTCAATAATAAATCACGGCTTTATATAAATTTGGTGACAATCCTTTTGCCATTAACTTGTGAAAGATTCTTTGTGGTTCTTTGTATTGCAGTAAAGATAGGTGTCATTTTGTGAGCTGAAAACAACATAAATCACACCATCTTTAAGAAAGCGGTGTCTCTATAGGTTCTCTGTTAACATCTCACATTGGGGGATTCAGTAATGGTTTGAAGTCTTTCCTTGGTAGAGATCCTCTCCTGACATTCTCCTGTACCTTATTACCAAGAGAAGCAACTCAACAGAATAGAAGCAAAATAGTTCTGCATTTGCCTGCTGTCTTTATTCAGATTGTTGGCCATTTGCTGATAGAATTTATTTTTGTTTATTCTGCACAGAGTCAGAACAATTGCTTTTTCCCTTTCTGTGGTCAGTACACATTCATCAACTCAGGGCTGTCTTGATTACCTCCAGACAGATGACAAGCCCAATTTATGGCTCCATATGTAACTGAGAAAGGTGACATTTCTCCTCTCTTCCAGTAAATTGATTGCATGTGGTAGTAATGCTGTTGTTTCTGCTGTTAAGTATGTTATATTGGTTAAAAAGCTTTTTTGTAACACAGTTCTTATGAATTAATATAGCATTTTTGCAAGATAATAGAGGTTTCCTAGGAGGTGTTTCCATCTAAATAGAACAGTCACAACTTACTGGATGAGGTAGTAGAAAGGAGTTGTCTGACCTAACACACCTTCTCTGCATCTTCTTTACATGGACCAAAGATGTCCAGCTATCTGAAGACCTGCTAAAAGATGTAGCTATGGCAGCACAAAATGTACTCAGTGTGGGCTCTTACTGTCTTTTCAAGTGAGTTAGATTTGCGTGTAGTGCTGTACATGCATGACCCTTTAATTATTCTTCAATGTCCCTTTACTCACTGAAGCCTGAGTCTTGGCTTGAATACAAGAATGTTCCTGTCAAAAGAGATTCTGCAATGAGCAGCTACTTTGAAGTAGTGTGGGCAGGGAAAAGGTAAAAAAAGATAATTGTTTTTAGAGTAGTTCTTGATGAGTTCAGTTCTAGAACAGGTTATGTGATGTGGTTGTCTGTGGTAGGGAACTAGAATTAGTGACTCGATCCTTTCCTTCTCAGTGTTCATTAAGGAAATTGAATATTCTCCACTAACCATAAGCAATCACAGTGTCAAGAAGATCTGGGATGATTAGACTAGTATGATGGGCTCAGCTTTGCAGACAGTTATGTGGAAATTTACCGGGACTTTCTTTCATGCCAGACATCTGCTGTGTGGCCCTTAAGCAGTCTGTATTTTAAATAATTCCTCGAAACGTACCGAGATTGCTTTAATAGAATGTCTTCATTCCCCCAGGTGAAGTATGTGTGGTGATTACATTCTTGGTCCTTTGGTGGTGTGAGAAAAAGGTATGTTAAGGGACGTGTTTTCATACATATAGTAAAAATGCTAATCCATGTAATAGTCAATAGCATTGCCCAAAGGGATTGATGGTTTTAAAGAAGTTATAACCAGACTCTGTTTAGAGGAGGACAGTGAAAGGATGTGAGGCAGCAGACACATGATGCAATGGGGGAAGTTCTGATTAGATAGCAAGAAAAATGTGATCACATATTTTAGGTGTGGTTTATTTTAGATACTAGGTAAGCAGTGGAAAAGAATTATTGTACTCCAGGTACCTTCATAATTTCCTTTCAGCTGTGCCAGAACAGTTTCTGTGGGGGCAATAGAAGCAGGTAAATAGTTGGCTATTAGGTCTAAAGGCTGTATTATGGGCTTTACACAACAGCATTCATGCAACTGATGAAATGACTTTGCTTCACAGTCTTCAGTGTTGTAGCTCACAGCTGGAATGGTTCAGAGATGGCTTTAATTACGGCTGTGTTCTGATGGCTCATGTCTCAGAGCTTTACTGGCTAAAATAGTGCCCTGGTCCACCACTAATGTGTCTTGTTATTAGTGAAAGTAAGTTAACTGACAGCTTTCTAATTGATGTAGATGAAATTCAGAGTTGAAGAATGTGAAATTGATTCATGGGGAAAAACACTTCTAAATTTACAAACTCAATAACAAACTTTATAGAAGCTATTACCATTCAGGAAAGAGATCTTGGAGCTAATAATGGAAGTTGTTGGGTTTTTTTTTTTTTAATGTTTCTAGTCACTGCTTAGTGGTCAGAAACCAAGTATAACATCAGAAACTACTAGGAAAGGAGTGAAGAACAAAACAGAAAATGTTTTTCTGATGTTAGAAATCCATTTTGAACTTTTAGTCCATGTATGCTTCTTGTCCTCCTTGGAAGAATATTTAATTGAATTAGCAATGTATAGAAGAAAGCAACAAAACTGTGCGAGTGAATAGAATGGCTGACATATGAGAAATGGTTAAATAGGCTAGAATTGTTCATTTTGGAAAAGAAATGGCAGAGAGGGATATAAAAAAGGTCAGTGATATCATGAGTAATATAGGGAGAGTGGAAAGGGAATGATTGTTCCCTGTCTAATATGACAACTGGTGACATCAAAATGGAGTTATCAGGAGCGTGCTCAAAACAAATAAAAGGAGTATTTCTTCACACAGCATATAACTAAATTTTAGAACTAACTGCAACAGGATGTTATGGCTCTGTGTAGGATAGTTAAACACAAAGATGTAATTTCTGGCTCAGCCTGGAAGCTTTTGAACTCAATTGCTGAGAGTGACAAGAGTGTGTATAAGACAGATGGTACAGAGCAGAAGGGATGAAGGAAGGTCATAGGGTCATCATATATTAGGATGTGGCAGGATAACGGTAAACACAGCTGTGGGTGTTCTTTGATATTCAGCTAGACTGACTGACCAGAATCTCTGGCTGACTCTCTTCTGTACAAATTTTCTTTTCCCAAGTGATGGAAAGTGCTGAAAAATTGATAAGTATCATCTAACTGAAAGTCTCTTTATGTGCTGTTTAGGGTATGGTCAGTCCAGAACAGGTTGGGGAAAGGGATAGCTCCAGTTGTTTTCCATTTTAGTTTATCCCACCTAAGTGCACTAGTATGTATTTTGGGATTTTTGCATATGCTGCAGTAACTAGAATGTCTAGAAAATTGCATGTGGTTTTTCCTTAACAAGTGCTGATGTAGAAATGTAGCAAGCACTGGCTGTGAGTGTTACTTGGTACTACTAGTATCCTCTCCTGATAATTTATATGTTACGATATTTGCTTATAATTTAAAACATAAGTATCTTTCCTGTGGTTTCACAATTAGTCATTTCAGTGTGTTCTATATTTCTGCCTTAATTTTGGGGTGGGTGGAAATGAGGAAGTATCATTGATGTGTAATCTTTTAGTAGTTATTTTCAAGAATTACTTCAGTGCATTTTTTATATTGCATATATAAAAAGTTTGCAGTAAAGCAATAATAATTTTAGAAATTTTCCCTGTAGTAATATGAACATTCAATCTGAATACAAGTATGTATCTTGGCCCAAGAGAAGATAAACCACAGACAGTGCACGTGTGGCCACAGAGGGTTTCATTGTCTTGCATTGTGAAGAGCGTCTCAGTTGGTGCATCTGTGTCAGTGTGTGGCTTCTGATCTGAACTCTCAGTCGTCTCCAGTTACTGTATGCTCTATGCTTTGGTTCACACCACCAAAGCAAGGTGTTGGAGCACATGAACTCGATTCCTTTTTTGGATTGAAAATGGCAAAAGCAGATGCACTTCAAGAGCGCACTGATGGGATCAGTGTCCCATAAATGCAGGGGGAACCAGCCACAAATGGGACTAGACTAGTCCAAAAGAAAACAAAGATCATGTATTGAGGTCCTCTGCACAGATCTGCTCTTACTGGTCCTCACTGTTTGCTAATACAGCCATAGTTTACTTGTCTCCCTAAAACAGAAGTAGAAAAGAAAGAAGGAAGAAAACAAGCACAACCTGAATAAATATTGGGCTTGTAGCTCTAAGAATATGTTGAAAGCACTTTTGAGAGAAGTGCTGACCTGAGAGAAACTTGCAGTTTCTGGGGAAATGTACCATCAATTTGATTGCCACCCCCCCTGCCGTTTTGGTTCTTCCAGTAAATAAAGATCTTTATTGAACAAACATCTGATAAAACACCATGATAAAATGATGGTGTTCCTGGCAACGATTAAATTAAAATAATGCTTTCCATGTTAGAACACATTGCCACAGACATTCATAAAAAATCTGTGTTTGGAAATGTTTTGAATAATTTATTATGAAATTTGATAAATCCTAAAAGTTCACTATGGCAAATACTAATTTTATTTCAAGGGTAGATAAAGGTAGCTGGAGTGATCTTTTGACATTTCAGTTTATAAGACTACTGCTCACCTGAGATGATATAGTTTTGCATCTTCTATAAATGATTATGGAGTGTATGCACTAATTGCTTTATTTCTTCCCAAATGGTGTTAAAAACTTTTTAGGGGAAGGCTTTACTAAGAACTCTGCTTCAGTTTAGGTGTTGAAATTAGAGTGCAGAACGCTCAGTATTACTGTCTTTAATAACAAAAATAGAAAAAGATTGAACTGACAAAGTCCACTATCATAACAAAACCCTCCTCCATAAGCATTGTGATTTCAATTTTAGCTTTTTCATATAAAGCAGACTTTTGGGGGGAGAATCTTTGCAAGGGATTGTGTACATTGATGTAAACATCAGATTATTTGTTCATGAGAAAAATGCTGCTCATGTTAATGTCATTGCCCAAAATGCCATTGTGTGTATTAACGAAAAAAACATATCTGATGAAACCTAAGGGTTGCTTGTATAATCTTATTCGAGGTTAATCTTGCATGTAGCAGTACTGCTGAAGGATGGATGAAGTTTAAGGGTTGCTGATAACATTGAAAGAAAAGATGGGTAATTGCTGTTGTTTTAATACATGTGAGTTTTTTTATTTTGTTTACATATGCTTTAGATTTATTTAATTTTTTTCCCAGGGCAGCAGTCAATAACGGAGCTTACAAAGAAAGGTATTTAAGCCCTGTAAATGAATTTATTTGCATTTCAGAACATTATCTGCTACCTCATTCAGTTTTGTATTCTGATTACTCTGTTGTGTTGTGCTTGTACTTAGTATTGAATTTTTAAAAATTATTTCCTCACAATTAATTATTATTTTATAGTCTCAGATAAATCTTCATGAAGTGCTATTTTTGGAATAGCAACACACTATGAATTTGGGTTTGGATTCTAAATAGAATGACTGGCTTTCCAGTCAACAGGAAGAAGATTACAGTGTCTAGTATGCTAACAGCTTTTAATAGAGAAGATTTTTGCTGAGTCTTTATTCTGAAACGAGGATTCTCAGGACCTTACTGGCTTTTATGTACTCTCTTTTCTCAAGTAAATTGTTTATACATATTTTAGATTAGTAATAGAGCACTTATAATAGAAAATGTATTAGAAATATTTTGAGATGGGGCAGCATTTGACATGATTAATAATTTAAAGAAAAAAAAAGGCATCTTGTGTAATAAATCATGTTGTCTTCCATTAAAAACTGTCATTGGCTTTGGAAGTGGAAGAGCAAGCTAGTGCTAAGCACTCATTAATTATGTAACTAAACCTGAGAATCAGCGAAGGGGACCAGGATAACCTTTCCTTGTAATGTCACCTTTCAGTGTGCCAGCTCACCCATCGGGTTCAATCTGAATGGTATGTGGACCTTCAAAAGAGTAAGAGTGTGTTTGTGTTTGTTTCCTTCCTTGTGCTGCTTCCAGAAGGGTGCGCTGTTACTACATGTGCAGATCATTTGGGAAAGCAACAATCTAGTCCAAAAGCGTGTGGCTTATCTGAAACAAAAGCAGGGTGGTGCTAGTTTAAGAATTATTGTATAGATATTAGAAAGACACGTGTCACTTAATCTGGTTACTTTTTTTACAGATTCTGCAGGTGCTTAATAACATCACACATCTTGTTAGTGTCAGGTTTTCTAATCCCGTATTTTTGGTGCACTGAAAGTTACAGATAAAACCGAGCAGTAGCAAGCGGGACAGAAACTGCAGCAACTCGAATAGAAAGAATGAAGGGATTAGTCACTGTCTGACTAGTACATGCTTGTAGAGGGAGAGTAATCAAACCAAATGTCAACGTTTATTAATCCTGTTCACATCAGAGGCTCTTAGATGAGGACTACATGAGAGTCCCTGGCTTCAAAAAAGAAATATTGATTGAAATAAACTGCAGTTTGAGTTTCGGCATCCTCGCTCAATACATATATAGCTTCATATTCTGTAACGAAGTCTCTAAAGGCTGGCTAACTCAGTAAAGTGCTTACAGAAATGTCATGATATTCGCTTGGTGAACACTTTCTGTCTGATTCCTTCTACTTAGTGTAAGAGTTAAGGCAATAATAACTGCAAATGGAAAAGCTACTAAAATCCCGAGCTCACACTCATGCTCATATACAAACTACTTCACATGGCATTGCATATTTATGTGTACCTACAATGCGTGTATTATCATATGTAAGTTTTAGTGAAAACATATGATGTGGTAAAATTATGCCATTTCTATAAAACAGTGTGATATAAAAAGCAAATTTTAAACATTGGAAAAAGCTTAAATGTGTAGTTTTTAAAGTGATAAAGACATTTTAAAATAAAACAGTGGACTCCAGGTTGATTACGTGATTGCATCTTTGGCAGGACTTTAGCCATCAAGTGATATGGTCAACTGAGAGAGACCAGTGCTTTAGGAAATATGTGTAAGAGTATAGAAATTCCATAAAAGTAGAAGGCTTATAGACCAGTGGCTGGAACACTTACATTGCATCAGCCAGTATATTGCTTTGCCTTTCCTCTTTATCATTTCTGATCTACCTTTTCTGGTCAGGCTGTTCTGACATGTCTGCTTCGCCAGCTAGAAAGCCTCAAATGTACTGAAGATAAATTTAAGTATTACCATTGCGAAGAGTGGTAACTGCTTGAAGAACATTATTGCCAGCATTAAAACATTACAAAGCTTGGTTCTTATTCAGTTTCTTCATGCCAAGTTAAAGGGATAAAACTGTCTAAGTTTTTCTCTGGCTCCATTACTGTAGAAACTAAGCATCTCATCTTTCCTGTGTGATTAAGAAAAGCAGTTCTCTCCAATACACATATGCAACAGTAAATCAGTTACTTGCCAGAGATAAAGGTCTGTGTGGAAGAACAGGAACTTGGATTTATGCATCTGAAGTCTGTTGTTCCTCTTTGCAGCAGGTTTGTTAAGGTTCCTTAATTTCTCTGACAGCTTCCACAAGGTGGAATACCTTGAGCACTCTTTGAGAAAGAATTGTCAGCAGCTGTTCTTAATATGCTTTACAAAGCCAAGCCAGCTACTTCCAAGCAGCAGCAGGATGGCATAGGAGAAATGGGCTGCATAGCTATTCCTTAAGCGAACCAAAGCATCTTCCTTTCTCTTTTGCAGCTGGGAGATACTGTAAATCAAATTCCTCAAGGATGTCATTTAACATGTAGTGGAGGTCTTCAGCACTGTTTTTTCTTAGCCTCCTAGTGAGAACACGGGGGGATTGTCTGCCCTCTTCTTCAGTATCCCATAGCACAGTCTTGCAATACCAAATGGAATTTAGTTGCTAAAATTGTGTCTTGTGTTGCTATTTACAGGCTGTTTTCCATTTAGCTTTTCATTCTTTTGCTGTAACACACACTACTTTGTAATGAAGTGTTGAGGCTTGTGGTTTTAATTAACATCTCCAGGTGTTTAGTTATTTGCATATTTCCATAGCAGGAGGGCATCTGTTTAAGTTTTATTATGATGAGAAACATCAGTTTTCTACCTTGCAGTTGAAAAGAAAGGGAAAGCTCGGAAGAGTTGCCATTAAACCATTGCTGAATTTTAGTGCCAGCATTTCCTAATGTTTTCTAATTGATTAGAACTATGTGGCTATGTTGTTTTGCTTCGATTTGTTGGCTTTTTTTTTAATGCTGCTGATCCTGTCCAAGATTGTAGAAACTGTATAGCATCTACACTGGAGAATAAGGCAAATGGAAAAAATTATCATTACCTTTTTTGGCAAACATTGCAGAAATCGTTAGTCTTAAGTTTAGCCCTCTTCTGGTTAGGGGTAAGGGTTCTTAATGGCTTTTAAAAAGCTTTTGTAAGTGAAAAATTTTCTAAGTTTAAGTCAGTTGTCAAATCTTTAATTTCTTTGTGACTGAAGGTACAAGAAAGTTAAAGGTTGTGCCATGTTGCTTCAAGACAGAGGAAGTTGGTGCTGGGGTCTCACCAGTGTATTTGCGCAAGTAAAATTTCTATTGCAACAAGAACTGAAGTATTTGAATTTTGGGGTACAAAGTTCAGGGTAGCTCTGTGTGTGTATTTATAAAAGGAGCTATGCCTGATATATCCTTTCACAAGGAGAGTTTGTGGTCTTACCTTGGGGTTGGTTTACGGGTTTATATTCTGCCCAGAGAAGTAGAAATGTAGTGGAGTATCTTATTTAATTTCACTCCATCTTACTGGTTTTCTCCTAGAAGATTTTGTGTAACAGAAATTTAATAAAAACAAGTATGTTTTGTAACAGTATATGCATAAAAAAATTCAGAGAAAAAGGTTATTAAAATGGATGATCTTAACCACAAAAGACAATAAATATGTTCTGCTGCAAATGCTGCTGCTTGTTCTGAATGAATAGGCAAAAAAGAGCTTGTAGGTGTCTTTCTTACTACAAATTTTATATGTGAAGAATATTCTTAAAACAAAACTGCAAAATATACAGACTAGTTCCAAATTTCTCTTTGTTAATATGTATCATATGCGCCTGTTTTTCCCTGAAAATGTCCAACTAATTAGTATCACTGCTGTATCTTTTAATACATACACACAACAATCAAGTCTTTCAGGTCTGATTTTTTTTTGGTTGATGTCACTGATAGCTAATAGTTACTGTGGCATCTTATTAGTCCTTCTGTCTCTCACTGTTGCTGTAATCAAGGAGAAGGATGTTGAAGGGACAGTGAGTATGTTGGGGGACACTAGATCTATCTCTAAGGTCAAATGATTCATTTTCTAGGCTAAAACTATTTTATTTAGCATCTAAATGTAAATAAGATTTGGAACAAAAATATAAAATATCTTCACTATGGATTATGCTGTATTTACAGTGGACATAAAATTTAAATAGCGTGCACTTCAGAGTTTTGGCCTGTCAAGAAGTCAGGGAAAAGCGATAGCTAAAGCAATGAAAAGGGGATTGTATGGTACCTTAAGCACGTGGGACTAGGTAGGAGAACTGTTTTTGAAGAGTGTGCAGTAAAGCTGCAGATTTGAAAACTGTGGAATTACTGTTAGTATAAGCTTCACTGTAAGATCTTATATATATCTGTACCACTTACTCCTATGTATCTAATTAATACATAACTGAACTGAAAGCTCACTATGTAACAGTACCAAGCCCAACTGGGCAGTTTACTGCTAGGCAGTCACCAAATTGGAGATAGTATTCCTGATCCTGGGACAGCAAATCTAATATACGAGCAATACATTCTAATCTAGTAATGCCTTCAGTACAGTTGCTGTATGCTCTAAATGTGCTAGTGCAATGACTGCAGGAAAACTGATATAATATTTTAGAGATAAATTGAACTATTGGGAGGCAGTTTGGATTGTAGTGGTAAAGAATATTAATTGCGAATGACAAAGTGCATACTCTGTGAACAGGCATGCAGTTGTAGTTCATATGGATGAATGTGTACATGGAAGAGCTGTGTACCTGGCTGTAAATACAGAAGCAACACTGCATTTATGCATCATCTTGTTCCCTTCATCTTTTCTGCTAAGGGTGTACATCATCTTCCTCTCTCCTGGTGGGAATTTTAGCTTGAGCAAGAAAAGCAGAATCGTATAATTTGAAATAAATCCTCTCCTGATTTCCATTTGCCTCTTTCGATTTGCTTCAATGAAGCCATGTCAATTCATGCTAGCTAAGGGGAGGAATAATTGATTTTAGTTTTACTTGATCATGATACCTCATTGGAAACTCGTGTTTAAATAAAATACAATCTCCCACGACAGGGTCAGATATGAATAAAAACCAGTAATGTGAAATCAATGATAGTGACCACCGATAAGTTTGCTGTTTCAACCTTAAACATGATCTAGAGCCCTATTTTTGGATCTGTCTTAAAATGCTAATCACCCTACAGAGACTGAAGGTATTTTTTTGCAGTGATAGTTCTTGATTTGTGTAAATTCAGGAAATTTGGAGGAAAAAGGGTAGCCATCTCAGTGGTTCTTCTAGGTTTATGAACTAAGAAAGAAAATCTCGATTTGTTCTTCACCAGGACTATAGATTCTGCTATTACTGAATTGGGACTTCTTTCCTTTTTGTATCAATATACAGGAATTAAAATGTTGGACTAAGGTCTATATGAAATGTTTCTGTTCATATTTCACATCCAGACCTATCAGTCAAACTGTTTATGTTCTTGGATGTGACATCACATCCAATAGTAAACAACATTTTTTGAGTGACATAAAAGGTTAGTTTATATGTGGATTTGACATCACATCCATTTCTAACAACATTTCCTCTGACAAGCTGTAAATGAGAGTTTTCTTGCTGATTTATGTTAGGAAATAAAATGACATGTCATGACGTTTGTCAATTTTTTCTCATTTTATCAGCTTGTGAAAGAAGGGACTGTTTTGTTAATAAAGATATAGTATGAGTTGTTTAGTTTCTAGTTTAGTATTGTGCCAAGCTCTATTTCCTCTATTTCAATTCGTTACATTCACAAAAAAAAAAAAGTAATAACGTACCTGCACTAATCCCAGTCCTCTGTAGTCTCAGAGAAAGCAGCAAGCATGAACTCTGTGTTAAAATATCACTGGTTTCAGAGTTTGAACGAATAGTCTGAACTGATGATAATTCAGGGTTTTGTGTATAATTCACAAACAATGAAGTTTGAATAGTGTTAAAAGTTAAAGGATATGGTCTTTGGTTTTCATATCTATCCCATTAGGTAGGTAGGTTACATAGTTTACTGCATTTTTTATTTACCGCATTTTTAAATTAATGTTTTAAATAAACATTAAATAAATTAATGTTCTTAGTATGTAAGGACATTATTTCCAGTATCTTAGTGAAGTTAGGAAAGAGCATGGCATACACAATGCAGCCTGGCCTCAGTGGTGCCACAATGGCAACTTTTTAAACATTGATATGGCATTTACAAAAGTACAGTCCTGTCTGTGCCATGTTTTTATACTTTGCAACTGACTCTGGCAGCATATATTTACTGTTAACTGAGGTGTTTTGAATACACGACTTCCTTGTCCTGGAGCAGTGTATCAATTTGAAACATAACAAACAATGGATGTAATAATGCACTGTTGCTTTCTGTACATGATCACAGGCTTTTCAATTCAGAAAAAATGGAATTAGTTTTGAAACTGCACTCTTGAAACTATACCTGTTGGTAAGTAATTATGCATCCTATAACTTGTTCTTTGACCAAGACCCAGATTGCTTTAGCAAAGCTGTGTTGTTTTCTGTGTTCTGGCACAAAATAGACCTGCCTGAGCAACTGAAATGTGTTGAAGTCTGAGAGGCTGTTGACTGAACAGCTAGCGGTGAAAATAAAATCGGAACCAGGTTGTTGGACTCTGAAATGGAGCTTGATCCATAGGCATTTCAGAGGTGATTTCCTGTACTTTTCATCACTAGCTGGACATAAAGTATCTCTTTGTATGTAAATAGTAAAAATCTGATAACTTACATGTTCCAACCATTCAATGGAAAAAGCTATGTAATGCAACAGCCAGCTGTGTGGAAAAGACAAACTGCGTATGCTTCCCATAAGCTCTTGGAAAGGGGCAAGGAGGTTTTTATCATTTGGAACCTAACACCTATTGTAGGAAAAGAAATAGTACTTATTTCTTTCTCATCACTATTTTCAGTTGACAGTGCTAGTTGCATTCCCAGATTCTGCCAAATGTGTTTATTTGATCTTTTCAACCAGGCAAAACTTCACTGATTTCAGGAGTATTTTCTTTTCTGGAATAAAACTGTGGGTCCAAATGCTGTGATTCAGGTTTTAGAACTGCAGTTGAGGGAGGGTCTAGGTACATTCTGTTAGAGGTAGAATGCAGCTCATTGCCAAATATTTACAGTAAATAAACTGTATATGCTAAATTACGCGTTTGTGATTGTGGTCAGTGACATTGCTGGGTGATAGTAATGTAATTTATTTTTTTAAATAGTTTAGTGCACATTGCTCCACAGATCTCAAAACTTAATGGAAATGCAGATGTATTCAATACTATTTGGAAAAAGATATGTTGGTGAAATTGGAGGTGTTAGGAAAAAACATGTTGGGGGTCAACATACAACTGCAGGGCCGTGGTTCTCTATCCGATGCTGATCACACTGTACTGGGGAGTAAGCATGGAGTTTTAAGCTGCTTTTGCACAGAGCTTTCCAGTACTTTGAATCATCAAAACTGAGAATATAGAGATTATAGTAACATTCTCCATTATTAAAACTGTGGTACTTCTAATACATTTTTTAAGAGCAAAGTTAGTAAGTCGAAAGAGGCTTTTTTATCTCCTGCCAATTCTCCACATGTCTGCAAATGCAAGATTGATTCCAAAGAGTCATGTGTTTTCTAGCTATTTTTCCACCATAGTTCTTATTATTTCATGGGTTTGAGCACCTACTTGTGAAACTATTAATATGGCTGAATGGGAGGTTAATTTGAGACGTGTTTAAGATTCAGGCTCTGATGGATGGTGATAATGATGATGAGGGAGTAGAGAAAATATTGACTTTTCCCTGTGAATACAGTTTCTGAATGAAAGTCAGATGACTCGGTTTATATTAAATTAATCACAGGGAGGCAATTACTGCCTGACCTGTTTGTAATAGTGTTGCTATAAGGTCCTCACCATGGAGCTTTGTCATATAAAAGATGATAAAGCAATCATTCATCCTCTAAGAATCGAAGGACATATTGTAGCACAGAGAAATTAGAGGGAAGGATATTGGTGGTTTATGTAGACAAATATACATTGAGGGAAAGTAGTGATCAAGTAACCTGTCCTAGTAGTGGAATTATTTATCAATTTTCCTTGTGCTAAACAGATGTGGATCAACTGTCCTCTTGGTGATTCCATGGTAGAATGATGAGAGCTGTGGTGGATAAACTTCTTTGTAATTTAATCTAAAAAAACCTCAAACATGTACTTCTTTGTATAAATATCATAGAAGCTCATTTTCTTTCTTCTATTCGTGCTTGTCTTCTCAGAAAATACAGACAGAAAACTTTTGTTCAAGCAACAATCTTTTAAGAGTGTTGGAAAGTTAGTGAAATATAATTCAACTTCCAGGAGCCATTTTTAATGCATGACTTGGCAAACCAAGCTAGAGCAAATGTTAATGCAAATGCTAATTTCAATAAGGGATGGGCAAAACTTAAAGTCTATGTTGAGAGTGATCTGCTTTCCCATTGTGACCGAGTATCAGCAAGTTATCTGCGGCGTCTGGGTAATTCTACTTAATTTATCCTCTGCACAAAAATTAGGATGTATGTTCACCACAGAAGTTATAGTGGTTTAATACTTGACAAATAGTGAGGTGTTAGCAAAAAAAAAAAAAAACCCACAAAAACAAACAACAAAAAAACCAACCAAAACCCTGGAATGAAGGGGAGGGGAAAATTAATGTTTTTTTTAGAGAACAGCTTACAAGAATGTTACTATTAAAAGTAGAAGCAAGTTCTTAAGTCATCAAATTAAATTTGAAAATAAAGAAAACATCTGAAATTCTGTTAGTGTAGCTTAAGAATCTCTGAAATGAAGAGCAGCATGTCTGCAGGTGAATTACATGTTCCATGGATAGAAAAAATTCTTGAACTCCATTTAGCCTTTTCCTTGGGAAAAAACATGGGCAAGAGTGACAAGGATCACAATAGAATAGAATGTCCTCAGCCACAGAACAAACTGCTTTCAAAATAAAAATTCAGTATGTTCAGGCCCTTATACTGTTTTTCCAGTGGAATTCTTTTAGAAAATTCTGTTTAATTGGCCCTGTAATATCTTTATTGTTATGATACTTTGCATCTGTTTATGAAATGTTATGTATTTCCTTATTTTTAATTCTAAAAATTTTAAACCTTCTAGTTCCATTTATTTCTTTAGTAAGATCTTTTTGTATGTCTAACTATGCTGATTATGGCTGTAGGGAAGGTCAGGATGGAAGTGGAAGTATTTGCCCTCTAAGTATCCTCTACATTCATCTCTGTTAGAAACTTGACTTTGAATTGTTAGGCTGGTGTGGATAATATGTTGCATCTGTTCGTATGCTGTTTTGCCTTAAGCAAATGATACCACTTCGAAGACTAAGCACAAGGGTGTGTTTCGCAGGAAGACCAGCAATCACAACTGATTACAAGTGTAATTTTGGGGAGTGATTCTCTGACATTGATTGACTCTGCTGGAGGCCCTGCTCTCACCAGAATCTTATGAGCAATTATAGCGAACTGTTTTCTATAATAACACATTGGTAGTATTGTCCACTCATAGTTTAATACTTAGATCCAAATACCATCTTATTTGTTGAATTGGGCAAACATCAGAGAGTCTTCTATGGAAAACTGTGGTATTTGTTTTCAGTAGGAGTAGGGATGTAAAAATGGAAATGCTGAGGCTTTTTTACAGGACTTCAAAAATGTCTTCAATTAGCAAATAAAAGAACATTTGTTTCAGATTTGTCATTGGGCAAAGCTGTTCAATTGCCACAATGGAGATGTTATCAATGTGCCTCTGCTCTCATTTTTCTTCTCAAACAGAATTGGAGAGAAAGGTACTAATTTGTAGCATACAATTCTGTCAGATGAAACAGAACCCACTCTTCTTCCTGTAAGACAGTATATGGGCTTTTATTCTTCTGTATGATGGTATGGTCTAATTACTGAGAATGTCAAGCGTGGCACAAAACACAGTTGGGACCTTACACGCTCTCTTCCGTGCAGGATGAGAAAATGCTTTACTCCTTGCCAGGAGAAGTGGTGAAGCACAAGTCTGGCAGTGTCAGACTCGAGAGGAGAGAACTGGTAAGGCAGGGAGAACGCCTATCAAGCATTGTCTCAAAGATAAGAGATGTGAGTTGCAGTGTCTCTTCTACACAGTGTCCTTGGTAGGTGTTCAAAAGCTATCTTTCTTGGATTCAGTGGACTAGCTTATGTTTTGTTTAATTCAACTTAGATGTGATTAATGAACTCACTGCTGTACATATTCAGTAGTTTAAAAGATGTGGAACACTGCATTAGAATTCATCCAACTTTAAATACATGAGTTCCTTCAAGGGTAGGTGGGCTTAGGCCATGCCTCCTTCAGCATGAAAGAGATGTTATCGCCTGCAGTATTTTAATGTTATGTTAATCTTGTGTGCTTTTTTTATTGATACTGTTCATATTACAAGAACTGTTATCTAAACGGCTTCTTCCTGCATCTCTTATGATAATTCTCTTTCCATTCCATGCTTTAAATTTGGCCTTTTGTTTTTTTTTTTAAGAAAACAGCGTACTAAAGTACGCTGCACTTATTTTTTAGCTGTTAAATAGCTATAAGAATTTTTTTGATGTTGTTTGCTTTTCCTAACCAAAACCATTCTGTTTTTGATTTTTCGTTGTGTATTGGTTCTTGATTATATTACCGTAGTATAGAATCACCTGGTTGGAAAAAACCTTTAAGACCATTGAGTCCAACCGTTCACCCTGCACTGCCAGGGTCCCTAAACCATATGTCTCAGTGTCATGGCTACATGTCTTTTAAACACTTCTAGAGATCGGAACTCCTTCACCTCCCTAGGCACCTTTCTGTAGAACTAAGTGGTATATTAATGCATGGGTAACAAATACATCTTCTAAGTATTTTTTTCTTCCACAAGTGATAAGTGGTGGAAGAGATAGGCAAAATCTGATGTTAAAAGTAAAATGTATAATTCTTTCTTGAAGATCCTGAAAATCTCCAATGCAACTTCCTGATCTAGAATCATCTTCAGAAAAGTCATGCATCTACCAATCTCTCTTGATTTTGGAGTTCAGCATTTTTTTGAGAATATTTAAATTTTTATAATAAACCAGGGTTTTGTTCATGTTCACTGATTTTTTAAACTATATTCCTTATACTATTGTATTAATATTCATATATCTATAGTCAGATTAACAAGAAACCTTTTATGTCAATTAAATGTATGGTTATGCTGATTTTTTTTTTTTTTGTCATTCAAAGCTTGTTTTGGGAGGGACAAAGTCATTGGGAAACTGGAATAATTGGAATTATCCTGAATTTCAACTTAATTACACTTTTTTTTTCTTCAAGGAAAGAAGTTCTTCAGGAAAAAATAGTTAATGGAAATCATACTTTCAGATTAAGTTTTGGCTACTTTTTAATGAAAATGATTGAAAGCAACATTTAGGTTTTGGTTGAAACTTCTTATCTGCCTGAACAAAAGCCGTATTGTCTTTAGATTTTTGAACTTCCTTTTCATTTCACACTGATCTAAATATTTTTCTGATTTTATTTGCAACCCAAACTGATTTTTCAAACAAGTCAATTTCACCCTAGTTGTTTCTAACCACCATTCTATTTTGTTAGCATCTCCACCTCATTTTGCTGATTCAAAAGCCTGATACCTGTTCAAGACAAAACATTATCTGGTTCAAAGAAATTCTCTTGCCATGTGCCAGGCTTATTTCAGTTAAATGAAGAAGTATTTTGGGTTTTTTTTTCTAACAAACACATTAGTTTTGAGCACTGATGTAGTTGTGTTGTATTTTGTAATCCAATAGGTAGGGGCTATTTTCCATATATTGCCTATTTTCCCAGTCTGTACTTAGTTATATTATGACTTTTCAGTATTTTTTCTGAAGCTTTGATTTACATTTTCTTATTCAATTTTAATGCGCTAGAAGCATAGCACTTGATGCAGTTGTAGTGCATTGATTAGTTCTGATAAGAGACAACTATATGTATATTGTGGTAGAACACAGTATGTGGTATTGCTACAGTCCCAGTTATGTCTAGTCATGTCTAGGAAGCATTTACTAATGAGTTTTTGCCTGACTTAGTGTTGAAGGTACGCTGATTATGAATGCGTGCATGGTAGCTGCTCCTCCCTGAAGAGCACTCCTGTTGAAAGGATGCTGAGAGCCTCCATTGACCTACTTGATAACATTGGTGAGTCTGAATATTTACTTTCTGTATTAGTGTTGTGGGTTGACTCTGACTGGACAGCAGGTGCCCAACAAAGTTGCTCTATCACTCCCTCTCCTCAACTGGATAGGGGAGAGAAAATATAATGAAAGGCTCATGGATTAAGGTAAGGACAGGGAGAGATCAGCCACCAATTAATGTTGTGGGCAAAACTGACTCAGCTTGAGAAAAGTGGTTTAATTTATTACTAATCAGATCAGAGTAGGATAATGAGAAACAAAACCAAACCTTAAAAGAACCTAACCCCTGCCCCCTGCTTTCTTCCCACGCTTAACATTTTCTCTACCTCCTCTCCTGCAGTGACACAGGGAGACAGGGCATTGGGGGTCATGGTCAGCATGGTCCCTGCTGCTCCTTTCTCCTCACGTGAAGGAATCCTCACACTCTTCCCCTGCTCCAGTTTAGGGTCCCTGCCATGGGAGACAGTCCTTCATGAACTTTTCCAGCATGGGTCCTTCCCTCTGTCTTTATAACTAACTCTTTAATATTCAGCACGGGTAGTAACTGGTAAAATCACATAAAGGACTCTCACATCCCATTGAGATTCATCATTGCAATTTTTTTTTTTTTCTGGTGTGCACTGATACCTTTGTCAAAAGAAATGTACAAATTATTTTCAAATCTTGCTGAATGAAAATGTCAATTTGAAACTTTCAGCTTTGATTCTGTCTACTTGAGATATGTCATATCTGTGTGCCCCAGATGTTTCAGGAAACCAGTTGAGTAAATCAATAGGTCATCAAAGCAAGCTAGCAAAATAGAAAAAGTATTATTCTTACTGTGTTGTTAAAATCAGTCCAGTGTGGCAGAACATTTTTCAGATCAGATGTGCTCAAATAATAAAATCCTCAGGTGTCATACATGTAGCATTTCACTGAGGTTCTTCTGCAGCAGTCTTCTGATGGTTATCTATCCACATAGATTTCTCAGTGCTGAGCACTCACTTTATTTTTGTGGGGAAACGATGAAGAGAGCTTTCTTCGTGTGTTTCTATATGATGGGATATTAAAGTCATGCTGGGGAATATTCAGTCTAATTATTCCCTCTTCTCAGCCAGGAGATTTTGGAACTGTGAGTTGATGTTATCAGCTGTAAATTGGTGTTCTCAGCTGTATCTACTTCTTCAAGTTCACATACTGAGCTTGAATTAATAAAATTATGAGCCTATTTTTGTTATAGTAAGAGAAACAGAATTGTCAGACAGGAAGCAAAGACTGAGCAGAAAATAAGGCAAGTGGGGTGAGAGACTTCCCTGAGAACAGACTTCAAATACAATGGTTGAAGAGTGCGCTGATTGTGGTAACACAAGTCAAAGGCAGATGATGAGCTGGAAGTCAGGGACAGCAGGGAGAAATGTAGTTGTCAACAGAGCAGATGACGTGTGTAGTTCATTGAGCTAAAGAGAGAATAAAATTATAGTGACCAAAAAAGGTATGTTTGAAGGAAGGCTAAATTTAATAAATACTGTCGAATCCTAAAGCAGGAATAAAGGCTTGTCGACTTCCAGATAGGAACAGGAAAGGAAGATATTGAGGGAAATAATCCTAAAGAATGGGAGAATCTAGGGGGCTAAAAATATCACGTTGAAAAACCTGTACTTACTCATGAGTGAGCTGATGAACTCCAACCCTTATCTCTTCAAAATAATTATTTTGGGTCAAATGAATTCATCAGTTTGATCAAAAACTTAATTCTCAAGTTTTTTGTTGGTAGGAGAACCGACACTTTCTATTATCATTAGCTTTTTTTTATACTTCAGTTTGGCCATCATAAAAAATTAATAACCACCTTTTGGAGAACTTCAACTGGTGTTCTGCCTCTGATACAGGAGGAGACAGGCAGATTTGAAAAATGCCAGTAAGGGAAATAGATTCTGCTACTTTTCCTCAGGGAAATAGGATGTCTTTTCATCTTTTTTTCTGGAGTGAGTAAAACTGGACAAAACAAATGTCAGACTCATTGACAAATCCTTTTCTCTCCCCAGGGAAATTATGCAGCATGGCTTTAAGCATCAGATAACTTTACAGGCCAAAAGACAAGTACAGCAATCCAGTAATGAACACCTTTTTTTTTCTGTTTTGCTCTTCTGTCCTATGTCTAGCTGTAACTTCACTAAAATACTTTTGTGATTGGCAACTTATTTGCAGTCCAAAAGCCATATCATAAGGCTATTTCTTTAAGCCTCTCCAGGTAAATCAGCATACAGGCATCACTTGCTGCCATGGCCAAGGTGACACCTGGATGTCATAATGTCAGAGTAATATTCCCTTCAGTTGATAGGTCTTCCTGTTTCAAATTTATTAGTACAGAAAGATAATCAATTTAAGAATTTATTATAAAGAGTTAAGCTAAACTGTCAGACCTGATTTAATTGCATCTGTTTATTTCTGAGAGGAAACTCTGAACAATTGCAATAGTCATTCTTTCATATTAGAAGTGATTAAACAAAACCTAAAGAGCTGAGAATAGGTAAGACTTGATTATTGTCTCAGATTACAAAGACAGACTTTAGGAGTATGTAGTTCTTCTGCTTCCTGTCCTTTGGAAAGGAGGAACATTCAAGAAAGAAAATATTGCCGTTAAAATAGTATATTTTGGTGTGTGACTTTTCCAAATGCCTGTGTAAAGTTTGTTTCTTTGTAAAAGACAATCAGCAGCACCAATAGATGCCCTGCTAGCACTGATTAATTACCTGGTTATTTGTGTTGGTTGCTTAAAATTTTCTAAATCAGAGATTTTAGCCATTAGCAATAATGTTAACAGTCTGGACCCTTCATATACCTACTGCTGTAACTAAGAAAAGAAGTCATAAACCTTGATCAGACTCAGTACTAAAGACATTTATAGAACAAGGCTTCACTTTTGTGTGTTATGCTATTACTTTTTATCTTAAGCTAATGGTGATACTAATCCTTGTTACTGTTATTCCGGGCAGTTGATGGGAATGGCAATTCATCTGATGCAGATAGCAATTTATACCATGGCATGCAGGGACTGTGATATATCCACTTCTCGAGCAACAAAAATTCCACTTTGATACGCAGCATTGTAGTTAGGCTCCTAATAGTAGTATGCTAATGGCATGCTAGCAAAGTCAGCCTTGTACAAAGGCACCAAGGAACATTTTCACCCATTTCAAGGAAAAAAATTTTAAAAATTTGAACTGAAATTCTGATTCAGTAGAAGGCAGGTGAAACATTGTAATCTTTTGAACAAGAAGAATTCATTCACATAGGATTTTCAGCTTTAATACTGCAGCTGAGGTTGAATTGACCATAAATGAAAAGGTGATTTCCATTTTGCGGATTTAATGGATGCCTAGGAGTGTATATAGTCCAACTGAAAGATTTCTGACTTTTCTAGTAGATTAACAGTGTTTCTCTGCATTTCATTTAGTCTTTAAGTAATTGCCATAATAGATTGAATTTATAATCAGTATTCATTAATTTTTTTTGATGAAATTGAGTTGCGTGTTGGACATTGGAAAATTGGTCGAGGTAAACTGTATGAATGAGATTTGAACCTGTTTTATTTGTATCACCTAAATCTGTACTATTTCTGACCTTGGCGTGGTTTAAAAGTCGTGCAAAGGGTGCCTTTAATCTCCTTGTTCATCTCTGCCGCTGTCCATGCTAAATGGTTGAAATACAGTTAGGAAAAGGATCCTTCATGTAATAAATGTAAGATATGTTGATGTATAAGCTTGTTAATATCTTGCTCCTCCTTTTAAAACCTCATCTTTCTGTTTGTGTAGTCTGACATGTCACCAAACTATCCATATTTGATTTTTGTCTATGAACTGCTGAAGGCATGAATAAGAGGGTTCAAATTACGATGTTCCTTTCTTCCTATCTCATTTTCCTACTTTCTGTCTTTGCCTTTGAAATACTCCCATCTGAATTTAGATCTAATGACAGCTGACAGAACATTTCAGCACACTGCAGTGTCCTCTCTTTTTGACAGAGGTATGCATCCCACTTTCAGTGATATGGTCTTGTTTACATAGTCTTGTCTTCAAATCTATGTTTTGGTAATTATTTGACTCAAAACTGAGATCTTGCTTCAAGACAGGACAACATCTATTGGTAAATGCAGGTGCAATTTTGGAGAAATGCTAAAAAGATGAAGACTTTTTAATGGTCTTTATCAAAATGCAGAAGGGTTTTAGGAATAAATAGTAATTGTGTTTCTGTAAGAGTGTTATACGTTCCCAAGGCTTCTTCATCTTCTTCAGAGCTGCAAATTGAAAATGGATCTATACCAAATGGATCTATAACTAAAAATTAAAAAATTAAATTTAGAACCTCGATGAGATTGAAAATAATCTGGTTTACTGTTTGTCACTGTACTATGGAATGCACTGAATACCTCAGTATCTTAAGATGTATTGGAAGTTCAGTGTACTTAATCTGTTTGAGTACAAGTTCAAACCTGCTCAAGGATGAGATACCTCACCTGTCTTGGCAGTGCAGTTAAATAGCATATGAAAGATCAGCCACTGTGCATTAAATAAGTAATATAAGGCCTATGGTTTGGGTGTAGGAAGGCATGGCAAAGAAATATCTAAAAATAAAATTACATTTATGGAAAATAATGAAAGCATTTAACTACATAAATATGATTTTGAATCATGGGATATTTTGTTTTTAAAATTGAACTTAACAACCAGATGTTGCTAATGTTCAAAACAAATGGAAGTTAAAAAGTATTTAGATAATTTTGAAAGGATATGAACTGCTTTTACAAGTGACTTCAGTCTTTAGTGATAAAATCCTGCATTTCCACATTATTTTTTTTAAATGTTGCACAAAGTGGGCATCATATGGATATATTTTCTAAATACAAATATATGCATTTCACAGTCATAAATCTTAGTCCCCATATTAAAAATCAGAATATATGCAACATGTACAATACAAAGAAAAGGAGCAAAATTGATTACTCTGTCATAAGGAGTAGTTGCATTAGTGATTATTACTTTTTAACTATAAATTCAAATCGTACTGCACTTTATTCTCCTGTCCTTAGCAAACAGAGAATCTTTAAAAAGGAATAAGTATGTGTATGTTTGTATTATTTACATACCCTGTAGCAGCTCACTTTATTACAGTACTGCTGTATAGGGAAAAAATGGTTTTCTCTTCAGATTAGCTTATAAACAAGCACTGAAGGGTATGTGTTTAGTGTCCCAAACAGTTAAAGTTAGACCTTGTTATCACAGTTCTGTGTGTTTTGGTAGATGTCCATGTTGCTGTATACAGTAAGACAACTGGTTGATGAGTGCTCAGTTCTATTTATCATTTGGATTCCTTCAGTTTTCTGCTCTGAGGAAAATGCTTCTTTATCATTATTGTAAATATTTTGTAAACTCATTCTGAGGTATATGAAAAAAAGCTTGTGGACTCTAAGTTAGTTGAATAACAGTGGTTAAAAAAAGTGAATAAAGTGTTTTCTTTAAAAACTAGTCATTGTGCCCTGAGTTACAGAACTGTTAACTGAGGTAGATAGGGGTGGGGAAAATTCTCCTCTGCAGCTTCCAAATATGGTTGTGTGCTGACTTTATTGGTTTTGCTTAATAAGATTATTTGTGTTATTAAAGTAGAATTTCTAATTTACTTAAAATTATTGGTTTTACTTATCCTAATTTCTCCAAATTAAAAAAAAATTGTCAGTTGAGGGCTTTTTCCCCTGATGGTATTAACTTCAAGACTTGTTATACATATTACAAATCACATAGTAAAAAAAAATACAAAGTTGTCCAAAACTGAGTTATTTTACATTTTTGACATTAATTTTCTGTAAATCTTGTTTGTCCAGTGTCAAATGGATTTTGGAAATAGATAATATTTTTAAAAATTATTGTAACAGTGAGCAGTTTCATAATTTTCTAATTTTTTAATATTGTGTAGTAGTCCATTTTTAATAAGATCTTCTTTTAATAAGATCAACCTTTTTACAAGAGCATAGCCTCTAAGTAATAAAGCAAGCTAATGGCCAGTTTAATAGATGCTGACATACACAGCACTGCAAAAAGTGGTCAAAACTGACAATAAAAATATCCAGTGTTTGGGATGTAGTTAAATCCCTCCCATGGCTGGGATGGTTGCCATGACATGAAACAAAAAACCAAACCAGGTCTGGGCTTGCAATTCATTTTAGGTGTTTGTTGTGTGCAGTCAAGATTCTCCCGTTGTTCCATCAGATGGATTTACAGTCAGCTATGTCTTTCCTAGTCTTGCAAGTCTACTTTTGAAACATTTTCCATGTAATAACAGCAAAATGAGAAATTTGTGTAGTGATGATGATGATTTTCATTTTTTTAATATTTGGACTATTTATTTGTGTTAAACTAATTTTAAAGGTTATGTTTTTCCAGCTCCATTGTCAATAGGTGTATATATAGGGATAGCTAGTATTTTGTGGTTGTCCCACAATGATTACGCAGTGTTTGTACCCTGGAAACAGACAATTGCAAACAGCTACAAATAATGGTATTGTATACACATTTGTGAAGCAACCAAGAGGTGAATATTCCCTTCTAATGGGGATAGTTAGTATAAAAATTACTGATTTTCTTTTCAGTTATTGGAGTGATAAATATATCTACATGTCTAGCAATTTTTGTACTAAAATTGATCTACACAATATATTGCTTTAAAGAATCCTAAAATATCACTTAGACTACTGTTCATTCTCCTGTCTCTTACACACTCTGCTGCTCATACCACTTTGTCTGTTGTTCCTTTTCTACTTCAATGATATACTAGATCAGAACTGAAGTCCCTAGATACCTGAAATCCTTTCCTTTTCTGGCACTTACTTGACATAGAGTTCAGCGGCTTAGAAGATATTTTGGTGTCAATATGAAGTAAGAAAATCGATTCATTGTGATACCAATTTTGATGAGTTACTGGCCTTCCATACCAATCATTTCCTAGGCCTGCTTGACAGTCCGTAATAGTACACTTTGAACTTTTGAATGCCCTTTACCTATGGTTACAGCCTTTCCTTTGATAAACAGATCTCCTGGAGTTTTGTTGCTCATGGATGTGAGCTGTTTACATTGAGAAAAATGAATTTAGGTATTATGTTAGTGATCAGATCATAAGGCGGTGTAAAAGGCAAAGTTAGACAAAAAATAATACCAAATACACTGAGCTAAATAAGTTGTGGATTTCCTTTGTCGAATGTATCTTCTGCATAAAACACAATTCTCGCTTTGCAATTCATTTTGCAGTCCAGGTACTGAGAGTGTCAATGGTAGGGCTTTTTTCTATCATGACTTAACAAAATCTGAGAGGATTAGAGGTGGATCTTGTGGAGGAACTAACACTGCTGATCCAATCTAGGTTTATATCCAAGCCTTTTAATATGAAATATTGTGTCTTCGACTTGGTTGAAAAATTTGAAGTATTTGTATTTTTAATTAAAAACCCTTTAATATGTAATTCTAAAAAAAATTAATTTATTACTTTTTCTTTTTTACTCCATTTAATTTATTTTTCTTCTGTCTTTTGGCTGGAAGAAGTTGTTGGCAAAGGTAAAAATTGGAAAAGAGAACTTGAGGAAATGTTATTTTCCTCCCACTGTTAAAAAGTGAAAATATGATGTAGTTTTTTATAACTCAGAAAAAGACGTAGTTTTTATTTTTAATTTTCTTTTGTTCTTTCTTAATATTCTTTTTGAATAAAATCTCTTTTAATGAAGATGAAGAAAGGTAGTTCCTGGGTTGTTTTGTGCATGGAAAATGTTTGATATCAGAGAGTGTGAGACACTGTGCTATAAAATTTAAGAACTAGAAAGTAAGTGTGAAGAAAATGAATTTGTTATAGGAGAAAATAATGTTTTCATGTGTTCATCAGTTCATTGTCTTCTATGTAAAGTTTGAAAACAAACTGAAAAAGTTAAGCTCTTAGCACTGTTTGCATAGAAAAGTAAAGTACTTTTTCTTCAGTAAAGTCAATAGATTCAGGACAAGGATGATTTTGACCTGTTCGTGCTCTTATTGATGCATTAGTGACTATGCTAATAGCAAGTCTGGAAGGAATTTCAGTTCTCCTAACTGGAATGCAGATATTAAATAATTCATGTCTTTTCTACCTGCTTCAATGTACTGAAAAAAAAGATACTTTCTTTTTGATGAAAGCTATTAAAAGTTAAAATTTGTTCTTGGCATAAAACATAGCTACAGTCTTTTTCGACAATAAGGAAACATCTGCTTGTTTTAAAAGCTTGTAGTTTACCATCTCAACTTCAGGGCATTACCTGTAGTGTTAAAAAAAATTAAAGTAACAAAGCATAAGTATCAATGCATAGAAAAAGCAGTAAAAAACCTGTAACAAGCATTTAAAATTTTTATTGCAAAAATATGTCCCGTTGTCCTATATGTCCTGTGAATGCAAAGTAGTAAGCATTTATTTGAGAAAATTGGCATAAGAACATGTATAGGAGCTGACTGAGTAGCAGATATGCTTAGTTCCAAATGCTTTGGCTCTAAGGCCTGTTATGAGTAGGTCTATTGATGTCTTTTTTTATACTCTAATGTAGGATTCTACTTTTCAAAAGAGGCATAACTAGCATGACTTCAATAGAGCCATTTTGTGTCCTGTTTTTCCTTATTGTGCTCTCCAGTATTTTTACTTAGGATTGTATGTTGTTTCAGAATTCACTCTCATATCTGTTGTTTGTTTATTTCCTGTTTTAGACATGTTGTATAAAATACTTTTAAGCCAACAGAGTGTAGTCAGCTATCTCTGTTTCTTACTAGTTTGTGGTTTTGGTTTCAAAATGGTACAACTGTGAATAAACTTGCTTGTTTGCTTTATTTTCTATCTGGAGATTCAGAGAAAAAAAATCCTAGCAAAACCTGATGGTAATCCTTAATTCCACCCCCCCACCCCCCCTTTTTTTTTTTTTGCCTTTAAGCATTATTTTAGAAGGTTTCTACTTTATTCAAAAATGAAATGGTTGGGAAAAATATTTTTAAAAATAAACCAGATATATCTGAAAATAATCTTAGAGTAGTACTAGAACTACTTAGGTTGAAAAGAACCTCTTGAGGTCTTCTAATCCAAACTCCTTTTCAAAGACAGGTTAACTATCTCAGGGCCTTGTCCAGTCAGGTTTGAGCTTCTCCAGTATCAGATATTCCACAGCATCTCTGGATCCCTGTTTCAGTGTTTAACCACCTTCATATCCCAAACTGATCTTCTTGCTTTGTAAATATCAGGTCTAGCAGAGAACCTGCATTTTCTGGCTCCTCAGTTGTCTGTATTAAGAGGTTATCATTAATGCATCCCCAAAAACAGGGCACCTCCTGTCTGGTGCCCTGCTGTGTTGCCTTTCCAGCAGGTACAAGGACAGGTACAATATCCTGTGAGGACCAGGGCCTGCAAATCTGAAGCTTCTTCCAGTTGTCTGAAGAGGGCTTCATCTACTACTTCTTCCTGATAAGTTGGTGTCTAGCAGACACCCACCACAATTGAACCCATGTTGGTCTACCCCCTAACCCTGACTGATAAGCTCTCAGCTGGCTCATCACCTTCCCCAGGCAGAGCTCCATGCGCTCCAGCTGCTCTCCCATGTTACAGGACCATTCCTCTCCTCTTCTTTCTGTCTTGTCCTTTCTAAATAGTCTGTATCCATCTATCACGGTGCTCCAGTCGTGTGAGCCATCCCTCCATATCTCTGTGAACACTTGTGGGTCCACTTTGTTTTTAAGCAGATAAATAACAATAAACAGAATTTTCTTGGAGGGTATAGGTTTCTTGTCTTCAGAGTATTTGCCAGAAACTAAAGGTACTACTAGTGTCAGAGGTCAACAAGTCAAAATACATGCTAGTTCATATTGCAAGGCAGACAAAATCCAACCCATTTATGCAAAACGGTAATAGAAAGCTTGTAAGGGGATTTGTGTGGATTTTTCTGTCATTGTAGAACCAATTAATTAACTTTCTTACTTCTAGATTCCTCCACATTTTCCACTGCCTGGTTCTGTCCAAAGCACCTGTCATTGTGTTTTTTAGTTTCCACCCTTTTCCTGTTATTTAATACCGCTATGACGGCTAACAATATGTAGGTTATGTAATTGTGGCATACCATTCTTCTGATTAGATACTATTTATGTTTTCTGTACAGCTCTCTGATTCCCATAGTTTTCTTCTCCAGAGTTACATATGTGATGCCTCCATTCTCTTACACCATTCTGGTATTTAGTGACCCCTGTGTCAAAAAATTACTCTTTGGTATCCTTCAAGGAAGCACAAGCATTTAATTCTTCATTTATATTTTAGTCCACATCGGGAACCTGAGTGCCCAGGAGAATAAAGACCTGACTTGGATAACAGATGTGCTTTTATTTATTATCCAGACTTATAAAGAGGTGTCTGGAAAGAGTACTGACAAGAAAACTATTTTTCTTCCTTTTGGCTTAACCTCAGACTGGATTTGCTTCCTACTAAATCAAAACTGCATTGACTTAAAATGTCAAAATCTACATTAAATTTATTTAACAGATCACCACTCTTCTGTAGACTTATGTTTACTGTCCATTACAGAAATTAAGGAAATGTATTAAAACATTTTCAAGTTAATTTCTAGCACACTTTGAATCTTTTCTGTGGTATTGTGATGATCCTCCATCAGATGGTGCTATTAGGATTTAACATGAATTTTTAGTCTGGTTTGTGCTTACGAAAACTGTCAGCTTTTCATCCTGTTTGTCATTTTCTATTTTAATTTAATTAGTGGAGCTTTATGGAAAGTTTTTATACTGTTCATACAGTGCAGAAAGCTGTATGTGAACATATGGTAAATGTCAAATTCACTGCTGATTTGAAAATATGCCTTTCAAAAACTTTTATTAAATATTGTTAAAGATGCAATAAGTTTTTATCTTATGTCTCATCTGTTCTATGAAATCACACACTGTCCTCCTCCAAACCAAGGATTTATGCAAATATTCTTGAAATCTACTTCTGCTATTCACAGATGCATGATATTCAAGTAATGGCTCACATAAGATAGCATTGTTTAGAATCCAGCAAATGCAAAATGAGACTGTTTGCCTTCCCCATTCAGCGGTGGTTTTCAGTTTCCTTCCAGGTGCACTGCGAGCGTATAAATGGTTTGATCTCTGACTGTAGTACCACACATGGAACTTCTACCCCATGTACCCATATGATAACTGGAAGAATAAGAATGGTTCATGCATTTCCCTAGCAACCTCCTGTATTTGTGTCTGGATGCTGACTTTGTGATTGAAAGTACGTTTCTGAAATACGCTTTTAAAACTTGCAGTTTGTGACTTTCAGAGTACAGTTCAAGACCTGCTGGTTTATGGATGTTTTTTGACAGTGGTGATGTAACAATGCTAAATGAAACTTGTCTTGGTTTGCATTGGTAAAATTGTTATGTGTGTTTGTAGAGAGGACAAAGTCACAGTACAAAGTCCAAGTCATGTCAGACATGCACCATGCAGCTGGATGCCTGCAAGCTCTTCGTTGACAAAATTTGGTGCAGGGTGATGTGGCAATCAGGACTACAACTACCAGTAGATCAACATCTGGTGTTAGGTGTTGTCTGGATGCCTGGGAGGAGTGTGAAATGGGGTGGAGGCCCCATGGTCTCATTCTTCTGTTTTTCTGCCCTGGACGAAATAAGCTGTTATCTCCACCCATGCAGGTGTAAATTAATGGACTTTGTGTAGTTAACGTAAGTGATAAACTTGTCAGCAGACATCCTCACACGCATGTCTACACCAATGGTGTAATGTGAAAAACTGGGTATTGGCCCTAAAATGGGACAGGAGGTGATTTGGAACCATACCGAGTGGACGGACTGACAGATTTGCTCCCTCTTCGCCCCCACAACGCAGGGACGCTGTGTGGGTAAGATTCTTTACCTCAGCTATGCCTGAGTGACATTATTTCTCCTCGGGTGTATTTTGTGTGTTTTTAATCGTGATTATACTTGTTTCTTTTGCACTATTTGTGCATTCAATGGGCTTGTTTTACCAAGCAGCTGGGCCTACAATGGGCGGGTTGTAGCTTCTTCAGTGTCAGACCTATAGTGTTTGGCTGTTTCTCTGGTAACTAAGCTATAGCTACCCTGCATTTCCTTAATTTATCAATGGCAATATAAAAGAACTTGTAAATGTTGCATTGTAAATAAACCGTTGTTATTCGTGCCCCTGATTTGCTTGTTTCGCATATTTGGTGTTGGCCTTATAAGACCAGTTTTATTTCCCCCTTTTCACAACAGTGTTGTATTCTACCAGCATGTTGTGGTTTAACTCCAGCCAGCACCTAAGCACCGTGCAGCTGCTCACTCACTCCTCCTGCCTCAGAGGGGGATGGGGAAGAGTTTGGGAAAAAGAAACAGTTTAATAACTAAAGTTAAGTTAAAGTGATGATAAGTAAAGTTAAAGTAAGAACAGTTTAATAACAATAATAATAAAATCTAATAATTATAGTAGTAATGAAAATGAATATAGCAAAAAGAGAGAAATAGAACCCAAGCAAAGACAAGTGATGCACAATGCAATTGCTTACCACCCTCTGACTCCCCCCAGTTCATACACTGAGAATGATGTTCTGAGGTATGGAATATCCATTTGGGATATTCCTAGTTCAAGTCAGCTGTCCTGGCCACACTCCCACCCACAATTCTTGTGCACCTGCTGGCTGGCAGAGCCTGGGAAACTGAAAATCCTGAGCTTGGGATAAGCGCTAAATCCAGAACACAGCACTGCACCAGCTACTAGGAAGAAAATTGACTCTGTGCCAGCTGAAACCAGGACACAATAACACAAATCTTTTTGATGGGAATTTTTTTATAAATTGTGAAGAAAAAGAGTTACAAATGTACAAAATAGTATCTAGCTTCCAGTGAATTTAATGTGAATTTCTCTCTAGTCCTAGTAGGAATAAGATTACACCTTAAGAAAAGCTGAGATATAGTCTTCTATCTCAAGAACGTTTTTAAGAATAACTTTTAAAAGAAAAATTTTACATTTATCTAGTTTATTTTTAGCCATAAGTGCTGAAGAAATTGTATTACAACAAAATCAAATTGCATTTGCTATTTATTGCATTCTGACTGCTTTTCATCAGAGTAACATAATGATGTTTATAATGATGTACAACATTAGTAATTTTACAGCATTTTCTCAGGGTAGTGGTCTTGTTGTGAATATCCCACAGTGAGGTTTTGGATTGAATCATAACATTGTTCCTGCTGAGCAATTTTAGTATATTTTTTAATTCCAGTGTTTGTTCTTCACTATGCAAAACATTATTCATATAAAAATTATTTCATTAGTAGAGAAAGTTATCTTGAAGTGAGCTTTAGCTAGTTCATGAAGTCATAATATAATTGAACTTGCTAATGCTTTAAAATGCTTTGGGAATCTATGGTATACTATAAAATGTTGTTATTTCCTTGTGACGTGTAGTAAATGAGGTACTCACATGAATGTCTATAACTGCTATGTACATATTGATTATAATGTACGATGCAAACGTTTTAAAGGATGTAATAACACTGCTGTGCTTAGGTCTTGAAACCAATACACACAATCAAAATGTGATGCCAGTGAATGCTTATGCACACAGAAATGAGTGGAGTAAAATAGTTAATTTTCTTTTTTGAGAAATACATTTCTAGCAAACTCAAATAGATCTTACCTGATTTTATGCAAAATAATAAGATGCACAGAACACTAGAAAGAGGTTTTCTTCTGAGACTGATGGAATTAGAAAAGTCTAAGTAATTTATTGCAATTTAGTAGAAAACTTAGCTGAATGCAACAGCAGTCTTAAAAGATACTATAAATTTTTGTATCTGCATGTATAGATACTTCAAGAATTTCATTACCTTGGGTGGGAAATATAAGGTCATTTCTAAGCACAATATATTATCAATAGAGAAGTAGTGCTTCAATTACTTGTTTCCATCAAATAACCTCAAAGAACAGGAATAATTTGCACTGCAACTGTCAGCAAAGGCATTCCATTTTTATCATTGAATCGCTCAGTCATTTGCAATCCCTGTATAACATGGGTTTTTTGCACTCTGAAAAACAAATAGACCATTTTTCCTTGTTTCATAATAGAGAAAACTGAGGTATCCCATTGTGCAGTCATATAGAATGAATTTAAATACTGTTCTGGAGACATGTTCAGATGAAATGCAGAATTTAAGTTAATTTAAGGCTTGTGCTTCTCTGATTTCTCTCTAATAGGTACCTACCAAAATATAGTGTGGTATTATGCATCATAAGTTTGGTACTGGGCAATATGGGAAAATGTTAAAGAGCACTCTCTTACTTTTAAGGTGCTGATTCAAGTCAGTCCCTGATACAGGTGAGAAAATACGTGTGGAGGTAAGTGTATTTACTAGTGATCTGCCTAGCACATTTTCATATCATACATGATTTCTCTGACCAAGTTTGCTATCTTTGTGTGACCGCATTTGCTACTATCAATTTCATCTGATGTTTCCATCCAGTGGTCAACTTCATATCTTTGGCTACCCACTGGGGAAGGATAGAAGACAGATTGATTTTTTAAGTCATATACAAATCAGACCTACTGACAGATCTGATGAAGTTCAGTTCTAGGATTTGGTTCCTTATCACCTCTAAAGCCTTTTGGTTTTGACTTGTCAGCTGCTTTTTGGGGTGTTTTATTTTTTCTCTGAAGAACCAAATTTTGAAGGCATTGTAGTACTTTTAAAAATATAGACCTATAATTTTTAATAGGGTAATTGAATTTATATAGTTAATTTATTTTCTTCAAGGTGATATATGATAAAGGTTTGACTGGGATGTGAATGTAAGCCTTCAGACTGGAAATGCAGTGGGAAATGACTCTGTTTGAAAGAGTTCTCCCAAATGTCTGTAAATACTTAAATATTGGTAGGAGTACGATTGCATTGTCAAATTTGCCTTTTTACTCTGGGTAAATTCTAAATGTTTTTACTTTTAACAATCCATTGCTAAAATTTACCCGGCGTAAACAGATAAATCTCAAGTAAACATAATTCAGACTGTTATTTATGCAGTTTCACCACAGCTATTTCTCTGAATAGTGCTGGTATTGTGTGTCTGGTAATCCTGGCAAACTAGCAGTATTTCTTTTTCCCTTCTTATTAAATGGATCTTAAGTCCAGCAAATGGTTTTATTTTAGTATAATATATTAATATTGCACCCATTTTTAAAAAGGGTAGAGAGGCAGAAAGGAGGACCCTGGGAATTACCAACCTGTCAGCCTCACCTCTGAGCCTGGGAAGGTGATGGAACAGATCTTCCTAGTAGCTCTACTAAGGCACATGGGGGGCAGGGAGGTGATTTGAGACAGCCAGCATGGCTTCACCAAGGGCATGTCCTGCCTGACCATCCTGGTGGCCTGCTATGGTGGAATAACAACATTGATGGGCAGGGGAAGAGCTAAGGATGTCATCTATCTGGACTTCTGTGAAGCCTTTGACACAGTCCCCCACAATATCCTTTTTTATAAACAGGAGAGATACGGATTTGATGGGGGGACTCTTTGGTGAATAATGAATTGGTTGTTTGGCTGCATCCAGAGGGTAGTGATCAATGGCTTGATGTCCAGATGGAGATCAGTGACAAGTGGTGTCCCACAGGGGTCCGTTCTGCAACTGGTGCTGTTTAGTATCTTCGTCACTGACACTGACAGTGGGATCGAATGCACTAGTTCTCTGCATGCTTAAAACTTCACAGGCGGGGAGCAGGAGAACAGCAGGTGGCTCTGCTATAGGTGTTATGTTTTTTTCTTGGATCTCCACTTAAGAAATACTGATGGAATAATCATCAAAATCTAAAAACAGTAAGGCTACTAAAATCGCATTCTTTTTATTTTTAATGATATATTGTCTTTCTGGGGTGGTTTGGTTTTTTTTTTTTGGTAAAGCTTAAGGATGCTTGCACATAACCCCATGTAATTTTGTTTTTCCTGACTTCATTTTTTTTTGAGAGCTTGGGCAATGTTACAGTTGATACAATAAGTATGGATGGTTAATGCATAGTGTGTAAAGCTTGGCTTAATCTTGTCAAGGATCAAACACTGAATCAAAGACAGAAGTTTCTTTCATAGGATTTTGAATGTTGATGCACATGTCAAGTATCTTGTATTAAAATATTTCACTTAGCAGATAAGCGTACAGAAAACAAATAGTATTTTGAATATATGGTTCAATTTAATTATATTCCTAAAACATGTAGGGGTGACTCATTTCCAGAAATTACTATGGAAATCAAGAGAGCCTGTGTATTGTTAAATTATGAATTACCTGAGCCTGTACAGAGGAACTGTGGAAGAATTGAAAGTGAAACATCCTTCCCAAAGTCATGCTTACAGATAGGCCAGTGTGTTTTCCCCATTGTATCAGGGGTGTTTGTCATCGCTTCCTTGCAGAGGGTGATAAAATGAGTTATTTCAACAATAACAGTACAGTAAAAAAGGGAAAATAAGCTGAAATCCAGCAATTTATTTATCACATCGATTGGTCAAGTGATGTGAGTCGTGAAAGATTTGGTGATGCTAATAAGCAGCTTTCAGGTATCAGTGTCAGACATAGTTGTGAGGAGGTGACTTTTGGAAGCATCCACTTTTATGGCATATATTTAGACACTGGCTACGCTGCATGGGCACACTAATCTGCTGTAAACGGTAGGATTTAAATGGTTCATTAAAAGACTTTCTGTAATTTTGCACCACTATCAAAACAAAATATATTTCTGGTGTTCAGAGCTATCCTTGCTGGGCAGATTAAAATTCTTGTGTAGGGATCAAGAGGTGTAGCTTGGATTAATTTCTTAGAGAAGGAAGAAAATATTACCATCTTCCACAGTCTAATGCCTTTATCTGAGCCAGCAGTTCATGATGCTGTGAACTGCTGGATTCAAGTGACCTTTCCCAGTGATATTCACAGCTAGTGGCAAGAATAACAAGTACAAACACAAAGCTGCTCTGAAACTTGGCACTCCCCCCCTCATATTATTACTTCATTATATTTAAAGACTTGCAACAATGGCTGCCACCAATATTCCTGCAGTAGCAATCTGATGACTGGTATCTCACCACTGGATGCAGTTTCATTACAGCTAAAAGGACAGAAAAAAGGCTGTCTTTGCCCTATTTTGGGAAGAAGCTGCTTTTTATATTCCTCCGGAATAAATTCATATTGTATTGTCACAGCGGGCACACTCCATTAATACTTTATGAAGTCATTCTCTGGGATGATACTGTGTCAGAATTTCATTCTGTGCTACTGCTTCAGTTTCACTTGGATTAATTCATTTCTCTGAGTTCTGGTCCATGTGCTTCTTGTTGGATCCATAGTAATCGGAGATAATCCAGAGAACAACTGTCACTGAATCAGCAGGTCTGCTCTTAGATAAAATCATATAGATTCTCAAAATCCCTTACCCTTGGCTGAAATTGATTGATGTGATAGGGGTTCACTGTGTACAGTGAATCTTGCTTACATACAGCTTTTCTGGTTATTCGGATGAAAAGGAGAATTACCAGTGTGTGGTTTGTTTTTTTTTTTTTTAAATGGGATTAGGTATTACAGTTTGGTGAGTGCTGATAAATATTTCATCCATGCTCCACTTATGTAGGCAGGATGAAGCAACTCAGAAATGCTTTATTAATATGACACTGCTTCTGTGCAAGTGCTTGGCAAATAACATCAGTGATTACTTGGTTTGTCTGGTTTTGATAGGAATTTACATAAAGCAGAAAACTTTATGATTACACTAACCTGAGTAAAGTCAATTATATTAATATTTTTAATCTTGTTTGTGTGCAGGATTTCTGAACAAGAAGTAGTCTGATAGGCTCATGATTTTAGAGCTAACATACCTAGTGAAAATTAAAACCTTGCTAGATGACTTCTATAATAAATTTTATAAAGACTGTTACTAAAACAATTTCAGTGATAAACCAGCAGTAATACAGAACACTTGCTGACATGTGCCTTATGAATTACATAGTTACTCTAGTGGCATCTGAAGGGAGAATGTTTACCACAGTGATGTATTTTCTTTCAAGCATTCTGCCACATTGTCTGTTGTTTTGATTATTGTATTTTATTATTGCTGTTTCCATGGGACATCCTGATAGTTGGAGACAGTAACCTGATGTAATCTGTGGAGTCACAAATCTGTGATCTCCTGATAAGGCACCAAAAAGTCTGTGGAATAAACCCCAAAGACACGTTCTGCCCTTGGTACATGACTGACTGTGTCTTTTTGACTGACTGTGCCTTTTTAAAAGCCCTAAGTAGCTAATACATAATTTTCCCACTGGACCCAAGAGATGGTTTTATAATGGAAGTTTTGAATTAGCATCCAGACTCAGAGGAAAAAGTCATCTTCATTGGTTTCTCTTCTGGTTTGCAAACACAGATGTATTAAACAAGAGTATACTCCTAATGACCTGTTGATATGACTGCAGTACCCTGTTATCGTGGAGTGTTAGAATAATGTGATCTTTATTCAGAGACATAAAATGAAGTAGCAGTGGAGACTGAAAGAACCTATTTTCCATTCCAGGGCCTAGTCTCATCTCTGTCTGACTTGCTAAACATTAGTGAGCTCTGAGAACCAACAATTTGGAAAAACTTCCCAGTTCTTGTTCTGTTTTTCATTCCTGTAACTATACTGAAACAAAATGCTAGTATTTCAAAGTCTAAACTTGGGGAGGAAAAATTGCCACAAGAAAGATAACATTTTGTTTTATGAATAAGAAAGGATGTTCACCTTCAATAGAATTTCACCTCTCTCAATGGATCATTGATTAGAGTATGTTCTTACCTCCTCCTTGCATTTCTGAACTAAAATTTAGGGGTAAAACACTGTAAGTGAGAGTCAGTGCTAAATCTGAATTTAGACTTTTAAAATTCCATAATGTTGAATGTGTTGGGTTTAACAGAATTTAGTTTTGAGTATTGTAATCCTTTGGAAAAAAATGTATAGACAAATGTATAAGTTTTAGTAAGCCGTATTTTCAGTCCTTTAAAAAAAGCACCTGCAATTATTGAAAAATGGAATGTTGCCCATCTACAATAAGCTACAAACTACTTCTGAAAATGCAACAAACCCTTATAAGAAACATTTTCTTGTGCTTAACCAAGGAGATAAAATAATGGCTACAACTGAGGGAACAATTCACATATTTATGTGATACTTTGGCATAATCCCGAGGTATGTACGAGACTGTACAACCACATAAAATGTAACACTCTTAATTTTTTTTCTCCTGCAATGCTCAGTAAGTATTTCAGTATTGTTAATGAAGTTATCTTATAGTTTAGAATCTTCCAGATAGAAAATATTCTCTAGGCTGTGCTTAATTTGAAAGAAATCTTCTCTACTCTGTGCTGACAGACTTTTCTATTTATCAATATGGTCTGACAGGGATGACCCATAAGTACAAGAACTGGTCATGTTCACTTTTTGCTGAGTATCTCAAAGAGTGTTGTTTCAGTCAAGCTGCGGGACAACTCCCTTAAGAAATAAAGCCAGCTATCTTAAAAATCTGCCTGGAATTAAATTTCTATTTTGATACCTAGGTGGTTGTGAGATCATCTGACCTTTTTATTTCAGAATTTGTCACTCGGTTAAGAAGTGTCGTATTGTTAATCCTTCACGTGCTGAAGTGGTGGCAACATGGGAATTCCAGAAGTCCTTCCTGGACAGCCTTTGGCAGTATCTTAAACTGCAGACAGTAGTACTGGTAGCGACTGGAGGGTGTACTGGGGTAGTCAATATAAGTAGTGTCCAAGCTTAGCCAAAGAGCTCTGGACAGGCTGAGTTCAGGATCCATTGAGGAGAAGAAAACATGGAACTTTAAAATGGGGGTGATTTTTAGGGAAAGTGTTTCATAATGTTGAGATTTCAAGTAGTGAAATCCTGTGATTCTCAAGCATATATTGCTTTTCTGTTTGCTTCCTCCTCCATTCTGGTAGCAGATGTTTCTTTTCATATTAATTTTTCCTTTGGTCTGTTAAGCTTGTTAAAATTAAAGTCTGTCTTTTTAATTTTTTTTTATTTTTTTTAAAGGCTATTCAGAGTAAATGAGACTGGAGCTGAAAAACCTTTGTTTTTCCCCTTAAAAAGACAAAAACCTTTATGTGCTATCATTGATCTAGTAAGACGACATGAAGCTTTCAAGTATTCCTTATCTACATAACATATTTTAGAACTAAAAGCCTTGTTGGCAAATTGCTATTAGTCTTTATTGCTATTTTTAAGTTGACTGACAGAAACTTGCTCTGTATTAAAGGTGAAGATAAATGAAACCAAATAGGCTGTATTAATGGCAGTGCAGGGTTCTGGATGAGGTGTTATTTTTTGTAGGGGGGGAAAAAAAAAAAATCCTTTGGACTGTGAGCAAGATCCATAGATGTTGTCAGTGACGCTCGGCTGTGGTGGGGTTTTGTTAACTTAATCCACCTGACGTAGCTGTGTCTGGCCCTAGGTTGGAATACAGGATGCTGGATAAGAAGCCAAGTCTGTCCAGAGTTGCTGCCGTTTATGTCCTGCTGGCCTCTAATGTTGTGTGGGGTTGGCTAGTGCAAATCTGAAGCAGATGGGGAAGTAAATCAAACACAGCTGTTGTTCTGCACTGGGTGAAGGAGCATGGGGTGAGGAGAGAGACACGGTGCTGGGTTTTGTCTGGATTTCAGTAAGAAAGACCTGACAACAAATGTCTTAAGACAACTGCCGTAATAAGACTGAAAAAAAGGGGAAAATGGTTAGCAAGTAAATCATAGTGTCCCTTTAGTTGTTGGGCACCCTGTGTTTGTGCGGCACTGGATGGAGGCTGGGTGGGTTTTCCCACAGTGTGCTTGCAGGTACATGAGACTGCTGCATTTCCAGAGGAAGGCAAAGGTGGGAAGGTGGTGTAGTGGCGGTGCCAAAAGCACTGCCTATGAGCTTCTCTGTGCAGCCAGCTAGCTGAGGGAGTCCTGCTGCTGAGGGATGTGTAATACCCAACGCAGGGCTGAAGGCTTTGCTGGATGAGCTGCACAGCATGGTCCTGTGCCTGCTCAGACGAACAGATAGGTGAGTCACTAACTCCTAAACTTGCTGTGGTTTCTCAGTTGGGATCATTGCAGTAGTTTTCTATAGAAATGCAGCAACTCCATCTAAAATATTTGCTTCATTTAATTATAAATTGTGTAATTTTTATGTCTGAATTCATTTCTTTATCAAAACAATGAGTGTATGTCAACAGGATTTGTAGATGTTTGCAACTAGGATACTTCAGTTAATATATCAGACCAGCAATATTTTCATACAGATTTTTAAATAATGTGTAGATGGCTTAAGTTCAAATCATAGTGAAATACATCAGGGTGTATTCTTCTAGGAAATGTTCCTGCTTCTCAGACTAATAGTGCAACCATGATACGTGGTTATAATTTACTTTTGGAAATAAAAGGTTTTTAGAACCATCCATTCATGTTCTGACAGGTGGATATTGCTCCAACTGATAGTAAAAGTAGAAAATTCAGAAAAAACAGTGGAACTCCGGGTTATCTGTAGCCAAAATAATTGGAGATAGAAGGAGGAGGGCAGAGAAAGTCTAGCACAATGACAAAACTGAGACAGAAAGTGTCCATCTACCTGAGTAAAACACAAAGCAGTAAGTGTATCTTTTTTGGATGGATCAGGTATTATAAAGAATTTCATAAAAGTTCATAGCATAAGCAGAATTTTGTGCTGAATCTAAGAGGAATGATCAGTTGAAATTGTTTTCATGTTGTATGGTAGTGAAATGCTAACTGCATGATTTAGCTTTACGTTCATACAGAGGGCCTAGCTGTACCCCAGAGAGGTGCAAACCTGGCATGAATTTAAAGGTAATAGACCATCAAACGGTAGTAAGAAAACCTGCAAAATGTGAGCTGGAAAGAAGGCGGCCCATGTGATGTGTTTTTTAATAACTATCTGAATATTCAGTTTAGTTTAAATCCTTTTCTTGATTCAAACTCTTAGGACACATATTCAGAAACTTAGTGTCATGATGAGGATAGCCACTTCCTGCTGGAAGCAGTAAATTATCTTAGCACAGTTGTTCCCAGGCTATGGTAGGATGTTTATCCTTACAGAGTTCATTGGTTTGAGAATTTTAATATGAACTGATAGTAAGGTAGCAAATGCAGGAAGCATTTCTGGGAGCCTGTTAAAATGTAGCTAACAGATTAGGAAAAGGTTTGATGAATTTTGCTCTGGTGGAATCTACCTTTTTACTCTGGTGCCTGGTTGAGTAGTTAAAGGATGAATGGGAGTCTGCATGCTGCATGCTTTTGAGAGTCTAACAGTATGAAATCATGTCCAATGAAATCATGCCAATGTACACCACCCTAAATAGTCTGTTAAGGTCTCAGAACTATGCAGTTCTGAAATAGAAACCAGTTGGGACAGCGAGAGAGGTAATAAAAGATAGTGAAACAATTTAAGTAATAGAAATTATATTACATTGCATTTTCCTCATGAACTGAGATTATAAGTAGACCACACCTCTAACTGTGCAGTTACTGGTTTCTAGTTATCTTTAATTAGCAAATACTCCTAATTATTTTTATTCCCAAGAAATTCTATGTTGTCAAAATAACTTTTTCTGTGTGAAAATAGCATTGAGAGGTAGGCTTTGAAAGTGAGGAACTTTCTGCACTTTTATACCACTTAAATGTCCTGTTTCATCCCATGTATCTTGAATTATTTGGTTAGTTTACATATGGGTAATTTTAGTTTTAGATATTTTGTACTCATGTAGTAATTTGTGAGGAACTTCCTTTTTCATAAATTACTTGTAAATTGCAGTATGTGTGTATACGTATGAATATATATGTATATTTAAGTAAGACTGGCAAAGTTGTCTTCATGTAGTAATGAGAGCTATTAAATTTCTTTGGGTATTCTGATCTGTAACATGGGATTGATTCATTTGTACCATTTTCTGTGCTCACTGTTATCTCTGCCACAAAATGAGTTATCAGATTTTTAATTACCTGTAATATTGTGTGAGTTGTGAAAGACGCATCTCAGCATATAGAACCATTTCAATGCACAACAATCTGATCATTTCTATCTTACTTTTCTCATCATGGGAGTGCACTGTGGTTGAACAGTGTCTCACAGAGGTATGTGACCATACTCAGTTAAGTATTGTGCACATTAAAGTTCCAATAATTTGTCAACCTGACAAACTATATAATGAGAACAGAATATTGTGTACAGAATATCCCTTTGTATTATAAATTATGCTGAAAATGGGATATAGTGATAAATTAAGACGTGCTCTCTAGACTGTCACAATTGTGGCAGCTTTCAAGCACTATAATATAGAATTTACTGTCCTCTTGCCTATATATCTAAAAGATCTCATTAATATGCTTGAGAATTTTAAAATTATGTAGGTGCAATTGTGTCTGTTTACCACAGCTGTGCTTGAAATTAATAACTGAAGTGAACAAATAGTTACACATGATTTGCATGTGTAGGTTGCTTGTACATTTTTACTAACAGTTGCTTTAGATTCTGATGGCCATTAACAACATTTGTTTTAATGTGGGCAAGATTAAAAGAACAACAAAAGCACATGTGAAAAATTCAGTACCTTATTATTCAGTTCAACTAGTGAGGATAGTAGATTGGATCAACTTGACAGGTTTAGCATAGGTTAAATTTGTCTAGGATTGACAGTGAAAACACTGTTATATGTCAACATGTGTCCCGAAAAATCCTGTGAGCCTTGTTTGAGAGCAAAAGGTAAAGGCAAATGCTGTTTCTTCTGTCATGGGGCCTCTTTGAGCTATAAAGCCGCTATACTTCAAAACAAGAAAAATATCAGGATTTGTCAGAGCTCCCTTGAGCTTGAAGGGTTAGGTCTGTGGAGGACCTCTTTTTTCCAGTACACAAGGGCTGCACCAAAGAGAAGTGAGGAGCATAGTAAAAGTAAATACACTATCTCATAGGATGGCTGAGTACTAGCCTAACGCATTTAAGATATGTCTCAGCTTTACACAGATACAGTAATAATAAAATAATTGGTAATAAGCTACAGATCAGGTATTCTCATTCTTTATAGTATATGATGAAGTTTGTCTGAAAAAAAAGGTGATCTAATTCTGTGTAACTGATGTGAGAGCTATTATGTGGAAATGAGGCTCATGAGCAAATCTGAATTCACAGAACTGTTGTGTTGAGGGTTTTTATGACTTTCTTTTCTTGTTCAGAAACTTCTGACTTGGTTATTGAATACAAGAATCTAGTCCAAAACCATCAGCCTGTAAGGCCAAGCTTTGTGGTTTCAATTTCACATTCTATAATTCCCTACATGCAGTTGTTTTTTTTTTTTTTAACACTATTAGAATGACTGCAAGATTAATTGTGTGCGATCCTTTTACTAGCTGGGCAAATAGGAAAATCCTAGTGGAATTCAAATAAGCTGAAGACCGAGTGTTTCATCTCTTATTCTTGGTAAATAGTATTGAGAATAATGCTAAAATGACAGCAATCACAAGGTGGTGGTCTTTTGTTTGGGTGGAATGGTCCAGTAAAATTAGAATAAGAATGAATCTTTAATTTTCTAGTTCCTTTTTTATGTAAGACGTACAATAGTGTAACCTATTGCTGTGTTTAGCACTTAAAATCAAGTTATATGTTTACAATAGAAAGCCAGGTAGTGTGAAAATCAACTAAAAAAATACAGTGAAACAAGGGTTTATATTCAGTCTAGTTACTCAGCAAATGATCTAAGTTGCATTAATACTCATTCTGGAGATGATAAAAATTCTGGATTGTTCCAAGAGCAATCATTGGACTGAATGTTGTTTTTCTAAATCAATATTTATAAGTAACCACAAAAAAAACCCACACCAAAACCAAAAAAAACCCACACCAAAAACAAAAAAAACAACAAAAAAAGAAACCTAATTATTTATTCTCACACTTTGGAACTGTGATATAATCTTAAGCAAACTTTGCAAGCAAACTCAAATAATACAAAAGGTCTGCCTTGTGCTCTACCTCAGGAAGCATTGCGTATGTGTGTAAAAAAAAAAAAAAAAAAAAAAAAAAAAAAACCCAAAACAAACAAAAAAACCAACCACCAAACCCTTGAAATCTTTATTTTCCATTTTATATTTAATAGAATAGTTACATGATATGCGTGGCTGTGGTGTGTGAATATATTTGTATACATGACCTACTATCTTTAGGGAGACTAGTCAGGGAACGTTAGGGTCTTACCAGCCATCAGTTACACTCCTTAACTGGAGATGGAGGAAGTATGGTATTTTGTGATGAAGCTGAAATTTTTTTGTGCATTGAGGTGAGATAACATTGGACTTATGTGGGTATAGCTCTTGTTAACACTTCAGACACTGAATAGAGCTGTACTGATCTAGGACATGTAAGAATACTTAAGTGTCAAATTGCTTAGCTGTTTGACTTGACAAATTGTTTATCATACATCTGTCCTCATCGTTGTGCTTAGCTCCACCACTAAATTCACAAATGTTTGTAACTGAATTAATTTTTGTCCATGTGATCTGTTAGTGTGTGGTGAAAAACAGTAATGAGACCAGTGTTTCTGTGAGGGGTACTGTTGATATAAAGTGATGAAACCTCTACTGATTAAGTGGGTAAGTAGATACCAACAGCCGTGTATGGACTCATTAATACCTTCTTTTACTTGATAATATCTTTGTCTGCATTATATCCTACTGAAGTCCGTGTGTGTTGTGATACTGAAATAGGGACCAAGGGAAGGGGAGAGAGATGGTTATTTACAAGGACATATTGCTGCATGAGATAATGGCATTAAAAAAGTCTTATAAGATTCTTCTTTGAACAAAGTCAGTTTTATTGGATAGAAAATGTCATAGATCTCAACAAACTGGCATGATTACTTGAAAAGATGGATTTTACCTGGGAGATTCCATTATTTTCAACAGGAGTTAACCATGAATAATTGTAAATACTCATGCAAGAGATATAATAGAGTAAATGTGGGGATTTATGACCCCTAATATGCTTTGGAGTGGAGAAAAGCCAAATTTGGTGTCTGTATTCTCCTCAGTAGTGATGTCAGTGAATGCAAGTGCTTTACTATGTTGGCCTATCCTTAGAGCTCCTTAAGAACAACATTTCTTTGTAATGCACCTTCTGAAATCTCTTACTTTCTGTTGATTTAAAATTGGATGTGGAATACTATAAAATTTAAAGTGTTTTCATTCATATGAGAGCATGAGAATATGTATGAGAGCAACTCTAGAAGGACCAGAAGAATGAGGTGTTCTGTGGAAAAAACCCAAACAGATCCAACTTTAATCCATCCTTTCCTCATGTCTTTCTCCTGCAGTTGTAAGACCAACCATGTCTAAAAATGTGTGCAAAATTTCACCAACTTAAATCACTTCCAAAGAATAAAGAGGGTCTATCAATCAGTAAGTAATTCCTAATATGAAGAGCTAAGTAACTTCTTCCTATGAAGAGTTAAAATGCTGTTTCTGCTGTTTATTATACATTTGACTAAATTTTTTTCTTTAAAATTTGAGCTTCTAATTTAAGTTTCTTTAAGCACACCCACCCCAGTTTTCCTTCAGAATATGATTGAAATAAGATCAATCTTATGTATATATGCTTATAAAAAATTCTATGCAGGAAAATAAAATTTGAAGTCTGGGTCTGCAAAGAAGAACATTATTCTATTATCAAATAAATCACAGAGTTTATGAGTCTTTTTACTACGCTGCCAGAAGTTATTTACTGAGTGGTCATGAAATGCAGATGGTATTTCACTCGTAGTCATAGCTACCTGAACAGGTCGAATAGTTTAGTACATAACTACAGTACAAACCAAGAAAATTTGAATGCCAAATCTAATAGTTGTTTGGTATTTTACACATAGATAGAGCTTCAAGATTAATAGTTATTGGGATCTATAGCCTTTATAAATAAATAGGGTTTTGCACTTTGAGAAGAATTCCACATATGTAACATATGAATCCAGTTAGGGTCAGTGTTGGCAGTGCAGGCGTGGTACTGATTGTCATGAATAGTTCTGGTCACCTTAATAATCACGGTGGCTAACAATATCTTAAAATGAAGTACCAGTGAATATTACACCTTTGGACTTTCAGTCCAGCTCCTGAAAGTCAAACTGTGAGTGTGCCAGAGATTGTCTGGAACAGTCTGGAACCTGTGAATGAATATCTGATACAACACAGTAAATTTGTTTGCAACTTTGTTGTGGACTGCAGGACATATTTGATAAGCTGGAGTCCTTGCATAGTCCACATCTTTTTTCCACAAAACCAGCAACAACATTAGTAGTTGAATAGAGACACTATTGAACTATTTCTGAAACAGATAGCTGACATAATTCTGAATAATTATTAGCTTGTTAAAAATATGACAGGCTCAAATGACAGAGCAAAATTTATAGCCTGGAATCTGTACATGGTTATGTGTTCTGTGTATCCAAAACTGTAAGCATGAATATTGACTAGGCACTCAAAAACTGAGCTGGGAAATTATAATAATTCCAATCTGATTATACTGAGCTTTGAAATGCAATCATACCCACCATAGACAGTGTTCACTGAGGCTAAAGGACAATGTAGCAAAATCATCAGTAGGAAAAACACAGGAATGAACATTTTTAGCTGATGTAACCAGATGTGACACAACAAATTTGGAAGTGAAAATTACCTATGGGAATGAAAACATTTAGGAATGGGAGGAAGGTAGCAGGAGATGAAAAAGTAAATGTTTTAGGTTTCACTCATTACAAGAAGCAAGAAAAACAAAATAACATTTTTGTATCAGAAAAGTGAAGAGGTCCTTGTATTGAAACCCTGTTCTATCACCTACCAGAACAGTGAAAGAAAAGAATCAAACTGAAATAGATCAACAAGTGTATCTCAGAAATAGCCAAGCACATTCGGAACACAGTAGAAAATTTAATTAAATGTAACATGCATTATAGTGTAATTCTGTTGAATGAAATGCCTGTTTTCACTTGCCTGGCAGTTTTGAAATTGTCTGGAAAAGTATTTCAGTTTACAGATTATGCACAGTTGTTTAAAAACTCAGAATATAAGGGTGTAACAGAAAGTATGCACCCTATGCAGTTACTAGAAAATTGGGCTTCTGGTTTGCCTAATGAATAGGCAAATTCATTAGGAATTCTGCCTGTCTGATCACTTGGACCTTCACATGCTGTACCCTTTCTTCAAAGAGATGATTGCAAAGGCACATGGCTGTGTTTAGAACATCTTGCTGTATTTGCCTACCTACTTGCCTAATTTTTGACAATTTTTTATTTTGGTTAAACAAAGCTCCCAAATGGTGCTCTGGTATTTCAGGGAGGTCTAACTGGTCAACTCAGCCAACATGGAAGCTCAAAAGAGACCATGTTCATAATTCTGTTAAGAACAGTAATTCCATTACAGCTGCTGAAACATCCACTTTCTGCATTAAGGTGAGTCTCTAAGCAGAAGACATGTTTTCTCTGCTCATTGAGCTGGAAAATATAACAACTAAATACAAAATTATCAATGCTGACCTGCTTAAAATGGTTTCCATTTGAATCATACTTCTTTGAGTGGCAATCTGTGATTGTATAACCATCAAGTTATGCCTTTAGCAGTTGAGAGCAAATCATAGGAAGGATTATCTCTGTCACAAACATTCTGTAGCCTTTCAGCAAGTGCTGCATTAATGCAAGGTGATAAAATTAATGGGTTTAAATGTTACAACATTTGGAGAATACACAAAACCATATATATTTTTTTTTTAATTAGGTGAGAATAAAGAGCATAAAAAGGCATAAGTGTAATGAAGGGCTCTTCTCGCTTTGAAGTTACATCTGTCCATGAGAAGGTGTATTTTTGTAAATAGGAATGCAATAATGTTAACTAAATCTTTAATGTCAAGTTAGTTGAGTATATATACACAATTGAGTTTAGCAAAATGTGTGTTCATGTCATCCACTGTCTGTCATCAGTGGATAAAAAGCAAAAATTTCATTTCTCTGAGATTTCCTGTACTGCATCATCATACACAGGGTAAACTGCTGAATGAGGTTTCTAGGGACCTTTATATGAACTTGGCTGAGTACATTTCACTGTCCTTGGGCCATAAGGCATCCAGAAAAGGAATATACAGACTGTATATGTAAATATTGGACAATATACATAAGTAGTTGACAAATATGTAAATATTTACAAATATTGTAAATATTTGACAGGTGTTTGAGGAGAAAGGGAAAAAATTGACAAGGGTGTACTAAAGAGTTTTAGTTGTGTATCATACATTAATGTATAACTGTTACCTAATGGGCAGCTTGTGGGTCAGATTCAGTTCACAGCAAGCTTCCAGCTGGCCAGATACTGGCAATAAGATTTTGGGCAGCATTAACTGACATGAGCAAGAACCAAAGTAAAACAGAGTGGAAATATTTTGAACTACTTCATAGAAATCATTATGCAGTGTCAGAGGTGGCTTATGGGTGAAGCCGATTTACTTGTTTATAATTATAAAAATCTACTGCATAGCAATCAGCTATTAGTACTTAATTAAAGCATTCTCTATCTCTTATGTGATGGTTGGGGCAGTTCTCAGGTTTAGTACTGTCCCAGTGCATAGAATGAAAAGCAAAGTAGCTGCTTTCAAGGTGTAGCCAAGAATCAAATCAGCAGAGAATAAGTACCTGAATTCTCTACTTTGATCCAGAGAGTTAAACTATTGTAATAGCTAAATCTCAAGTAAACAACTAGATAAAACAACCAAGATGAAACTTTATAAAGCTTTAATTATGCAGATGAATGTGTGCCAGTCAGAAGAGCAGCTGCATTACGAAGGAATCAGCTAGTGTATTCTCAAAACCAAGAGCTGTCAGCCGGGAGTTTTTCTTTAATGTAGTTCTTTTCCTGTGTGCTGCTTCCTCAGTTTCTTGAGGAAATAAACACGTGTATGTTCTGTTTAATTTGTTTAGGTTTCACTCTCCAGGCATTTCTGATTGATATATATTTACCTGAACACACATGTTTCACGTGCAGAATTTGTGTGTAGAACTCTTGTCACTGTGGAAGATACTTGTACTGCTCCCACAAGCCCTCTCAAAGGCCTGTAAAAATAGTTTGGTTATGATAAGGCACAAAATAAGCCATGTGTATGTATATATATGTATATATGCGGTGGTTTTTCACTTCCTAAAAATAATGTTTCATTTCATACATCTTTTGTCCTCCTTGCATGCTTAGAGTAGCTGAAAATAGCATCAGAATATTCCTGTCAGTTCTGCATTCTCCAGTGTGTCTGTTATTCTTCTGATAATAAAGTCAGGAATTTCAACTATTTAGTCAATTTAGACTGTTTTGGATTAAATGCTTTTTGGCTGAAAAAGCACAGATTCTCAAACTGGACGTGGTCAGTGTGGTGAACATGGCAGTTGATAAGGATCCATTAAAAATCTCAGGTTTTTCTTTAGGTACTTCTTTTAGTACTCAGGCTCATTAACTGCATGGCTTCCACAGTTCTGGCTGTGATATAATGTGGTATACAGGGCTGTTGAAGAGAAGAGAATGCCTTTTTTTAAAATTTTTTTTTTTTAAGTAAAATTTACCTTGACTTCTATCAATGTATTTTCAAAGTTCGTAGTCTTGGGGGGAGTTAAAATGTCATGTTTAATTCCATTTTGGAATAAATCTGCTTTGTCAGTGTCTTGAAGAATTGGATTCCAGTTTTTGACCAACATTATTGTCATCTTAGGAGATTATAATTTATTGGCATATGCAGTAATATGAAAATTAATCCAGTTAGGAATTATGTTAAAACTGCTGTAAATAGTTAATGTGTTTCTGAATTTTGTCTATAACAAGGAAAATTTGGGTGCTCAGCAGATAATCTTAGTATGCTTTTATTTTCAAGAGAAGTTTGACTATTACTGTTTGGAAATTTACATTCTTGCTCCGGATTTACAAGTTTTCTGGTTGATTTGTCTGAAGTGTGTTCAACTCCAGGATTATTTTCTTTGGCTGTTTTGGTTTTGCAGGTTTGGCAAAGTCATTTATTATTGGATATAGTGTGTTGCTCAGTTTTTAGCAAAAATTAAGCCCTCTGCAATCTAACCAGTCAGCAGTTACTTAATTTCTTGCATCTGTGTAACAAAGGCATGGAGAGAGTTTGTTCTTAAATGTTATACTTTTATAAAATCGAAATTCCTGCCTGATTGACTCACTGGACCACCAGTTCAGCATCTCTAATGTACTTCAGACATGTTTATGAGGATTAGGAATGTTTCTGATGTTCCATTGTCTTCTATTAAAATATCTTTATTTTGATTTTATGGTATAAAAATAGTTTTAGTCTGCTTGCTGATTATCTTCAACCTAAAAACCCAGTAACTAGACGTTAAGCTCTTTTGCTGCATTTCTTCATCTGCAAGTTCACCCTACCTACTGTCTTTTTGGCCTCGGCTCTTGCACAGCAAGGCAGTAGTATCATCTTCCTATAGTTTTACAGGTCTTGGCAATATGCTACTGCATTACAAATAATTGTGGTGACTTTGTTGGCTGCTTCTGCTGTTCATCCACAGTGGGCAGTGCTTGTTTCATACATTTTTGTATTAACCAATTAAAATCTTAGTACCATTAATTTAAAATCAAAGGCATGAACAAGAATGAATGACAATATAACAAAAAACAAATTCCTAAACATAATTGTTTGTGCTGAAGAAATTGGCCAAATGCTATATGAGAAAATGCCCAACTGTTGAGGTGAGGCCAAGTTAAATGAAAAAGTATACAAAAAGTCAAGCTAATATTGATAGTGCTTAATCACTCCTTTCTCTTTTCTCATTAAGTACAGTTAATCTAGGATGAGTATGTGGTTGGTATGATGTACCTTTGGCCATCACCTGATTCTGGCAAACTTAATGAAACTTTCTGCGATTACAGATCCAAGTATTTGGACTATTGGTGTTTATATTATAAAATATACCTTGCAACTATTTTACAACTGGTAACTTAGAGTAGTAGTGTTTATAGTATTAGATGTCCATTGCAAGTATGCAATTATGGAATATGTATATTCCATATATATTGTCTGTTGGAGAAAGATAATGAAATTTTAGCTTGTACACCCTTCCTTTTAATAAGAGTAAAGGCTTCTTTTAAGGTAGTATATATAGTGGAGCAAAATAATCCCTGGTTTGCAGCTGGTTTTAATGAACAGTAGCTATTACTCACCATACTGATAGAAACTCTTATATGCATATAGATCCTGGATTAAGATCTCAGCTATAGAGAAAAAAGACAAGTTTAGAATAAAGTCTGGCTACCTGTCTAGGTTCTCTACCCCTCAGCGTATGCTGTGCTTCAGCTATTTCTGCAAAAATGTAATTGAAAGGAAGGTGGATAATGGAATTTACAGAAGTAAAGCTTTTGAGAACGTGTGTTTTGCTGGGCAAGTTACTGATGTTTTTAAAACACTCTATGAATTGGAAAGAATTTCTCGGAGGCAGTCTGTAACTGCAGTTGTCTGAACTCCTCGCTAATTCTTCATTTTCATTCAGAACATAGATTTTTAACAATATGTTCTTCCACATATGCCTTAAAATGTTTAATAATATTTTCAACAGGCATATATGTGCAAATACATAGTTACATGCATGTAAGAATGTGCAAATGTTTTCATTATGTTAAAAGAAAGTAAAGTTTGCAAAGTCAAGCTCATAAAGAAGAAAAAAATACTCAGGGAAACAAGGATGCCTGATGTTATGATTCCAATACATACATTTAATATTTCTATACACAATTTGGTTTTTAATATATTGTCTTAAAAACTTGTACATTTTTATCATTGGGACCACAATGAAACACTTTAAATAATGTTGTTCAATAGAATACATAGAAAATAAATGAAATTTCTGAAAGGTTGATCTGTGAAAGTCTCAAAGATCTAATTTTGATATGAAATGCTACTCTACCTTTTAATCGCATAACACATTGTAATAATTTGAGGGATATGGAATAACTAAATTTTTTCAGGCAAGCAGTTTTGTGTTTCTTTTAATTCCTACACATGATTTTTCCAAGGTCAAAGAAGCTCTTGATTTATAACAATACACATCAAGGACTCTATACCAGACTTGTTAAATCCAGAGTAATTATGAACAAGTGAATGGAGTTCAGAGTATGTCTTTGCAAGATTTTGAAAGTACTAGGCAAGTGATGATTTGGAACTGTGAGAGACTACATAATGAATTCTAAAAGAAAAAGGTCTTGAATCTTTAGAAGTAATACAGTGATGCTCAACTGTTGTGCCTGTCATAATACTGCTGAAAAATGAGGTCTTGTGTTTGCAACTTGCACTAAGAGCTGCAATTTTGACTTGAAGCTCTAGACAGAAAAATCTTATCTATAAGACAATTGTTTGTTAGTTTTCTGTCTCTCCATACATTGAAAGAGGAGGAGGTTGTTAAATAAGAAATTACGCTTGTTAAACAAAATGTAAATGTAAGCCTGCAGTTTTCTTTAAAAAAAAAATAAAGGGGAGGGGTGTTGAATTACCTAGATGGGCTTTGTATATCACTTATGCAGTAATTACAGTTGACAGGTCCCTTTTCTCATTTGCTTCCCAGATGATTCTTCTCTGTGTCTCCCTATTTCCAGTAAGTTTCAAATTACTAGGTAGATGGAGACAATAAGCAAGATTCCTGATGCAGAATTAAGCAATGTTAGGCATGATTGTTGTGGTAGCTTCATGCAGGAGATTCCATTTAGTATTGTATAAATATCAAATGGTAATCAAGGTCAGGACTATAGCTGTAATAAATGCAGAGAATCAGAAAATTGCTTCATAAGGAAAAGATATATGGCCTTGTTCCAAACCCCGTTTCCTACCACCAGTAAATTAGAAGAGGGTATTTCAAGAACGCTTTCAGTGGGTCACAGTTACTGAATGTAAAGTGACATGTCTGAAATGATCTCATTATTTTCCTGTTTATTTTAATTTGATGTTATACACACTTGACTATAAACATCTGTAATTTTAAAAAAAAATTATTCTAGACTTTTCTGTTGTTTTTTTTTTCTCCACTAAATGTTTGCAGTTTTCTTTCTGTGTTGAAGAATTTTTATTACTTACACAGTGAAAAGCTGTGTGTGGAAACAGAGTATGTTGAGTCACAAAGGCAGCCAAAAATGGTTCTTTCTTCAAGACAAGCAAATTCTGACATGGAGATAATTTTTAAGATGATGTTTGTGTTTCTGTCTCTGCAGCATTGTGTGGCAGGTATGAAGATGAACCCTGCATGCATCTAAAGAAATTAATTTACCAGGCACAGAGAGCTTACTTGATAGAATTAATCTAAAGCGAGGGAAAACAAGGATACATTGCAAATTATTGTAATCCAGGCATCAGTAGTGCAGTGACTGGAATACTTCTTAAGGGGGAACAGAAAAAGGACAGTGAAAACAGAAGTTGCTTTTTCAAATTGATTGAGAATTGAATTCTCAACTGTTGGTGTAAGTGTAATGTTGCAATTTTTGATGGTGTAAGTCTCAAAGACATGAAAACCCATTTCTGCCTTTGGGCTATGTCGGTTACAGAGGAGCATACAGCAGGCAGCAAGATAAATAAATTCCACCTGATTAAAACCTTACTGTGGTAAAAGAGGAAGGTGTACTGCAACAAAGTGAAGTGCAGCTACTTTTGTAGGTTCTTTGAAAATTTTCCTCTTTATCTATAAAATTAATTTTAATTTGCATGTCTGATGATTGTATATATCTGGAATAGTCATGCAGAGATTACAAATAGAAAATAATGGTAAGATAACCTCAGCTTACTGGCAAGAATAGTGCTGCACAAAACTGCTTTAACTTCCTCTGCTGACTTGTGCATTAGAAGCAAACTAACTGTAAATTTACGCCACTGACATTGTTAAATGAATTGAGTCTTCGTGTAAAGAATCATGAGCCAGCATTCAAGTTATGCTTGAGGTCAATTAATTTACATTCAGTAATTAAAAAAAGGCATATTGAAGTGTGGTGAATCCTGAGTAGGATGCATGAAAGCTCATTTATCAGACTATTATGACAAATATTTTATGCTATTAATGACTTTCCTTCAGACATGCTTATGCACTTGCCCTTCATATCCTCTTAAATTTCTCTACCTTGTAAGTTTGACTATCTTATGAAAAACACTGCTTAAAATTCTGCTGTCAACAACATGCAGATATTCAATGCTCTGGCCTTCCCATAGGGAACTTTACATGTAATGCATCATTATTTAAATCTCTTGCAGAAGCTTAGGTTAGATGGTCCAGGTGTCTATTTTAGTATTTTATTCAATTAACCATATTCTTGAAAGGTTTAGCCACAAAAGGAATACTAGCTCTTTTTTCCCTTTCCTTTTTACTGGACATCATTTAGGATGTAAGCTATAAAAATTTTAAAAGCTGTGGATCATGTCATGTTCCTATCTAGCAGTCAGACAAGAATACATAACAGGATGTGGGTCTGAAGTCCTCACAATTAGAATATTCTGCAAGATTTTCATTTTGAAATCTCCCGTTACTGAGGCATAGGTGCTATATGGGGAAAGGAATAAAAATTTACACTTGTAGCAAACTTAAAGCTCTCTGACACTGTGAGAATGGTGCAATGGATATTATCTCTTTCTTAAACTTTGAAATCTCAGTGGTTATATTGTTCATCATTACCAAGTTCTTTAAAAGCAGGTTATTAGCATACGTTAATATTTTGTAAGATCCCAGACAACAAAGGACTACCTTATCTGGAGTCCAGAGCATCCATTTTTATTGCAGCAATCTATGTGTCAGTGCCTTGACCTTGGGGGACTCTGACCTCACTAGAGGCATCAAATAGTTTCCTGTGCCAAGAACTTCCCTGCATCATGGTAAGAAAAATTTAATTCTCATCTTCACAAAAATTATTTTCTAAAACCAGTTAGCTCAGATGTTGGGGGAACGCTCTGAGTTTTGAGTTTAGAGTATTGGGTCCCTACGGGGGACAAAGTGATGTTAAAATTGAATGAGGGAATGCCCATTCATGATGGTAGTTTTCTCTTTCACAGGACAAGAGTGATCATATTTCATAAACTCTTGTCGTCAACACTGGAATGCCACAGACCAGCAGCCTCTTTTAGCTGACTCTGGAATGAAACACTGACTCCGTTTACTGGGAGATGTTTTCTACAGCAGACTGGCTATTTCAGTCCACCTGAGCAACCTGCTCTTACTGTTCTCAGATACTTCAGGACTAGGGAGAGAGCAATGGTAAGAGATGAGCAGGTCACTGCACTTCTGTGCCCTTCTCACATTGTATGCCAAATCCAGTTTTGATTCACTTTCTTCATATGTGTGAATAAACAAAAGGAGATCATTGGCTCAGGTTGGGGGTTATCTTTCCCCTTAACTCGGAACTATCTCTGGTTACACTTTGTTTTAGCTGTACTGATGATTTTGAAGAGATATTTATAGCTCTCCTTTAAAATGCCTGGTCAAATTACTTGTCTATTCAACTGAAGCTTGTCCCAGACACAGCTTGCTTTCTTTGCAACAAATTCCACAAACATTAAAATGTTGTGTTTTTCAGTAAGGAATCAATTTACTGCAGAGCATGCATTATGCAAACACACTGGAAGCCAATACAGTACCATGTGCAGCCAAGGGAAGATCAAAAAGGCTATTTCTGAAAAAGCAATAAATCTCAGGACCTTCTGTCTAGCATTTAGGTTTACAATGTAAGTTGACTTTCCTTGAAAAGACAGGGCTGAACTCTAGGAAAGCAGAACCGAATTAGTAAAAGGCCAATGCATGCCTAATCCATTTTTTGATGAAACAGCTTATCAGTGTCTCAACAACAACTGTCATGGTTTAGGAATTTTTTCCCCCCTCTCTAAATCATGTAGCGATGATTTCTCTTAATGACCTAAAAATGGCTTGCGCTTAATGATTATGACTGTTGTCTGTGAAATTCTGCAGTGGTCCAGTTACAGTCTCCACACAAAGGGTTACGTACCCCAAACTGATTCTGCACCATTTCAGTACTGTTAATGAGATGATTAATAAAGAGTTCCAGAGAACCTGAAAGTACTTTGAATACAAGAGGTGGGTTTTGAATTAGCAATACCCCATTGAAAGTGTTACTAATATATGCATTTTAGTTAGATTTAAAAACATATACATGATGAGATGGCTACATCTTTGTCCACACTGTGCATATATATGCTAAATTGTTTTTTTAAAAAAAGCTGTAGCTCAAGATATATGAGGAAGTGTAGTTTTTATTATTTTTACATAAGTCTAGAAATATTTCTGCCTGGATGTAAGTAATGCTGTCAGTGACACTCCTTTGTTTCCTCCGTGGATAGTTCTCCTTGCAGACCAGTTTCAGCTGTGTTTGACAAAGCATTGGAGTCTCAAAAATATTAAGCAGCTCAGTTATATCTCAGCAACTCCACGGGGGGCTGGAAGGTATTTGCTTAGTATGGCAGCAACTAAAAGACAGCAGGTGATTGATGTGAACTTTGGCTAGCTTGGCAGCTTAGAAGTATAAGTAGCAGCAGGTAATTCCTGTATAGACTTCAGAAAATGCACATTGGTAAAAAGTAAGCTGAATTTCCCACCCATGAAGATAAGCTTCAGCTGGTGTTCATGCATAACCAGAGAAGCTGCACCTCAGTCTCTAGGTTTGTATTCTACAGGAACTGAGAAAAGATGGGTTCAGGATGTGACTTCACCACAGCCATCAGCCCCAGGGCACCCCATGTTTTGTTTTGGAACGGCAGTTTCATTTTATTTTCCTGAGTTTCATTTCTCTTATGTTCTCCTCTTGATTTCTTTTTTACCTGTCCTCTCATTCGCTGGGATCAGCCTCGACAGCTTCTTCATTCTATTTACTTATCCTATTTGCTGCTTTGAATATATTCTGAGTACCACAAAAGGAAAAGCAGGAAGTGAAATGGAATAAATATCAGTTAGGTTTGTTTTCATCTCAGCTGATTGTCTTCTGTACTGTATTTACATCAGCCCTAGAATCACAGAAAGCTATGCAAGCCCAGATTACGGCACTTTTCATCTTACCTATTTTAGGGTTAGGCGATGACTGTGGCTGATTAATATGTGTACAGCAAAACAGACCAGGCATAATCCTCACACAGAGAAAATCCCATTTGATCATCAATAGTGGCGGCTTAATCACGCCTGACTGTTGTCAGTGCTTAAAGCATGCTGGAGGAATTGAAGGAGTTCTTGAATAGTTAGGCTTGCATGCCTTACTCTGAATCTTTGGCAGGGATGGAACCATACAGGAAATGTTTGTGTAATACAAAATATTTTTTTTTTAACGGCAATTTAATTGTTTAACATAAATCTAAAAGCTTTGTTACTACAGTATGGACAAATAGTTTTGTGTCTCAAAATAAAGTTGTATTTTAAAGTTTAAATGAAACATTTTGCACAGAGATGAAGAAAAAAAGCAGCTGCTCTGGAAAAAGATAAAACTTTGTAGTAGGTTGTGTTCCCTTGGAATGTTACTGTTCTCCTAGGAGGCTGGCTTTTGATGGTATGTGTACTGACATGAATTACTCTCATGATACTAAAAGATTTTCAGTAAACTTTCAGTTATTGTTATCGAGAATGAATATCTTCCTCCCTCTTCACATCATCCAAAAAAAAAAAAAATCCTAAGACTTCTTTTATCTTGCAATATAACCGAAGTTCTAAATGTTTTGCTTAGTGGCAGGTGTTGCAGTGTCCTTCAAGACCTTAATGACTTCTGTTCTTCTTAGGTACTACTCCCATGAATAGTACCCTGGGGAAAAGATAGAAAAGGAACCTCTTATTGAAGCTGAGTTTGTTTTGCTTGACTTACCTGAACTCATGTTGTGGACCTGAAATATAGTGATTTGTGGTTTCATTTCACAAAACTGAACTAATCTCTGGCGATATTCTGCTTTTGTGTAAACATTATATGTAAATGCTGAACTAAAAGTAACTTTCATAGGTGTTTCATGTGCTGTTTCATCATTCTTTTTATCTAGTTTCAGTGGAGAATGTAACAGATGTTCTGGTTTCAGATGACATTGTACCTTTTCAGCCTCCAAAAAAAATTTCACTTCTCAAAAATCCATAGGCATCCAGGTTTACTTTTTCCTATTGCTTGCTTGTTACATGGTGAGTGAGAATTCAATATCTTCCTTCAAAAGCGATAAGTAACGTTTTACAATATGCACAGTTAGAAACAAAATTCAAGAAAGAAAATTTGGAACTACAGCAGTTCTTATGAAAGAAAAGAAAAAAGATTGAATCACCAGAAAAAGGAGACATTTTCACTGAACTTGCTGGATCCAGACAATGTGTTGGTGTTACTCTTCCTGGGCTTTGCTGTATTTGTATTATTGCATAGCCTGAGCAGGCATCGAGGAATGAATTGCCACCAAGCTCTAGAACTCAGTCAGGGCTTTACCTATTCTTTCTTTCTTTGCAGTTAGGAGAATAATTTACCTCATTTTAGAAAGCTGTACTTAGAAAATGATACACAAGTGCCCTCAAACACAATCTGTGGGAACTGAATTTCATACCATAACAGCAATTTCTTGTATAAATTACAGTACATACTGATTTTGCAATTTATGGTTTCATAGAGCTTGTGAAATGTTTCAATTCTTAGTCTAGCATATTTTATATTCAAAGGGAATTGTTATTTTGTTGTACTATATCAGATCAGCATTGTTTTCTAAGTGTATTTTCCATGTACTTACCTACAGCTACTTAGATACTAAAGGTTTCCTTATTGCAGTTCTTTATGGCAAGGCTTTCAAAGTCACGAAGGGGCAGGCTGGCACTCAGCTCCCATTGACAACATAATGTTGTTTGTGTTTTTGAAATATCCTCATTAATGTTTTAGCTCCATGTCACAGAAACCCTGTTTGTCCAACTATATGGGGTTTGTGACTCTTCCTGTTTAATTTTTTTTTTATTTCCTTGTTTTGCATGTGCAAGGAGTGTGCATTTGTTTTACCTTCATGGTGTTGATGAGAGACTGGAATTGTAATTGTTTTTAGTCGTCTGAAGTGAACAACAGTTTTAAATATGAAATAATATTTTTGGCAGGATTTTAGATTGGTTTACTCAGCTCTAGAAGTGTATGTTACCATTTAATAGGGTAAGAGAGCTTTAGAGCTCTACATTGTGTGTGTGTGTGTGTGTGTGTGTGTGTGTGTGTTACAGAATTCCTATAATAATACTGCATTTGTCTCAGAAAAGGATCCTTTCTAAATAGCAGATATAAAGGTGAATTTCTAAGATGAATGTCTTTTTCATGTTTCTAGCATGCCAAAAAACATGCTATGATATTTTATAGTTAACATGCTCAGAATCATTCAAATATTTTACATCGATATATGTCTATCTTTGCGCTTTTGCTGAACTACTGATTTGCTATTCCTTATTAGAGCTTGTAATTGCTGTGTGCATTGACTGCCTTGGTTTGTGCTCTTCAGTGCATCAGTGCCACTTGTGCAAGAGAAAGATAGAAATAGATATCCAGAGCCATTGCTTTGCCAGATTACCAATGTTCAATGTCCATTTTCTTAATTTTAGTATAAACTGAAAAGGTCTTTTAATGTATAATTGTTACAGGGTTCCATGGCATGCATTTATCCCATTCAATGCACTTCATGTTTTCATTAAAAAATAAGGAAAAAAAGTAAAACTATAATGAATATGTATGTTTTGATAATGTAACGTTTCGTGGTATCTTTTTATGCCAGCAGAATATTGTACTACATTTTCATTTGGATACAGGGTGGGGTGTTTAAGTATACCCAAATGACTTAATCTTAAACTCTGTTGGAGTAGAATTTCCTGTATAATCTTTTTGATCAGCTTTGATCCTAGAGAGCTTTGATGAAGTTACTAATTAGTTTTTTGATTCATTTATGTTTAGGAAAGAGAGATTTATTATAGTAGCACCCACTTGCGCTGCTGATAATTAAAAGACTGTCAGCATTTTCATTATATAGCTCTAGCCCATCTGACACTTTGGATTATTTGTGAATGACTAAGGCACTCTAAAGAACTTGCCACTTAGGCTAAAATTGACTGGACACAGCATTCCCATGAATCGCTCTAGGCATCACTGCTGTGAGGTAAGCATGGCCTGTCTCTCTTTTCTCTTAGGAAAAACAGAAAAAATTGAAACATAAGGAACAGACACAACCCACCCCCACCCCACCCCCCTCCCTGCCACCATGTGTTGTTTTGAGAGAACCTAAGTTGTGCTGCAGACGAATAAATTAAAAAAACCCAGCAAAATAAGAAATAGTCACCATTTTTAGAAGTTCAGCTTTGTGTAACTTATTCATAAACCTATAAAAATAATCTGTGGTTGCCTTGAAAAGAATTTTATACCCTGATAGTTTTGTCAGTAGCCAGACTATTATGTTTCATGTTTTTGGCATGTGATCTGTTAACAGTATGTTATCTGCTTTTAAAAAATCCAATTTTCCAAAGTACAGGTATGCACTTTGCTCAGCCTAAGATGTAAGTGCAGTTCATCGTGTTCAATTTTGGGTTGCAGCTGGCTATCGGCATATATGAAAAAGCTCAGTTCCCATAGGGTAGGTGATTCTTCACGTTGTTCAAATACCATCCATTTACCACATCATATTCTAAAGCAAAACATTTCCAGGTTATCTAAAATTATCAGCAATTCTGATTTTGCAAGGATCTGCAAAATTGAACTGTAACCTGTGAGAATGAAACTCTCTTCTATAATTTTGGTGGCTTTCTGTGCCTTCCTAAAAGCCCAAGGTGAATCCATGACTGTTCATGTCTGCTTATGTGGCTAACTCCAGAAAGAGCTGCTCGCTGTTGCAGGCAAGGCTCTAATATGCATCTTTGAAAATTTATGTATGTTTTATAAAAAGGAGATATAGCACAATGGCAGAGAATATAAATATTACTGCACAACAATAATTCAGTTTCTTTAAAGACTCTTGAAGTAATGCATTATTTTTACTTGGCTGTCAGTGCCTTTTACATTTATGAAAGTGAGATGGCAGAGGAGGAAATAGGATTGTATTAGACCTCCACTTGCATTTATGCGTTTGTGGAAGACCATATGTGCGGGTTATAAATTCTGTTAAATCAAATTCCTTCTGCTTATCACAACATAAATGTATTTTTTTCCTATCTAGTCTCATTGCGTTGCTTTAACTAGACTTCCTCTTCCTTTTATAATTTTCTCTATTGATAAATCTGCTGTCAGAAATAGTAGCTTCTCCAACCTGTGAATTTTTTTTTTTTTTTAATAAGTAGCTTGTAATTGACATCTTGGGAAACCAAATAGCAGTGTTTTTTAATTGGGAAAAAAAATGAAGCAAGCACTGTGTGTTCTGTCACATTGTTCCAGTTCTGGAGGTCTTGGCCTTTGGAAGGCAAAGGCAGATCTGTTGTGAGTTCTGGAAAAAGCAAGCGTAACTCACTCTGTCAGTGTTTATCACAAGGGAGAGAAGGAGGGGCCCTTGCCTTTGGACAAGTAAACTGAAATTGTGAACTACTTAATTTTCTTAGATGGCTGTGATCTGGAAGTTGTGTTTTCTGCTGAACGACATCAGCTGTTTGGTAAACCTCTGGATTTTAAGCACAGGACAGAAGATTTTCTTTTAAAAAGCTTTGCCCTCCTCCCATCTCCCAGCAAGCGTGCAGGTTGTAGTGGGTTCTTAAGGGCATGTTTAGCCATACAGACTTCTGAATCAAAGTATGATATTACATGTGTTCTGAGATAACTGTTTTCTTGCATTGTAATACAAGGTACTAACAAAAGACAATGAGTATTTTCACATCTTTTAAGAAACTAAAATGTAATTAAAACCACATGTGCGTTTGGAGTTGCCCAGTATAAAGAAAAATTATCATTTTAATACAGTCTGGTGCTTGTGACCATTAAATTCAGAGCAAACAGGAAATGATGTGTACGCAAATCAGTTGAGGGAAGTAACGCGTAATAGACTTGGTGGAATTTAATGTGTTACTTCTCTTGTTAAAGTCCCCTGTTACCAGTTGGCTGGGCTTAATTACTGTTTTTGAATTTTCCTGAAGTTCAAAGACTGGGAGGTGCTTTCAAATCTGATATGTAAAAATGAGAAATGATGTTAGAAGTTATTCTCAGCCAGATAGAACACACAGTTACTGTCTTATTATTGCAGTGTAATATATCATCAAAGTACAGATAAACAAACCTCTTCTGATTAGTTTCCACCTCATTTATCTACTTAGTACAAATTAACTGTTGTCCTTGACATCTAGAGGTGAAACAGTCAAATTCTAGTACTTACAGGCAATAATAATATTATTCTATGCATATGAAACCTTTCCTGGTTTTGCACATCACATACTTTTTTACATATGTGGTTTTGTTATGTGTGAAATTTCATTATCCTGCTCTCCTTTCTCCCCAGTTCTTGTAGTTTGTTGTTTTAGGATAGAAATATACATGACTTAAGCCACAAAATTGCTTTTATACAGCAATAAGCTACCTCTAAAACACCTGCTAGTCAGACAAGGTGACATTACACACCTAGGGAGTGGAGTGAAGGGGTGTATTCTACCCAGTTTAAACTAGTAGTAGGTATGCTCACTGGATAAGATGTAATTGCTCCAAAAGATGCAGCCATGCCTGTGGAACATACAATTAGGCATTGATGGCTCCAACCAGATGGTTACGTTTTGTCCACCATGGTGGTGCCGCTGGCTCTATGATGGCATTGATGCTGACTTGAGGGCGGAGTGCCCAGAACTAAACCACCTCATACAACACACTGTCTCACCCTCCTCCTCCCAATGGTGTTCTTTCTCTAGTACCTTTCCAAAGTGCTTTAATTTTTAGAGGAAGTTTTTTGGGGTACCAGTCTTATGGCCATTAAATATTGAATTTCCATCGCGTGTTAAAATTATTTGAACAAATGCTTATATTGAAACTTAGTAAGTTTATCCACCCTTCTGCTAAATGAATTTAAATGTGTGTTTCTATGCCAGAATAGTTTAAAATGCACTTAATTTCGTAATTTGTACGGGGCGTTGGGAAGCTTTTTGGAAAGATGGGCCATAGCGTCCCTGACTCCTAAGACAGTATTGTGAGAACAATAGAGCAGTTATTGCTTTGTGCTACCTAGTAATTGCAGGCAGAAGAGTATGTACTAGAATGCAGTCCAGAGGAATAAAGCTGTTGCTTTTGCCCTACGTGGGAAGTGGCGAATGTGGATTTCAAAGAAATGCTGCCAGCGCTGATCCAGAATAGCCAACACTGATCTTTGAAATACAGTGGCCTGAAGGGGCTGCGCTACGAGTGGGTGATTTCAGCATGGTCAGACATAATCTGGCTAGTACACATTGACAAAGGGCAGGCACTTCAGCTAGCGTGTCAGTCGGAAGATTTAGAAAAATCTAAGATTAGTTTCTTGTGTTAAAACTTGAAGGCTTTGCAAAAATAATTTTGGCAATAAAATTTGATGAACAGCTAGAGATAGAATGTATTTTTTGCATATTTTGTACAACTTTGAAGTATAATTTATGTTTCCTTTTTTTGCAGCATGGAATATGTATGTGTATATGTGCATGCCTATATTGCGCAGGAAAAAATACATTTTGTTAGTAGTGCAGAAACTGCTATGAAAGAATTGTATTTTAGAGATCTAATCCTCCTTCAAATTTATTCAGCCTTTTTGAAGTAATTAAACTTAAGTTAGATAGAAGGTGATACTTTTAATTTATTGTGTTTGCCTGTAAAGGGAGATTTGGTTTTATAAGAATGGATGATTTGTATTACCTGTTATCTAGACTTTGCTTGTAGGCTCGGGTTTTTTATCCACGGGCTGCAGTGTGGGTATCTGCTCCCCCGGGGTCTCTCCACAGGCTGCAGGGGAAGCCCTGGGCCGGCCCCTGGCGCACTCCCTCCCCTCCACTGCTCCGCGTTCGGGGCTCACAGGGGCTGCTCCCCCCACGTTTTCTCGTTTTCTCGCACTTTTTCTCCACACTTCCCCGCCCCCCCCCCCCCCCCCCCCCCCCCCAGTCTCCCCTCGCTGCTGGGCAGCATTTTGCCCTTTCTCACACATGTTTGCACAGAGGTGTCACCAGCGTCGCTGTTAGGCTCCGCTGTGCCCTGCGCTGGGGCGGCTGCAGAACCGGCGGGAGCCATCAGGAACCATCTGGAACCGGCCCTGTGCAGCACGGGGCAGCCCGGGCTGTCCTCACACAGAGCCCCTGCAGACCCTGCTGCCAGCGCCTGGGCACGGACACGCAACACAAGTTTCTTCAGGCTAGGCAGGTACGTCCCCTACGAACAGTCTACCCGTTTGCCTGTCTGTACATACACCTGAAGCTTGCTACAGAAAATCAACACAGAGTTCAGGATGGGCTGCAAAATGCAACCAAGAAACAGGAGTTCAGACAGCTGCTTTCTACTGAGGGCTTGACCGCTGTGGCTGCAGCTCATGTGAAGATCTCTGAGGTATGTGTGTGCTCAGTATAGATGGGCCACCAGCACTCTGCTGTCCCTCCTAGTGTACAGTAGTTTACTGTGCATTAGGGAAGATTAGTACAGGTTGACTTCCTGGACAGTCAACCAAATGATTTATACTTCCTATAAATTGTTTTGCAGTTTGTTTTCTCTCACAGTTTAGGGCTCACTTGCCTTTCTCTTGAATGAAAAAAAAAGAAAAAACAAGAGACTTACATGGAAAATCCAGCTGCAGTCACATTTCTTATCTGTACCATGTAGTTCCAGAGAATGGTCCTTAGAGGGCAGGACGGGTAGCTGGATGTCATTCTGGGATATGCCTCTGCAACTCCACACTGCCCTATACGTGGCTGACTTTCCTGAATGTTAAAGGTTTCCTCTCTGCTGTAGCATGGAAAGCTTTTCACTAGAAGGGGGCACTGGTGATGATTTGCTAACAAAACTGGTGTTCTGCCAGACTGAAGGCATCTGTTCCCCGGGGTGTCGTTCCTGCTGCAGCCTTCCAGGGCTGCACAGAAGGGGAGAGGACTGGATGACATTTCTTATTATCACATTTTTCCTCTGCTGTTAAAGTAGGATTTGGTTTTATTGATGCGAAAGAAGGCCACCAATGACCTTTGTGTTCTCAAGTTGCTCTCAGAAAGGTGGTGGAAGTATAGCAAAATGTTGACCATAGCGAGTATCTGAAAGGACAGCAGAGAATGTCAGAGCTGAAGGCTGGTACACGCTCATCACAGCTTTTTCTTGTGGTCCATTAGTGTACATTGAATTACTGAGCATTTACCGCTGAAACAGTTTGTATATTAATGAATGTTTTGTTGTAGCAATCTGATCTTGGAAAACTCTTGTAATTGCACAGATGATAAAGGATCTAGGGTTTATTTAGTTGTTTTTAGTGTACTTCTGGTAAGCTTTACTAGGAGAAGCCTGGTTAGGAAAGTCAAATGAGCACTGACATACCTGACACAGCAAATTGGCAAAACTCCTATGGCCATTAGCTGAAACAGTCAACGGAAACAGAACAGCTCCTACATATTTATAAGGAAAAACAAATGCCTGTTTGGCTGGCTATAATCTTTCACAGCCAGTTGCTTTATTTTGTAATTACTGTGTCCTTATCTTAACGGTAACCTATAGGGCATCCAGCCCTTGACAGTCCCCTGGTCTGGCTCTCCTGACTGTCCTAGGAATGGGCTTATAGAACAAGGGTTACACTCTGTCACTTTGGCAAAGAAAGTACCAGCAAATGCTGGGAGCTGGACCAATATATTCTGGAAGGAACTTCTTTCAATCCTGCATTAGGACAATTCTGACCCTAATTCTCAGTAGCTTAACAGGAGGGGGCTTCAAATGAAGAAAACAGATCACTATTACAAATTTGGAAAAGCTAGATATGCCTTAGTTTCTGTTTCTTCTGAAGTAGCTATAATCTGTGATTAAAAGGTACAGAGCAACAGTCACAGTGATACATTTATTTCAAGAAATTTTTTATACAGCCTATCATAGATTATCAAACGAACACATGACCTTGACATTGATTCAGTGATTTAGCGATGCAGTAGCTCTGTTCTTCCACTACTTGTACGGGCTCTCAAGAGAAATGAGAAATTGAACTGTATCTTCAAACCACTTGGGTTCAGGTGCAGAAAACAGTAAACCCCGTAGGAAAGCCTTTTGAACACAGGAGTTTAATACTTCAGAGTCTGTTGGTGTCAACATCAAATTTAAAGTCTTGATTTTGCTCTGAGACTTGACTTGTCATCATGCTACAACTTTTCTAAGTAAAAGCAGTGGTTCTGCAGCCTTCTGGAGAAAAAGGAGTTTGCTGGGATGCTGTGGGCCATGATGACCCCTTCCTTTGCTATTTCTAAAGAGTTTGAAATAAGTTGACCTTGACAACTGAAGTATTGGAGACTGAGGTCTGACATGGTAATAGATACTTCTAGAGGCTCTTGGGCAGAAGCTGTTCATGGGTTTCTCTCACTAACTTACTGACTGACTTGGCAGACTTCACCATCTTAGCTGCAGGCAGGTACTTACACTATCATGTGCCCCTGAAATTATTATGTGTGGATAAAAAGAGTATTTTGTGATCTTAGGTTGCAGATTAGCTAAAATAATTTGCTTTGTTGGGTCTGAGTTTTGTACTTCTGAATGGTCAAATCTTTGTGAATGCACTTTTAATTTATTAGGCTGTGAAAAATACTGTTGGCTTCCATTCTTTTGTGTCTAAATCTAAACAAAGAATGTGAAATAGAGAAAGTGATTTAATATAGCCACTCTGTTTTTCACTGGAAAATATGTTTGTCCTGTCACTAATTGGATAGAACTGTGGTATCATCTGCTGTAAATATATTAATTGTGGTGAGATACAATTTTTATTTGCTCTCTTATCACTTCAGATAAGAGCTGTGGGGAGCTGTGCAAGTGACTTTTCTAAGGATGACTCAAAATCAGACTGTGATGCCAGTGCAAGTGATTGCACAGAATGTGAATAACCTGGCTGGATGGCAATGGCTCAGTTTGTAGGCTCACTTGGACAGCAGCTGCACCTGCTGGAGACTGCAACAGAAGTTGCAATTGCTAATGGTGCATATGAACTTGAAAGACGTAGATGCTTTCCATCCTTATTTTTGTTTGTCCATACACTGACTTCATCATTTTAACATAGTTCATGGCACAAAATGGGATTTGGATTTCTTATGATCTGTGTTATACATACAGTGGGGCTGTGCTGGTGGGCTGCTGAGCTGCATTCCATAGCTGTCTCTAATATGTCCCTAACCTCTTCTCTGTGTGGCTCTTTGAATTGCAGATAGATAGTTAAGAGCACAGGATCGATAATGTGATACAAAGGTAACTCATTAACATAACACAATGAGATTGAACAATCAGATTTCAGAGTCTTGGGCAATAGCAGTCCCCTTGGCTAGTTCTGTCCCAGGCTTTGCCTTGAATTCTGCCCTGGCTTCAGTCCCTAGCCTTACTAGATGTCACAGTAGCTCTCCTAAGAGAACCTGACTGCTGGAAATATGAATCTTTCTTCAGAGTGTCTGTGCTTTTTTACCTCTTTTGCCCCCCCCCTTTTTTTGGGGGGGGGTGAGGGGGAGTGGGGGGAATGGAGGTATCACTCAATGATAAATACTTGCAGTTTTTCTACTACAGTTGAGAACTTTTTCTAAGCAGTAGCAGTGTAAATTCACACCAAATTCTTAGCCCATGAGCTACAGTAGAATTCCTGAAGAGGTCTAGCAGAAGTTTCACAGGCTATTTGCATGCATGTTTTATGTTTCTCCATAACAATAATGGATGACAATCCAGACTCTAAACTGTCTTTTAAAACTGCTGTGATTTTGATTGCCTGAAAACCTTATTAGGCATGGAAAGCGAGGGTTTTCAGTTCTTGGTCTTATGAACAGCTTTTACGGAAATAAAAACAAATGAATGAGGGTAATTCAGCTCTCTTTCCTCCCTTCTAAGTTTGAAATTAACCTGATCATTTTGCTAGCTATTTCTATGGCTGCATTTCCCCCCCTCTCTTCCCCTTTTATATGTAGTAGTAAAAATGGAATATTGGAATAGTTTAAGCAACCTAATTGTTAATTGTATATTTTTTATTATGAAGATCGTATCAAATTTTGTGAAAAGGCAAGGGTTTTATATCTGCTCTTTTTTTTCTTTCTGAAAAGCTGTTCTAAATTGAACCCTCAATGTTCCTTTTGAGGTGTTGCTTCCTATTTGGCTGCATTATGTGTAGGGTGGTCAAAATACCACCTTTGATTTATGTGGCAATGTAAAGAACAGCTACAAATGCCATGAGGCAGACAGTTTGAGTCTGTCCAATTGCTAAGTGTTTCACTGTGAAAAATGACTCCTTGTTCTTTGGATCACAGATATTGTAGAATTACAATTTTAATCAACCCTGCAGAAGATTCATTGGTTCTTACTGTGCAGAGCACATAGTCACAGTCCAATAAATCTGCTTCTGATGTGCATATCCAGACTCCTGGAGCCTCTAGAGACTATATACAAATGATAGGCATGTCTGCATTGCCTACGTATTTGCATGGTGTCAGGCATACGGGGGGTGCTGACACTGTTCTGACTTCTGATGTGGTATTTTATGGCTTGCATTTGAACGATTAGACATGATGTGCTTGAACTGGTGGATGCAGGAGATGATACTCCTTTTGCTAGTTTTTGTCTTTCTCAAAATGAGATTTTGGTGCTCTTAGATTCTTCTGTTGAGGTTTAGCTCTGGGTGAATAAGATCTTGATGTTCCCAGGGATGATAAGGCATTACAACATCGATAAAAGCCTGTCTGACCTGATTCCTTTTGAAAAGCACAGAACTGTCAAGTCCTGGGAAATACAGCATGTGGTGGATGGGGAAAAACACATCCGCTTGAAGACAACAGAAATGGTGAGAGTGCAGCTTACGCAGCATTCTCCATGATATGTAGAAATGTTTGTAAGTTTACTGAATTTGTAAGTATTGGTCTGAAATAGAACTGACTTTTATCCAAACATCCCCCAAAAAAAGAACTGAGGATCCTGAAGACAGCAAACTATTTTTCCTGATAAGCAAAAGTTTTGAGTCTGAGGAAAATGAAGTCTGCAAGGAAGATACATCCTTTGAAGTCTCTCTGAAGAATTTAGACAAGCTGTAAACTTCTGACACATTCCGTTCATGATCCATACAAGTTTGTTAACAACTGTTACCTAGATTTTCTGAAGATTTTGTGTTAACTGAATGTGATTAGCAGCAATCCTGCTGATGGGTTCGCACCTACACCATCCCAGGAATGGGAAACATTAAACATGCTCAAACATGCAGGAGAAAGCAGAAAAGCAGCTCTGTTCATGTATCCAAATTTATTGCCTGGCATAGCACCTGAGGGCAGACAGAGCGTCTGTCCAGTGCTGACAGTCTGGAGGAGACAGGAGAGAACTGCCTGAGCTGAATGTGAAGGAAAGCCGAGAGACGTTAAACAGGCAGTAACTTGCTGGTGAAGGAGAAGGCAGATAAGAACAGGAACCTGAAGTATTTGACAGGCAACAAGACAGATGACAGCGCTGAATGGGAAAGCCAAGCATCTTGTGGTAGGAAATATAAGCAGGACATGAAGAAAGCAAGAACAAAAATAGTGCTGAAAAGGAGAGAGCATGGACTGGATTGTGCAGGGCTCACAGAAGCAGTGGAGAGTGTGGAGAGGAGCCAGGCCATAGGAAAGATAAGAATGAGACACAGAAAAGTAGTTTATGACATTCCTGGCATTTCCTTAGTTGCAACTCTCTGGTGTTTTAAACCATGATATTCTTCTGATAGAGCATCAATCCTGTTGGATTCAATGTCCAATTATCTTCTGGCTTTCCTTTAATATTTAACTTTTCACTAACTGAGGAAGTAAGAAATAACTTTCTGGAAAGTTAGTGCAAAAAAAAAAAAACAAAAAAACAACCAGAAAAGGCATCTAGAAAATTCATAAATTATCAAACATTTCATTTTAATTATATTTATTTGCCTTCTAAAATGTTTGTTAATTTAAAACAAGCAAGCTGGCAATAAGCCATAATTTACAATTTTATTTTCTTCAGATCCGGGGGTGGTGGTAGATGGTTTGCATATATGTTGCCAGTGGTGTTCGAGAAAACCAAGAATCATTTAGACCCTAAAGAAAAGGACACAATATGAAGTCACATTTCCTTTTGTCATTTGCTTTCCAGGCTACATTCACTGATGTTCCTGTGCTGTACTGATTATTCTGCCTGCCGCTTGGTCTTCTGGAAAGTAGTTCAGGGAAACAGAGTCTTCAAACAAGAAAGCAAGATTTTAGCATCAGGTTGTTTTATTTTGAGGAACCTTTCAGCCACTCTATCAAAAACAAGGTAGGAATAGTTACTAAATAAATTGTTTATGGTTCTGCTGCAAAATAAATTTATTTCTACTCTTACGATTCTTTGTTACTCTTCAGAGTAACCTGTTCGTGTCATCAGCAAGGAGTATTTTCCAAAGATCTAAGTCTTGTTAAACAGCCAAATTCAACCAGGAAAGAAGAATGTTTTTTCCAGTGGGAAGGAAGCACTGAGAGCCAGGGATTACAGTCTCATAATTTACTCAGAGTAAGACCTCTGAGTGAAGCAACTCACTTTCACTGGGACACAAGGGTAATGGTGCTTCACTGTGATGCTACGAGGATTAGGTAGTTCTTATAAGTTGTTTTGAAGATGGAAGGTACCACAAGTACTGACAAGTCAGGCCTTTGGTTATACACCAAGCGCTCAGTGCAGTAGAGTTTCCAATGTGCTTAAGGCTTCTGGAATGCAGTTGTTCTGTGAAGCCCAGTACCTATCCATTTGCTTTTTCCTCGACAAATGTTATCATTAATGGGCTCTGCCTATCTTTTTAGAAGCTTTAGAACATGAATAGCTTTTTCTGCTCTGAAGAGACATTTCATGATTTATTTCATAACCAAATACAAAATAGCATGGGAGACTAGCATTGTTTTCTGACAGATTGACAACTCTGTGGCTAGCGTGCATGTCTGACCTCAGTGAATTCAACAACAGTAGAGGAGGATGGCTGACAGAATTCCTGCTGGATTTGTTGCTTTTTAGAATTTTTCTCTTCTTCTGTGTTGTGATTCAGATTGTCTTTTCCTTTGTAACAGGCAATGACGAGCCCTTGGATTGGCCTTAGCTTAGAATTCCAGGAAAGTCATGTAGGTAACATGGCACATAAAAATTCACTGAAGCTTGTTCAGCCTTTTTCTGCTGCTCATGTTTCCACATATGCTGTCCTTGAATTTCAAATAACCCTTTCTCCCTGTAAACCTCCAAGAAAGACAAGGGAAAGCGGAGTTACCTGCTCTGGGCAAATTCAGTGTGCAGGCTTCATACCTGGGAAGTCTAAGCTCATGTACATGATTTGCAGCAGAATAAGAATAAGGTTCGGGGAAAAAAGGGGCCCTTGTACCTCTGTGCAGGTAGATTATATATTGTCCAAGTGATTCTGCCATACTGGATGTGAGTAGACTCATAGCACAAGGAGTGCAGAACTGGGTATTGCAGAACACGAAGATGCACATTTTAACTGCACTTGTGCAGCTGTTCTTTTACCAGATGTAAGGTAGCATGGGCTGCTCAGCACCTGGGAAGGAGGCAAGAGCTTGGGAGAAGCATGTCCGTATGCATGTCATTTAAGGTATGGAATTATGTTCTTATACAAGAACTGCTTCTTCATGCAATGTGTCTCTGAAGAGCACTGGGCAATGAATCTCTGCATCCTTCACAAATTGTGTTCATTATCCAGCTACCAGGCCCTGAACTTTCAATGGGCACTTCTCTGCAATCTTGTGCAAATGTCTGCCCAAGTTAGAGGAAAACTGCAAAAAGGAAATTACTGTTTCAACTGTGTTTCCTGCAGCATTAATAAAGCCATATTTTATCAGGTGAAACTCATGTAATGAATTCTTTTAACAGGGATGCATGTTAGATACACCAGCTTCTCCAAATGGTGGGAGGTGTTAGTGTGAAGACGTTGTGGCCATCAAAGAAAGGTCCATTATGGCAAAGCAGGTGCAGATTTCTGTCAATAAGGATGGAGCAAATTTTTCTTCCAAATAGTATATATGTGTGTTATACTGTGTTTTGTCATCTTCATTAAACTGCATTATGTGATTGAAGTAACTCGTTTTCTCTCCCCTTCTTTCCTTGTCATGATGGCATAGGTTTTTTTTGGTTTTCCAGCTCTATATTTAATCAGTAGGGATACCATTCCTGATTTTTCCTTCACCTTACCTTTTCTTTTTTCCTCTTCTTTTAATGCAATTGCTAGTACTCCAAATGGTGTACTGGGCTGTGGTTCAGTATGCAGGGCAGGGAAATTGCTAAAAATGAGAAAGACATTAGTTTAGGTGAGTTCTTGTACTCTTTTTAGCACAAGGATGCAGATGCTAGCAGCAAATAGAACAAGAATTTCCTCTGCAGGCTTCAGTCTCTAAAGGCACACAGCTATATCTTGGACCATTAGTCTTTAGCTAATTTGGTCATGCCTGATTTACAGTGCCAGTCCAGCAGGTAACAGTAGAGAGGAACTGAAGCAGTATGGGTGATTTTTACTATATAGAAAACAATCATCTGTGATGACTTCTGCTATTTGAAAAGGCTCTGAGAGGCAGACCATGCTAAAACACAGTTTCAGAAGCTAGAATACTGTGTGAAGCATTTGGGGCACAAATCCATGCTCTTTTGATTTCAATTATTAGCTGAATCAATCATTTTACTTTCACTTGCTTTTTTCTCTACCTTCTCTTATATAACTGTCCCTAGCTGCTCAATAGGAGACATATTACCTTATTTCCCCCTTATTTAATTTGCATTTAAAAATGCAGTACATAGGACATGACAAGACATGCTTTTGACCTTGTAGTACTGACCTTCTAACTCGTATGTTTTGTAACACCTCCCTTTGAAGAAGATAAGGTTGACTGAACTAGATCTGTTTTGAGCCATCGGGCATTCATCCACAATGCTAAAGCCAATTTCAGTGAGGTCACTTTTTCACACAGCGAATCTGTAATAGTTTTTGTCTCCTACTGTCTGATTTATTCTCCTGGCAAGGACTGCCGTTTTCCTTCAAATGGAGAGGCAGTTTGTTGTTGTTCTTTTTTTTTTTTTCTGCTAAGACAGGAAAGTGGTATTTATTTTTAATATAGTGTAATTAGTTTTATGTAACACCTTACCACATCTCAGTTGCATTACTTTGCAGTTTTTTTTTCATCTGCCTGTATTTTAAGCTTCCACTGGATTTGCATTGTGAACCCTGTTGCTATATATAGAATACAAAGTATTTAAATACTTTTCTGCTTTACGGAGATAATTATAAGCTCTGTTTCCTGAACAATGAAAGCAAGACCAATGCTTAAGTCGTCACATTTCATTTGTAATAAAGCAGATGTAAAATGAGTTCCAAGGGATTAAATACCCTAGATGTACTTTGAATTGTCCCATTAAACACCTTGTCCCAGAGAGCATTGTAATTACCACATCTATTTGATAGTTTCTCATTAATTACACCACCACTAATCCTTCGTATCCTATGCATTTTCTTATTTGCTTGGAGTTCTTTGAATGAACTAAAAGGTAAAGAATATAAATATGTAAATAAGATGTACACCAGGGAGTTATTAGAGCCAAATACATACTAAGGTCAAAATAGAAGTGTACCTCCATACTGGCCTGGATGGGTTTGCCCACGTGAGAATGGTGTAAGGTAATTGTATGTCTGAGAAATGTTTCTGCTGTCTCAAACAATGAATGTCTTGGCACTATGTCTATGCTGCATAAATTAGCCATGGATATTTAGCAATGGACTGGAGGAGGAGGAATCAAAGTAGTGATTAGTGATATAGATTCACATTTCGTAGACTTTCTCATTTTTTTGAGATCATGTGGATGCAGTTCAAGTAACTGCATACAAACTGATGAAGATTTAGACACCTGAGGTGTGATTATTGCCTTGAAGGCAATTACTAATACATAGCTGATCTATTATTGCATGTAAGATTAAAAAAAGAACCCAACCTTTTCCTTATCAAATGGTAACTATACTTCTTAAAATGCAGATATTTACTTAGACGAGGGACGGTCAGTTGGATTGAAAACTGACTAAATTGACTTTTCAATCTCAACTATTCTGTGACTCTGAGGATGCCTGCTGTTTAAATCACACACTGGGAGGATGAAAAATATATTACAATTAAACTTAAGAGCAAAGACTGGAAGGGAATGCTGAGAACATCTGGAACACTGAGTTATTTCCTTTTTGATCAGTGGAAACCACATCATAATTACCCAATATGAAGGAATCTACATAAAGTACTTCTCTGTGCTCTGTAATTAACTTAAAAGATGCTATAAATGCTAAATCAATAAATATGAAGGTGGTGTAAAAAACCCCCGCAAAAACAAAAACCCAAAAGAAACAGGAGAGTTCATTGGCACTGTCAGTGGCCTATGTCTCTCCAGTGGACATGCCAGTCAGGTCTCTGTATTACAAGACCCCACAGAGCCACAGTGCACCCATCCTACTTTCTGATCTTTTGTCTCTGCGCCTGTCATTCATTGCTCAGTATTTACTCTAGGAGATCATCACAGTGCCCATGTCCACCCCTGAGTATCTGTTTAGGTTGCTTAAACAAAACCACACTGCAGAAGACAAATTCTCAAACCAGTAACCCTTCTTCAGATTTTTGTTTCACTTACATTCATGCATAAGGATCAAGGATACTTAGAACTATTCAAGATAGTAATATGCCAGATTAGGTCTTCTATATGTTCTTATTTCCCAGTGTTAATATTCCCTTGTGCCTAACAAAAATGCTTCATTTAATCCAATTTAGAATTGCATTCACCTTCTTCACAGCTGCATCAAGGTGGTAACATATAGTTGTCCTTTGGCTGAGCAATAATCTAGATTTCTTTCTGTCATAGTTTCCAATTTATGAATGTACAATTAATAACAAAAGAAGCTACAAAACCCTCCACCTTATAGTGTTAAATCTCATCTCGCAGTCCTTGTATTGGCAGTGCCTTCTAATTTTGTGTCAGATCCCAAGGTCGGTCTCTGGGGAATACCACTATTAGCCTTGTTATTCTGGTAATTCTCCTTTCAGTATCACCTCTTGTGTCTTTTCTTTACAGTTATCCCCAGAAGTCACCCCAAACAAATCTTCCAATGTCAGAACTACACTTCACAAGTCTGTGAACCTTGGGTTGTATATGACCATAAGGTTAATATAAAATGAAATATAATTCCAGTTTATTCATAGAATTGATGTGACAGGATAAGGTTGGGAAAAGAGATATTTATTTTTTTCTTGACCAACAGATGCTGACAGAACAGACAAGTTTTCAGACACACCATCAAGGTGCACAAGGATTCTATAAATTTTATTCCTATGATATGATTACTTTCCTAGTATATTTTTCTAATATAGATTCACTTAATTGGAATCTGTCAAAAGCTAACTTTTGTCCTTTTAAATGTTTTAAATTCTGTGAACCCATTGATGGTCAATAAAGGAACGTGACTTATTGATGTGATGTGGTAAAATGATGAAGTTCTTGCTTAGGGTCAAACCTTTCTGAAGATACTATCTCAATTTAGAAAAGGAATGATGCCATTAGTTCTGATATCAAGGTAGCTTTGTCGGCTGACTTCTAGTGTAAATCATCATGACCTGTGCATTCATCATTTCTGGAGAGCCTTCTCCTAGTAGAGAAGTCTCAAATGCAGCTAATTAGCCTTTCCTTCTGTCCTCAAAGTTGCCACAAAGAAAGGATAACACTTCTTAGTAAGCTGTCTCAAAGCCCACCCTTTGGCCTCAGTTACTAAGCATATTGTGAAACAGAGCATGTGAAACAGACAACCTTCAAAACATTGATGATGAGGGTTGTAGTGATCATTGTTAAATGGTACAGATCTTCATTAGCTTTCTGTGGAGGAAATCCTCCTTTTCAGGATATTGTATTTCTACTGACATGTCCAGATTTCTGCAGTTGCAGTGTTAGTACGTGGTGCTGTGGTAGGATCTGTCTTTAGGGCACAAATGTTCCTAGATTTATAATGGCATTGGTTTAGAGCCATGGTAGAATTTTTCTTATGTTGCAGAAATGAATGTCAGTCCTTCATCATTGTATTATAACTTTCTCTAGGGCAGTGTTTCTAGCATTGCAATTTTAGGCTATAGCTCTTTCTTGGTAAGAGTTATCCCTCCAAGGAGGGATTCTCATTATTTTAAGCACTGTCTTATGCCTCCAGAGGAGAATTCCTGAACCAAAACCATAAATTTTTTCTTTTTTTCTTTTTTTTTTTTCCCCCAAAATAAGAGCTACTTCTTGAGTCACTCTATCTGACAGTACACTTACATAATACAGCTACCAGCAGAAGATTCCCAGCACTCTCTTTAGAGGCATACTTATATCAAAGAACACTTACACAACCAATGTGACCAGCAGCAATATATGGCATTTGTATAAAAATAATGCATCTGTCTGTTTTTCCCCTCTCAGACATTTAATATTCACAAAGAATTTAGTTCTCTTCCCATTGAGAGAGGCTTTACTACCATATATTCTTATTCCATCAATTACTTCAATCCGCTTGATAACTGTGTCACTGGGGGAGACTATGCAAATAAATAGCCAGTCAGGATTGAAGAGAGTTAGTGCATCAGATAAACGAGTAGCAAAGATCTCTTCAGTTATAGAAAGTAGTGATTTTGCACTAGCACATGTTGGCCATTTTTTCCTGTAATGCTTGGTGTTTCAGCACTTGGACAGGCCTGAAGTACATGTCAGCAAAGCAAGATTTGTGCATGGGATAACAAATACTTACACTACATAAATTCAGCAACAATATGGCACTCGTTTCAATGTATGAAATGCTGTCTGGGATCTAGATGGATGTAGGAACACAACCATCAAGACAGTTGTTAATACAGAACAAATGCTGGTAACTGCTGAGTAGAAATCTGGCATTGACACTGAGATTTACTGTGTTTGTTTTTTAATTTTAGTGAACAAATGGCTTTCAACTCAGAAAGAATCTGTTTCTGAATTTTAGCTAAATTCTCTGTAGACTAGATTTTTTGGTGCATAAGAACATGATATGTTTCCAGGCTTAATGACTTCTGAGCCCCAGAAAGCCCTAACGTTCTGCATTTATCAGGGTGATCTGAATTCTGCTCTGTTTTTATTCCTATTTAATCGCTATTGGCAGCTACACTCAACAGAGTTGGGCCTTAAAATTTGGTCAGCTGAAAATAATCATAGGGTGTTTAAAACAGTAATAATATACAATTTTTGTAATCTTCTGGGTTCAGTCAGTTGTGTTCGTTCTTTTTCAGAGGAGATTTTAAAGAACAACTTGGTTTGAACTGTGCCTTCACTCCCTTAAACAGCTTTGTTTCCAAAGTGAGTCAGGGTGCACTTGGTCTTTCAGTACTACTATCCTCAAAGAGTTATGGTTGTGCTCACTTGGGAAGGAAAGCGCATGGTGTCTGTCCCGCCAGATGTGATATTAGACAACTTCAACCTCTCCAGCCAGGAAATCTGAGGCTTGTTCTCAGCTATGGTTTACCTTTACACTTTGATGCCATTGATGCTAAGTTAGGGAGAAAATACAATTGGAACTGAATGCAAAGAAATATGTTTTTTTAAGAGAGGAAAAGGCTTGTCAGCTTCCTACTTTTCTTAGAATGCTCAGAATTTAAAGAGGTAAAGATTAATAGTGGTGTGTAGTGAGGCATCTTAAAACTAGTTTCTGGGAAGGTTAACTGATGAGACATACAGCAAAATCTCTATGCCAAAGTATTATAGGAACTACTTAGTATAGATTACTTATAGTCAAATCTTCATAGTGTAAATGCTTTTGAGCAGATTATATATAGTCATACATAAATGAAGTCATAATAAAATTACAGAATTTTCGAAGTTTAATTTGACAATGCAGTGTAAAAAGCATTGCTTTTTCTGTCTCTTTGAAACAGCCTCCCAATGTGTAATAGTCCCATTAGATTATTGAATGCTCTTGTTTTATAAAAAACAAGGACATGCCTTTTAGTCACTGCTGCTCCCTCCTCTGTCTGACTGACATTTGAGGGATTCTGCTTGTGTGCACCGTAGCAAAGGAAAGGTTTCCAACTTTGCCAGACTCCATTCATGCAGTCAAGGAGAGCAGCTTGACACTGCTGAAGTCTTCATGGGGAATTTCCTGTTTAGCAACAAATATTGCCTGAATTTGCCTTTATTTTATAGCTTCTGCAATCTCATCATCCCTTTGTTACTGATCTGAGGGTAGGTGAAAGTGCTCAGTACTTGATGGTGCTCCCAGCTCAGCTGAAGAAACTGTAGTCACTTAAAGACAAAATGAGAGAATTAACTAATGTTTTGACCCCAGGTTTCACTTAGATTAAAAGTGAAAATCAGTCTGTGGTCTGATAGCACATAATGTTGTGCATGAGGCTTTAGACCTGAGAAGATGCAGATCAACTGAAGAAAACTCTTAAGGAATAAGAATTTTGCTATCAACGTGCATAGTACTTCCCAGGATTTCAGTTGTAAGTTTGATGTAAGAATCCAGATCATGGGTTTATATATTGCTCTTTATTTATCATAAGTGTTTCTTGGTCTTTCTACTTTACAGCTAGCATTAGGCCTACAGCTATCAGTACATTTCCAGAGAAGGTTCCTTTTTCTAAATAATTCTCTGCTTGGATTAGATGGGCTAAATTATCAGAACAGTGAACAGGAAAATAGGCATCTGACTCCTGTTAAATAATAGGAGCAGCATGCTTAATTTGCAGTGGAAGTTTACCATCTGCTTTAAAAGAGTTCAGTTTGAGAAACTGGAAGTAATTGAAAGTGAAATTTTTTAGCAGATGTGGGGAAGTGAGAACCAGAGAGGCACGTATCCTCAGAACTGCCCAGAAATTTTATTGTCAGCCTTACAGTTGCTTGCTTCAAAGAATAACAGATTGTTCCAGATGTACGTTAGAGTACAGTTGCTCAGTAAGCCATATTCCATTAGCCTTCCAAATAGGACAACCGTATTTCAGAGTAGAAAAAAAGGATACAGCAGGAAGCATGGTAAGGCATGTGTCCCAGGAGTATGCTTTGAGGCATTTTTGATCTCCGTGTAGCTGCACAGGTAGACCAAAGGCAAGATATGGTTTTTATCCATCTAATTCTTGCTATAACTGGTACTAGACTAAGGCTGTAAAATGATAATATAGTTTCCACTAATATCAACTAGAAACATTTATATTACTGTTTAAGAGCTTCACTTCACCTCCAATGAAAGGTTCCTGCCCCTTCCATTAGAAAATGCCCAGAAAAACAGTCAATGAGCTATTTGGTGTGGTCAGCAGGGATGAAGGTCGAGGTTTTTAGAGTTTCAGTCTCGTCTCTGTTACAGTTTCACGAGTGAGCTTATGCGTGTCCTCCTAAGCAGCATGAATTATCAGGAAACCTGCTGTCAGTAATACTATACTCAGAGTTGGTTTTAACTTATTCTGTACATAGAACTCTCAAAATGTTTGTATGGAATACACTACAGATGTAAATGTAAAAAATTGGAAACGAACCACTTTTTGTGGTTTTCTGAGCAGCTGTTTTTTCACAAGAGAATAGACCATCTGATAGAAAAATAATATTCCTGGATTCTAAAAGAATCTCAATGCTCAGTAAAATCTGAACCTTTTCAATTTAGTGTATCTTATGCATATCTAAACCCAAGCAGCTAAAAAAGCTAGACAGCTACTCCCAAGGAAAAAAATGACACTCCTCATAAAGTAAAAATTACTTTGGTAAATGTGATCAGTATAAGCAAACACTACAGAAACACAGAGACAAGAGATTAATAAGACATAGATATTATCTGAATTAATTTTCCTGCTTTTATTCATTTAGTTCTGGTCTTCAGTTTGAAGGTATTGGTTGCTGGAAATGCATAGATTTTTCTATTTCCTTTTCGCTTCATCAATTTTCCATGATTTTTTGGTCTAATTGTCTGCTGGATTATACTTTATAGCCATATTGATACTGAGTATTTAAAAACATGAGTTTATCCACTCTGGTCTGTAAATTTGGATTGGTTTCTATGGGCCATGTACCAACCACCACCCATTAGTTAAATGTTCATGTCTTTGCTAGTTACAATACAAACAGGATGAGCAGCGATCTGCCAGGCTCTTCCCCACTGTGCTTCAGATCAGATCAAATGCTTGCCTGCAGCAGCAGCAATTTGATACTGTCTTCATGAGGCTACTGCAGAACTCATTACTCTGGGCAAATTGCTTTGTACAGTATAATGTACTGTGTTGGAGTCTAAAGGGACATGAACCCCAAACAGTGCTTAATACAGACTGTAAAATATTTAGAGCCTGATACATTAGTTTTAAAATGCTTACAAAGGTTAAACTTTATCCAAAAAGGGGGAAAAAAATCATTCTGTTCCCATTAAGTCAGTGATTTAATAGAGTTTTCAGTACAATGCATTTACTCCATGATAATCAATTACCTCAAGCAAATTAAAATATAAATTAGGTTGTCTTGGAGAAGAGGAAGTTCTAAATCAGTTAGTTCTGGCTGCACATAAATACAAATTTTATAGTTATGGTTTCCTAATGTCAGAACCAACACGTCATGACAGAAAGATACTTTTAACCACTGTGATTCTTAACCCACCAACTGTATAAATTTCATTTTTTCAGAGTTGGGAGTATCAAAATATGTAACCTTTCCTTAAAATGTTCCTGCGTTTCTTTATTGCATGCATGAGGTATGCATGAACCTTGTTAGGGGTTGTTTGGGCAGCAAGCAATGTATTTATTTCTGCTCAGCAGAGTACTCACGTGGCGGTTTTTGGCTTTCCTTTTCCTAGTGGGCAAGCATACATTGAATTGAAATCTCATTTCTATTTAAAAGTAGAGATGATAATTATGTTCAAACTAAATACCACAACTGAGAAATGGACAACTAATATCATTGTACATTGTCCTGACTAATACTGCATCATACTGTGTGATATCAAAATACATGGGAGAGGAAAAGGGTGATATTTCGTGAAAGCTGTATGGGGAATGCTGTATGTATCAATGTCTCACTTGTATATTTGTAGAGTTTTTCTACCTAATAGAAAGCTATATATAAATTGTCAGATTTCAATTTCAAATGGTATGATAAGCTGGTTTAGATTTTTCTTAGACCAATTATTGAAGTAAAAAAAAGGTTTACAATTATTTAGCAGTATTTGTGAAGACAGAAGAAATATTTTTATTAAATTCCGGTTTCCTAGAAGCAGTTTGAAAGGTATAATCAGACCTCAACAGATAAAGATAAGGTTTGGTTTTTTTTTTTTTCAATTGAAATATGTAGAGCTTAATTTGAGGTATTTTTGTTCTGATGCCGAGTGATTCAAGGTGACTTAAGAGGAAAGTTTTGTTGGAAATACTTTAAGGGCATAGAATTACATGTCATTGTTGTGCCTGGTAATGTTATCCCCCTTCTCTCATTGGTTTGTCTGTAGGGTAGGAAGTAAAACCTGCCTATATGGAGGAGTGGTATTTGGGGTCATGTGACTCTATGTAACCTGTTAGTTCTAGTTCTATGTGAGATTATGAATCCTATGTACTTTTGCTGCACTTGTAGCTTTTTAGCTGTCTTTCATCTCTTTTTATCTGCAAAAAGGATAGACGTTCATGTGAGGTGTAATAAAGGGCTAAGAACAAGGAGGTCATTAAATCCTGATGATTTTCTAATCAAAGAGAAACTCTTACAGAACTGGCTGCTGTGTTGGCAAACCAGCTTGTTGAGGAAAGATCATCTGATATCCTCCAATGGGCAGTGCATGGTTCAGGTGTAGTTACTGCATTATGTGCTGTCACCAGTTCTTTTAAGTAAAGAACAATGGTATTTGGAATTTCTGAGGGTGTGTTGTGCGCTTTCACCTCTACAATGTGCCTGAAAAAATTAACTGAAAACTTCAGACTGCTGATGTCTGGAGATTTTGGAGAAATGTGTTGAAGTTCAGGAATACCCTGGGGACAGTCTAGTCCTTGCAGAGCCCAACACTCTGGGCTGTTCAGCTCCCATTCTGGAGCTGCCAAAACAAAGCACAGTGCTGCAGAATGCCGAAATCCAGGTCACCTTTGGGCTTATAGACAGCGTGGAGAGCAGCAGCGCATGCCCTGCTTTTGGTCCAGGAACCAGCAATGTTGTTCTTGCATCACAGCAGAGCAAGACAGTAAAATTTCTCTCCTGGCCTTACTATGCTGTGTGTATGAGCCTCAGACCATGTTCTAGGCTTTGTGTGGCAATTTTGGCTCTACATCCACATAACAATTTAATTGATTTTTGGAAGAGGGTTCTCCTCCTGTCTTGTGCTTTGCTACAATATTTTAATAGAACATATTTTAAAATACCTTTTTGAAATGTATTACCATTTTTTAAAAGGACTTTTTTTACTGTGCTGTGTGGCTTCATGTTTTTTAAGATAATGCATTGTGGCTAGGCATGAAAAATACCAGTTTGCAGATGTCAACATAATAAAGATCCCTTGTATTCCAGAGGAAGAATAATTGATTCTTGAAATCAGAGTTCAACATTTTAAGCTTGCATTCCTGAGGCTTCTGGTAAACTCTTGTGTTATTTAATTCTGTGTATGAATGTTTTGTTGGGATTCTTTAAGATCATAAATACAGTCAAGATCATCAGCTTTCCAGCAGGCAAAGTTTTTTCCTTACTGCTGAAAAATTCTTTCTTTCTGACATCCAATACAGCACAGCTGAGTTACTCTTGAAAAGAAATTCAAGCATAAAAAACCCCACCATGAACCAGGGCTGCTCTGTGAGTAATTCTGTGATAGTTAGATATTCCATATGAGAGGAACTAGAGATTGGGTCAGTGTGGTTCAAAAAGAGTTATGAGCTTTGTTTTATGAGATGTAGTTCCATGGTCTCCATTCTAGTTTTTCTGTAGTATTTACCATATGATAGAGAATACAATTTTAGATCTTTATTCTACCTGACATTAAAATATTATTTTCAGATTGAAATTAAAAGATCTCAGCAACATTACATCAAGGCCATATTGTTAATATAGTAGTAATTAACATTGACATCAATAAGGACACAAGAACTATTGTGAATATTTCTTTAGTTTACAGAATTATGACAATCCTCCACAAACCTTCCCCCAAAAAGTGAAAAAATATTAATCTGTTTACCAGTACAAAAAACTAAAAAAAAATGTTTCTAATGAATTATGGGAACTAGAATACTAGAAAATGCTAGAAAACTAGAAACGGATGCAGTATTTGGACACATAAATGAGAGTTACAGTGAAGAAATTTGTAAAAATATAATTAACTTCTTTTTCTCCCCCAGTTCCCTTCTACCTCTTGTGATTTCTCTCTGTGGTGAAGGGCAGTATTTCTGTTTCTGCATTTCTGCTCAAGAAATACAGAAAATGCTTAAAGAGGAGGGGCAGCTCTTCAGTGATGTCACAGCAGAAGTGGAAAAAAGGTAGGAGTTACTTCTTAACTCTTTTAAAAGGTCACCCTATCAGTTATGAGATGTACAGCCAAGGCAGCGGTTTGGAAAGTTAAAAGAAACTTAGAGAAGTTTTAAAATGGTTGTGACCAAAACACGTGTCTGCTTTGAAGACACACTGCTTCAGCTCAGCAGTGAAAAATTAACCAGGATGTGCAGGAGGCTCATGGCACCTGTCATTCCCTGCAGGAGGAGGCGCCCATACAGTTGGTGGGAATCTGGGAGCTAGAAATGTCAAAGTGAATCCGGGTTTATGCTCTGTCAGTGCATAAATACATTGTGCTCCTTCAAGAGGTGCTGTAGGCTCTGGCCACAGCCTGTGAAAGTTCTGGTAAAGTTGTGGGCAGTTGCTGCCGTACCCCATTGTGCCTCCCAGGGTGGGGATGAAGCAAGTCCTGATTACAGGGGCCTGGAAACAGTGGCTTGGCTCCCGGAGGAGCATCTGGACCCAATTTCTCTGTCACCAGACAGGCAGCACCTGTGGGACTGGAGGGCTTAAAGGGGGGGGGGTGAGGAAGCCAGCAGGCTTGGGAGTGTATGCTGGGTGAGCAGGCTGTGCAGGGAAAAGCTGTAAGTATTTTATTTAAGAGTTTTTACTTGACCACTTGCTGAAGTATAGCTCTGCTCTTAGAAGGGTGAAGTGTTTAAGGGGAGTGGGTGGTCCTATTTCTTGAAGAGGAGCTTAATCTGAACCTGCTAGGGGCTATTGATTTGCCTGCCCCTGGCAGAGGACTCACTGGGCTCCTTCTGGGGTTGTTTCATGGCATGCACTTGCTGAATCTCCCCAGATAGAGTGTGAACAGTTAGAGGAATGGAGTTCTTAAAGTTCTTGTGATGATTTCTGTTTTAAAAAACCATGCTGTCCTCCTGAGATGGGAACTGAAAGGTGAATTTCATATGGACAGAAATGCTTCTGTTGTAAAAGATGTTTTTATAACTTGTGTGCTGGTGAGCCCCAAGACAAGCAATGCTGCTGGAAAGCAGCGTGGGTAGCACAGAGACAAGCGATCGTTGTTCCTGTTGGGTGACAGAACCACGGAGAGAGAAACGTTTGTGATAGAGGCAGGCCTTCAAAGCATGGCCAGAGCTGTTTTGAGGAAGGATACTATAGAGTGCAACCTCTTGTCTGCAACTTTAAAAGTTTATCTGCCCCTGTCTTCCTTGGATTAATTTGGCACTACTACTAACAGAAAGACAGTGGGGCTGGGCAATCTGGATGCTGAAATCCAAATGCCAAGCGAGGCATGTGGCTGCATGGGGAGTAGCAAGAGCTGCAGAAAACTGTACTGTGAAGTATGAAGCTGGCTGTTATTTACCTAACGCTGCACGGTGGCACTGGCCAGTGTGGCCTAATGTTATGGTAACAATTTAGTAGGCTTATGTTGAAGGAAGTTAGGTGGTGGTGATAATCAGTAAATGCTAGTGTAAGTGAGCAGTGCTAGCTTTTGTCATGAATATATTTAGCTTGAATTTGCCTCTCTAAGTGCCAAATCCAATAGATAATTTTTCTGTAAACTGAATAACACTCAGCTGCACTAACACATTCCTGTCCCTACCTGTAAGGCTAGGCTGTATTGAATACCTTTGGCTTATGGTGGATATCTTTGGCCTTTTTGCCCCCGGTTTAAGGTGATAACTGATTCTTCTTCTCTCCTTCTAATATAATGTGAGGCTACACTTCCCTTCCAGTTTAACAAGACCTCAGAAGATGCATCTGTGCATGCTTAAGAATTTTTTTTTAATTAATCTTTCTGGTCCTTCTGAGGATACTGAGTGGGTGCTGCTTGTCTGTGGTGGGGGAAAGGAGAATTTTGGATGGAGATGAGTGAGGAAAGAGGAGAGTCTTCCTTCAATTTTGTGATATTGTAGTAGCATCCCATAAATATCTTATATTCTGATGCTAAAAGATACTTCAGCGTATGAATAAGAAAAATTATATTGGATCCTGCTCCTCCATGACTGTGTACTTAACTATATAGAAAAGACTGTTGTAGTGATTGATTCTTTCCCAGAACAGTTCAACAGTGTAAAGCATGTTCATTCCTGTGCCCAGAAATCAGCTGTCCTACTGGAAAATGTTCATCCTCGGTGGAGTGGGATGAGGGGAGCTGCAAACTGGAGACTTATCTGCTGTCTTCTTGTAGATGGATTATTTTGAAGCAGTAACCCTCAACTTCATGTGGTAGAAAAGAGTGTACTTGATTTTGAGGGAATAGGTAAATAAATAAGCATGTCCTCACTGCAGAGTTGATGAGAATACTTTCCCTAGCTTGGCTCTTAACTGCATAGAGATTTTTTTGCCTTAAACAGTGGCATTTCTTCTAGTTTGCTGACTAGAGCGGTAATTAACAGCTTTTCAGCTGTGAACATGAGAGCTCTGTGTAGACTTGCTCCCAAGTGTATTTTTCTCATTTGAGCAAGTCTCCAGAGGAATTGTTTTTACTGAAGGAAACTCTAACAACTAAAGATACACAACTTTGAAGCTGCAGACTTTTCAGATGTGTACTTGTGATCCCTTGAAAATGAACTGTGTGTTCAAAATGCGTGAGCTATGTGAGTGCATCATAAGGATTTGTGTGATTTAGTTGCTTTGCACATGCTCAGCCTGATAAGCTTATCAGACGCTTTCGATATGTCATTTGGAAATGCATGCACATATTTTTAAAAGGTTTCTCGTTTTCTGTCGTAGGGGTTTTTTTTCCTTTTTTTTTTTTCCCAAGGGCTTGATCAGTTATTACTTTTCTCTTTCATAAATTTAAGCTGTGTGACAGGCAGGGATCGCTTGCAAGTACATGAAGCAAATTGTTGTTCATATAGATTTTTGAAGCCCTTCAAAAAAAGTTCTAAACATTGATTTGGTTTATTCCTCCTACAGTGATATACCACCTATTCAACTATATTATTCTTCTGCTTGTCAAATACGTCTTTCATTAGTATCAGTGAGTGTGAGTGATAGAGAGCTGTCTGGGCTAGAAGGAAATGTGTTTATAAAACTGCAAAAGTGGCTTTTTCAGCAGATAAAAAGCCTGACTAGGTTTTCTTGCAACAAATCTAATAGTTTATTCTGGGCTGTGTTCTCTGTGGTCCTTTGGAGCTACATTGGCAGTTTATTAATGGGAGACACAGCATCTTACTTTATCTAGCACGTTGTGATTATCTGCATAATTAGAAAATTAGTAGAAAACACCCCATTCTCCTCTGGTTTACAAGCATATGGCAATTCTTTGCCGTAGTCCAAGAAGGACTGCAACCTCTAGGCATTTTGTGTGATCCTGCTATTACTGCAGGGGCCAATTTCTCTAGTGTTTTCCTGGTTGAATTGCGTACTTGCTTGGATTCTTGTTCTGCTAATATAGAAATATAAACAAAGACAATCTTCATGCCATGGGAAGCGGGGAGATGTGACACATGACGGTAGTATCAAACTAAACACCAGCCCTGGTTTTAAATTTGCTGCCAGAATGGCTTTTAGTCTTTTTGTGTTTGTGGGTAACTACTGTTTGCCTTAGCAGGACTAATTAACTCAGAGGAAGGACAGTTGTCCTAAGGACAGTCGGTACTATCAAGTCTTTTCTGGGTGTATAACACTGTAACTAATTGCCCTTAGCAAATGGTGGCGATGCTGCTGTTTTCTGCAGTTTGCATGGTTTCCTTTTTTGTTCAACTTGCCAAATATCTTTGTTCTCTAAAGAAAAATATATACCACTCAATAGAAGATATTAGTGACTTATGCAAGTATCTCCTTCTGTATATTACTCCCACCTGAACAACTATAAGAAGTAAACAGCAGAATAAATTGCCTGTCTGCTACTATAAATCAAAAATACAATCTTAGTCCAGTGTAACACAGGGCAAATACAATAATGGCAAAATCTATAGCTGTAGAGATGATAAAGTATCAAGTGGATCTGCCCTCTACTGAGGTCCAAGTGTAGGATACATTATTTAAATGTACAGTAGGCAGCGGAAGTGATCAATACTTCACAAGTCTCAACTTCTAAAAAGTGGTGAATTGATTTGATCTTAACAGTAGAGAGTTGGGGGTGCTGTGATAGGGATTGCCAAGATGCATGCTATGGTCTTTATTCTCTTGTTGCAGTCTTTGCGTAGTTGTTTAAACCTGGAGGAATTGAATATGGTTTGTCACTAACCTTAGATAAGTAGTGTTTGAATGGGTAATAAATAACTAAGTGCAAAGTAGTGGAGAATCTGGCTAGTATTTTGCATTCTCATGAGATTACAGAGTAGCATTAAGTACTTAATAATGGTAACTTGCCATTAATGCCACTGTTGCCATTGCCAGAGTGCCAGTAATGTAGCAATGTGTCCTCCTCCCTCCCCTAGCTTCACTTGCCAAACGTTCTGGATGAAACCCTAGCCCTTCTAGGTCGGCCCATGGTTTAGTGGAAATTGGTGATTCTGGGCTTCTCAGAGACAAAGGTCAGATTTGTTTGATAAAAAATGGGAGAGGGAAAAGGTTCTGGGAACAAGGATGTACACAAAGAGGCTTTCTTCCAACAGTGCAACTGCCAAGGTTGATGAGCCAGGCTTTGCAGCGCTGAAAGTTTCTGAAGTGTTACTGGTTGTAATACAATTAGTAGTCTTACTATAATCAGCACCTTGACTCATAGTATAGCCTGTTACAACATTAACTAGTCAAATCTAAAGAGTGCAAGGCTTACAAAAGCTTAATTAGCAGCATGACATCAGTTTACATATCTCTAACTGGTGCTAAAATCTTTTCATGAAAGCTTCTAACTGTTCTTCTGTGTGCATGCTAAGGGAGGATTCCCCTCCCTCTCTCCAAAACACTCACAGTGCTGTTTGGGCCGTGGGATAACTAACTACTACTTGAGTATGGTTAGGGAAAGTCTGTCCTTCCATGGGAAAGTAGATATTTCTAATAATTTTGCAGGTTAGGAAAAACCTTGGACATCTTTACAAAGGCATCAGAGAAAGATGTGGATGAAAGGTGGTCACTCTTAGTTTTTGAAACTTTCAGACAACTTTGCTGCTGCTTTTGCTTCAAAGTTAGTTGGTAATTGACCCTTCCTTCCTTTCCCTCCCCCAGTGTCAAGAAATGGAACTAAAATAGCTAATATCTCTTGGATCTTAGCTGAGCCTTCACTTCACCTTAACTTTCAACTACCTGTAAGGAGGTTGTAGCAACGTGGGGGTTGGTCTTTCCTCCCAAGTAACAAGCGGCAGGCCAAGAGGAAACAGTCTCAAGTTGCTCCAGGGGAGATTTAGGTTGGGTATTAGGAAAAATTTCTATACAGAAAGGGTGGTAAAGCATTGGAACAGGCTGCCCAGGAAAGTGGTGGGGTCTCCATCCCTGGAAGTATTTAAAAGATGTGTAGATGTGGTGCTTAGGGACATGATTTAGGGACCCTAGTAGCACAGGGTGAATGGTTGGACTCGATGATCTTAAAAGTCTCTTCCAACCAGAATGATTCTGTGGCGGTCAAAAAGAAGTGGTCAGTGTTGTGCCTCTCCTTGCATGTAGGACAATTCCAAAGACAATTTTTTGCTTGTAAAAACAAAACAGGAGAACAAGAATAATTTCAAAAATTTCCAGTTTCTGAGAATAATTTCCAAAAACATAACTTTTCAGAACTGCAGTTAGTCTTAGGAAGCACCTCTACGTGGAAACAAATCTAGCACTGTATTCACCTTGACAGTGTGCTTGCCTGAAGGGTTAGTCTTCATTGTCAGTAATGCCTAGGGTTGTTTGAGAAGGAAGCTACTGACATAATTTTTGCCTTGAAATAGCTACATCTACTAGATGCAGTCAAATGCTAATGCACGTTAAGTGGATGAGCCACTGTGGCTGAGAACTGGGAGATAAGGGGCGCTTCTAGTTGCTGTGTGCTCTGATGTGGGACACTTCATGTTTATATGTTTATCACATAAATTGAAAGTTGGATGATGCTTCTTTCCTCCCCCTGAAACTTCGCTGAAAACAGGAAGGGGCAGACTATAATCATGATACTTGCTCGTAAACATGAGAATTATTCCAAGGAAAATATTACAGAAATTAGTTCAAGGAAAATATGCAAAAAGGGACCCTTTTCTTGGATAATACAAGAATTGGGATTTCTTGAAATACTATAGTTGTACCTGTTGTTCAGCCTTGGGGAAACTTTACTGATAAAATAGGTATGCAATCTGATACATTGAGAACAGAGAAGTTTTTTTTAGTAGTGATTTTTCTGACTATAGCTTCACTGTCAGACACTTTAAGTACTGATATGATATAGTGGTCATTGAGTTTAATAATAAATTAACTTTTATAACCCAAAGGCAACTTTTACACAGGTTACTTCAATACTTCATTTCTGGAAATACTTAATAGTTATAGGAAAATGTAACTGGGACATTATTCATGAATGTACTGAAAATAGTGTCACAGAAAAGCATGTAGATGGATTCTACTTGAAACTATGCAGAAAATATTAAAATCCCTCATCTATCAGTAGTGTGTGCTTCATACACAATGAACTTAACTGGGAGGTGGCACACAGAGCTACTTTATCCTGATGACAGAGAAATACGCAGCACAAAGTCCATTGTAAAAGATCATCCTTGAAAGGTACTGTTGGCCTCAGTGGGAGAAATGCAGTCCACACTTGTGAGCTTGGATACGTGGAACAAAGCTCCGTTTGAAATAAGGTGCCTTGTCTAATACTGTCCTTGGATAGGGACTGGTACCCTGAATGACTAAAATGGAAAAGTTAGGCAAATCAAGGAGGTGATAACTGTATGTTGTTTTGTTGGGTTTTTTCTGTCAGCTTGTCAGAAATTTGCTCACTGCCATATATTCAGAGTGCTAAAACTCACTTTCTCTTGAGTGTGTGAGCCATGCCTGTCCACGTCAAAGAGTTTGGGCAGCAAATGTTAGCCTTGAGTGATCTAGAGCTGCTGCCAATAAGGCTTTTTGCTTTAAAATAACTTTCAAGGGTCAGTTCCTGTCACTTCTTTTGAAAGCTCTTGACCTGCCCGCAGTAAGGGAGGACCATCTGAAGATGCAAATCTTTCTGAAGCTCATGGTTTGTTGTCTAAAGGTTTTGTAAAGGGATGAGAAAGGGTTGGAAGGGTTGGAAGTTGTTTAGACTGATAAGAGCTTGGGAAGGGTATGTCTAAACATGCTAAATGCAGCAGAGTTTGGGACTCTGCCAAAACCAGCCCAAGCAGACCATCTTCTTGTCTCATTGCCATGTAGCTTTTTTTCCCCCTTCAGTTACTAGAGTAGTAAATAGAAAATCCTATGAGCAAAGGCACTTTTGGTAACAATGGATGATGCTTGTAATGGCAGTACGGTTGCAGTCAGAGTGATGGTGATTTGTTATGCTCAGTAAAGGACACTTGTTATGCCTTTCTGTGACTTCATGCTACTTTTGCATCACAAAGGAAAAGATGTCCGTGCGGTAAGGAACAGTCACAAAGGAAGCTTATTCCCTTCAAGTGAAGGGAGGGCTGGAATGAGAAACTTTAACAGCTATTATGTTTCCTTAAGGTATTTTGCAGCTCAGTAACTGCTGTCTCATAGAAGGACGATTAGGGCTGTTCTGGAAGAAATTGCTCCATTTATGCTAACATGTGAAATAAAGTAATTGTTCTGCGCTTTTTAAAATCTTGTTTGAAAGACAGGCTTGTACAAAGAAAAACTGGAGTACCCAAATTGTTTTAGGGCTTCAAGGTGTAGGTATTTGAAAGATGTAAGTTTAAAAAAACTGTTTTAATAAATTGCTTTTCTTTTATCTGACGTAACCTCTACTAGTACTTTAGTAGTTGTGATCTTTTATTCAATTAGAGCATTTTGGAAAGGTGCTGGTGATGTTGCCTTAGGAAATAAAGGATAAAACAAAAAGCTGGAATTCAAATTTATTTTTAAAATTGCAGTAGTTTTTTTGCCAAAATAGCTAGGATAGCTATATAGAAAGAGGATGCAGTATGAATCTTAAAGTATTTTGATTATTTCAAGTGTTATGTTGAAGAATATGGCAAATTTTAATGACAAGTGTTGGAGAGGGAGAGTGAAGCCAGAGCAAAATAAATGTATTTTCTGTGATCTGAACCTCTATGAGCTTGCATGCCAAAATAAAGCTTGATTTTAATAACCTGGAGAATATAATTCAATGATATATGGGGACCTCTTCCACTGAACTGGCAACCCCAAACTAAAAATGTCAACAGTAAGAGATCTGGAAAAAAATATAGGAGTCCATTTTAATCCATTTTTATGTGGAATTTGTGTGAAATCATATGCAGAGGACAGGAATGAACTGGCTTTCTAGACTAGACTAAGTATTTTATCTGGCCAGAGAAACTCCAAGTAAACCATTCCCAGTCTTCAGTGACTTTTGATCAACCATCTTGAGGAAGCATGTGCTAGCATGTTGCAGGTTAACATGCTTGTGCTCTTTATTGCAGTTGGCCTTAAGTGTTTTGAAATGTCCTTCTCTAAGTGGCTTCTTTGGAAGATCCCTTATATACAGTATAACCAAACAGATGTATATTTGAGAACATTGCTTCTTGGTTTTTGCTAAAGGACGGCCTTGTGACCGTATAGCGCTGTTTTGTGCTTTAACTGGTGTACTGGGACTGACTGGTTTGAACTAGAGTGTCATTCCTGGTTTGCATCAGTTTCTGAATAGCATTTATTCAAACATTTCATTGAAAGGAACATACAATTCTTTAGCTGTACAGAACAGATAACTGAAGCAGAATGCGTAAGATGTTACTTTTAAAGGTACAGAGTTTGAAAGCATAAAAGAAGTACAGCAAAGGAAGTGAGGTTATCTGTCGGAGGCTATGCCTTAGTGTGAAAATTAAGATGGATCTGTTCTTCATTGTGTCTTTTTATATTTTTGGTTGCCATCACTTAGCTTTTCACTTCATCTCCTTCCTCCTTTCTCCCATATTTGAAGTAGACATGGAAGCGTGTTTTCTAAAACTTATGTTCTTGGAATGAGAGTTGGAATGAAATGTATTGAAAGCTGTCAAACTAGATGCAGAAAGCAATACTTTGAATTGGGGGTGCATAAGAGTGCTTAAGTCCACCTAATGTTCTGAAACACCTACTCATAGTTGTCTTGTGTCTTTTAACAATTAGCCAGTTTGGGAAGACGTAAAGGAGTACAATAGATGGCTAGCAGTCTTCTGACTCTTTGGGCAGTATAGTAAATAACTTGAGCCAGCAATTGAGAAAATGGATAAAAAGTGGGATGAAGCAGAGATAGTGGGTGGAAGCTCCTCAGAGAACTGGTTGTGAAGCACAAAGGTGGTTGTTCTGATATTTGTCAGATAGTTATAGAAACAATTCTGTTTCTGGCAATACTCTGACTTACGTCATCCAGACTTCATATTGTCTGAACTTAGTGTGATGGCACAACACCAGTCCTAAATATTTCGGTTGAATTTCCAAAGGTAATGTTGAATTTATGTGAATGAATTTATATGAATTTATGCCATACTTTTATGTGATTTTTCTTTTTTTTGTCTGAATAGTCATCATTAAACTTCATACTTAGAGATACACATAATTTACTGATGTATTTGAAGGACTTCCCTTTTGCATGGTATGATTTGTAGTTTGTAAAGCCACAAAATTCTGGTTTTGCAACCTCAGTCTGGAGGACTTGCTACTTAAAGCGACATGCATGTTTTCATGTGGCTAACAAAATATAGGGATAATTAAAAGCCTTTAAATGCTTTAGAGTGGCAATTGCTCTGTAAACTTGAAGAGTTAGCCAGCGAACTGCCTGGATGATTTTATTTTAAGACTTTTTTCTGTTTATAACTGCCAAATGAGAGTTTGGTGTCTGGGGCATTTAAGTGGTAACATGACAGTCCATCTGCCTGCAAACGTTGTGGCATATGCTTATCAACTTAGGAGTACTCTTACGAATTTTAAAGAAGCTATTCTGAGGTACAAACATACGGTGGGTTTCCTGAAACCACTACAGTATTACTGCTAATGCAGTATGAAAGTGAAGGTAACTTCTAGTGTGTCAAACATGGTGAAAGCAAAGTTAAAAATGCTTTCTCTTAGCAGCTATCTAGAAACTTGCTTTCCAGTACTGTCAGCAGTTTGATTGTAAGTGGTAGCTATGCCACAAGAATTGAGGAGAGGCATGCACCAAGCTATTTGAAAGGAAAAAGAATTAGAACATAAGCTTGACCTGTACAACTCTGTATACATAAGTGAAATATCAGCTGACTGCTGAATTAGACCTCCACTGTCTCCTCTGTTTCCCTTTTTCCTTCCTGTGTAACTTTTTGGTTTTATCCCCAGGTAGGAATATCTCTTTTTTTCACACCATCACTTTGAACAGTAGAGTTACTGCTACGGAGAACTTGGTGTTCAGCAATGCTGAGGTAGCATTTACCTAGTTCAGTTGCTTGCATGTTTTACTTACCCAGCTTAAGAGCACAAGATAGAGCGGAGATAACTGGGCAGAAAAATAGCATGACTGACTACATTAAAGATACAACGGGACTTAAAGGTTTACTTTACTTGGAGCTGATAATGTCTTCTACTAGTTCTGGCAAAGCTATTGCTGATTCATAAGTGGGAGTAGACATGGTTCTGCCCTCATTACAGTTTAAATGAGATTCCTAACTAGGGTTGAGGACAATTTAACTGTATCAGTTTGACATAATTGTTTGCTTATGCATTGAAGATGGTCTCTGATTAGGAACATATGAGAGTGAGATGTTAGGTGGGTAGATATAGGAGCATTTGGGTGAATATGTGGGCTTCCTCAAGTCTGAGCCTCTAACCAGCTGCAACTTCTTGGATTCTGAAGAAAACCTTCTTTTGAAAAATGAATACTTGGAGAAAAATATCTGCTTTTATACTTAATCTACTGTGAATGTGCATTTCTGTCTTATCTGTGTCTGACCAGTGTAGTTTAGGTTCTAAAAGGTTCATCCTGGCTTCATTAAATTTTAAATAAACTTTCAGGTTAATCAAGTCACAAATCCTGAACAACAGGAACCCTTCCGAATTGTTCTTATGCTTTTCTTAATACTCTTGAGTATTTAGAAGCAGTGTGGATACCTGCATATGACTGGCTTCTCCTTGAACCTGTAGCATTTAGGTAACTCCAGTTTTACCTTCTGTCTCTACTTGGATTCTGGGTAGTGTGGGAGAAACAAAGTTGATTCTGGAGCCAGGATTTTGAATTTTAGCTGTACCTTAAAATAATAGTAAAAGAATCAGCATATTGCCTAAAAATTGATTGTATTTCTCACCTTGCTTCATTATTTCTGTTAAAAGGTCCCAAGACCTCTTCATCTGTTAAGGAAATACACATTCATTTTAACCCTAGGATGCTTTTTTTTAGTGTATGTTGTGTATGTGTTGAGGATTTTTTCTAATAATTATTAGAAATCATCCTATTGTGAAATGAAGGGGGCTTTGTCAGAGATCATATCTAGTAACATCTTTTGACACTATTTTGATGCAAGGACAGAAAGAAAAAATTGCTTTCTTAACTATATCTTTAAATGCTCAATGTAAGCCAGTTACTTTTTTTAAAGATAAGAGATACCATAATCACTGGTTTTCAACACCAACTTTTAACAAGGAAGATAGGAGAGCACAATTGTCCGAGATTTGAATTGTCTTCTGCACAAATGTCTCTTAATTATGGGAAATTGCTTCATTTAGGCTTAGCATGCTCGTGTGCTAGTAAATAACACACATTTATCTTCGCTATATACTGAACTTTGTTTTTGTTTTAAATAATTTAATCTTCCCACTGCCTTGTCCCTCAAGCAGGATGAAAATTGATCTCATTTGTTTGTGTGCAAGTAACTGCATCAGTCTGTTCCTGTATCTGTTTATAATAAAGACAAGATATTCATTACTATTACAGGTAAGTGCAATGACAATCTTCATTTCATTACTGGGAAGAGAAAAAATTCAAGTCACAGAGCATCTGCAGCATTTGTAAAATTGCAGAATCCAGAAAGTCACCAGAGAGTTAGAGGCTGAATTGATTTAAATGTGGCGGGAGGTGGAAAGGTGGGGAGTTCCAATGTACTTCAGCATCAGAAAGGGGAAATTCTTGGATCTAAAGCTGTTCTCTTGGAACAGAGCACTTCTCTGGTCAGATCCTTTAGCATTTTTTGAATGTTCCTTTTTTTTTTTTTTTTCACCTCACAGTTTTCCTGTTTATGCTACCGTAGGATTTAGGGAATTAATTGCATGATTGCAACTATCTCTTAACTTTGACTAGAAGTCCTAAAGCATTGTGTCCCCTCTTCCTATATGTGGTAGGGACACACTACAGGAGAGCAGAGAACCATTACATCAGTTTCTGAGAAACTAATAGAATACAAGTAAATGACTGAGCTCTGATTTAAAAAAAAAGAGAAAGATAAATCAGGGAAATTATTTTAAAACAGAGACATCTCTTTAAGAAGAGGGATTTCATTACTCATCTTTATTTGGATGAATTTGTAATCTGTATAGCCACAAAGCTATATGATCTCATTTTCATAAAAACAGCTTATTCCTTTCAGTGAAAACAGGGAACCTGTGATTGTGCAAACCTTTCAAAGTCACAGACCATGATGAGACTGCCTGTCGGGCAGAACTTGCCCTCGCTAGGTGGTCAGGAATGCCTTTTGGTGAGCCTTTTTCTTTTCCCTGCTCTTCCTTCTTTCTATTCAAATGGCTTTTATTAGTGTTGAACAATTGCCTGTGTGTTACTAATCTGCTATAATCTTTCCTCTGTTCTGTGTGCTTCAGGAAAACTGTCTTGAAGTATTGTGCTTGGTATGTTAGGTGACTGATCTGCAGTACAACTGATCTCAACTTCCTGAGATGCTAGAAATGCTGAAGACTTACCTTGAAACAAAGAAAAATAGGTAATTGCTGAACTGCTTCAGCAATTTGTGGTTATGACATTAATTACTAAGTGTTCTCAAGGAATGAGTGATTAGTGAGACGCAGTTGAAAGTCCACTTACAGTTGATAGGAGTTTTGCTATCCAAACCCTTAATCTTTCATTTTATTTACCTTCTCATTTTTAGGATTCTTTTTATTTCTTCATTATAAAGTGATAACTGATGCTAACTATCTCTTTATGTTATCCAAGGATAATACCATTGTGTCTGTTGTGTTTATGGCTGTTGTACCTTTTTTTCCCCTGCAGCCAATTTTATTGGTGATTAGTAGGTTTTTCACTCATATTCTGTAAGTGGTCTTACACAGTAATGAATACATGGCTCTAAATAGAATCTAGCAGATCACAAAAATGGTGTAAAATATTTGAAAAACAGGAAACTGACGTGTATGGCTCTTCCAGTGAGCTATGATTGAAAGCTGATTTTTTTCTACTTGCTAGTCTTTGGAGTATATCCATATTCTTTACTGTGCTGCTAAGCTTTCTCACATGTTACAAGCTGCACTTTTAGGCTCTTGTCACAAGAGGAGGATTTCAGGCTGGATGCTGAGAGGCCAGGGCAGTATTCAATCTCCAGACACATACAGCAACTGTTGCTGCCACTATCAGAAGTGGGGAAAACAAACAAATGAAACAGAATAGTTTGGATTTTTGTTACCTTACTATTAATATTGGGCGAATCCTGTGGGATAATGATCACAGCAGGCTGGACTTTATAGCTGTACCATACTTGAGATTTCAAAAGGCTACAAACTGAGTGGCTGTTATGCTTAAGGATCCTGGCAGTAGAATAAAGTATTCGTGATCTAGAAAATGCTGTGCTAATATGACAAAGCTGTTATTTTGCAGATGTGGTGCAACAGATACCAAAGATGAAACAAGGCTACTGGAGGGAAAAAAAGATGTAAGGAAATGAAAAGGGATATTAGGTGGACAGCAGGGAACAAACTATGAGGCCCTAGTATTGCAGGGCTGGGAAAGGACCTTCAGGACCCTTCTGATACTGCACCCTTCTCTGAAGTGGGAGCAAATAGGCCTGTGCTATTCCTGGCAGGAGGTTCCCTGTACTCCCATTAAGCTTCTATGTTGTTTGGTTTTTTAATATTGTTCGTTATTTATTCTGAATACTTTTGCCATAGTTTAGGAATGCTGCTATTGTCCATATTCAACATGGACACAAAGACAAAGTGTTCTCTGCAGCAGGTTTTTATACATCCCGGTGCAAATGTGGACTCTTGTCTCAGTCTTCACTCCTTTATGCTAAACTGTTTATGATGTGTTGCTATACAACATTCAAACAATGTCAGTTTTACTGGAGTATCTGATTTTTTTTTTTTTCTGAATTCTTGCACCTTTTGGTCATGTGTCTTTTTCCAGAGGACATCTCCAGTTTAAGATTACTGTGAATTCTATCTGGGCTCCCAATGTATTTCCGTGTCCTTCTAGCTTTGGGAAAGTTTACAAACTTGAATGATCAAAATCCTTAGTTCATCAACTATGTCATTATGGCACTTGATAGGACTAACTCAAAGGATTCATTGCTGCAGAGTCCGGTTCAGCACAACCTTTCTCTTTGGCAGGAAATTGCTGGTATCTTTGCTAAAAGGCTGGTTTTGTACGTACGCTATTGTATACTGTGTTTCTTCAGAAGAAGTTCTGATACCGTAACTTCAATATGGCTTAGTGGTTTTTTTGTCAAGATGCAGATAAAACATTATTGCTATTTTATTTTTATGAAGCATGTTACCTGTCTACAGGAGGAGATTATATTAACTTGATACGTCCTTGTGATAAATCCTTCTTGCTGTTCATTGGCTTTGTTGTCTTCTGTGCAGGGAAAGCCAGTCATTATTTGTTCTGCTATGTCTTTTTAACTATCCAGTTCTTCCTTTTCCGTAGGTACGCCACACTTGCCGTTCTTTAAGTTTAATCTTTTGGATTGTAGCCATCTCTCCAAGTTCTCAAAAATGAACCTGTGATGGCTTTTAGGATTTCATCAGGCAGTTCTTTCAAAATCCTAGGACGAAATTCATCTTGCCATGTGGATTTGAGTGTCTGAGAGAACAAACCAACCTCTCTCCCTCCCTGTATTTTTCTTCCTAACTGATGGTTTCTTTATACCTCTCTTGCACAAAGTTGGTAATCCTCTGTGCATGTAGTCATCCTGTCCTGAAGTGGAAAAGTGTGATTGCAAGTAAGAGCAATAACTACCACTACGCCCAAAGTGAATTCTTCTCCACAGAAGAATAGATCCGTTTTTGGGGAGGATTGCTATTGGTACAAACAATGTACAAAGAAGACAAAAATACTAGTGTACAAAGGCAGTAAAAATGTCTTAATTTCTTTTGGGAGCTTTATTCAGACCTCTTAAAAATGAAAATAGGGCCAGTTAGATGATTGCATATATGGTGCAGCATCAGTGCTAATTATTTCTAAACATTAAGCCTTTTTTCTCTTATGACTTGCTGGAGATAAAATATGGAATAACCTGGCATAAATTTAAGGTGCATGGTGACACCAGCTGGTGGTGAAATATGTATGTAGAAGAGTGGGAGTTCAGATCCCTCCTCTGACTTGGATGGTGAAATTCCTGGAAAGGTGTTAGTACCATGTCACTGCAGCAGCTAACTGTAGAAGTTTGACTCCTTTTCAGAAACTCAGTTGTGTGGTTAGCTTCATTAGAGCTATTAAGCTCTCTAATGACCAGGAGTTCCAGAGATCTTTTACAGATTCACAAACCAGACAAAAAAGGAAAACCTTCAGCTTCACTATTTAAACTCTTGCACATATTGAAAATCTTGAATTGCACCTTCCTTCCAGCATAAAAGAACAATTACGTCTTCAGTTAAAATAGCAATGTAGGTCATGTGCTCTTGGGGGTTTCAATATTGTGAACTGAGAACTCTCTTGAGGTAGTGGCTTAAGAGGAATATTAAAGGCTTGAACACACAAATTTTCTCGTGTAAAGACTTTCTAGTTGTTGTGGGTAGGAATGAGTGAACACTGACCCAGAGTTTTGGAGGTGCAGTTCTTTTAGAAATCAGTGAAATTAGAGCTGCTATCGCTTGATCTGAAATAAGTCGCCTATGTACAGACAAGAGGGTGTAAAGAAGAGATGAGCACTTGTAAAAGAACTGGATGGATTTAAAAAAAAAAAAAAACAACCAACCAAAACAAAACCAAAGCAAAACTCTTCACAAAATACCAAGGTTCTGTTAGAAATGTGTTATTAATGATCTATCATCACTTGATTTTCATTATTATTTTTAATTGTTTATTACTTTGGGGATTGTAGTTAAAAAAACATGGCTTTGAAATGTCTTGGAGGCTGTCAGCACTTTTCATCTCTGTGTATTTCTACTGGAATAATTCAGAAACATGCATTATCAAAAAGTGTGTTAACGCCTAAAAAGCAGCTTAAACCATGTCCCTGATGTGCCTTGGTATGCTTCTGTTTTCATTACTGCAGGCTGGAAATACACTAAGCAATTTAATTCTTCCAAGCTGTGTTGTTTAGATAGGATGACAGTATCAGATATTTTCCTGCCTTTAATGGCCGTTGGGATTGTCATTGCAGAAGAGAACAGCTGAGCTGCCTGTTAAACAGTTTTCTCAGAGCATATAACTATACGAAAATGGAAAGCATTGCATGGGTGTATGTGTGTATGGCAAGTGCATGATCTTTCTACCTAATATTGGATCTTCTTTGTCTACAAGCCTCAGCAGGCAAAAATGAAATATTTAATAAAAATGCTTTGTTTCCACTTCAGCAAGTACTTGTGTTCAACCTTTTCGCTGCCTCATGCCCCCATTTTTTCCTTTGCCTTTCTGGAAAGGTGGAGAGATTTGGAATGTGCAGCCTAGCAATTCAGGTTATTTTGCTGTTTATAAAAAAAGAGGATAAATAAATCAAATTTGCTGCAGTAGTAGGCACTTCTTTCTTACACTTTTTTGTAAAGTTTGCAAGCCTTTAACAACAGGTCTTCCTGCAAACATTACACACATACTAGTGAAGAACCACTGGATCTGAAAAAAACCCAACCCCAACTAAACAAACAAAAAGCAATCCCCCCCCCACCCCAATTTTAAGAATGTGACTGACTGACTTTCAGTGAAGGTTGCTGTTGGGACCAGAACAATATAGCCTAAACTGAGCTATAGACTTTTCCCCTGCCCCTTTGAGAGATTCCAGGACAGGTCTGGCATTTGCTGTAAAGAAACAACTTCGCAGCTTAGAGTAGCTCAAATATTGGAAGAGTTATTTGTATCACAGAAAAAAAATTGAAAGTGGAATTAATATTATTTATAAGCTTTTCTTAACTTATAAAAACTCCCTAAGTAATATGTGTCCAGATAATACAGATTATAAATTCTGAAATAAATGACCTCTTTAGGGACCGCTATAGATTATAGTAAGTAAATAAATAAGGAAAATATTTGCAGTGTGCATACAGAAAATAAGAAACCCCCCTTCAATACCTACTTTTTGTTTTAATGGCAACAGTATTAAATTAGTTTCTTGTATAGCAAGGTGGCACATTGCAGTATATGAGTAAGAGCTGTGTGTACCTGCAAACTAATCTGTTATTAGATGACTTACTGTTGTTTAAATAGTGTTTATCTGTGCAACTCTTCTGCCATGTAGAATATTTTCAAGCTGTAGTTGAACCACCTGATTGTAAGATAATAGTTACTGCCTTAACCACAGATGTGGACTGTCATTATCAAGGTTCAGCTGTGCTGATGCCATGGACTACTATTCTCTCCAACCTGCTGTGAAGCTGCTTGCATGATCAAGCCCTGATTTCGAATCAGGGAAAATCGGCTAGGATAACTTAAATGGTTCTGTGTGGTCATCTTGGTTTTTTGGTGTTTAGTGTTTTGTTGTAGTGGGGTTTTTGGGGGGAGCTGAGGGTGATTCGGGTGTTTTGGGTTTTTTGGGGGGGTGGTTTTTTTTGCTGCTGTCCTTTTAAGCCTGAAATGAAGGTACCTGTGCTTGCACAAACTGCTACACCAGTGATGTGCTAGTCATGCGCCACTTTGCTCTAAATTCTCAATTTGAAAGTTCCTAATAAGTACAGAGTAGGTGCATGGGAGGTCAGGAGAACAATCGGCAGTTTGAGTCATCCTGTCGGTTAAGGTTGGTGACAGTTCAACTGCATGCAGCTGATAAGACTTAACATCCTAGAACTCCTTTTAGTCCTCTTTTAACTGCTGCACTGCAGTTGATGTGGAGCAAGGGGAGAAGGCCACGCAAAGGGAGGAGGTAGGTCCAAATGTGTGAAAAGTTAAGAGGAGGATGCTGGGGAAAGATAAACATTAAAGAAAGGAGGTTGAGAGAGGTAAGGAAAAGAAAAAAAGAGATCTGAAACTTAATTTTATTCCCATGAATTTAAACAAGCATTGGCTCAGACTGAAAATAAATAGTTAAAAATAATCCTAATAACAAATAATCCCCTTGCTTTCTCTTTCACTTTATTAATGGAATCAGGGAAGAAGTTTAATATTGCCTGTGTAAAAGGAGTGTTGAGAAACAAGTGGTGCGGGAGTCTAGCATGCTTGCACAGACAGAGGAATATTCTGCTTTGGTTTTTGAGAACTTTTAAAAAAGTTAACTTAGTTCTTGTAATAATGTGACTATTAGTTTCTGGTTTACTTTCTAAGAACAACTATTCTAAATTATGTATTTACTCCCAGAAATTGTTGGCATGGCTACAGTTCATTCTGTGAGATCTGTCTCTTACAGTTCCATCACTCCTATCAGCTTTTTGAGACTTAAGCTGTGACCCTGAAATGGCTCAGTCTGACACCGCTGAGATGGGAGGTTGTTTCTTGCTAATCTCCAGGTGCAAGACTGTTTTGGGCTTTTTAAAAATAGGTTTCAGGGCCAAAAATTAAAAAACCACACACACACCCCCTCTCAAAAAGCAAAACAAAAAACCCCCCTCAAGCCATAACCCGAGAAACCCTCCATGAAACAACCCTTTTTTCTTGTGCCCACATCTGAGCTAAAGCACGGTGCAGTGGCTGGCTGATGAATGGAAAATGACTCGGGTAATAATGGTTGTCATACTATGATGGCAAAGCTCTTTAAACTGCAGCATCTAACATCTGAGAATTGTTTAAAACCATAGACTCTGCTGTTGCTGTAGTCAATAGAGGATAGAATTCTTTCTGTACTTATCTGCAGGCTGTTTGGTTTTCTGTGCTTGGAGCTGTTCTTCTTTTCTTTTTTCTTAATATCCAAAAGGAAGTTTGTAACTGTCAGGAAATTCCTTTCAAGCCCTTTACTCACCTCTCCCCTTTGGAGGTGTCTGTGTGTCAGCGTTCTTCGCACTGCAGCTGTTTGGTGTGTTGTGGTTTTAAATAAGATTTGCCAATGAGTCAAACTGTGGAACACTATAAAGGTCAAAGTAGTGCACTTTGCTCTCAGAGAACATACAGGACATTAAAGTTCTGATGCTTCATTCCCATAAAATAAGCCCAAGCAACCATGGGAAGCTGCTCACAAAACCACCATGATTGTGCTGGGTGTGGGCTCTTGAGCAGCTATCTTTGTGCAAGCTCACAACACAGCCAGTTTGCCCCAACACGGGGGCGATCAAGTTGTGCTGGTGCCTGGTCCCTTGGCTTGGTTCAGCATCCTTAACCCTGTGTAGATATGGGATTTTACAAAGCTTGAGAAAACTGTGCAGTATTAGTTCCATAGCTAACTCTTTAGTTGAAAAAAACTAGCTGGAAATTTGGAGGTGAGCCATATACCTCATGTTATTTCTGTTTATGCCTTGCAAACTGAAATTTGGAAGATTTCCAAAGCAACAGTGGTTCAAACCTGTGGAATGGTAATTTTCCATAAAGTCCCGTCACCCTCCCAGGTCATGGCTTGGCTTCGCGGACGAAGATTTGGGAAGGGCTTTAAACGTGAGTACACCCTTCAAGCCTGCGCGGTGGATTTTTTAGGTGAGGCGCAGCGTGCGCGAGACTGGCCCCACCCTTTACACCTGAGGTGCATCCGCCAGGGCCTAGTGAGCTTGGACGGTGACAGCGAAGTCCTCAGGTTGTAGGTTTGGTTAGAGTATCCTTCTCTTAGATGGATGGCCTTACAGGGCTAAACGAGCTCCATCTGCCCGGGTTTGGAGTTAGAGTTGTCCTTCTCCTAGGATGGTTGCCCGAAGGCTAGTGAGCCCATCCTGCCCGTGGACACACTTTGTCTGACCCTTCAGTTGAGACCTGTCAGGCTTGGGAGACCCTACCGGAGGCATATGCCACCACCAGCATAGCTCTCCACTTCACAAGGGCACGCAAGCTCTTTCCCCACGGCAAGGGGGTGCCCGTGAAAGAGACCCTCCCAGGTAGCTGTCTGATGTAGCACAATGTTGTATTCCTGAGTGTGAAATAAAACCCTAATATGAAAAGAAAGTGCAGCAGTGGCTTTACTGAATATCACTAGCATTATTGCTTGCAGATAGCTGATGGTAAGAGAAGCAGATAAAGTGATTCATTTATAACATGACAGTATCCGTGTGCTTACACAATTAAATGGGAATGTTCAATGGAAAAGCACTATTGAGAGAAAATAGTATGCAAATTATAAAAGATAAAATAGTCATTCAAATAAATCTGTTAAAATTACTGAGATTCGAATAATATCTAGGGAGTATATAACGTACTGTGTAGCAGATGCAGTTGGTATTCTGCTCTGTGGCAGGGTGAGACTGTTGGCAGCTGTAACAATATGCCGGTTTTGAGCACTTGTTCTGCCAGGAATTTAAACAGGTCTTTGAACCTAGTTATGCTACAAGCTTGCACCTGCGGTGATCCTTAGGCTACCTGCTTCTTCCCTGATAAACTAAGTCATTATGGTGGCCTGCATTTCCTGTCGCCATTTGCAATGATATGGAAATATCTATCTGTTTTGTTTAAAAAAAAAAAAAAAACCCACAAAAAAAACCAACTAGAGATAGTGGCAATTCCAAAGGCACTTGTATGATGAATTAATTTCTTGTAGTGGATTAAAGTGCGTGGATTCTAATTAATTCTGGCATTACCTTTTTCATAAAAAGAATGTTCATATCCTAAATTCATAATTAAGAAGGATTGTGCGTGGTGAGATTGACCTTTGTACCTTTACTCTTTTTTATATTAATGCAACTGTCTTCAAAAAAAAAAATTTGGGCTTTGAGCAATTTTAGGATGAATATAAAGTGGAATGGAAAATGTCATGAATATTTACAAGTATGCTGCATTTTGTTGCCATAGTTGGTTTATGGTTTGCTTATAAGCTTTCTTATAGTATAAATATGCTCTCTAGTGCTAATATTTTATTCATTAAATATGTTGTTCAGATCTCAACTGAACAGTTGGGTGGTGTCATTTCCCTGTTAAATTCATTATTCAACAGATTTTTCCCTGGAGAAAAGGAACTTTTGTGGCTATTCTTCAATCTTTTCACCCACTCCCATCCTCTCCAGGCTTAAAGCATCCTCTACACAATTCAGACACTCCTGGTAACCTAATGAAGAAGAAAACTGTCTAAGCTTAAATAAGCTGTTATCTGCCCCCTTCAAATCACCCTCTGCCCATGGCTGAACTCAGGAGTAATAGTGTCCTTTTGACTGGCAGTGGGGCGGGGGGAGAACAAGCAGTGGGAAAGTACAGCAAATTTGAGTTCCTTAGTCCCTTCATGTTCTCTCCAAGTTGTCCTGCAGCTTAGTTTTATTAATATATTATTCTTCTTGGTGGTGGAACTTGTCTACAAATGACTGTTGAAATGCAGATCTGTTATTCTGATGAATAAATTGGGTGACAACTCCTAGGGAAGAGTGAATATATGTTTTATTGGAAGAATAATACCTCCACTAAAGTGGTACTAGGAACAGAACAAGTAGTTTTGTCTTGTGTCCAAACAAAGACAAAACCTTTGTAGTATAAAATAATATTCTTAAAGATAAGCGAGAATCCTTTTTAGCCACTTTTTACTGCCTATGTTCTAAAACAGTCAAGATTTCTAAGAATTCAGAAGTCTTATGTTTTAGTGTTCCTGACATTTTTGCTGTAGCATTGCTAATTATCCTTTTTAGATTATGACAGTGATTTCTGCCTCTTTCTTGTATCCCTAAAGACACTGATATTCCTTGCAGTTGAATATTGGACTGAAAAGGCTGTAAGACTTGTTTTGATGCTTCTGGAGGTCATTGTCACTGATCCCAATGATGGACAGTGGGGGAACTGGTCCTGAGGGCTCTGGGTCGATATAGGATCTGGTTCTTCAGATGGACTGACAAAGCTTAGCCAGATTCCAGGGAAAGCTAGGATGAGTGTGGATATCACCTCCCAGATTCTAGAGGCTGAAGGCAGTGGAAATAGCACAAAGCTACTGCTTCCGGGTGTACAAATACCTTGTGATGTAGTAATATAGTCCTTCTACACCAACCTAAATGCTGAGAAGGAAAACAGCAGTTTTTAAATGATGTCATCACTCTAGCTTCACAGTGGTCTCGGTTTTCTTCCCAGTTTGATTTTTGACTCTTCAAAATTTTTGTTGAATACTACTATTATTTGGTGTTTAACCAAAACCCTGCAGCACTGACTGTGGTGGGGAGGTGCAGGAGATGGGGCCTTGTTAACCATGGCCTGAGGAAGAGAGATCCTTCAGCTAGGATATTTTTTTTGTATTGTTTGTATTTATTGAGTTTCTTTCTTAGTCTTACTGCTTGCTTTGTTCTTCTTCCACTGCTTCTTTCTGGAGTTGCTATTGCTCCTTTCTTCTTAGCTTTTCCCAACGTAGCTTTGTTGCATGATGAGCACTTGTTTTTCTCCCTGTGGGACAGGCAGATAGGTCTGGGATGGGAGGCACTGTATGTCCCAGTGCCTGAGGGCCTGGTGAGGGCTTGTGGGGTTGTCAGTAGTACTTGGTGTCTGTTGCTGTAGATTCTAAGCTGCCTGTGGTTGAATAGAGCAGTTTGGAAAGAGATGCTTATCTACTGTATTTGGTTTTAATTAGCCTTGTTCTGAAAGGGCTGCACACTGCAGTGTTTTGCTGTGTTGCCAATTTATTTCGTGTTAGTTTCAGAGCCAGAAGGCGGAAAACCCTCTGAGAAGAACAGTGGTCAGGAAGTCTGAGCTTTGTGTGTCTGCACAGTCACGTACAGCATTGGTGGAAACTGCATTAGGTAACTTGCACCATGAAATGAAATAAAGTATACATAGTTTATTTGATTATTTCCTTTTATGTGTGTGTAATTGGCATATAAAGGATTGTACTGAGTAGATGAAATGTTGGGTTATATCTCATTAATACCTGAACTGTTCAGTCATAGAATCAACCAACATTAATGGAGTTTTCCCTTTGCTTTCCTGCCTCTCTCCTCAGTCTGTTCAGCTGGCTGTAATGCAAAAAGAAATGGTTCTCAGGAACCCAGTGGAACAAAGCAAAAACCAAGTATCTCTTTTGGTCCTATGTGGATGGTTTTGCCCACCTTTTCTGGGAGGGACAGTCTGTATGAGGGAAGGAGAGGGCCTCTTCTCTGTAGCTAATTTGAGCTCTTTCTTTTTTTTTTTTTTTTAAATAATTTCTGAGGATTAATTCGTCTTTATGGTGCTCTCACTCGGCGTTTACGCTAAAACATCTAATTCAGAGACACTTGGCTGTTGTTTCCCTAATCTACAGTAGGGTACAATATGGCAGTGCATAATTTAAAAGTACTTTGAATAGAGATCATTCTATGTTTGCTATTTTTCACTTGGGATGAGAATTAAGCCTAGTAGTGTGGCTGCTTTGGTGTGTGGTCAGCATTTCCAGTAATTTTAGCCCTTATATTAGGAGTTTACATGTAATTAATTTTATCTAATTCCCATTGCAAAGTGTTTTAAGCCTGCCAGGAGTGATTTCTTTCCAGAGTTTATAAGATTACCAAGATATTCCTAAAGCATAAAAGTAGAATAATGAAAGTACAATGTGGCGTTTCCTGGTGAGTTTACTTTGTGCCATCCTCTTTATGCTTCACTTGTCAGTTTGTGCAGCAGGTCTTGTGAGCAGGAGCATCAGAACGATGCACTATGCCCTGTTGTTTGATTATTTATCTATACAAAATTCTTTTGAACCTTATGTTGATATTTTATAGTCTCAGCACAGGTCTCAAGTTCTGACTTTGTAACAGGGAAATGATTTGCTTGTGGGTCTGTTCTACTCAGTGTGTTCTAAGCATCATTTCAAATAGATTTGAGGGTGGGTGGGGAGGAGGAATCCCCACAATTCCATCTTTTCATCTTCTGGTATCTGGATGCAGGAATAAGGCTGGGATTAGTGCTCCCCAGGGAAAGGCAGGCAAGAATGCAGGTGTAGAGGCTGTACCTGTGTGGGTGATTGGTAACTCTGTAAACGTGGAAGAGCTGTAGTGTGTGACTGACGTTCTAGAAATATAACAAGCCATGAGAGAGGTGTGTGCGGGGGGGAGTTTTCTGCTAAGCATTTCTTGTATTATGCCTAAAATATTACATCCCACCTGTTTTTTGCATCTTTTAGTTGCACAGGAAAAATAAGCAGCACAAAGAAAACATCATTTCTTGATGTGACAGCACATACAGCACATACATATAATTGGTTTTATCTGAAAGTATATAGCAATTTACAGGAATGGAAAGAAAGATTGAAGCCTTACTTTGCTTCAAAACTCAGAAGACATGAATAATTCTTAGACTTTTAATAAAGACCTATTTAAATACAAAAGTAAAATTTATTTGTATTAACACTTTCACTAGGATAATGATGGTTAGAAAACACTTGATGCAAATGTAGGATCAGGAATAAAAGTGACTGTATTTAGTGACTATTCATCATCATGGCTTGGCTTCGCGGACGAAGATTTGGGAAGGGCTTTGCCCATGCTTATTGCAAGCGCGTTGATGGCTGAAAAGGCCAATGCGGGATAGGCAAGACCGGTTGCAAAGAGCACACCGGAGGGTCTCCGTGGGTGGTATAGTCGAGGCACGGTTCTTTCTGCGCTGTCTTTTCTCCTCGAGACTGATTCTACACGTGCTCTCAAAGGAGACAGCAGCATTATGTATGGTGTGTCTCCAAATCTCCCGATTGCAGACCAGGGTGGACCACTGATGGTGGTCAATATGGCCTAGGCTGAGGTGTTGTTTCAGGGAGTCCTTATATCTCCTCTTTGGAGCTCTTCTCTTGCGGCAGCCGGTGGCAAGTTCACCATAGAACACGATCTTAGGGAGGCGGTGATCCGCCATCCTGGAGACGTGCCCTGCCCAACGCAGCTGCGTTTTCAGCAACATGGCCTCAATACTGGTGACGTCTGCCTGTTCAAGGACAGCAACATTAGTCACGTAGTCAGTCCAGTGGATGTTTAGGATTGTGCGGAGGCAGCGCTGATGGAAGCGTTCGAGGAGTCGCAGATGGTGGCGGTAGATGACCCATGATTCAGACCCGTACAGAAGAGTAGGCAGTACCATGGCTCTGTTAGTGACTATTATTATTTATAAAAGTGGATACTATTTAGTAAGCTTCAATAGTAACAAGTAAGGTAAGGGGAAAACCAGCAATGCTATTAGACCTTGGTCCATTCAAAGATTTTTCTTCTTTTTTTTTTCTTTTTGTGCAATATGATAATTTCTTCTGAATCTCCAACTTTCCTGGAAAGTCAAGACAACACCAGAACTGTATGGTTTGAGACTTTCTGCAGGCTTCTACAGTAACATGAGTTGTGCATTACAGCTCAAAGTATTCCTTAGCTTTCTCTTTCAAAATTCTGGGAGGAAAGGATGTGCAGGGGAAAACTAATACTATTTTTGTTAGCTACAGGAAGTATAGGTAGTGTAGCTCTCACAAAAAATTTTTCCACTTGGCATTGGTAAATGGTTTGCTTTGCTTTTCTGGTTTCTTTTCCTCTCCCTTCAGTTCTCTCTCAAAATCCATCAGAAAACTTTGTATCAATGCAAAGAATAGTTCTGAGGTCTCTGCAAGGTGCTATCCACCGTCTGCAGCAGGTTGTGAGATTATCTAGCAAACTGAAGTAATTAACTTAAAGTGACTTGCTTTTAAACAGATTTTCTTGATTATTTTTGAGGTCCCAAATCAATAGAATCAGTATAGCATCCAACAGGAAGCAAACAGAGCTAATAGCTTAAAAATATGTAGTAGGTAGAGTTAATGTTTAAGGAAGAAAATGTAATACTTTAGATAATGAATTAAAACTTCCTAAGGGTGGTTCAATGCTGCCAGAGCTCACTGTTTCATGATGGTTCTGCAGAGTTAACGTGCAATGGGTTTGTGGTCCAAAGCTTGTTTCATTTAGTAAGGCAATTGGCTTTGCTGTCTTCTCTTTCTCCTCTTGAAGGAGAGTCACTTTAACTCCTATTGTGTGACTTCTGTTTCCTGAAGCGGCAGCAGCAGTCACTGAAGAAAGTGAGAATCCTGTTAAAGCAGTCTGTCATTTCTCTTCATTCTTAATTGCTAGAAATCTGTCACTGCAGTAGTGTAATCATGTCAGTAGAAGGCTATCCTGAGGTAGAACTGAGTGGTTTTAATACAGCAGGAACAAGCATTGTTATGTATAGTAAAAACTCATTGTGAAAAATGCTTTCTTTTTTTCTCCCTGCCCTCCCCTGCCAGTACCCACATTAAAACATAAGTTGGAGCTCTCCTTGAAGGAGAAAGTTGCAAAAGTTTTGAGTGGCATCTTTTTCTGTGTTCCTAGAATTGCTGATAAAATGATGTTATGTGGAATCTGAAACTTTTTAGAGTTAGATTATTCTCAAATATTTGACATAAAGTTGAATTAAATATGTCCACAAAACAATTTTCTCCTGCTTTGGCCAATCCATATCTTAACTATATGACTTCAGAGTCTGTTTTCAGCTAATGTCGCCAACACTATTTTTGGCTTAATCCACAGAAGGATTCTGAAGTAAATTCTTTCTCCAGATTTCTTTCTAATGGTGGTCTGGAGGTACTGGGTTTTGTCTTACATATAGTTAAACTTGTTGGTTAAAATGCTTCTCAAGTGATTGATGTGAGCTGCATGCCATACGTTAATATGCATAAACCTTGCAGTTAATGTTAAAATTTGTTTTGCCATACTGGTTTATTGTGAAACCCATCTAGCATCACTAGATGGTGCTGCAGAGTAGTTTGTTTTGGGTTATTGACATTTAAATACATGGAGCCCATTAGTCAACCAGACCACAGTGCCCGTGCTGTGGTAGGGTTTTCAAAAGCTCTTAATTTGACTTTACTCCATTTCTTCACTCCTGTTGAAAGCAGTGGGAGTCCTTCTATCGAATGCAATGATGGCAAAATTAAGGGGTGATAAGAATTTCTGACAAGGCAGTAGTTTTGTACCTGGTTTAACATCAGAATTGGACGTGGATTTACTGAAACTTCTTACGCAGGGCCCAACTCTTTATTAGATAATTCTGATGCAAGTTTTATCCCATATTCTTATAGAAAATGTTGTGCTTTCAAAAAGCATGGAGATGAAAGCCTGGAATAGTGATGTGTTACTGCTTTATGATATGTAGTATAGGTATTGAAAGTTCGGGTTGAGAATGTGACCTTTTGCTTTGCAAGCCGAGTTAGTAAAAACTGCTTTAAAAAAAAGCACTTATCCAGATTGATGGGGGTTTTATGTAAAACGGTGTTAAAACTTTTTATAAGGAAGGATTTTATTTTCTACTTTGAGGTTTTATTTACCATTTGTGACATCTTATAAACTCATTATCTCTGTCTCTTTCAATCTCTACGGTAAAGGCTGCCTACCAACGAAGTATTTATTTTGCTCTGTTGGAACAATATCTACAGTATTTTTTAACAAATACAATGTTTTAACTGTCAGTAATAGTCACTATTTTAACACTGCATAAGAACATTTGTGTTCAATACACAAGAGAATATTGGATGTGCTTAGAAATAATGTTTCCCTGTCTAGATTTCCCAAGAATGTCTCTGAGGACAGGTTCAGCTGAGATCTTCTGGGAACTGGGGAAGCAGGTACAGTCTATTAGATTAGGGTTTTTTTTCCCCACTCAGTTAAGATACTGTTACAGAGTTACCTAATAGGTAGTCACAGGAGATTAACGTAAGTGCCTGACTAATCACTGCATTTTATTTTAAAGCTGGTTACACAAAGGATGTGTTTCTCACCTGTGGATTCGTTCAAATCCTCTCTTCTCCAGTCAGCCAGAAAGCAGGCAAGAAAGTGCTTTGTGTCTGGGCTCATGAATGTTTTTTTCTTCTAGGCTGTATCTTATATCATACATGTTCTTTTATGGGGGTCCTAACAAGCCAGGAAAGAAATGGTTAAAGTGGGAATTTCAAGATTTGGTCCAATAATTGCACCACCAAGCTTCACTTGCAGTGCAGCTCAATTCCCATTCATTGCTATGTCACTAGATGGTACTGCGGAACAGGAAAACACCCAGAGTGCAAATTCTGTCCAAATACAGGATGTATAGAGGGACGTTTAACCAACAAAAAATATGCTTCCTTGAGCAAAAAGAAAGCTTGGCTGGAACTTCAGGAGTGTCTTTTACTCTGCTCTGTTTCTTTTCGGTCAATACATGTGTGCAGCGATGTCCCAAAACATTGAGATCATGAGATCTGTAACCTAATCTTTTAAATTTCAGCAGTTCAGGTAAAAGCTTTGCTTTTGTTTTGGTTAACCTTCATTTCTAGATGTGTTCTCTAAAACTGTGATGTCTTTGTGGCCCTGTTGGTGTAATGCAGTTTAAAACTGTGCCTAGACAGCCCAGAGAGGCTTCTTAGCACAAGGTTTTGTTCTGATGTGATGTGTAGTATAATTTGTATGTTTTCATTGGCAAGATAATCAAAGAGCAAAACCAGAGTTCATTAACAGCTGAATTATGTTGTTTAAAGTTACACTGTAGAAGTTGACATGATTGGTGAGCATTCCTCTGGGAAAGATGGCTTCAAAATCACACCAAGAGCACTGTGGTGCTTCCCTAGGCTTTGCTGCCCAGGAGAGGCTGTGCAATGCAGCCAAGGCAGCAGCACTCTGCTCGCTACTGCACAGCTCTGGCAAGCTGGTGGCTGCCGCCACTGGGATGCTGTTGTACTGCTGGGCAGAGCTCTGCACTGAAGGAAGCGTAGTACCTGAGCCAGGGGAGGGCCTTACGAGCCTGATGGTGAGCTTGAGCCATATGCTTTTACTTCAAGGGCAGAGGAAAGATTATGATCTTTTAATGATCTACAACATAATTTTTTGGTGAAAGTCTAGGTCGTGTTGTGTTTGGTTATGTGTTTTTTTTTTTTTTTTTAAAAAGTGTAGAAATTTTGCTGTTACCTGTTTCAGCTGCAACTGTCAGTGTAACCCAAAGGCTGTAACACCTTCCTCACTGTTGCTGTGGCTCCTTCTGATGAGGGCTTTTTGGGGGTTTTTCTGCAATAATTCTTGAATCCATTTTCTGGTCATTATACTACAGTTGCATGTCATTTTGCAGAAATTCTCTCACTGGGCTTTATTGCTTCAGGACCTGTGGTGATGACAGAATACAAAAGTTCACTTTTTCTCTCCCCTCTTTAAAAATTTACAAATCTACTTTGGAGTTTTATTGTGTGGCTGTTAGGAGAAATGGGGGAGAAAAAGAGTAGGAGGTTAGCAACAAAACAAGAACTTCCCAACCCAAGTCCAGACACAATTTTAAGTATTATCATGCTCCTTAATAGTTAGGTGTGAGGCAATAATTAAAAATGAATCATTTAGTCAACAAAATCATCTACCTTTTCTGTATGTAGAAGTGTGGGAGCAGCTGTTGAGTTGTATTCACTAGTTTAATTTGCATTAGGAAGAACTGAAATAGCATCTTATGTCATAAGACACTCATTGATAGAGTGCACGATGTAATAAAACTGACACTAATGACACAAATTTAAAATGTGGATGAGTCTTGAATTTTCTGTTGTGATATGACTTGTTGAATGCTGCCTAGAACAAAACAGAGTTTGAACAAGGAAAAGTTTCTACGCTTTCCTTCCTGCAAGGTGGCTCTGTGTAGTCCTTAATAATCTCTACTGCTCTCCCACCCACATCCTGCTACAATGAAAAAGAAATCAAAGTGGCTAACCTGATTGGGCTTTTACCTGTCTCGTTATGACTGACTAGTGGTTACAGTTCTGATTGTTTTTTGACATCTTGTCTGCTATTTTTCATGTGTGCCAAAGCTATTGCCTGCTACTGCGTAGGTAATATAGAAAACAAAATAATAAGAATAACTTTTTTTTATTATGAAGTAAAATTCCACAGCAAAATGTGATAGTTCCTGCCTTACTTAACTTGAAAATGAGGATTTGGTTTGTGGCCATCACAGCTTTAAAAGGAGGGTATTTTTAGACATGGAAGTGTGATCAGTCAGTGTAGTGTGGAGGACTTTGGAGTAGGTGTCTGCAGTAGGTGCATGCCTGTATCAGCTAGTGCATGTGTTTGTCTTCTATACATTTATTTTTCTACAGAAAAAAATGCTAATTATTTATTGACTGAATTAAGTCAGACAAATAATACTGTTTGGACATTTGTTTTGGGATTTTGGTGTGTAGTACCATGTGTTTGAGTCTTCCTTTTGTTTTGTGTGATGTACTCATGCCATCAAGAAGTGTTCACTTTAGTGATTTTAAACAAACCAGTGATGAAGTTCTCTTGTTCTGTGGCATTATTTTTTCACACTACTTGTTTGTATGACACTAAACTTCACAAGTAGCATAGTTATGAAATCAAACTAATATCAGAAAACAAAGATGTTGTTAGCTCTATTTCACATACAACAATTTCATTCAATAGTATCCTACATTGAGATTGCGTTTTAATAGTTGACTATAGGAGTCTTATTCAATCTGTAAAGATCTTGTGCTTGTCGCTGGAGCATAACCTTTTGACTTGAACTGCTGAGTTCTAAAGGTGTTGCACAAGAAAGAGGATTCAGAATTGCTGCTAATATAGAAGCTGTTGGTCTATGTTAGGGCTAGTGGAGAAAAGAATTAAGAACTTCGAATAGCAGTTTGGAGATTTTCAAGCTAATTAAAAATGATGTTTTAGTCCTTTCAGTAGTATTCAATCAGAAGTTCATTTCTTTCCCTAGAGTAGGTCTGCACCAGAGAAATAGATGTGTGACTCCAGAAACAGTAACACTGACCATGATTTCAGCAGTATTTTTCTGTGCTTCCAGTCACTCAGCCAGCTAAAACCTCTCAGCACACACTAATGTAGATGTCTTAGTTTGTTTTCTAAGTTATTGCTGTGAGGATTGTCTCACTAAGAATTTTGCCTTTTAACTTCCATTTGAAGGCAGATCACTTTATTATGTGACCTTTGCTCTGGATTCTTTTTTGTTTAACTGGCAACTTTTCTAATTGATTTGTGCCTTTATTTGCTCACAGTAAGAGTTAGCCAGTTTTTCTCTTAGGTCTATTAAAAGACCATTATCACAGCATTTCCCCTTGAGATCTTTTTACCCTTATCACATTTGCTATAAATTCATGAACTCCCATTTCGCTTGAAGATATTTATGCCATATGGGCCATTTTCTTTTATAATCAAAATGTAAAGGTAAGTTCCAGTGTTAAGTGCCCATTCCAAACTTCTATTGTAGATGAATAATTTCTGCCTTTTTTGAAATTACTACCTTAGGAGAAATGACATCATGATAAAGACATTGCTTAGTAAGACAGAAAATGGCAGTAAAAGCAAAAAGCTTGAAGGGGAGTTTTGCTTTTCTGATCCTTCAATTACATTTTAAGAGTGAGGTTAAATTTAAGACGCGTTTTAATATGTAACAGCACACTGAATAGTAGGGTAAGTTTTACAGGCAGCACAGACTCGTCTTTAATTTGAAATATGCCCTTTTATTCCAAAGGATAACATACTTGTAAAATCCCAAAGTGAATTGGGATAGGAGACCTTCAAAAAAACCACCAAACCCCAAACCATAAAAATGACAGAACCCAGGTAATGTTGTGCTGTCATGTTGTTCTATTAGCTATCAGATGGCTATCAGAGCTGTAGAACAAGGTGATTTACTAGTAGTATTAACGAACATTGTATGAGACATTTTGAAATCAAATTCTTCAACGTCTAGGAACAATTTTTCAATAGGGAAAATACATAGGAAATATTCTTTTGAACACCTTTACAGAAGCTTGCCAAAAGTGTGTCTGAGTCATCTGATAATTGAGCAGGAGTTGTGTTGTGTTATCTAAGCCCAAATTTGCTAGGAAGGGCAGTACAGAGGCTGTATGACTGAAGTTCATGTTGTTAGCTTGGTCTTGGACTAAGAACTAGATTGATCAAGGCTGGAAAACAATGGGACAAAAGTCTGAATTAGTATTTTGTTTTCCTCTTTTTTGGCAGTCCATAAAGCAGGCATTCTTTGACTATTGTTGAACAAAAGTCAGTTGCTTTGAACTATTTAGAAAAAAAATGTGGAAGAAGTCTCCAAATAATGGTGACCAATATGCAAAGTTCAAGGGACTAACAATTCAGTTTTGTGAGAATTTTTTTTGCTAGAAACCCATGAATTTTAAGATACAACAAATGCCTTTATTGCTGAAGCAGAAAAATACCATCTTTGGATTTAGAAGTGGGTATTGAGTTCTCAAGCGTAGGAAATTTGGTCTGTGATTCTGTAGTGTTATGCTCTCTGGGAAGAAAGACAAGCCAATAGAGGAAAGAATAATAGTACATTGATCAACCCTTTATCACCGTAGGGTAACTAAATCTGCTGTCACCAAATGTATCACATTGCCACTTGATTAAACTCATGTTACTTGCTGGGATGGATGCAAGAGTTTAGCTCTCATCAGCAACTGTGGACAAAGGCAGATAAGGAAGCATTGAAACTGTAAGAGCTTCCAGCTGAAAACTCCCAATTTGCTCCTCAAAGGAAGAGGGTGTTCCACTGTTGTTCTCCATATTAATAGTAGAAATTGCTGTCTCCTCGTGTTTTGTAAGTCACCAGTACAACATGGTACAGACATTATCAGATTCAGTCAGCTGTATTCAGTTGTCAAATCAGCTGGGAGAAAGGAGGGGTGTTTTCTGTTTAAAAATAAAGGAGGGAGTGGAGAGTTGAAGGGAGGCGAGAACTCCAGAAGGGTGACCGGGTTGTGCAGTGCAATCTAAAGCGAGGAGAGCAATGGGGGAAAGTGTCCTCTTTCAGTACTAGAGATACAGGAGAAGGTTTTATGCAGCGTAACCCACACAGAATGAGCAATTATTCTAATCTTTGTTTTTCTGTTAAATGTTGAAGAATTAAAGTGTGCATTGAGAGGGATCCTTGGGATGTGATAGTGAGTCCCCTTACCTTAGGGAAAACATGGCTTACTTCATAAGCAGGCAAGTGGTTGCTTAGAATATGGCCAAGTGAGTGGTTTTTGGAGCTGAAAGGCAAACTGAGGCATGGCTGGCCTGAGATCACCCATGCTAGCTGGACGTGCTACTGTCACCCGCTGCAGGTCAGCCTTTATGGTGCAAAAACTGAGAAGTTACAGCCAAATCCCTTTCCCATGGATCTACAGGCAGGGTTCAGTGTGGCTCAGTAGATGAGGATGGGATGTTATTCAGAGCATTTGATTGTGTCCAGGTGTAACGGTCTAGCAGAGGAGGAGCCACATCTACATTTGCAGCTAATTGTACTCAAGCTTTGTCCTCATGGCACCTTCCAGTTCTGACCTGATGAAATGTGAAATCTTGTAACTCTTCTATGAGGTTAGAAGGATTTATCATTTTTAATAAAACTATTTGTTCTGACTAAACTATTAGATTAGATGACAAAACTCTCTGTACTCTTATGTTAATTATCTAAAAGTGCAGCATAGTTGAGTAAAATTGAAACAGATATCTTGGGATTTTTTTATTCTTTGATGTCTTCAGGGCCTTGCTACATGACAGAGTTGACAACACAGCTACGTTTTTGCATTGGCCTCTGTCACCTGTTGGCTGAGGCAAGCCAGTCACGAGGACGTGTCCTCTCCTATCCCTAAAACCCCTCTCCCCTGCACTGGGAGAGAAAGGGTTAAAAAGTGGAGATAGGAAAAGGAAGAAGAATTTGTGAGACCTCTGAACATTTGGAAAACTGAAACAAAGTTTAATAATACCAGAACAAAATATATTATATGCAGGGAAAAACCAATGCAAAATTGGAGGGTTTGTACGGGGTGGAGCAGCGAGGGTTAAACGTGGATGAGAGAAGGAAAAATAATCACAGCAGTGTCCAAAGATGGCGCCGGCCACGTGGGCTCTCGCGGAGCGGAACAAAGGAGCCGCGGCTGTTACAAACGCCGGGATCCCACGTGCAAACCGTGAGCTGCACTGTCCTACCGGGCTAGTCGTGCGGGTTGAAGAAAGAAAAGCAGCAAAGGTACACTGTTAGCAGCAGGGAAAGAGGAGCCCCGGGGCGCGGCGTCTCCAGCTGCGAGGGGTCTGTCCCAGGCGGCGCGGGGGGTTTCCACGGCGACAGCTCTGCTCCGGCAGCGCGGGGTGCTGTAGCCGCAAGCAGGCAGGCGGGCAGCCAGGAAGGCGAGTTCCTCTGGAGGTTCGAGCCGAGTAAGGTCCCCGGAGCCAAACCACGAGCCTGGAAAAGCCTTTTCCCGGAGAGAAGCTGCAAGCCCGCGGCGCCCCTCGGAGTGCAAAGCCGGAAGTGTATGGGACGCCATCCAAGCGCAAAAGCCCAAAGAGCCCATGGCAAACGCGATACGCGCCTCTTAAAGAGATAGATACGCTCGCGAGAAACTTTTACAACCAATGAGAGGTGCTAAACACGACATGGGAGGGAGTAGTCCAATTGGTCAGTTTAAAACAAACCTTCCAATCAGGAGAAACTGTTTTTTTTTCCCGCAAACTGGGACAGCCTCTCTGTTAGACCCAGGTATGCTCATCAAGTAGCTGTTAAGCCAAATTTGCTTTGCTTATTTGAACAGCTGCTGTGTGATAAAATCCATGTGATAAAATCGGTTGAATATTCCTATGCTAGATATATTGTTTAGAGACTTACTCTGCATAGGGAAAGGGCTTGATTGTAACTGTTCCTTTCAGGATGGTAATATTATGTTTCTGTCTCTGACTGGTCACAGTCTCTGAAAACATGTATGAAAAGATAAGCTTGTAATTCTTCATATGGCTGTTTCTGTGGAAATCAAATCTCCTCGCAGTAAGTCTTTATATTAAAAAGCCTTGACTTCCTACTCATAGGTTTCATCCCATGGCTGCTATAACCAATAGTAAAATTTCAATAAACTTACATTGGGCTTTGGGTGCCAAAAATACCAGTAGATCAGGATATGTTGAGGGTAGGTAGAAGCCAGTCTATGTGTTTGTCTAGTTTTGATTCCTTTTAAATGTAATGAGGTATATTCCTTGAAAAATATATTAAATTCTCTCAAATTAATTATGATGGTCCTTTTTCCTTAAAGTATGAAGAGTCAAATCTGTGTTGTATTTTAATGGAAATGCCCAATACTTTGAAATGTTGAATTTATTAACTGCTCTGTAAAGTTCTTCATTTCCGTAAGGATGGGGTGGGGGTGTGTGGGGTGTCTAAGTAGCAACTAATCTCCAGCAGTTAATAGCATCTCCTAATGTTTGTTACCATTGGTGCTGAATTGGCTTAAACAGGGTTTATAAATGACAGCAAATCACAAAAGCAAATACGAAACAGACAAAAGTGTACTTGGAAATAGATTATTAGGCTTATGACTGTAAGAGACTCCCCGCCCTGCCCCAACTAGTTTATTTGCCATGAAATTTGGTTTCAGTTGACTTGAACTGTTAATGAATTTTAGTGCTTTTTACTGAAGAATTTTTAAGGTAAACTCTCAAGCCAGAGGAATTATAGCTGTAGGTGCTGGGTTGTTTTTTCTTAACCCATGAAAGATTTTTTCCAGAGTAAGAATGAGCTGGATCAATCCTAAAGAACTACAGCCCATTGGTTTGGGGGGGGGGCGGTTGTTGTTATGGGTTTCTGGTGTTGTGTTTTTCTTCTGATGCCCAGGCAACTGTCCAAGTAGTGTGGAAGGGTATGAAATATTCTGAGGTGGACAGCTCTGTTTTGGTCTAGAAATTACTGCTCCTTGCATGAAATCCTTGTCTCACAGACGCTGAATGTGGGAATGGGAAACTGAGCAAAGTCTTCAGTTCTGAATGTGCACAATTTTGGGGCTATTAGATGAAAAGGGTCGGGGAGGATCCATCTGTTCTTTACTTCATTTTTGTGACTGATACTATGAAGGTTTGTTTCAGGTGAACTGTTTTGGTTCTCTGATATTTTTAATCCATAAGAACAAAAACTGGAGGGTGGGGTAGAGGGCAGGAACAGCTAAAAATCATTACCCATTTTTTAAAAAAGCATAAGACCTTTTAAAATATTTTATTTCAGAGACTGAGTGTATTTTGTGCTGGGCAAATAAGTATTTTTAGGTCTCAAGACAAGTAAGGCGTATTTTGGTGGCAAGCAGATGAAATAATGGCTGAAATAATGTGTGGTTCATCTATAAGATTAACCACACATCATTTGCCACTTTTATCTGTGCATCAAAAGGAAATTTTCATGGGCATCTTTGGTATTCGCAGACCACTTTATAGATCTGAAAATTACAGGGTCCAGCTGGCCGTTGTCCTTGAAGTTCTTGGTCTTGAACTGTATTAAAAGGCATCAATTATGAGTTTGCTTTGTTCAAAATGACTGGCCTTGCTGCGAGCACCCTGATTTGGAACAGTTGGACTTGCGTGTTTCTTTGCAGTTTGTGCTTAGGGAAAAGAGAAAGGTTGGTTAATAATAGCTTTCTGTGGGTTATGAAACTTTACTCACTCTGGTACCCGCTTTGCTAAATCTCCTATCATCCTTTTGTCTTTTTCTCAATGAGTTTGCATGGTGCCGGCACTCTAGATACCACAGTGACCCCAGACTAAAACTAATAATGCTAATTGGTTTAATTTTTACATCTCTTCCTTCTAAGTCAGATTTTGTTGTTTTTGTTTTGCTTTCTGGTGCAGATCAGAGCAGGCACTGCAGTTGTGCTGATGAGCATACAGTTACTTCATTGCCTCTTGACAGAAAAGACAAGGATTTTATCTGAAAACATACTTGGTATTTTCCCTATTTCTCCCATGATCTCTGTAGCAAGGACATGTTAAAAAGCTGAAGGAAGACAGAAAACTCAGGAGTTTGGATATAACAAAGACCAGGCTGTTCCTTTCCACCATTCTTTTTCTGTAGGTAAAATAAGAACTCGAAAGAAAAAGTAGTAATAATAATTTAAAAATCTCTGATTTAGTGTCTAAGAGATATTTTAATTTTTTTTAATCCTGTTTTTTCTGAAGTTGTCTCAGTAACAATGGTAAGATCTGTTCTTAAGTATATGTTTTTGGGTTGGTTTGTTCATTGGTTTTGTTTATTCTTTAGTAAATGAAGGCTTTTTTTTAAGGTAGATGCTAAGAGTCATTCTGCACTCTTTTTTTGTTTTGTTTGTTCTTTTGATTAATTTTTTTTAGGGGTAAGACTGCAGAAAATGGTAGCCTTTCTCATGATGAAAACTTTGAAGGAGAGAGTAGAAAATGTTTTCCTTGGAGAGAAGAAAATATTCCCCCCAAAACCCCAAACAAAATCCATAAACTAAAATGAAAGGCCATGCAGAATTATGGACACATTTTTCTGTGGACAGGACCGAGCAAGTAATTCTGCCAAACTATCATTTGTCATCTTTCTCTTTATGACGAGAGATGATATTTTGGGCTCTAGTTAAGATAAGAGAGGAAAACATCCTTCTCACTGTAAGAAACAATGGGTGAAGAAACATACGTCTGAATCCTTCAGATCCAGGTCTGTGAACATGACTGAACTGAAGGAGAACAATTCCATCTCTTTTTTTCAAAGTTCTAATATCTTTGCTCTCCCTTTCACAAGTTGTTTTTCAAGCTCACATATCTTTTCTTAGCTGGGGCTTTGCTCTTCACAGGCAAATAGAAGTAGTCCCTCGGGACTACTTTTCTTCTGTCAGTACTGTGGCAGGTATGCAGATGCTGGAGATGATGCAAAAGGACTAAGATTAATTTGGGAACATTTGCTTTCTGTATTGGATGTGAGCCTTTGTGAGTCAGTGAACAGCCTTTAGTGAGCAGTGTGGGGAAAACTGGAACCTTCAGATCACTGTAGGAGAGCAACAGGGAAAATGGTGCTTAATCAAATTTCCTATGTTCAAGAAATAGACAAGGGACCTCTTTATTTGATTTATCTTAATTGCCTTGTATTCAACCATTTCTACCAAATATGACTGTTAGAATTAAACCCCTCAGAAAAACTCTTTATTTGTGTTCGTTTTTGCAGTTGGTCCTACTTTAGAACTTTCTGGTAGTCAGTGGTCTCTACTTTTCTGCTGTCTACCTTGGCGAATAGAGGCTGCCTGCAGATGATACATATATTAGGCAGGATAATCTTAAGTCAATTTGTTATAGATTCCAAAGAGCATCAACCAATGTAAACTTTGTTTTCTAAATAGGTGCAATACAGGCAATGAAATTGGTACTACAGTTCTTCTAGTCTAGTTCTTCTGTCTGGAAAGCCAGTTGTGGTTTGTGGGTTTTTTTGGTATTTTTAAAAATTTTTTTGAAGGGCAAAATGGGCCATACGATCACTCTTGCAGGCTTTGGTGCTCTTCCAGCTATTTTTGGTTCTCTGAAGTTAGAATGTGGAGGGAGAGGAGGAAATGTCTGTCCAAGACTTTCAACCATGAACTGGTAGAAGTGAAGATACTCCTGGGAGGAAATAAGCCAGTAACTGTCAAAGAAGGAGGAGCCTCTAACAAATCTGGGAAAGACAAGAGAGTGTTCTGGAATATTAATTTGTAGAAGCTCAGGGAAAGGTAGGAGTAAGAACTATCAAACTACCAGTAGTAATCTTCACAGATGTAATGTATTTAGGTGCCTATCCCTCAGCACTTTGAGTGCTTAGAACCCTGTAAGATTCCCAGGTTCAGCAAAATAGAGCTATGGCTCCATTTGGAAACCCAAAGGGTACTTTGGGGAAACATATTTTGTAGGCAGTTTCTAGAATTACAATTAATTAGCGGGAAAGACGTAGCTATGGTATGTGGATCATTCATTGCCAGATTAATGAAAAACCACCAGCTTCAATGTGTACTCTGCAAAACCCTGGTGTAATTAGAAATTAATGATTTTTCTCATTTCAGTTATTTATTTCTAACTTTCTCGATCTCCTAACTAATCCAACCATTTATTATAGGTAAGGTCTAAGGCAGGATTGAGGTGATGGGTTTGCTGCATAAATGTACCTGCCTACCTACAGGAAGAGGTATGTGTTGTGAATGCATTTAGTTTACTTTATCATCAAATCACTTGCCAAACTAGGAACTATAGAAAGTCAAATGAAGTTTGGAGGCAGAGAAAAAAGGTGTAAGAATGGTAGGAAGGGTGCTTATGTCAAGCCACACTAGGTTTTGATTTAAAGACACCCAAATTTCTCATCCTTGTGATTCCGTTTAGTGGCTTTTAGGTTTTGGATTTTCTTCTGGAGCACTCTCTTGGTGGAGTGTAATAATCTTTGAAGAGTTCGAGTGCTTAGTGCAGCTGTATGAAATCAACTAAACTGCCTGGGAAACAACTGGCTTCAAGAAGATATTCCTAATGGAAGTCACACTTTTTGTCTGAGATTTGATGGTTTTATTGCCTTGCTGCTACGTGGGGGAAGGGAGTCTTACTGTTTTGGATTTTTTTTTTTTTCCTCTTTCCATACATAAAAGAAAAAAATATGCTGAAACTGGCAGTGTGGTGCAGTCCTGAAGGATGTTTGTTGTTGGCAGGGTGTGAAAGCAGCAGTGCATTTGCTTTGGGCAACAGTGTGTGTAGAGCAATGCCTGCATTGCTGGGAACTAGTCCTTGCCTGTCTGTCACTCTGCAGTTAAAAGTAAACCATTTTGTTCTGCAGTTTAAGTCCTGAAAAAGTACTCTGTTTACTTACCCTGCTTTACTGCAGCAGCACCTTAACAACCCAGTGAAAAAGGAGAACTCCTCCATCCTAAGTAGAGGACAGATGGTCCCTGCCCTGAAGAGCTTACAGTCTGTTTTCTAAGCCTGGACTAGTATTTCCAAAACACTCAAATGAAATACTTTTGCCACACTATTTAGAAAGCAGTGGTCATTCCAGCAGCTCTGCCAGTTCCCCCTATCCAGGGGGCAGGCAGCTGTGGTGGGTTTGCTCAGCCTGCCCAAATCTGCCTGGCTGGCTGGAGCTGTGCCATGAGGAGCAGCTGCCCCCAGCATTTGTGCTTTCAGCTGTGCTTCCCTGAACAGCAATGCTCCTAGCACCTGGGGATGTCTTGTCTCCCTTATGTCCCTCAGGCCAGAGTGGGGTGGAGGGCAGGGTTTGGCTTCAATGCCTAGTTTCAGCAGGAATCAGTTTCTGTTGGCCTTGAAGTTGTTCAGCTCGAGGGTATTTAGGCTTTTCTGTTCTAACTAATCCATAATACCAAAACAACATTCTTTCCTCTTATGCAATAAATACTATAAGCCTATTTGAAGTCATAGAGAATTAAACATCTTTTGGGGCTATGAAGTATCTGCATGCCAAAACCAACAGGAAAGGGCAGTAAGGATTGTACAAAACATTTTGCTCTCCTTTCCATCTCTTAGCAGAACACGGTGAGCATATCAAAACTACTTGTTTTGTCATCATACCATGAGTAACTTGTGTTTTGTTGTTTGTGGAAAAGAAAAATACTGCCTTGTCTTGGCCTGCATGTCTGCATCCTGTACTTATCTTCACCTCTAATAACAGACGTTTCAGATGCTGCTAGGCTTTGTAATTCCCCTGCCTTGCTTGTACTTGCTAAAAGCCTGCTATAGAAACAGTTAACTGAATGTAAAACACCAGAAGCCTGAGAAGCAATGCATTGCTAATGGATGGAATAGTCTGTTACTTGCTTAATTAGTTATGTTAAACAACCGGAGCTTTGGCATTATTAACAAATTCACTTAAATGTACTAAATAATGAGGATTATAGTTGAAATGATGACCTTTGTCTCCTGCAGAGATACTAAGTTGTGCCAAGTTTGCTTCATACCTGCTAAATCAGTGCTGATCAATGACTGGCAATGGCCAGATGTAATAATGTATTTGCACTTCTTAAAAACTGTAGAGGAAGGGAAGCCAGTTCAAACATGCTTTGAGGATCTGAGGGAGAAAGTGAATCTCCTCTGCTAAGTGGAAGGGGATTGCAGTTAAAAGTGGGAATGTGCCAGTACGTGTTGCTCATGCAGAAGTACAGTGGCCAATAAAGATAACTTCTGACCCCAAACTGGATAGTTAACAGCATGCAATCAGGAGCTGCTCTTGAGCTTAAGAGGAGTGGGGAGCATGTGTAACTTGAATTCATTGCCACCATTTTCTGAAACTTGATTAGAAAGGCAAGACTGAAAAAGTAGTAAAGACTATGGAAAGTCTTGGGAGAAGCCAGAATCTTCATCATGCACTTGTACAAATGCCTGTCTATATGGCATCAGGTACCAAAACTGATGGGTTTAAAAATATACTGTCCTGCGGCCAAGCTATTCTAGGGCTGTACATCTTGCGCCTTTTTTTGCTATAATGTCCAAGATGGCCTCCTGGAGGAAAAGTGCCTCATCAAGTAGTGAGCGTATTTCCTGTTTAAAGATGTAGTTCTATTAAATACATGTGCTCACCCACAGCACTGTAATATGTAGCCAAAATCTGGAAATACTGGCTTACAGGTGTCTGGAATGTATTCGTAACTAGTTTGCATGAGAAGACAACACCGTTTGGATACATATATCCTGATCAGATAGCTGATGAAAAAACCTTTGCACTTATTTTTACTTGCTACGTTCTCCTTTCTAACAGCTGTAAACACACACTTACCAGCCCACATTCAACATTTGACAGTTTGCAATTGCCCACCTTCCCTGTAAAATGTTGCTATGATTTCTAGCTAAATAAGAGCCAAGTATGCCCATCTGTGGAGGAGGACAAAGAAAAAAAATTAGACATTAGTTTCCTTAGGCAGCTGCTAATTGCAAGCTTCCCAAGCAGTGTTTTGAGGGATGGAGCAGGGGATGTGGGAAGTTCCCCTTGCCACAGACCTCTCTGCTGAAGGACTATTTCCAGCCCAGCGGGGAATGCAGAAAGTAAGCGTGAGAAAATGTCACTGCCCATGCCATGCTGTGCCCAGGAATGATGGGCTGCTCTAGAGTGGAGAGTCACCTCGGGTGTTTCATCCTGACCTCCAAATGAAGAACATAAACTGGGAGGTACCTCCTGCTACTGGAGGAGTAGCTCTACCTCTTTGAAGAATATTGGCTATTCTGCATCCATTGCTATAGTAACAAGCTGTATAAATCTTCTCTGCTATAATTAATTTGGGAAAATTATCTTCCTGTAATAAAAGCTGGACCATCAAGCACATACATAAATAGGCTTGTATATTGTTTTGCTTCTAGTAAACCCACTGAAATTGCTGCAGTAGATGCTAGTGGATAAAAACTTAGGCTACTGGGAGTCTTAAGCAATAGGAGCCGCTATGGTGTCACAGCAGCTCAGAGTCACAACTGCTTGGTTTAATTCAGAGCTCCCCAAGTTTCCTATATCCCCAATTATTAATAAAACTTAAAGCATTTAAAAAAAAAAAAACCAACAAACCCAAACCAAAAAATGATTGACCTTGGATGCCTTTGGCAGAATCTGCAGAATATACGCTGGATCTGGGATTATTATTTTGGGGAAGCAATAGAGAAAGCCAAGCAAGAACTGGTAATTCTTTCTATGAAAAAGGCTTTGAGAAAGATGTTATGAAACATTTCATGGCAGTTGCAGACTGAGAGCATGCTACTTCTGGTTTAGTTAAGTGCCTAAGGCAGAAATTTGTCTGCATAAACTGTAGGTTAGAGTAAGAAGCTATAAGTTATCCACTAGTAATATAGGATGCACTAGAAATGAGTATGTCAAACCCAACTTGTAGTGAATCTACTGCAGTGCATGTGATATCTCTTTAGATATGCTTGGTCTTATCTGTGATAAGAATAAACCTTTCAATGAGTATAATGAAAGCCTGTGAATAAGGAAAGGCTTTGTGATGCACAGGAAATGTAGCAACAAGAAATAAATATCTGTTTCTGCCCAGTGAGATTTAACAGTTCAAGATGCAATCAGCGATCACATGCTATTTGAAATGGTATCTGTACACATTTAAGCAGGATGCTAGAAGCAATCCAGAACAGTGGCAAAGTCAATGGAAATGATTATACACTTTAAGCCTGAGCATAGGAGCCCCAATTTTATCCCAGGACCCTGCTGTGGTAGGTTCTGTATAAATGCAAAACCTGAAGAGGCATTTTCTGCTGAAAAGATCACTATGTTCATATTACGAAATAATAGACAAATCCAGTTTGTAATGCAGTGTGAGTGCTTTTATGATTTATTCAGCTTTTATGCTGTGATCACAAGCAGATTGAGCCCCACTCTTCCATGCAGTTGGAAAACACAGTGTAAGTGATAATTCTGTCCCAAGGAGCTTATGGTCTATAAGGTGCAATAACATGGCAAGAAAAACAAGCAAGGTGGAGTAGACTGCAGAAAGTAAGTGCAACCAGCTGAAAAGGTTATCGTGTCAGTGTGTTTTTAGGAAAGACTTGGACTGTGTTCTGCACCCTTAGTTCATGTGAGCAGTTTGTATAGACCAGCTGGTGAAAGCTGGTGTGAAACTGTCATTTCCTGTTCATAAATAGTTGTGACATTTGTATTGCACTTAATGAAGGTTGTTGACATTAACATGGGCAGAATCAGGCATAAAACTTGGACTGGTTCTTGTCAGTAGAAGCTGTAAATTAATTATTAGAAAATTACTTAAAAGGAAAGCAAGTCTAAACCCCATATTATTGCTACTGCTGTAAAATGTTTCCTCTGGACAAGATACCAAGTTAGAGAACCACAGTATTATAATATCTATAAACAATTAAATAAAATAGTCTCCTTTTGGTTTGTTTTAGATTGCTTTATAATTAACGAATACGCGTTCCTGAAACCAGTTTTGTTGTCCTAATGGCTTTGGCTACAAAATGAGATCACCAGCTAAATGATTGCCTAACCACAAGGACCTTTAATGATCTTCTAGGAAGTGCTGTGTTACCTTAGACTGAAAAACTTTACTGCTGTACTATTTGGTCCACACTAACTTTTACATATAGTGCTGAATGTTCATACTGCATAAAAATCATTATAATGAAATTCCACATAGAAATATTCATTTTTGTGTTGTCAATACTTCATGACAGTTTCAGGAATATATATTTTTTTAAAATTTCCTTTTAATAATCTAGTTCAGCAATCTACTAAGAAGACATTTAAGTGTCACTGAGGTGGATGCCAAAGCACCATAAACATAATGTATATCAGCTGAGGATTTGTCCCAGTGGGACTTAAGACGGAGTTATATGCTTTCCTGAACTGAGACCACAGAGGATTACATTCATCTCATTAATGTGGTTAAGAATGCATTAAATATTTCAAGGGGTTTCAAGTGAGGGTGGGGGTGCGGAGGGTGATGGCTTTTCTTAATAATTTAGGGAAAAAAATAGAAGCATGCATACATACAGAAACAGACTTAGCCTTCAGAGATAAAACCTTTTAATAATTAACGTTTTACTAATGATCTCAAACGTCTCCTGTGATAAATCTTTTCTCCCCAGTTTCTAATTCAATGGTCTATAAAGCAATTACAATTCAGAATCATAATTTCATTTAATAGACTGTAGCATGTTGTTGGTTTTTGTTCACTCTGGACAGTGTACTTTTAATTAATCATGTAGTGCATTATTGGGTTTTGTTATTTATAACATAGAAGCTAGAGGTCACCAAATGCAGTCCATTCCACTGTAATGTGTTTATTTGTTTAAATATACCAGTCCTGGCTTCCTTTCTTCACTAAAACTGGATCCTGACAGCAGTGCATTTACAATATTTCCGTAGCTGACTGAGTGGTTTTATGTGGTAGATGATAATACAGGAAACATTTCTGAAAAAACCACTTTTACAACTTACAGTAACAAAAATGTTTCTTTTTATTTTTGGGAGTATATTTTATTAGATCTTAATATTTGTATGAAACGTGAGAAGCGGAAACTATGGAGTTGTCAGCAATGTTTCCCATTGCCTGTTTGGGTTTCAGGTGTGCATTGCCTATCTGCTCTAGCCCTCAGAAAAATAACATAAGATGGCAAGGACTACCAGTCGTTCATGTGCACTACCCTCACATCCATGAAGTTAGTGATGCTTATTTGAGCTTGGCTTGTTTGGAATTCTGGAAACTTTTGGGTAGCTTAGCAGACCCTGAGAAAAGCTGAATTTTAAAGTTCGATCTGTTGTCTTCAGGAAGCAAATAGCATCTTACATGTAAAAGACTTTCTATGAGGTGTGAACTTACATAAGGAGGTTGCTTCAGAAGTGACTTACCAGTAAAATTCAGCAGTCAAATGAGGAGCTTCCTTTCAAGGAACCCTCCATGTTCTGAGCTTGTTTGGTTGCTGAAGGTGGCAGGAATATTCAGCAGATGTGTCTATGATCCTGTTGAGAAACATTTTCATCCTCTGAATTTTTTTTATAATAACGGAGATTAATTATTTCCATCTAAAATAATTTAACTTTTATTTTAAAAAATCATGAAACTGTGAAGGAGAATCTGGCAGTGAAAATAATGCCTTTACTCTTATAGTTCGCTAAGACTCTGCTAACTATTCATTGAGCAGTATATGACTTCTCATGTGTGTTGAACAGATGTGGCGGGAAGTCTGCGTGATTTGTAGGCTTCTTGCCTGACAATCCTGGGATAGTTGGTTTTGTACATTGTTGTATCATTTTGTGAATATGTTATCAGTTGCTGAATTCTCTGTTCTCTCTTTGGATTTTAAGGTTATGAAGTTTCTGAGGAATAAGATGCTGAAGGGAGTCAGAGAGTATCATTGTCAAAAACATCAAGCTGAAATAGTTCTGTTTTCAAAAACAGCTTAGCTTGCTAGGTGCTGGGAGACAAATAGGTTTCCAAAACCAGGTTCCTGAACACCTAAATCATTCTTGTCAGAGTTTTAAACTTCTGTGTTTTGAATGCACCCATTTAAATCCCTTCCCTTCCTTGCTTTCAGTGTAACTCCTGTTATTTGAACAACTAATCCATATAAAATCTCATTGACTTTAATAGAACTTACTCTCTTGAGTAATTACGTATGTAACTAAGCACCATGAAGAGCAGAGTCTAACATGCTGTGTGCAGCACAGAAATATTTTCTTTGGCTGTAAGGCTACCTCATGAATATTCGTACAGATAACATTTAACTGTAGTTAATATAAATGTAGTAATTTCTGAAGCACAGAGTGTTTGCTGAGTTGGCTGATACTGAGTATAGTAAGAGGTTTGATAATCCAACCTTATTCTTCTCGAGGACAAGAGGAAGACCATTATTTTACCTGGTGCTTTCTTACCTCTGAATACTTGCAGATTGTGAATTACCCACACCACAGACACCCTCCCCAAACTTTCAGCAGTTTATTAGACCACGTAGAGCACCTTCCAAACAGAGGAGCTGTGTTGCTCTTGGACCAGCCTGGAGAATTGTACGGCTACTTTTGCTCTGCAAACAACCTTAACCATGTTGGTACTGTGGCAATTTTTGTGCAGAGCCAGTGGCTCTCCTGCACCCTTCTTAATCTGGCGGTGTATGAGAGTTTGATATATATTCATAAAGAGCAAAATTAGTAATGTCAGAGATGTAAGTGTTCATAAATTTGAAAGTCGTCATTAGAACAGAGATTATTTCTTGCTGATATAGTCAATAGAATTCTTTATAGAAGTGGCTGAAGGAGGAGTAGGAAATTATAGCAAGCATGAAGGTGCAGCATTATGGCTCAAAATTTAAAATAAGGGTCAACAAATGCATAAATTCCCCTAGCAAAGCAGTGCTTTCTGCAGCATAAAAATATTTGTTTGAAAGACTTGTTTATACTCAGGTTGCCTGAGTTAATGTATTTGCATTATATGAGTAGTATAATTTTTTAACTGCTTGTATTTAATATTCAACAGTAGACTTTAATTGAATGTATTCTGAACAGCATAAGGAAGCGTACAGGCTTATTAGGTGGTCTAACTGGGCACCCACTGCTAAGGGTTTTTAAAGTCCTTTTCCACTGTTCTGTTGCGGTAGCCCCAAGGTTACCTGTGAAGCCGAAGGCACTCCTGTGCTTTGCAGGGTGCTTCACAGCACCCTGAGACAAATCCCTCTGTGTGCTGGGCACAGGAGGCAGCTTGGCTGTGCAGCTCAGCCCCATCAGGCAGGACTGCAGGGCTTGGCACAGGCAGAGCTCTGCTCTGGCAGCCAGGCCAGCACTGTCCGCTGGCTCCGCTCTGCCCTACGAGCGGACGGGGGAAGCACGTGCATGCTGCTGGTGTGTCCCACGTTTTGCTTGGTGAATGTCCTAATGGCAGAGTAAAGCTTGGAGTGTGTGCTGCGGAGAGGGAGGAGGGAGAGCAGAGTCAGGCAGAGCCCGTTTGTTTATTGTTGTGCGTGTATTTCACGCTGAATATCTTGCTCTCTCCATCCTGCTGTCAATGTGTCCCTGCTGGGTGGCAATAAGGAAAGCAGTTTAGTGATTGTTTACCATAGTACTTAAAATTTTATTGCTGAAAAGATAAAGCTGGGCTGCACATCTGGTTTTAAACTTCAATCTGCCCTTTAAACCTTCAGGCTGATGTCAAACCTCAGGATGATTCTTTATAATTAAAAAAAAAAATGTGAGGCAATTTTTCTCCATTAAAAAAAACCCCAAACATTTCCCTATTGAGGATGAACATGGGAGCACCCGTTCCATACGGCAGTTGGCTGGAACTATGCAAATTGCTTAAAAAAGGGCATTTCACTCTCGGACAATGCAAAGGGGCACACTTGTACAGATAAGAATTTGGGTGCGTATTTAAGACAAAGCCAGTCAGCTCATGATCATATGAAACTACACAAAATACACAGAGCAGGACCTACATTTTTGAGTTAATGGTGTTCTTGTTTAAGAAAATAAAATGGGCAATATACTGAATTCTGTCCTGGCTTACACCTAATTCGAAAACATGCACACTACATTTTCTGAGAGTGTTTTCCTGCTCTCTTGGGAACGAAATAGGGTCTTGAATTAACCTTATTTCATACACAACACCAATGGTAATTACAGATTTTTCACACAATTTAAAAGATAAATCTATGGTTCTTTTATTTTTAAAAAAATCACTTTTCATCTTCAGCATCTGTAAGATGTCAGATCAAAATGCTGTCAGATGCAGGAAAAAGTAGAATGTATCTAAAATTATGCATACTTTTATCCCAGAAATAATGTTATTCTTACTCCTTTAATTTCGTGGTCATTCCTCAAAGCATTTTAACTCATTGTGTAGTGAGCACAAGTCACATGATACCATATTTTTATCTTCCTTGTATTTCTCATGCAGTAATTTACTTCTAATGAATTACAGTTGATGCAATTGTTAGAAGTTGGCATGTAAGGGTATACTTTAAACTAAAGTTTGTTTTTCAGAGTATTTTGCTCTCAGTCTCAGATGGTCACAGGGACGAGGAAGTAAAGGTCATGAGTATGGAAGCGTTTTTTACATCTGTGAGGTAAAATCACACCTGTAAGCTGAGGTATGAAAGAGTAATAGAAACAACCTCCTCTGGGAGGATAATGGGAGCCTCAAGGAAACCCCAGCTCCATGAGTGGAGACTGATGGAACAAAGCCTGTGGGCACGAGCTATGTCCATTATTTTACTGTAATGTGACTGGCATTTCACTCCAGCACTGCCAGTCCTGATCTGACGGCTTAGAAGGTATCTCCAGGCAAGACAGGAGGCTGCTCTAACTTTGTCTGTGCTTGATCTTTCTCTGAACTGGAAGTGAACTACTCAGATTTGATTAAAACATTAAATATTCTGGCCAGCCTTTATCTTTTTTTCCAAGCATTTATGTCATGTATTCCCAGCTCTAGTCTAGATGTCTAGAAAGGATCAAATGATGAGCTCAGGGACTCTTCAGACCTAATAGGACTAAGATTAATCATCTATAACTAACTGTTAGGAAAGAATGAGTTGTTCAATTGCTCTATCATATCAATGGTAGGTAGAAGTTATTTTGAGCAGAATGGAAGTAGTTGAAATCATGGGAAAGTTTTCCAAAGCTATAAAATTAGAGTGGAGGACTGACTTAAAATGAAAATGTATCTTATTAAAAAAAAAAATAAAAAAGACCAAAGACACCAGTTGACTGTTAAAATAGAATGGCTGTTTGATCTGAAGTAAACATTTCCGAGCAATGAATCTACAGTCAACTGAATATTGTTGTGGCCAAGTGCAGACTTGTAGCGATGTAAAAGTGCTGTAGAGCACTTTTAATAGATACAGAAAATTACTAGGCAAAAGGAGTAGGAAAGCATGACTGGACTTTGGAAGTAATAGTTTTGAATATGCTATTTGTAAGAATGAAATGTGAATTTAGAGTCATATAAAAGCCCAGTAAGTATGCTTAGCAGCTTCGGTGGAGGTTCGATGTCATGTCAGAATCATATTCTGAGTGATGGATCTTCATAAACATTGTAGTTATTGCCTGCCTTCTCAGATGATATACCTAATACCTCCTGGCCCATCTCCTCAGCTTCAGCTAGTTTCGGTTTTGTTTTTTTGTTGTTGTTTTTTAAAAAGTCTGTCCCCAAGCCTCCTAAAATAGGTTTTATTGAAGTGAGTGAGGTTTACTCAAAGCAAGAGATGTTTACTTTGTAAAATGCTGTCTAAAGCATGCCTATGTTTCCTCTTGTCCTGGGTCTATTGAGCAGTATGTAATTGGGTCCTTGAGGCTGTCCATCAGGATGCTGACTGTGAAGAGCTGTGGAAGTAGCAGAGCATGCAAAATTGGAAGATATGACTGAGGTTGCCTTGGAAGTGAACTGGTCTTGCTGTCATGTACAGGAGACATGCAAAATCTATCCAAATGGCGTCATTCCTATATATGATATTGAATTCAGCACTGCAAAACTAGTGAGAGTGAGTTGTCTGGAATTTTTGAAAGTTTAAGTCAGCCAGGTTCTGCTTTCCAAGATATAGGTGACAGTCACTATGGTGTTGAGTCTTAGCCTGTACTAAAATGTACTATAAAAATTTTTTTTTGTGAATACTGACAACTAGATCTCCTCTGTCAGAGTATTACCACCATATCAATATATCATTTTTTTCCTTTGAGCTTTTGACACTCTAGGTTAGACATTGCTCACCTAAAATATCACGAATGATGAAAGCAAGATGTTTTGTTGGCTTTCCCTCCTTGTTCATCATCACATACAGTTGCTTCAGTTCGGAAAAGCACGTTTAACTTATTGCCAGTTTTCCTTTTTACTGTGCTTGATGTGTCTGATGATAAATGCTGCTTCACTCTCACTACATTAAATAGATTCATGGTCTTCGTTACTTCTCGTATATCCTAAAAGAAGTAGTAAGTAGGCAATAAACAATAAAGGCCAGTGAATGGGGAGGCTGAGGTGGTCTGCCAGATTGTCATAACCTTTCAGGTATTGTGAATTAAGGAAAGGGTAATAGAAAAAAGGATGTTCTATTTTTCCTGTTTTGAAATCTTTCCAGACCTAGGATGGAAAGTTATTTTCAAAACCAAGTATGATTCATGCTCTGGAATCACACAGGTCAGAGTTCAGCATTCTTTAATAGCCAAATTTTCCATTGACCTCAAAGAGAGCTTTGTAGGAAAAGCGACTGTGGGATTCAGTGTACAGTAATTTCTGTTCTTTTTTAGTAAGGAAAAGTCTTGGCTGGCTAACACTGTGCATTCTACTGAAATACTGGTTCATCACTTACAGAGTAAATGTACTGTTTAATATTAATGAAATGATTCAGTCTTTGAGTAGCAAAGTTCTTTCAGGTTATTAAACTAGCATTATAATTTCAGTTCTACTGGTGTCACAAATGAAGTTCTGCAGGATGGTCGTGACCAATTAGTAATAGGTTGAGCCTTAAAAAGGCTTATTTTAATCACTTCTTACTATCCAGTTTTCAGTTTTTCAGCGCTGAAGGAAGGTTTGACACTCAGCAGATTATCAATTACTGAGCATTTTTCAGCTTTTTAAAAAAACCTGCTAAGCAGGTTCGTATCAGTAGTAAGGTCTCCAAGATTGTTTCTTCCTCAAGCCTTAATTTAGTGTTTCTATCTTACATATCTTTATTCATCAGTGTGTAATGCATAGTGATAGACGTAGGTGACTCCAGCTGAAAGGAGACCCAGTAACATTTGGCAAAGATTATCTTTAAGAACAAAGTGTAATCTGCATAGAGAAGACAGGCCTAAGAATATGTCTCTGCACACTGGAAGGTGAATCAACTAAAAAGGAGAAGGGGGGTTTATCTGATTAAATTTGATAGTTGACAAACATTTGTTATTCAGATATGTTAATATATTTAATATGCTAACTCTGTACCGCTGTGTTTTAGTATTATTTCAACATACTTCAACACTTTAGAATACTTGTTAAAATAAGTTGTTTTTCTACAAACTTGACATCATAATTAGCAGCAAATGTAGGGGCACATATCACCCTAAATATCAGAATATGAAGAGAAGAAGAAGGTGGAGGTACCTGTCAGATTTCAAAATACTATTTTAATTCCAAAGAAAGGGCTTGACTGCTGTTAAGGGGTGTTTGTGGCGTGAGAAGGGCTGTTCATCTTGGTTTCTGAATCCAGAAATTAGCCAGGCTCCCTCCTCTTACAGCTGTGACAAATGTTTCTTACAGCAATGCTGGTGGGAATAATCTATTTACAGATTATATGAAAAATGAAAGATGACAAATCATTTTTGATAGTAGAGCTAGAGAAATTTTAAGCCAGAAGTGAAAATAGGTATTTATGATAGTTCCAAGGAAGCTTTTAATAGCTGCCTGTTCCATTTTCTGCCAATGCTGTAAAAACATGCACTTTTTGGTGATAGAAATGTCATTCAGAATTAAGAGATTTCTGTGTTTGTTAGCAAAAGCACATGCACGGTTTTACAGTGGCTGGAGCCTTGATTTCCTAATGTCTCCATCCTTTGGGTGACATGCTTGATTGTTTTACATGCCATGTGTCCATTCTCCTGTATCTATTCAAGCAATACCTTTTTTGTTGATATCATATTGGTCTTTCCTGCTAAAAATGTTATAAATATGATAAAATGTTATTAAGACTTTTTTGCATGTTAAATTCAATATTAACATAAATATAATCCTAAAGTAGAATCTTTTTTTAAGGAGGCTAGTAAAAATTTATCTTGCTTCAGTCTTTAACCTTAGCTGTCTCCCTCCCTGAGGTGTGATAACAGTCTCCTGTTTCTGTTCTGCCCTGGGAGAGCTGCATCTGCAGCTGTTTGAGCTGCCACTTCCACTAAATGCTTTTCCTATTTTCCTGTTGACTTTGCTGGGGTAGATTGCCTGTAAGGCTTCGTTCTGAAACTGGGCCCTTAGCCAAAATAAAAGCCGAAGACACATCAAAGGACTTGTTCCGAGGATCACCAAATATTGCATTTAAATAGAACAGAGAGAAGTATTTCTTCCAAAACCCTACACTGGGTATGGAAAATATTGGGTAGAGAAAGAGAGATTTGGACATCCTGGGAAAAAGTATGTGCATTGGACAGACACACGTTGTTGCCAAGCTTAAAAAAAGGGCATCTTGGCAGCAGTATGATGCAGAAAGACCTTCAGCCATTAAATGTAGGTTAATAGAAAAGATGGCAATTGCGAAAGGAAGTGGAATTTATATTGTGAATAATCAAAAAAACATGGCATCAACAAGAAAGTTTGAGAATTGCAAGCAAGAGGTGATTTTGTAGAGCTCGACTGAGAACCAGTTTGAACTGGGAGCAGTGAGCTCCCTAAGGGGTTCGTAACAGAAATTAAAAGGAAAATGAAATGGGCAAATGGTCTGTTGTTCTGTCAAACTTGGTGCTTCAGTTGTTGGTGTGCATCCTCTGCTGCTGAATCTGGGTGATGCGAGTGGGAGAGGGTGTATCTGCCCCAGCCCAGGGAAGCATTTGAAGCAGGAGTTGTAGCCTGCAGAGAATACTCATCAAGGGAAAGTGCCTTTAACAACAGGAACGTGATGTCGAACATTTCCTAGAAATACTTGCTGCAATTTAATCTGTAAGCAAAAATGCATGTAACCTGTCCAGGAGAGCTGAGAAGGGGAATCTTAAGAGTTTAAAAGCAGAAACAGAAAGATATTTTTTTCTAGGGAATTTTCTCTTTCGCGATATTCTCATTGACTCTGTGACACAACATAATATTATTTTGGGGGTGGGGGTAGGGATATGATATAATATATCTGCAATCACTTGACTCTTCATTACAAAAATAAATTTCGAGTACCCTGTTGAAGAAGCCTGGATGGTTATAAGGTAATGTTATTCAGGGTAGATATAAGACGTGATCAGTTTGAGGCTCTGGTCTAAGCCAACACTTGAGCGATACTCTGGCATGTTTTGCTTAGTGCTGATAAATTGGTGTTGGGCAGCAAACTGGGATCTGCCAGACATCTTAAGTTTTGAGAGATAATTGAACAGCATGGGAGTCTGGAAAAAAATATCTGTCACAATGCTGAACAATACACAAATCGCACTGATGTGTCTTTGCATATTTAATTGGAGTTTTAACAAGCTCAGGTTCTGTTCCTTCAAGAGCAGGTATGCATTACACCCTCAGAAATGTTACAAAATTAATCTGCCCACCAATGAGATTGTCTCCTCTTGGTTAGTGTCTTTGAGAGTGAGGACAGTTCAATAATCTATTTCCTTCTGTGTAGGAAATACTATACCAGATCAAACTGTTGACTGCAAACAAATTGTCAGGTAAATGTCTATGGAAAGCAAATACAAAAGGCTGTGAACATCAGTCTTGATTCTTAACTTGCCTAAATATTTGTGAACCGCTTTTTCTAATTGCATTCCCAGTGCTGGAAGAAATATAAAAGGCTCCTGAAGTTACTCTGCAGATAGTAGATATTCACACACTCTGCTTATACATTTTTTTTGTTCATCCATTTGTTCACAAAAATTACTGTTCTCTGTCCAGATTTTTTCAGATGTTCTCATTTCATATCTAATTTTTAACATTTACTTTTCTGTCTCCTCTGGAGAGTACAGAGCCTCTGATATCTTAAACTGCCGCACTTTGATATGTGAAGGTGTAGTATTTTTCTGCAGTGTTAACAGCAGTGTATTTATTTATCTCTGAGGGGGATTTAGCAATACATAGCACTAAAATGCAGAGGAATAATCTTCCCAAAGACAGAGACTTGTTCTTGTATGGGGTGCTGTCTTTTGTAGTGAACACTAGAATAAGCATTTTTACCTGTTAATGTATGTCTTCAGACAGTCTACTTATGAGATTAAATTGAGGTGAATCTATACTTAAGTTATACAATTCATATTTATTTATAATATTTCTTTGGATGCAGTTTTTAAACATGATAATACAAAAATATTTAATTTACTATTTAACATGTGCTATGAATTAAATTCTGTGCTCTAGCCGCAGAGCATACGGGTTTGCTACAATACTTAAGGCTGCAGATTTAGGTTTGATACTTTAAATTATAGACCTGCTTTTTGACATTTGTCAAGATGGAGGCTGTTGCCTTAAAGCACCGTCTTTGAAGAAATTACTCTGGCTCCTTGCTAAGCTCCAGACTTCCTGGGGGAACACAGGAAAAAGTACTTCTACTCCAAATTGTCAACATGTTTCAGCATCTTGTAATATGGATGGACAGTGATACGATTCTCCAAAGTATCTATCACTCTAAAAGACTGTCTGAATTTTTAAAATTTCTTTATTTTTGGACCTGCATTCCCACCTGTGAAATGGGCATATGACTCTCTCATGCCTCACAGGAATGTTACAAGGCAAAATACAGTGTGAGGTCTGTATATCAAATTATTGCTCCACAGCAGATTTGGAATTTTTCAATTTGAAATTTCTCCCTAGGAAAATATTGCTGACATCACTATCATTCACAGTGAAGAACATGACTTTTTGGTATATAAGGTTGGGAGAAATTTTCTTTTTTGTGTGAGCGTATAGATGACAAAGCCTTGCTGTAGTTCAAATCTAGAAAGTTATTGCAGAATATCCTAGATTAAGAACCTTAAATTGCTTGTGAGAACAGCTCTTTCCCAGGAGAACACAGCAATGCTGTGCAGTGCAAAGGGCCTGTGCTGTTCAGTTCCTGCTGAACATGAGCATTTCTCTCCACGGCAGCTTGCTGAGTGCAGGTCCACTTCGATTAAAAAATTCTACTGTGAAACCTTGATTTTTCAGATTTAAATGTACAGCTAAGCAGCCTCTTCTGATTAAATAATTATTTTTCTTGAGGGTATTTCTCTCTGGTACTTTAAGAAGGATTTAAATGTCTCTAACCTGCTAGTAATGCACATGTGGCATCACCATGCTTAAAACCCAATGTTAACAAATCTGCGTTGGCTGGAGGTTAGGCTTTTTCAGTCAGCTGTCGAGTGTTTTGGGATATCTTTTGTGACTCACTTGTGGCTTTGAAACTCAGATTACACAGTATCTCAAATGTGTGCTGTGAATTTTAATTCCATTTTTGTTCTTTCTGTTATGGTTACGAAAGGAGGAGCAGAGCAGGGAAATAGCAATAAGAGCACTGTTGTATGAAAACATGCTTAAGAGTAATTTGGATGTAAAATTGGTACAGATTTTGCAGGATAAATCTTTCTGAATGTGTTTTCAAAAGCTGTAGAGACTTCTATTGTTTTCGTGTTTGTATTCCACTACTTTGTCCTGTTCTTATGTGTACACATTCATCCATACTGATCTACTGTCATTATCTTCAAGAGGATGATCACTACAATTAATTTCTATACTCTTGTTAAACTTTATAGATCATTGAATTTTAGCTTTTGATCTTAAACATTTTAGTTAGTTTACCCCTCAAAGTCTTTCTCATTGGATTTTAAGAAGTTGGGAGACTACTTTAGCTGCTCTGCTTGTAGCTACATTCACCCAAGCAGTAAGGGACTGCTGCCTTCTAGTAGTACAAGTCCTTGCAAATGGAGACATAAAAGTTTTCACGTTAACCTGATCCCCCAGGGCTACCCTGAAATGTAGCTCCAATACAGATGAGGACAGGGAAAGACAGAACCTCTGTGGCCAGTACGCAGAGCGTGCACACAAAATTCGGTGGGGTCTTGGAAAGTGTTGCTGAAAACAGAGAAACTGTGTACAGCAATGGTGGAGGGGCTGTGTTTCCCAGAATCATATAATTGTTTTGGTTGGAAGAGACCTTTAAGATCATCAAGTCCAGCATTGCCAGGACACCACTAATCATGTACCTTGGCACCATGTTTATATGTCTCTTAAACACCTCCAGGGATGGTGACTCCACCACTTCCCCAGGCAGCCTGTTCCAATGCTTTACAACCCTTTTTCTCTTAGAAGAGACTTAGCCAAAGAGTAAAATCACTTAATGGAATTAGGTTTTTTGTAACTGAAACCAGGACAGTTCTGTAAAGAAATTTTTCCTAATATCCAGCCTAAACCTCCCTGGCACAACTTGAGTCTGTTTCCTCTCATCCTATTGCTTGTTACTTGGGAGAGGAGACCAATCCCCACCTTGCTACAACCTCCTTTCAGATACTTGTAGAGTGTAATAAGGTCTTTGCTCAGCCTTGTTTTCTCCAGGCTAAACAACCCCAGTTCCCTCAGCTGCTCTGCATAGGACTTGTTCTCTAGATCCTTCACCAGCTTTGTTGCCCTCTTTCAGATTCACTTCTTGTAGTGAGAAGCCTAAAACTGAACACAGTACTCAAGGTGTGGCCTCATCAGTGCTGAGTACAGAGGAACCATCACTTCCCTACTCCTGCTGGATGCACTGTTTCTGATACAAGCCAGGATGCTGTTGGCCTTCTTGGCCACCTGGGCACACTGCTGGCTTATTCAGCTAGCTGTTGACCAACATCCCCAGGTCCTTTTCCACTGGGCAGCTTTCCAGCCACTCTTTCCCAAGCCTGTAGCATTGCAGGGGATTGTTGTGGCCCAAATGCAGGACCTGGCAATGGGCCTTGTTGAACCTCATACTATTGGCCTTGGCCGATCCACCTAGCCTATCCAGATCCCTCTGTAGATCCTCCTTACCCTCAAGCAGATCAACACTCCCATCTAACTTGGTGTTGTCTGCAAACTTACTGAGGGTGCACTTGATCCTACATCCAGATCATGGATAAAGATATTAGAGAACAAGCCCCAATATGGAGCCCTGGGGAACACCACTAGTGACCAACCACTAGCTGGATGGAACTCCATTCACAACCACTCTCTGGGCCTGGCCATCCAGCCAGATTTTTATCCAGAGAAGAGTACACTTATCCAAGCCATGAGCAGCCAGTTTCTCCAAGAGAATGCTCTAGGAAACAGTGTCAAAAGGTTTGCTACAATCTAAATAGGCAATGTGCACAGCCCTTCCATCATCCACTAAGCAGATCAATGTGTGGTAGAAGGGAGATCAGGTTAGTCAAGCAGCACCTGCCTTTTATAAACCCATGCTGACTGGGCCTGATTATCTGGTTATCCTGTGCATGTCACGTGATGGCACTCAAGATGATCTGCTCCATAACCTTCCCCAGCACTGAGGTAGACTGACAGGCCTCTAGTTCCCTGAATCCTTTTTATGGCCCTTCTTGAGGTAGATGGCTGTCACATTTTCTAACCTCCAGTCAACTGGCACCTCTCCTGTTAGGCAGGACTGCTGATAAATGCTGGGAAGTGGCTTGGTGAGCACTTTTGCTGGTTTCCTCAGTACCCTTGGGTGGATCCCTTCCGGCCCTGTAGACTTGTGCATGTCTAAGTGGTGCAATAGGTCACTGACCATTTCCTCATGGATTACGGGGTGCTTCATTCTGCTGCCTGTCTCTGACTTCCAGCTCAAGGGGCTGGGCACTTGCAGAACCACTGCTCTTACTGTTGAAGACTGAGGCGAAGGCGGTATTCAGAACCTCAGACTTTTCCTCATCCTTGGTCATTGTGTTTCCCCCCCGCATCCAGTAGCAGATTGGGATTCTCCTTAGCCCTTCTTTTGCTGTTAATGTATGTATAGAAACATTTTTAATTGGTGTTTTTGGTAGTAGCCAGATTAAGTTCTAGTTGGGCTTTGGCCCTTCTAGTTTTCTCCCTGCACAGCCTCGCAAAAAACTTGTAGTCTTCCTGAGTGGCCCCTTCTTCTGTAGGCCATAGACTTTCCTTTTCTTCCTGAGTTCCAGCCAAAGCTCTCTGTTTAGCCAGGCCGGTCTTCTTCCCTGCTGGCTCATTTTATGGCACACCGGGATGGCTTGTTCTTGCACCTGAAAGATTTCCCTCTTCAAGAACTTTCAGCCTTCCTGGATTCCTTTGCCCTTCAAGGCTGCCTCCTGAGGGACTCTGTCAAACAGACTCCTAAACAGGCCAAAGCCTGTCCTCCAAAAGTCCAAGGTGGCAGTTCTGCTGACTCTCCCTCCTTACTTCCCCAAGAATTGAAAACTCTATCATGTCATGATCACTGTGGCCAAGACAGGCATAGTGATAGTGGTCATGTTTGCACAAGAACATAATACATTATGGTTTCTTCACTGCTCTGCATTTCTTTTCTGCACTCTTTTCTGAGTGTTTTTTCTGTAACTTCTTCTTTAAACATCAATTTGTGGTAGCTTTGCTGTTCCTTTTTCATGGCTATGCTTTATCTTGTGTTAAGTAGCTTTCACTTCACCATGTTAGATGTGATATTTCTGTCTCTCCTTTCTTATGAGAATATAAGAAATGACAGGAGTGAAAGCATCTGTCTTAGTGGCCTGTCTCTGCCGCTGTCGTGAATGCTTTGGACAAGGTAATAGATGTGGAATATAAGCAATCTTTACTTTCCTGGTTTAGAGACTGACTGGCCCAAGGAGGTGACATCCACACTTTGGAGGCTTTGTGAGAATGGCCTCAGAGCGCTCAGCACTTGAGAGAAAAGCCATCCCCTTCCTAGTGGGGAGAGAGCAGAGAGGAGCTGTATCTCACAGGCTGCAAGTCTATCACCGCGGTGATAAACCTCTTCTGTGAAGTTCGTATATCCTGCCCTGTGGTGTGAAAGTGTTGGTGTGAGAGTCTGCAAGTGTCTGCCTTGAACATCCCTGCCCCATTCGCACTTCGCTGTGTGCAGCCTTTGCCCATTACCTCTCGGTCTGAGCTACCCCACACTGAGCACCAGTGCCAGCAGCACCAGCACTTTCACCTTCTGCAACGGAGGGAAAAGCTGTGCCACAAACCAGCCGTCTGAAGGAAAAATCTGAAAAGGGAGATTTTACTGAGCAATTATTGTTTCAGTCTTCCCCCCTTTACTTAAAACCACATGAAAATGAATGATAATGTAGAATTATTGCAGCCCTAATCGAGCACACTTGCAAACATTTGCTATCTTTTGTTCTTTCTAATTTAAATTGAATCTGTGAATAATAATGATTTCATGATATGAGTGGAGAAGAAAGTAACCCTTCTGAGCAAAGGTGTGACTAGATGAAGTCTTACTGGTTAGAGCAATACTAGGTGAGCTAAATGCCACCTAGAAGTGCCACTAACTGTCAGAGGAAAATACCAATGCTCCATGTTCCTGAGGCTGGCTGCACTGCATTTTTGGAACACGGAGTCCTAAATTATGGAGAACTTGCTCTGTCCGAGGCAACCCTGTGTCCAGGTATATTGCCAGTGCAAGGGGTGCAGGGTCACTTTTTGCTTGCGAAAACTGATCAATATTATCCTGTTGCTTTCTTTTCACCATCATGCTTATATTTGGTTAAGAAAGCTGTAGAGAATGTTGCAGTAAATGGAGATGTTAACCTGGGGTGAGGAGTCACCATTAACAGTGAAACATTTTTATGTATTGGTATCTCTTAGCCAGCTGGTCCCAAGGGTTCTGCTGACCTATACCTTCCATAAACTGAGCCCAGAAAAGGGACTAATGAGATTCCACAAAAATTATTTATTAATCACATTTGACATTTGTCAAGCACAAAATTACGTTGTATTCCATAAATTCCAAATTCCTGTATGGTATATATTCCCTCAAATGTATTATATGCATCATCTTTTCTGGCTAGTCCTGAATTAATAGTTCTTATAGATGTTGTCTTTAAAATCTGACTAATTCTCAGTACTGTTTCATTTTCCTAATCTTAATTAAATCTGTGACTGAAGAGGACACATGATAAGAGTGGAAAAAATCACTTTGTAGAAATCAAAAGCAGTGATACGAAATCAAACTGATCAGGGTAAAAGTAAGTTTTGTATATAAGCCATTAAGGACCTTTTATTTTCACACACCACACACACCCCTTTTTTGTTGTTGTTTAATTAATTGAAGGGGCAGAATCAGTGTTCAGCTTCTGAGGCAAGATGAGAGATGGATTTTCTGGCTTGTATGTCTTGTGCAGTAAGGGCTGCACTGCATCTGATTTTCTGATAAGTGCGCTGTACTTCCACAAAGTTCAGTTGTTCTTTCCATCTTAGTTGAACCACTCTGCTTCCCTCAGTGACTGTCCGATACAAAATAACCCCTTTCTTGCTAACGTTATTTTTGGCTGTAACCCATTACCTGATGCAGCTTGCAACCTCCCAAACGATTGGGAGATCAAATGATGAGGCGACACAGTATGTTTAGAGGATGGGGAGGAAAATAGGCAGACATGAGGGACAAGCAAAACCACCTCAAATCATTCCTGCTGTCAGCCCTTTTGCATGGTGTGCGGAACCGTCCGTGCAAAATCCGTGCAGTACTGAGCAGAGATGCTAGCTCAAGACCTGGAAGCACTGCAGCACATCACTCAGTTAAATAAAGCTCTCTTAATTAGCTTGAGTGCAGTATCTAATTGACAAAATTATGTTTATTTATGGTAATAGCTATGAATTTGTTACATGATGCTCTATTGTTCATAGGGGAAATCACACATAAATTGCTAATTCCAGTGGATTAGGCTCATGTAAACCTGGCTTGAAAAAGACTTGTAAGAGTTTGCAGAAGCTGTTTTTCTTAATTTGACAATGTCTTTAAATAAAGCGATGCAACATTTCTGCATGCTCAGAGCTGTCTGTTAGTATAAATCAGGGGTGACTTGATTAACCTGGCTTGAAAACAAGGAGAAAAACAAAGCTTGAAAACAAAGGATAGTTTTACCCAGTTCTGGGTTTTTGCCAAGTTTTGGGAATAAGGATAGGAAGTGGTTTATTGTAAATCAATTTGACTATATACACTTGTAGTAAATAACAAGCAAAGTTCACTTGATACACATTTATGTATCAGAACAGCAAACTAATAAAATGAGATGGGATGGTTTAGAATTTTATATATATATTTATATATAACCCCTTATATCTAATCAAAATACTGAATTAACCTCATTTCTTGTCCAGGCCCTTTAAGATATAAAGAGATTCAGACCTTGGGGCAATTTGAGTAAGAAGTTCATGTAATTTCAGCTTTTGAGGTTTTGACTTTAAAAAAAAAAAAATCTCAGATCTGATTTTTAGCTTATTCACTGTTCAAAGGCTGTTTGGCAGATTTACTGTAGGCTGCTTTTGATATAATTGATCAACAACCCATACTGGATTGCCCTGTGAAATGAGGAAATCAAAATGCTCCTTTTGGTAACGTCCAGTGCTGTGAAAATGCTGGTTTACTTAGGTGTCTGACTGAAGGTAAATTTTCCCTTAGAGAACCTCAGATGGGCTGTGTGGTACCTGGCAAATATTTTGATCAATATTAAAATTCCAGGTGCAGCTTTCATGCATCTAGGGGAAGACTAATCCTTTTTTATTTTAAACTACTGTAGCTATGTCAACTCACTTTCTCTCCCTGCAGATACCCTCTCTGCAGGCATATAAGGTATAGAAGCAACAGCTGCAATCTCAGTCGCTCATTAAATGTATTATGAATGAAAGCAATTAATGTCTTGAGCCCTTTGTTCTTGTCCTATTTTGGTGCAGAACATCATACATTTAGCAAACGTGTGAAGATATGAACACAACAAAGTCACTTAAGTTTGAGATCTCTGAATTTTTGTTTATCCAGACTCAAAGTCAAGTATTGCCTGTGAGTATATGTCTTTTTGAATAAAGCAGAGATTCTCATTTCCCAGCCCAGGAGCCCAGGAAATATTAATAGAGCATAGCTTGGGCTCAGGACCAGAAATAGGGAGGAAACAGGCTCCTTGCCCCCAGCCTTTCCCAGTCCTAGGGAGCAGGCAATTGTGGCTTCTGATAAATGTGATTAAATGTGAATTGCGTAATATTTCATAGCAATAACAGATCCAAAAGTAGTCCAAGGGGAAAGATAGAAAGATCTCAAAGTAATTTAGTTTCTAGGTGAAAATTTAATTTTAAACACAGACTGTAATAGGAAATAAAATGACCATCAGATATGTATCATTTCATAATCATTGTCAGCTTTGCTACTGCAGATTAACTGCTATTACCTACCTGCTGAAATTCAAGGTTGAAAAGGGTTGTCATTGCTCAACTGACTTTCAAAAAGCATTGTTCTAGTCAGCATATACAGTATAATTGTACTGTACATGCTATATTTTCAGTGCTGCTGTATATCTATGTGTATATAAGTGCCTGGAGGCATAATGCATTTGGACAATGCCCTTAATAACATACTTTAACTTGGAAAGCCCTGAGTTGGTCAGGCAGTTGACTAGGTGATTGCCGTAGGTCCCTTCCAGCTGAAATAGTCTGATCCATTCTAAATGCCTGTCAGAGAAGTGCCATTTCTTAATTGCTCTTTAGTTTGGGAATAACAAGTTAATGAAAGTGTTTAATGTGAACTAATGAGAAGTTTAAGGTAGACTTTTTGAGAAGATTCGTTTTGAGCTATGTTTTCCTTCTCAGTCACTTTAGATTTTATGGAAATCTGGTAATACTGATGAATTGAGATCTCTATCTAGTGGAAATGGTACTGCGTATGTTGTAACACCACATATTTATCTTCTCAGCCTGTTCAGTTACTGGACTGCAAAAATGTTACTTTTCAATGGTGAAGAAAATGGTTGGTTCATTAGGATCATGCACTTTCCATCTTTCCTGACTATTTTAGTGACTCTCCTCACTAGTGAGCAGAGTAAGATTCTACAAAGGGGCTTAGGAGAATTTTGTGGCGGTTCAAATCATTCCAGCATGACAATATCAGAGAGCCATGAGGATGCACTGGTCAAAGATGGATTTGTACCCAGTGGCTTTATAACTGATAAGCTTTCTTTTGAACAGTTTTTTGATGGATTTATTTTTAGCCTTATGTTTAATCTATTTTGCAATATAGACTGTGTAGATAATGAAAGACACAAAAGTTCTTAAATTGTGAATGAGATAAATTCAAACCCTATGTTCAGGTTTTTTAGCTTCTCAAAACTTTCAAACGATTCAGTCTTGTAGAAGTTATCCCCGATGCTGTCTACAAAGAAGTTTTGTCAAAATCAAGATGGGTTATCTCGGGACTGAGAGTTGGTCCCAAGAGTAAGATTTTTCAGAAAACAACCTCAAAAAAAGGTAATGACTCAAAGCTTGAATATAATCCTGAAGTGGGCAGAGAAGTAATTTTTCCACTTGAGCAATAAAAAATGACTTTCTACCTTTGTACTTCAAAAACATCAGCTGACATACATATGATTCTGAGCTGCAGTTTCTTTATTGATTTTTCTGGACTTGTGGCATTGTAGGCTTTATATTCCACGCTTTTCCTCACCTCAGTTACTGAGCATATATACTTTGCTTTGGTGGATCTGTGGTTTTCTTTGTTATGATCCAGTGACAGCAGAAATGTGAAAATTTGCTAAGGTTTGCTTGTATTTCTTATTCCACTGCAAAAGTCGAGATACTTGAACTTAAACAGCTTTCCTTGAACCAAGATGTATTTTAAAGGCATATAAGGTTGCTAAGCTGTGCATACTTTCTTTGATATTATAAATGAGGAGTTTTTTAGGAGTCAATGTATTATTAGTATGTAAGTTGATGTAGCTATTGGAGAAATTTCATGTTATGATCAGAAACTCTGGAAAGGCCTGTTAAAGAATTATAGAATTGATGTCGACATGGTGTTAATAGAAGTTTTTTTTTTTTGCCTTCAAAAATCCCCTTCTGGGTTAGTTGATACTTTTCTTTATTGAAGGAAAATGTTTTTCTCCAGGATTATCTTCATTAACAGCATATTTACTCACTTTATAGACTCTAAGTACTGTAAGTAAAAGAGCAGTAGCCCAGGAAATACTGATGGGAAGAGACCTGTTTGCTGCTTTTGTGGACTGCAGTTACATCTGTATAATAATTTCTGGTTTTAAACAAAATGCATCAGAAACTCTGTAAGCCCAGGTCCAGCCACCAGTGTGCGAAGTGAGATGCAGCAGGCAGCCCTACCTGAATGCTTGTCCAGCATATTGCCCAGCATCTCCCAGGAAAATGTCTGTGCACAGACAACACCTAATAGTACATTCAGTGTGGTGATCAGTCCACACCTGGACAGTATTTTGAGAGGGTCTTTCAGCAGCTGAGAAACCTAAGAAACATTGTGCTTTGAAAACTCTGACTTTTGGCATCCTTATAGCATACAACATACAAAATTTCCTTTAAGAAACAAGCTTAAAAAAAAAAATTTTGTTTAGTTCTAAGTTGGACTCAAGCCAAATCTCAAACTGTTGAGATTTGCTATGAACAAAGGATTTTGGCAATCTCCAGGCAAGCTCATTCACAACTGAGACTCTGCCATGTTTCCATTACCATCTGGAGTGAGTAAGTGCATAGATGCCTCAGCTAAAGAATAAAATCCCTGAACTTTTAAATTTTGTAAGAACAGAGGATTACATTCAGTAGGAAAAAGTTTATATTGTACAATGCGTAAGTACTAGTAAGCAATGTGGGAAATGATAGCTCTTGTTTTACAAACAGTTGAACTTTTCATGAAGGGAAGTGTTCTTAAGCTCTGCAGATGAATGACTCAGTGAGGAGCTCCCAGCTGATTCATCTATGGGAGCAGATAACTCCTGCAGATGAGGCCATCACTCAGCTAAGCCAACAGCTTAACAAAATACATCACTGAAATCTTTGGGAAAACTGTGAGTTTTCAGGGGTAAAATAATAATGGACTTGTGTTATGTGTGAAAACTGATCTTAGTCTCAAACACTCAAATTTAAATTGTATACAGCTAGAAGCAGGATGGTAACTATTAGAGCTGTCTACTTCTGTAATGACAAGCATTCCCTATGAAACCAGTCACTGATGACATTTCATTAACAGAGCCAGACTGTAATCATGATCTGGTTTTTAAAGGGTCCTGGTTGTCCAGGACTGGATTTGTTGTTGGTCATTTAAACAAAGACATGAGTGGCTGGACAGGTGTTCTGGACAGTAACTGCTGTTCTGCAGGGAATCACACCATGGGTTTAGGTAATATCTATCCAGAGCACCGTTTCTAGTTATGAATGGGTAGATCCAAGAGTTAGTGAACTGGTGCAATTGTGTTTGATAGACCTGGGAAAATGCACATTTCCAGTAATAAAGAATGAAAAAAAAGAACTTTGGAAAGTAAATGGGCATATATTTCTGGTCTTACTAATAACTTTTTAACTTTGTATGCTACCAAGGTAGGTGGGCAGCCGCAGGGGGAAGGGAATGCTGCTTGAGTCCTCCTGCACTGGAGTTCTTTCAGTTGTTCCTTTAGGGCAAAAGAGGAGCTCTGACAAGTCAGGGAAAAATGCATGGTTCTCCCTACTGTAAGTGAACTTATAAAGTAAAAAAACCAACCAAACAAACCCAAAATTCTCAAACCAAACATTTAAATTAAAATAAGACAATTTTGAAAGAAACCTAGCTATCTCTTTAATCTCTTCAACCTTCCAAAAGTGAATAAAACATTAAAAATAAAAAGCCAACAAACCCCCCATAAATACCTGAATTTGAGATATTATGTCCCCTAGACAGAGAATCCCAAAGGCTTTCTCTAATTTCTTAGTTCTTGAGAGATAGCAAACAAAAGTGCATCAGCATATATAAATGTTAAAAACCTGAGGAAGTGAGACTTGTGAATGCATAACACCACATTGGGCTATATGTTACTTTGGGGTGCTATTTGAAGAGGAACATTCAGATAGAGGAATTTATTATAGTTCAAAAATTTGGAATTTGCACTAATTAATATATTAAAACCAAATTACTTTGGTGACATTTTGGGGAGCAAATTAAATAAAATGTCTACGATATGTTAATTTGAGCTCATAAAAGGCTAATTTGAATATGTAATTTGGATCAATTAGAAGTCTTCTCAACTTTAAATAGTGATAATAGAAATGTAAAAAAGCTGGGTAGCTGTTAGGATTAATTAAGAGCAATACATCTGGGAAAAGCAAATTACAGTGTCATTTTTAAATGCAAATGAGTTTTAAAATTTAAAGATAATATGCATATATATAAACATGTGCAATATCTGCAAAAAAGTAATAATTTTTTTAAAAAAAGCTCTATAGATAGTGAACTTTTCATGATTAGTCCTTAGTTCTGCCTGCAAAATAGGCAGACCGTAGTAACATTTTTACTTCCAAAGAAAACTTAAGTGTGGGAAGTCTCATAGAAACCAAAGCAGAATTCATTTTCTTCCTAAAACTTGTGAGTAAAAACTGCAGGGTAATTTTTGGCCTTTTGAATGGTCACCATGAAGTAAACTGGATGTAAGTCAGGGTAAATGAAATTAAAATCTGCCCTTGAAATTTCAATAACATGTACAAAATGTGTAACAGAGTTCCTTAGGAACAGCAACATTCTTATCGTGAGCAAAAAACAAGTGTGTGAGGACTGGTTGGTTATGGATTTTGAGAGTGCTCATTTTATTTATGGGATGAGCAAGTCTTCTAGTGAGTTTCAGGAGAGGCTTTTTTTACAAATAGTTCTTTGTGAATTGTTTTCTGTGTAACTGGTGCGTGGGTGTTGTTGTATCAGGTAGTCATTGCTACCTCTGCAGTGAGAGAAGTCACACGTCAGGCAGGATTTAAAATGTGATTGTCCCTTTTGTTTGTCCGTGGTGGTTGGTGTGGAGTCAGTCTGATGTTTCACAGCCGTGTTTCAGTGGGCGCAAACAGGGTCAGTATGGGGCAAAAGCAGGAATGACCAAAATGCCTAAAATCTCCTTAGGTTTAACAATCCCCTTAGATGTCTGGTGTTTCCCAGGTCTCTTTATAAAACTGTTTACCTCAAACCCAGAAATACCATTGCGTGGCAGCTGGAGCTGTGGTAGCAGTATGGGTCCAGCAGAGCCTTGCTGGCTTCTCATCTCCCTTCCCCAGATCTCTGTAAACACCTGCTTTGGACGGGCCCAGAAAACCAGTTGGCAGGGAGCTTTCTAGATACTGCTCGAGCCCACAGCAAAGTGACCTTCCTCTGTGTTGTTGCTACTGATTGCAGTCACAGGTTGGTTAGCTTTAGCTGAGGTGTGCTTATGTGGTCGTCAAGTATATCTTCAGTTTTGCTGCACGTGTCTGCCCCACTGAGATGCTTTTCTTTAATGATATGCTCTAACAGTGTCTTGTCAGTATTGAGGCTTCAGACTGGTAAAGAGGTGGTTATCTACTACATATGTGGCAAAGTCAAAGTTCTGGAATGTGTCTTTTCAAAATCATTAAAAAAAAAATAAGAGGAGGAGAGAGTGTATTTTCTTACCCTCCATCGAAATGTAGAAAAAAAAAAAAATTGTAAATGCCATTAATGAAAACCCAAGGGTGCATTTGGAACTGAAGCATTTTGCATGGCAGCTTTATGCACTGATGCTATGACACTAGGCTTATTAAATCATGATTTTAAGAAAAATTCTTACAATAGAGTGGAAAACCTACAGAGTTCATTTGAGGAGAGACAAGAATAATTAAACCCACAGATAATCATCAATGGAATTCAGCTCCAGTTACTTTAAATCCACATTGGGTCATTCTTACATACTGCTTTCCAGAGACTACAGAAGAAAGCTAATCTTCATGCTGCAGGAAAGCATGATCAAGATCACCCTACCTGAGAAGTTTGTTTTAAAATAAATTGCTGCATGTTTATGAGGACAAAACCGGTTACGGTCTATAGCATGTGCATTAAGTGTAGCTATAGCTTCAGTTGGCTTCTTGCCCTCAATTTAAAATAATTTCCTTCTAAACCGTACATTACATCAATTCAATCATATATTATAACAACCCTTACAATATTGAAATGACTTTTACTGGTGCAGATCCACAGTAAATGGCATGTACTCAGATTTCTTATTCTGTAAGCCATATGCTGCAGAAAAAAAGGTGATGTTGAAAATAGAAAAGAAAGTAGTTTTTTCTCCTGTTGCCAGTAGATTTGTGGCAAGTAATGATTCCTGGTTTTGAAAAGCTGCAAATCACAATGTTTTTTTGCAGGTATCTGAACAGCGACAAATCTCCACTGTGGCAAAGCAGGGCTTGCTTTGGCAAAAAACCCACCTTGCACACCCAGTCTGTGCGTGTGCAGCTGCTGCACAGGTATTTACTCCTATCGTCAGCCCCAGCGTGGCTTCAGTGCTCTATTTGTTTGGACGTCTGAAGAATATCATAGCAAATAGCTATGACAGATTATAGAAGTGCTCTGTTAACTCCACAGATGGTTTGTCAGAAGTAATTTTGAAAAATTTGAGCATCCTCTTCCTCAGCAGCCGCAGGTCAGCATGCCAGTAGACATGCCAGCAGCAGAGTGGGGCTGGGCTGGCTGGGTGCCAGTGCTGGGAGCTGGCTCCCAGGAAGAGAAGGGGCTCTGCCAGGGGTGCGAGTGTCCTTGGTGCCACACTGCTCTGTCAGGAGGACTTCCTAGGCTTGGGGATGGCTGTCCCACAGTGCGCTCCTGCACCCCACCTGCCTTATTCCTGTGCCAGCTATGTGTCAAGTCACTGAACTTGCTCGCTCTTCATTCTATCCAACAGGATCAGTTAAACAGCAACAACTACAAAAAGGATTGTTCCTGCTGTACCACTTTTAATATAGGCATTTTATAAAAATTAACTCTACCTGTTGAGAAGCAGAAATATAACTAACCTCAAGATAGGAAAAATATATCTTTTAAGCAAAACTGGGTTTGTCTTCTAGAGAAGAAGCATTTTGTCCTTAACACATTTTTTATAAGCTAGCTTCAAATATTAGTCTTGCTTATCAACATGTAGCACATTTACCTGCGTGCAGTGGATTTGAGTTTAACGTCCTTTTGCCTTTTTCCTCTCTTTTTCTTGCCACCTTAGTAAGCATAATTTTATGTAACTTCAAATATTCTTTGCCAGCTTCATTTAGATTGTAGGAATTGTACTGGTTTCACCATCTGCTGTTCTGTGGGGTCTACTGTTCTGAGTCTATGACCTGCAAAGTTTTTGATGTTTAGTGGTTTTTTTACAGATAATACAGGCCTCTCTGGGGTACCCTCCTTTATTCTTATGTGAACCCAACATCATCAAACACCTTAATGGCCAGTGATATCATGGCCTTGATTTTGTTTGAAAACATTTGTTATACAAATCAAGCAGCCTTTGAAAACAGTCTGGATGTTATCTTTAAGTGTTTGACTACGTTTAAAAATGCTTTCCTTATAAGTAATTAAAAATTGCTTGATGTTATGTATGTACTAAATAAAACACTTAATTTAGGCTGATATAGGTGGCCTTACAATTGCTGACTTATAATTCCTGTTAGTCCTTCCTAACTACTTCTAACTAAAATATATGCTTCACTCAAATTATGTATGTATACTAGAAGCTGATTGCTGGTGAAGCATGGCAGACTTCATTCATGTATCATTCTACAAATTACTTGCAGCAATCTGCAGCCTTTATGAGCTAAATATAGACTTAGTGTCCTGTCTTGCTTGTCAGTATAGCCACTGACACAATCCATGGCAGAGGAGATAGGATATGAAAAATTGCTGTCTGCTTTGAGGAAAGTAAATTCATGTAACCATTCATCTATAAAAGGTATATTTAAACCTTGCTTTATGGCCAAACTTGCAAGATGAATTACTGCTGAAAGAACTAGTTACATCCTAGGAATGAAAAGAGGTTGTCATGACCCATGATGCAATAGTATTATGAAATTCAGCTGATAACATGAGAGGATGATGCATTTTATTACCAAATCTCATTTGTCCATTCACCTCTGTATCAGCTTAGTTCAGTGGAGGGAACTTTCCTGGTCTTAGTATGTTGCTCATGCATAATAGCAAATACAGGGTTTTTTGGTTTGTTTTTTGTTTTTTAACACATAACATGATCTAATTTTACTATAAAGTTCTACTATCTGTAAATTGCTTCACTGATGTTTCCTTGCAGTTTGAGACCATGCTGGCCAGTGACCAGCCTGTAGTGGGACTCATGTCAGAGAAACAGTAAATGCCTAGAGACCCTTTTATGGACCCAGGCACAGGCTGTCAGGTGTACAACCCTTATGTATTGGTGGGAACGCAGGGACTCTCTCTTTTAGGGTGCCCCTCTGACAACTGTGGGGTGATGCAACAATGTAATGTTTACATTTCCACCCTGTTTGTGGAACATCTGAGAGATGGAGAATATATTAGCCCACATAATCACCTTGGCAGCACAAAAGGACTTTGTTTTACCACCTGCTATATCCACCTATTTAGAGGTAGCATTAATATAAGGATAAAGTTGTATAAATTGACTTTTTAGAAGCTTCCTAGTTCTGACATCCTCATAAAAAAATAGAGTTGGTGGGATTCTTCATTTTACGTGCATCTCACTTTCTCAAAAGCAATTAAAATTCATGGTTTTAATTCACGGCTTTCCCTTAAATAACTTAGCAGAAGCCCAGAACACTTATTTCATTATGGAACTATACATAAGTTTATTCTGGTAACTTCATACATGGACATAACTTTTTTTTTTTTTTTCATATGCATGAAGCATTTTGAAGTGTTATCTGTAGAGTTTGGAAGAAAACGCGAGCAGAATCTCAATAAATCCTGTTTGGTCCAGTCACATCAGTATGTGGCACCTGAAGAGACATTTTTCCTATAGAATAAGCAAACGTGGAGAGCTATTACAATATATGCATGAGAGGAAGGCTAAAAACTGCTAATGCACACCTACAAGCCTCACAGTTGTTAAAATTGTCCAGCACTGTGTCTAGGCAATAATGTCTTATCTTAGCAGAGGTGTTGATGAGCTTGACAAGCAGCAGACATCTGGCCAGAAAGTTTTGCTATTAAAAAAAAAAAATCAGGAAGCTAAATGCTTAGCGGGGAATTTGGATGAGAAGGCAGAGAACAAGTTTTTTTAACCCATGCACTAAGTTGGGCACACCCTTTAATGCTGTTACTGAATGAACTCTATCTTAACGTGTTTATCTTTATAGGATCTTTTCACTCTACCTCTACTGCCCCAGAAACCTGTCACACTGAGCATATCTCTATCTTTAGATAAAAAGGCATTTTCAACTCAGCAATTTGTGGTTGGTTGAGATAATGAAAGATTTTGATAGCAGAAAAATAGCCTTAGCACAAATGAAAGAGACTTTTGTCAAGAATCTTCATCAAAAATTCCTTCCCATCACAAATTTGCCACCAAGCGCAATACTTTCAAGAAGACCACTTAAGAATTAAGAGGAGTTGGATGTAAATTAAAACTCAATTGTCTATTCTCAATGTGGGCCTGCCTAGAGATAAGGGTTGGAACCAGAAATCCATACTCCTATGAACAGCTATCTTAAAGCGGCTTCTCTTTAAGATGGTAGTGAAATTCTGCTGAGAGCTATTGATCTGGTGGTCTGAGTATTCCTAAATTAATAGCAAGAGCTATAAGGATCTGAAGCACAATGTAGTTTGTTACAGATTTGAGGGTCAGATCAAATTCCTGTGATATAGTCTCGTTGGTCTTTTATTCTTTGTCTGCCCATGGGTCCATAATATTTTTCCAAAAACTTTAAGACATCTCAAGTAGCTAACTCAATGTTCTGAAAATGCTGGCTCAGTCATTGCCTTCTGAAGCAATTAGTGCTTGAAAAAGGCAAAGTTGTTACAGTGGGTAAGTGTGCTCACCTTGGTAAGCCTGTTCCTCTGCTAGGGTGAGATTCAGTATCTACTGATGACATTGGGAGACTCCAATAAAAAGTAAGACCCAAACCACTATACCTTTTGATCAATATTTTCAATCAATTTTAATTGCTGAAGAAGGCAGTTCAGAAGCCCAACTAGGAACCATATCTCAATTCAATTTTAGAACTTTGGCATGAAAAGAGGAATTTTAATCTGATGATCTTCTGAAATGATAAAGGTAGATTTAATCATTGCACAAGTGTATTCAAACATCAAATTTAAATAAATCATTAGTTCATGGATTTTACCAGTGAAAGTATATTAAAGATGAATGCCTTTTAATGGCAAGTGTTTAGCTCCATTACCACAGGACAATGTCTTACAGATCAGTAAATTATGTACATTATTAGTTCTTTTTCCTATCTATGCCAAATAATGAATGGCCTTTTACGTTTTAACCTTGGATACAAAAGAATTCCCTAGCAAAGTGTGGGTCCAGAGGGGAAAACAAAGCACCAACCCAACCTGGTAGGTGCTTTAATAGTTCTTATATATCACAACCTATCAGTAAACAGAAGCAATACAGATCAATCAAAACCCAGATTTTTTGGATGTATGGATATATGTTAAATCTCTCTATATATTTAATACTTCTGGGGTGATGGGGAATTGTCAGGATCTGCAGTTCCCATGTCATTGTATGGTCTATGTACTTTCAAAAGACTTTAAAAATATTTTATACTGCATGTGTGGGATGATGACTTTCTAAACAAACTTACCTCTAAGAGCAGTTGTCTGCAATTTGTTCACCTCCATCTTCTGAAGTTGAAGTCTAAACTGACTAGTCATACATGACCTGAGGAAGTAGAATTGCATCTCGCATCTCTCTGTGTTTATAGAGTTCAAGAGGTTGATTATATGTTTTCAATAGCAATTTTCCAGTCCAGTAGTTTACTGTATCAATTACTGTACACTGGGAGATGTGCAACAGTTCCTATTGCACAAATGCAAAGCAGGTACAGTATCATAATACAGCAGTCTCAGGCTTAAAAGCCTTTGTTCAGCTCCTGAAAGGGCTGGGAAAATGCTAGATAAACCCACAGATGTTCCTAAGATGATGACTGTCCACCAAAGCAAAAACACTTTTCTGGAGCATGAGGTGGATAAATGGATATGTGATTACAGAGCAGATGTGAAATAATAGAAGACAATTTTTAAATTTTTTTTAATACAGAGGTTGCTCTGCAGTCTGCTATTCATTAACCTGGACAGACAGGAAGCCTTAATCCTAAAGAAAGCAGGGAAAGAACTCGTGGAGCAATTTCATGTCTTTGTGTCACCCTTTTACTTCCTCAACCTTTTTCTCCATCAATTATCTACAAGTAGACTGAATTGAAATTTTGCTACTTCTTCTGCATAACTACCGTAAGCTGCACAGTAAAAAGTTGAGTCCTTAGACCTTTATTGTCTCAGATCCTGCAGCTTGCTCTTTAACTTGATGAGTCTTGTTTAACAACCCTCTTCCTATAGCTCTTTAGAATGCTGCATGTGTACAGTGAGTGATGATGAAAAGAAGCGCAGTGTTTGCTTTTGTAATATATGCCATAATTTACACGAACCTGCCATTATCTGAGCATGAAGGATGTGTAGAAAAGTTTTGTGCTGTTCTATCTGTCCTTTACTCAGTAGTATTGAGTGCACTGTTCAGATGTATTGTAGGCAGATATTATCAAAGTCCTGACAAAGAACCAAAACTATTCATCTAATCTATCATCGTGGCCATCTTGAATACTAACTAGAGCACTTCTTGATCAGAATTGTCAGAAGACACTTCCACTGCTTTCCTACTGGCAACGTTTTTTCTGGCAGGTACTGTCTTTCATACGAACTACAAAGAATCTCTTCCGCTTCATTTTGCATTTTTCTGGCCATGAAGAAATGTAGCTCTATAAATGTGTCTGTCTCCCTTCCTTTCTTTGCTGATTTTCATAGAAAAGTCTTTTATGATTTTGTTAACATGCTTTTCTTGGCAGTATAATTCTTGAAGCTGACCTTTTTTTTTTTTTAATTTAAATACATACAATTCTATCAGTCCTTCACTTCTGTCTGTGTGGTAGAAAGCCTTGAGTGGAGGACCTAATTCTGTGGTTAGAGTTTTGATTCCACTGACTTCAAAGGAGTTTATTCTTATTTATCCTGTGGAAATAATAGTAGACTCAGGCTTTATGATAATAGACAGTAATGTGGTGTTTTTACCCAGCTTAAAACTCAGTTCTACTTTAGGATGCGTGTGTAAGTTGGCATTGCACACATCATGAACATCTGGGGGGAGAGAGGGAGAAATGATTTGTACTACCACAGCTTCTTTTCTCTTTTATGGGAAATTTTACAATACTCAAGGGTATGCAGCTTGTCATTAGGGAACTCTGTGCTCTGTAGCCTCAGTGAGACACGAGTATTTATAAACTTGGCAAGAGTTCCCAGTATTTCTGCCAACCCTTGTGCGTTATTCAGGGGGCGGGATCTGTTGCATATTTCAGGAGTACTTGCAGAGTGATCTACTTGAGGCTTAATTAGTTGGTCTTAAATTCCTTTAGTCCTGCTGTGATCCTGGTGATAACTCAATTTTTAATATAGTGTTTTGTTTCTGTATCTCATTTTCATAAGTTACTGCTCAGGTTTTAGTATTGATTTAGAAAGTGCAGTGAGTGTGAATCTTCCTGGTTCTCATGTATTTTGAATGCTGTGAAGGTAAAATCTTAGGAATCCTAGGGGATTGTAATTTGGCTATATTTGGGAGAATTTCTGAGTGACAAAGCAACTGCCCAGAAACCAGGATATCAATTGTAGCCAAAATTCAAGTCCTTGCTAAAGGTCACAGGTATAACACACTAGAACATCTCAAAAAAAAAAAAAAAGCTGTGAGCATTTTTACCATAGATAAATAATAATTTATTTCCTAAATTAACTTCCGAAGTTTTCCAAAACTCATACCTGAAACTTTTTAGAAAACAAAGACTGTAGCAGATACCCAGGGTGGAAAACTTCAGCTTACCCAAGTTACAAACTCTATAATGCTGTCACACACTGGGGTGGCTCAGGTACTTAAAATCTAGGTAGCACTATCACCTCTGTCTAAAGTTAATACAAAAGTTATTCCTGTTCTAGAAGTAAAAACTGGTGTTTTTACACTTATGCTTTTAATAACTTAGCTAAAAGTTGCAACTCCTTCTACTCTATCAAGCATATCATTCTGAGCTGACAGTGCAAGGTGTCAGGTACCAAACCGTAGGAGATGCTTCTCCAGCAAAGGCACCTGGGCTCATTTGCTAACTCTGGGCAGTTATGCTGGCAGCGTGAATTTGCCTCTTGGTCATTAGTATGTATAGGATGCTAATAAACTTTCTGGGCTGTGTTATTCTCCTGACACCATGTTTAACTTAATTTGTACTCTGAAGATCCAATGCATTTTAACTCCATGCATGTGTAAGGCCTTGCATACATTCAGGTGAGATTTCTTCATAGACCTTCTCCTTGACTCTAAGAGAATGATTGCTCTTGTTTTGAGTTATGTTTTCAGAAGACTAAATTTTTGGGGGGTTATGCACGCCTTTTAAAGTACCCTAAGATCTACTTTTATTTGAATTTAAAGAAACAAGACAGAGCTTTTAATTTATAACGGTTCATTCTTATGTGCAAGCCTTTCACTGTAATAAGTCCTGCTAAAATGCGTAAATCCTCAATGCATACTATGTTGAATTTACTTCGGCTAATGAGTACATGTTATACTTCTTTTTATTCTATGAATTTAATTTTAGATTTTTGTTTTGTTCTGCCACTTTCAGTCTTTTTATTTAATCTCAATTTTAAATCGATGTGTGCTGAGAAGTCAGGTCCTGGCAATGACATAATGGTGTCTGGACACCTTGTGAGAACTTCAAGATGCAGAAGATAGTGCCAACCAACATCCCCTGTGGTTTAGGATAATGCTGTTCTGCCTACGGTGCTTTACTGTAACACCTTTTTATGGTCTGTACAATTCTTGTAAGAGTTTAAAAATACCAATCAAATATTAATGACAAAATCTTGACATTACTTTAAATAGATAAATCAATAAAAGTAACATTACAGTGCTCTGGAAAGGTTTCAGTTCAGCAGAAGGTGTGATTTTTCTTCTTTCTGTGAACGATTATGAGTGAGTGATGCCAGACACAAGCCTGTCAGGAAGAAGAGGAATGGTGGCAGAAGCATATCCGAGGCACTGGAGGAATGGGTGCTGCAGCATGATGGGTACTCCTGGCACTTCCAGCAGCCTCTAATCCTGCTCTGCGCAAAGAGAAGCCTCTGGAGCCTGGGGCCCATGTCACTTCCCCATTTTCCTCCTCCCTCATAATTGTCTTTTTTTCCATTATAACTTATAGTTTTATGAAGGGTTTAAGTTGCTATTGCTGCCCAAAGAGGCAGAGGGGTCCACTGTCCCTTTTCTTAGAGCAGTGGGAGTTTGAGCACCTGCATGGTGACCTGGCCTGTTGGGCTGAACAAGGGTTCTGGTAAGCAGGCAAGAAAACAGAAGATTTCTTATTTGATGTGTTCCTGGTATGTATCTGTGGTTCATGCGTACCCATAAAGACTGACTTTGGTAATTTGATAATTTCAAATTCTATTTTGAAATCACTGTTTAAAGCTGCTGCTCAGCAAGGTGTAGCGGGTGAGCTCCACATAAACACAGCATTACTACTGCACATTTGGTCTCTGTGTGTTAGAGGTTTACCACTGTGCTCTTTCTAATACACGAAATAAAACTTGATGAAAGATAATTTCTCATTTTCAGAAGAGTGCTTCTTGGTCTAGTTTGGGCATGAATAATAATCTGTTCTGGAAGAAATACTAGTAGGCAATGCAGCTGGTTACATAAAAGGTCTGTGGGGTGACCGCTGGTTTGTGCACAGGAACCTACACTGGGACATGTGTTTTTCTCTGAGCCTGCTTTTATAGTCTGGGATTACTCTGTTTTTCAATGCTGCAGAAAACTTGTTAAAATCCTGATAAAGTGGGGATTTTTCTTCAGAAAATGCAAATGCTCTGATACCAAAATGGTCTAAAAAAATGGTGACTTTGAATTTAAAAAAAGAAACTCGGGAATTTTGACAATCTCTGTGCTTGATTTGTAATTTTCAAGTATTACTATATGTGCTGGGAGATAATTTACAATATAAAAGGAGAGATAAGCAACATCAGAATGAAGTATTTAGGGAGTTTTTATTTTATGAAGAAAGCGATTTTTAAAAAAATTTGTAGAGTATATTCCCAAGCTGGTCCATTTCAAAATTTTCTCTGCACCAAGAATTCTAGCCTTTGACCAGGTCTAGCTGGGAGGCTCAGTTCCTCGAGCCTTCATAAAGCAATGTGGGATTCACAGAGGGAAGTGCAACCTGTACATTATCAGTCTGTGGGAAGCATTAGATTTAACAAATGGATTTTTACTAAAGGATTTTCACACTGTAGAATATTTGGATGTGATTCTTAAATTTTCCGTAAGAAGTATCATGTGCAGTCCCTAACTGGAGCTGCCACAGAGTGAGTCTGTATCTTGCTTTGTGTTTGCTTCTGTGTTAGAAGGTATGGTTTTGGCTTCCTTCACCTGCGACGTGAGTTGCTTGGGGGACCACTCTCCAGACAGGCAGTGGATGGCAGTATTTGCTGCTTTGCTTCTTTGACTTGCTGTGAGCTCCTGAAAAAACTCAAACATAACAGCAAGCATGGAAAGGTAGTGTACAAGAGATCAAAGCAGGATCAGGTAACCTGGGAGGAACAGAGACACCGAGTTGAAAAAAAGTGCATGGGGTTAGGCAGGCCTCTTGCCACGCCTGCTTTGCTGCTCCTGCTTCTGTACTGGGCTGATCCAGTGTTTGAGCTGAGCTTTTGACATACCTGTGAGCATCTGTTGTGGGTCAGTACCGTGTCCAGTTACTGAAGTGTGGAATTAGGAAACCATTTTAGAGTGCAAAGATTCTGAAACTGAATCTAGTAAACTTCCAGTGCACTGATGGTACTTGGTTGGAAGATGGAGTAAGTAATTAAAATATATCTATTGAATAGTTCTTCAGAGACTCAGGGAATGGATAAGTGACAGAGCTTTTAGTGTATTCAGAAGTTACTTTAAAATGCTGGCATTGCAGATCTCACTTGGCTGTCTTTGTAAAGACTTTATTTTTCATTACTGGAATTATGAAAATGTTCTAGCACATGTTGCTGTGAGTTCTTGAGTTGTGTGCAACTTTCAGGGTAAGAGGATATCTCTGGGCTCAGATAAAACCACAATCTTAGAGTTGTCTAGAAATAGCTTATCTGCTATTCTTAACTACTAACTGCAGACAATGGAGAAGTAATTGCACTGCTGTTGAAACTGTCCATGATCTAATTACTTGCTGTAATTTATTAGGGATACCATATCTGTATTAATCTGATACTATATTCTGCAAAGAATACTTTTTCAGAAAGAAAAATATGTTTGACAAATTCCCCTTTATGTCTTTAGTTGCTGTGTAATTACTGTGGGAGAAATCATGGCAAATAGACAGGAAGATAAAAAGCCACCTATGGAGTCCTGTATTAGATTATGAGCACTTGTCTTGGATGGAAATAGGTGAAAAGGGATTGCTTAGGGCAAAAACAAGGTGGAAAAAACCCTACACAGTGCTTAAAGGAATAAAAGACTGTCGTCTTGTTGCACACTCATCCCTTCCTTGTAGACTTGCACAGATTCTTCTCAAAACTTTCATGGATTCTGCTGAAGACTTGCACATTTGTAATGATGTGTCCCGGTGCTGGGCAGTCAGGGCTGTTGCGTGCCATCTGCAAAATCTCACCACGTTTGCCCTTGGCTTAGGTTACTGGATATTTCTAAACTTCTACTGCTTAACTTAAACAGTAGCCCAAAGCCATGTAAGCATGAACTTTTTTTGTGGACTCATCTGAAACACATACCTGGTGTACTACATATTGACCATGATGTGGGGGAAAAAACAGTACTTCCTATCTTCTGTTCCACACTTTTGTGCTGTCTTTGTCTGCAGATTATGCTGCCGCTTGTATGGCTGTTGCGGTTCGTTTTCCTTTATTTTCTTTTTCCTGGACAGTTCTTAATTTACACTCACAGAGGGATTTTGCTAGCTACTTACCTCCTTCAGTGAAATGGAACATTTAATTCTATTATCTGCTTCAGCTTTGACCACAGGTAATTATTGCTCAGGATGATTTTCTCACTACTGCTGGTATCTAAAGCTGTGAGGACACCACTTGTGCATATGAAAATACTGAAATTTCAAAAGTTGTTGCTTCTCTTTCCTTTACTGTTAGCTGGCTGACACAAACAGTATTTCTGCTGTTAACTATAAAGTTTGTATTGGAAGGTTCAGTACGTGCAGTCAAAAAACTTGCTGCACGGGATTTCTGCATCCATGTATAACTGAGTATGTGTTCCAGGCAGGGAGAGAAGTAAAACTGGGTGTACCTGAAGGCGCTATGAGGCATTAGTTGCCAATGTTCATTACGGTGTGCATTCTTAATGGCCATACATATGGACAACTTTAGCAAGGAGCGTCACTATGCTGTGTATTTATCTAATATAAGGTCTTACTTGAGAACTTAGTGATTGATTTGTGACATTAAAGTAGTTCGTTCTCCCTACATGGTTTTCCACGTTCTATAAAATTCCAGACAATATTCTGGGAAGACTTTTTGTGAGTCTTATTGTGAATGTTTCTGATTTGGGTATCGCTTTCTTTTGTTAACCTGACTTTTTATGTAGTTTTGCCCTAACAGCAATCAGTAAGCGCAGCCGTTCACAACCGTGATCTTATTGTATGCAGTGTACTTCTTAGGACACAGCACAGAATAGCTTCCATACTTCTATGTCTACAGTGCTTAAAACAATAACTTTTTTTAAGAAGAAATACAAATATGGGTTTATATACTGCAAACATGCATGTGAGAAATTCTGTGTCTCCTCAATGTACTTACTGGGAGTAATTATAAGCAGCCTGTGGGATCGAGTCCTGATTGCATAGTGTTCATACCAATGAAAATTATTATTCCTATGAGTCATCTCACTTTCTTCATTGATGCTAAACAATTCCAAGGTTGCTGGTTAGGGAAAAAAGAGTTTGTTCTCCTGATGCAGAGAATATGAGAACCTTTCTAGAGGTGTTTGTTTTCCTTTGTATTTAGAGGAAAAATAAATCTTCTCATGAAGCTGGATGCACATTAGGTAATCTCATGCTGATGGTTTTCTTCCAGTGGGTTAGCATTGGAAACAATTGCTGTTGCAGTTCATTCAGTTTTAGGTGGTATTCAGCTCCGTAAAAATGAAGGAATTGGTCCCACCCATTGTTTAATAGCAAAGTCATTGTCATTCTGCTTACAAACTCCACTGCTTTGGAGTATTGCAGCATTTCTTTTTGCAGCATCTTTCCTGTTTTAGCCAATAGCAAACAGCAGATAATGCTGGGGTAGTGCTGAATTTTAATTACTTTCTTGGTCAGTGATGATTTGCTGGTATTGCCAGGTAGTCTTAGCGGGTTACGCTGCACAGTGGGGGCCATATATCACAGACATGAAAGTCTGAAGGAAAGCTTCAAAAAGTTTTGTCCCTTGCCTGCTGGCTTTGAATTTTGTTACCCCTTCTTGTGAATGGGTTCAGCAAAGTTTGAAATCAGTCCTCTCCTATTCAGGTCACATTCATCTTTTCTGTAAAAAAGACCACTGGGGTAGATGGAAAAAATTACGTGTTTTAACTAGGATTAACCTGAATAAACCACTTGTTCTCATAATGATTTACTACTGAGATTTTACCTGACTATTTTATTATGTAAATTATGATGTCTGCTTCTGTACAGCCTTATGTTTAATTCATTAACATGGTTTGACTGTAACTGCTGTCTGTAACCTAGAGTACCTGTCCAGCACTGAAGACTTGAGGGGTGTGATGGACAGAAATCTTTTTGCAGATGCCGTGCCTTGACAGCAAATACAGAGCTTTGGTATCCCTCTTAGAAATAGACATGATCTTTCTTTTAGCAACTATATTGTGATTTGTTGTCGTTGATGGAAGCAAGTAATAGATTCCAGATAGATTTGTTTTTTTTAAATGGCATTTTTTTTTATTGTTCGAAATGCCTGTAAAACACAAAGGACTGCCTTTGTTAGTAGAAAAAGACCCATTCCAAAGGTCTTTTCATGCTGAGCAAGTTTTGATGCAATTTTTTCCTAGGCAAACCCAAATGAAACTTGGGAATTAGGGTGATTTCAGTCTATAATTTCAGCTCAAAATTCCAAAAAGTTTGATCTTTTTCTTCTTTTTAACTTGAGCAAATTAAAATGCAACTATGAAACTGCTCTTGAATTTAACTCTCTTTGTCTAGCTGTTTTACCATCTGTCTCATATGTTACAGTATCCGTGATTCCCTGTTTTTGAATTCTAATACAAAAGATGTTTGCAGATGGTTTTATCAATTTAATCAGCTGAAGCAAAATATGAGGTTATGATCCTGTAGTAAGTGGAGAGACCTCAGACTTATAGCCATTGGAAACTCATATGTGGATGCTTAAGGAAGGAATCATGGCTATCATGAGTACAAAAGGACAGTACTAATCCTTCTGTTTCTTGGTGGGTCAAAGAGTGGAAAGCTGAGAGTTGGTACTATAGCCAATATGAAACTTATGTTTTCATTGTCCTGCCTCCCATGTTCAGGGGTAAAGAATTTGCAATTGTGAATAAGGTCCCTGAGTCCAATCAAAGTGTTTCAGCAATTGAAACTGGAATCAACAGTCAATGGCAATTGCATACTTGGAGCTGTGCCACGTACGTTTTAGTTTTCTGGGCACTTGGGATCACTTTACAGCATTACTCACAACTGCCCCTGCAGTCGCACTGTCCATTTGAAAGTGTTTCCAGGGTAGCAGATACTTTTAAACTGAATGGCAGGTCAGAATAGTTAGGGAATTGCTGTTTTAAACAACAAAAGAATAAAATTAATGGTGAAGGAAATATGGCACTTTGTGAAAATAAACATCCTGCAGACTCTGGATATGAAGTTGTTGAGAGCAGTTTACGAAAGCAGCTTTGTCACTAAAGAAGTAAAGCCTAATAATTTTTAATAGGCCTATAAAGATCTCTTATGAAATGCAGCTACTGTAAACATTTCTTCCATATTTTTCCAAGCATTTATGCAGTGTCATTAAGTGTTGTTAAAGAGACATGATTGCAAGAGCTAACTGTTTCCCTCCAAAGGAGTTGCCAGCTTATTTGGGGGGTAGCTAGAGGAAGCGGAGGGTGGACGGGGCAGGAGAAGTAAACTCCCAAGTGGAAGTAGCTGATGGATATTTTTACAAAACCTATAGATATGCAGTTATACGATAGTTTATGACTCGACATGAAGAACTGGGAGAGCTGAGGGCAGGAGGGATAGATGTGCCATCTGATCTCAACTGATTTTTAGAGGGCTTCTGAAACCAGTGGTTCTTTGAGGAGACCCAGCCCTTACCTCCTAAAATGTTTATTAAAGCCAAGTAATGAGCAAGAGAGCTAGACACAGATGAAAAAGCCTGTTCTGATTCCTCCAGCTGTCAGGTGTCCCCACAACTAGAAAGTAGTTGTTTCTGAAAAAACAATGTGGCTGTGCTAGCACTGCTCCAAAGGGATGCAGAATTGCTGAGGGCCTGTGCTGAGCCCTGGCAAGACTGTAGCATCCTTCCTGTGCCAGGGGAGAAAAGAAGTCACTAATGTGGTGCTTAATAACTGGCCTGACAGAGATTCACAGGTGGAGCAGTTGCTGTAACAATGAGAGTTGGTAGGAGATGCAAACGGACAAAACAGATCAAATAGATTGGTAAACCCAGACCAAGTTTTTGTTTATATACAACCCGATCCTGAGAAAGAATCTGATGAGTCTAGAGGTGCAGCACAATGATAATGTCCCTTCCACCCATTCCGCTTTTGCTACTTAGCATAAGTCCAGCTTAGCTCGTCAGTGCTGAACCTTGCAGGAATTCCTGCTGAGCCTGTGACAGCAATGCTGCTAAACACAAGGTGAAGTACAGAATCTGTTCTTTCCTTCCTTAGAGATCAAATGGGTCTAATGTCTTAGAGCTGGGGATTCCTAGTTTCTGTGTTGGAAACTAGGACTGGGCCCCATATTGCTACTCCTTATCACGTGTGGTCCTGTAGGTTGGTCTGTCTTTGCCTATACAAAGCATTCGGGTATTTTGCAGATGTGTTAACTTTCCTTGTGATGCAGCTTTTCTGTGGTGGGGACTGAGGGATGAGAACATGAGGATTTCTGGGAAAGTCCCAGGGAGCAGCAAGCACAGCCACCTGCGAGCTCTGCAGGCTGTGTGCTGCTGGAATAGATGGAGAAAGCCCATGTGGCTGCTCATTATTCATATTGTGGGGCCACATCCAGCCCTGGCTTAGATAAATTCCTACTTTACCTAAGTTGTATGATCCCTGTAAACCAGGATGTAAGTTTCTGCAACTAAAAGAATGAAGTATATCATGGATTTGTAGCAGAGAACTCAGTACTTTGGGGGGATTCTGGGTCCAGTACAAAATTGTTGACTTATAATGAGAAAATTTAAAGCCTAGTTCTCTACTACGATTCCGCTTTTAGGCTTAGATTGGTGGATGTAATAATCTTGAGTCACTAAAGACATGCTGCATAAAATATGACAGCCCTCAGCCCTAGCAAGATGCATTGTCTTCCAGGGATGCATGTTCTGAATATTTCCAGGTGATGACCAAATGGATATACCTGTCATAAGTAAGTAACTTTTCTTTATGCCTGCATGTTTCAGTGTCTGGACTACTCTGATGCTATTTATATTTCAAGGTCTTTGGAGCTGGATAGAAAACAAGACGACAGTTTAAAGAATTAATTTCTACTTTGGGTTTTTCTTTTTAAAGAAAATACTTCTGTAAAAATGGTAAGCCAGGCCATACAGACCCAAGTAGGAATCCTACTCCTTGGAATTGCTTTTATTATATTTTAAAAGTGAGACTATGAAAAAATAATTTATTCAAAATGCCATATTGCTTTGTACACAGCATACATAAAGGACTGTTCAACTAGTGTTCAAATATAGCTCTCCCTTGTGTGAAGCACAAAAGTGAACCAGAAAATTTGCCCACACGTGTAATGTGGTTTGAGACAGATTTTGAAAGAACAGCGTTAAGCAATAATATACACCTGGAGCTGCATGCTGAGGTGCCACCTTGGAAAAAATGTTTGATGGAAGTACAAAGCCTTGGCACCATTTTACGCATTAAAGTCTCAGTGAAGGTCCTTGGTATCGGGGTGAATTTCACTCTCATGCTTGGGGGCTTAGAAACGCCTGGATCTGTAGAAGAGAGAACAGCCATTGTTTTAATGCTCACTTGAAGGACATTCTGAATGGAAGACTAGGGGTATCTATCATTTTCTGAGTATCTCTAAATAATCTCATGATTTACATTAATATCGAGTTGTAGAGTAGCACTGCATTTCACTGTGCATGTGGCTTCCTGGTAGAGCGGCTGCCAAACCAGTTAATCAGATCTAGTGGACAAGACCCAGCTGTGAAAGGTGAAGATTTGCTCTATTTCTTCTAAATGCACCTTAAGCTTTTCTTGCCAGATATGTTTTGTAGAAAGACCTGTGAATTGATGATGATGGTTCTGGTGTGTATGAACTGTGCAGACCCATGCTGGAGAAAAATGACATCAGCTGCACAAACATAGTTTTATATTCCTTCCAGCCAACAGATAATGCTGGTTTCAGAATGGAACGCTAGTAATGCAGGGCTTGCCCTGGGTGTCTTAAATGTTAATGGATTGTTTTTCAGACAATAAATGATCTGAGGTGAAGCCTGTATAAGCATATAAAAATGATAATAAGTTGTTTAAGATGGGTTTTTCTTTGGTGAAAAATACTAAGATTCCACTTTTCTTAGACTTCCATTGCTTTGTAAAAAAATTAGTGCACTCTAATGCTCTACACATCCTGACATGTTACAGCAATTGGAAACAATTTATGTAAATTATTTTTGCATGCAGAAGTGAAACTCTGGCCCTATCCTAAGGCAGAGATATTTTTTTTTCACCTGAGAGCTTTGTATTTTCTGAAGGCTGTATTGCTGACAATCTAGAATTAAATGCTGTAACTTGAACTACGGTTTTTAAGGACTCATCCTACACAGGCTTTAAAATTCATGTCCAGAATTAGAGAAGTTATATAATTAAGTACAACTTAGCAAAAAAGATATCGAAGCTCTAAGTATGAAAAAAAAAATTAAAATCTTCAATTCTCCTTAAAACATATTTAATCTCCCACATTTCAGTTAGTCACTCAACTCTAACCCTCTGCCATGATTATTTCTCTCTTATTTAGAGTTTAAATATTATATTATGCTCAGTTTTTCTCTGTTGTAGTTTTGGTTGGCCTTTGGGGTACAGTAAAAACATTGTATGTGTCTGCTGAAAAACTAGCTGCATCTGCACTTCATTTGCTAAGACTCATGCTTTTGTAAATTAAATATCTGAGTTTTAAGGGAAATCTGAATCAGGTAGGAAATAATTCCTTTGTTTAGTTTCCACATGAATCGATTCTCTGACTGTTATAGATAAGCAAGTGCTGTAGATGCAGGCAGGGGGAGCCTAAGGTTCACAATCCAGTTCTGTTTGTTGCATCACTTCACTTTTCTGGAGTGTTGCTTTAGGTGGAGTGTGGGGCTGCTGCTGTTACCAGTGAGTCAGATGAGTTGTTAGGTGCAGCTGTGACCCAGGTCCTCCTGCTTTCATTGCTTATTTTTCCCTAAAAGCTATAAGGAGCAGGAAAAAAAAGAGAACCCAGTCCTTCCAGTGCCCTGGAGATCAGTGGGGATGGTGACATTGGGGTATAGCTTTTTGGGTTCGTCCCAGGCTGGAAGCAGGTGGCATTTCCACTCTCCGCATGCTGTGCCTCCAGCCCATCCGCTGAAGTCAAAGCACTATGTGGGTGTTTGTGCTGTACCCCATGTGACTGGTAGGAATAACGGCTTCCTTCTACTCCTCTCTCTGTGGCAGAGTGGCTGGGTAAAAGCAGTGCCATGATTTGTCTGCCAGGAGGCCCTGCACAGCCAGCAAATCAGCCACTTGCCACCATCCACAGGCATTAGTCAAAGCAGGAGGGACCCCCTCACACCCAGTGTCACTCCTGGGGGACCATGTGTGGCGAAGTCTTTGGTTGCAGGCTCTCCTATTTTGGCTTTTGTCTGATTTTTCTCATGGTTTATAAAGTACAGTTATGGGTTGAGAATACCTGCTTTTTTCCCTTAAGAGTTGATAATTGTGCTGTTTTATAACATCAGCTAGCTACATATCTGCCACTTCCAGCCCAAACGCAGGCACCTCTCATGTTTCAAACAAATGTCTTTGTGGTATACACATGAAGCATGAGGCTTTTGCTGGATTTCATTCTGCTGAGGTGTGTTTGTAAGAGAGAGCAAGCACGAACAGAGGGGAGCTGGTTGCGCCAGAGATGCAATGGTAGAACAAGCGTGGTAGCATGGACACCAGGAAGGGGAATACTGGGGTGAGGAACCGTGGGAGTGCCATGGGGAAGGCTTCAGAGGCGGCAGAGACAGAGCTAAATAACAGTTAATTATGGAAGTATTTGGCATCGTCACAGCTCCTCTTCCAAATGGAAGCAAGCTCTGAACTTCTTTTTCCCCAGTGGCCCAAAAGGCATAATGCAAGCTAAACCTCTTTCAGACACTTTGGCTAAGAACACAATTGCCAGGCTTCTTTATTATAATAATTTATGCTGCAATGTAATTCCTAAAGTAACAGTAATAATAATTCAGACGGTGACGGATTCTTAATTAAAATCACTATTGAAGACTTCAGCTTTTAGCTGCTTCACTCTTCCTACTATCGATACATGTTGGAGTGCAACAGTCTGTGAAGATAAAGGTAAAATAGCCTGGTGACAGCTATGAGAGCTGAATATACCCAGGATCTCTCAGGTACTAGAGAGCTAACTAGGAAAACAGTAAGCATTTCTATCAAGTTTTTGCGTTGATTTTATTGAGTTTAAGGACATTTTTGAAGTATGGGAACAGCTAAATAACCAAGAAAAATTCACAGCCTGATCTAAGTCCTGGAAAGATTAGCTTCTAGACCAGTACTGAAAATAAGGAATATTGAGCAGAAGGGGAAACTGGCAAGTGTGGAAAAAAATTCAAGAGGGACTGCAGTTGGCTCTTCACTGAAGTCATAATAGTTACCAACACAATTCAACTCTAGACTCTCTTCTGGAAGGGTTGTAAACTCTCACCCTTAATTGGAAGCAGCATCTCAATTGGAGGGTGGGATAGAAAGGAAACCTGCCTCTCTAAATGTTTACCCACCATTACCTGCTCTAGAGCATTTTGTTCCTTTTTAGGACACAGTAAGAAAAAGGCTGAAATGGACCATTAGCTTGACTTGCATGGCAATTCCCCTTTGCCCTGTGTAAATTAGGAATTCAAACAGTCACGTGAACTGTTTCAGTCCACTGAGGTAGCAAGTTCCTTGTTGCTTTTTTTTACTCTAAAATTAATTTCAGACACAAGCAGACTGATAAACAGATGATGATCAATAACTGAGTCAATCCGAGAAAGCTCTGGGCTACATCTACCACAGTAGGTGTAACAACAAATGCAGGCTAATTCCTTCCTATATCAGGGTGGACTATCTAATTATTTCAACCTTCTGAGACATCTGTTTGCTTAGTTCTGCTATGTAGGATTTCTTGTTGGGGGAAAGAGTCGCGTTCACTAACTTCTTAGGCTGAGACTTGAAGCAATGTAGCACAAAGTGTGTTATGTAAGAACATACACATTTAGCAATAGGAATCACTTTTATTCAGTTTTTCCTTAAGATTAAAAATAAATGTTTTCTTAGGCATGTAAAAATATAGACTTTATCATCTGAGTGTGCTCATTAACTTAGCTAAAAGATGTCCGTTGAAGCCTTGTCTTCAATTCATGATACAGTATTCTCGTATATATATATAAAAAGCTTTTTTACTCTTTTTTATGTTAGTCAACAAAGGTCAAATAAAGGTTAAATAAGTTGGGAGGGAAGGGTCTTTACACCCCTGTATATTCCCTTCTTTAGGAAGTGTTTCAGTTTACACTTTTAATAGGAAATTTGAAGAGCAGAATCTTTTCTTGTGCTGGAGATCCATCAGTGACCTCAGTAATTATGATATTTGAGGTCTTCTCAGGAAAAGTTTTTTCCATCACTCTGGTGTCAGGCATGGTGTTGCTCATTAATAATAGCAAGTATTACAGGTAGATGTAAATAAAAACCATTCTTTAATTTTCAAAGGTATCAAGGTGTTCTCTCCATCTCTCTCTTATATGCAAGTCCACATTTATACATGTAATTTAAGTTCTCCTGGAATTCAAAAAAACACATTAAAGTATGATTTTTGTGTGAAACAAGCATTCTAATTTTTAAAAAAACTCTACTGCAGTAAGTAAGAATGAGGATGATGCTACATGCAGTTCAGACTCTAATATCTTTGCATCCTTCATGGTACTTAATGTGTTTTCCAGAGATCTCTGTGTAGTAACAGAGAAGTAAGTGTAGATATGTTGGCTTTTTTTTTTTTTTTTGTAATTTAGGCTGATATAAAGTGTTTCTAGGTAACTTTAACTCGCTGATATGCAAACAGGCAAAATTCTTTCTCAAGCCGACATCAAAGCTAACACTGGATCAAAAATGTTTAATGAAAAAACTCATGGGTAAACTATTAAAAATGTAACAAAGTGGTCAGTGTCTGGTAAAGTTAAAGGATAGCTAATAACATTCACATGCAATGTAAAGCTGTTTACTTGAGGGAAATATAAACCTATCAAATTGAAGTTGCCGTGAAAGTGCATGAATTCTTTTTGTAGATGAGAGACATTCTTGTTTGAACATAGATAAATATTAATGGGAGGACTTCATTTGGGGGGAGAAATTTGCTATTAATAACATTATATCCATTCAAGATATAACAGGCTTCTACTTGTCTATTTCAGTCAAGTCTGTGTCCTGTGAGAAAGTGAATATTCACAGGTGTCTTTTAAGGAGCTCTACAGTATCACCTAAACAAAGAGATCTCTCTTGGGTTTTGTTGTGGGTTTTGGGGGGTTTTTAATAAATAAAATCAAGGGTGTTTCACTCTTCTTTTGTCTCTTTTGAGGTTAAGAGTAAAATTTTTTTACCTCTTATCTGAGTAGCTTTCATCTCCATTTCACTAAACAGAGATATATTTGTCTAATACCTCAAGTCTTAGGGGAAAAATCGGTGGGGGGGGGAAGGAAAAATATGTTGAATGCTTATGTCCAGATCAAGTTAGTGATATTTCATGTGATGGAAGTAGGAAGAAAAAGGGAATATGTGAACATCTGTAGAACATCTGGTAGAGACTGATCTTAATTGCTGGTGATTTTCTATAGATGCTTTTCATATTATGTTTTTAAAAGAGACCTCCTCAACTCTGATTTCATTCTTTATGTACAAAGTACTTGTACAGTGATTTAAATGTGCAGTTGATGGGTACTGTCTTAGCACTGCACAGTATTCCATTTGATCCAGTAATTGGGGTACAGTCAATCCACTGCAACCTGCCTGAAGTTCATCCCTGAACCATATTGTTCTTTGAGAGATTTTTTAGAAGAGCTTGCTTGCTTTTATTTGTGAATTTTGTGAAAATGTAGGTTTGTAACATCTTTCAGGTCTCTAGCACTATAAAATATTTGTGAAATTGGTCAGTAAATTCAAAAACTTTTGAAGAGATTTGTTGATATACACAAAGTGTTTGTCAAAGCTTAAGCTTTGATTTCTTAGGGAAAACTAGCACTGTGTGACACGGTTAAAACAGGTATAAGTGCTTCAAGAATTGCCAGATGCTTAGATCATGACAAATATTTGTAAATGAGGAATCAATGAGTGGTCGTTTTAGTGGATTAGTATCAAAGTTAATCTTATTCAGCATTTTTATAGATAATTGTGAATTAAATATAAAACTGTCCATGATAAAATTTGCAGATGACCCAAGACTGAGAACACTTGCAGATGCTGCTCACTGGTTAGGCCAGTCCCCTTGGGCTACAGCACAACCAAATTCAAAATTACACACCCAGGAACAAGCAGTGAGATTTTACTTGCAGAGTAGGGATTATATTCTGCAATGCTCTAACTCTGAAATGAGGTAAGGGAATCTTCAGCGCCAGGAACCTGCCTGTAACACATTTAGAGACATGGAGGGTGTGTGTGTGTGTGTAGATGGCTTGTGGGCCCCGGCAAAAAATACAGTGGAGGAGAGAACTGGAAAGCTGGGAGGTGCCAGGAACCCTCCGCAGGACAGCATGTCTGGGGAGGGGAATCTTAATCAAGCCAGAGCTATCAGTCTTTCTTGCTCCTCTTGATGAGGAGGAACATCCTCATATCTAAGGATGATGTTGCTCAGAGGATTTCTAATCAGTTCCTGGGTAAATAAAATAAGGAGGAGCATCTTGTTTTCATCCTTAGGTATGATCTAGCCCTAAGTTTTTACCACAGATACACAGTTACTAGACTACTGCTGCACCAGTGTTATTTCCAAAGAATTGAAAAGAAATAAAACCATATATATTGAAGGAACAGATAAAAGATGCCAAATTAGGTGGGAAGAGCTGATTTTGTCTAATCAGATAAAGAGCTGGATTAACACTCCCGCAGTTGAATATTGTGTGCAGATTTCACTGAATTCCCTCCAGGTCTTTTGATGAGAGACTATACCATAGTGACTATACCATAGTGACTCTTTCACGGGCACCCCCTTGCCGTGGGGAAAGAGCTTGCGTGCCCTTGTGAAGTTGAGAGCTATGCTGGTGGTGGCATATGCCTCCGGTAGGGTCTCCCAAGCCAGACAGGTCTCAACTGAAGGGTCAGACAAAGTGTGTCCACGGGCAGGATGGGCTCACTAGCCTTCGGGCAACCATCCTAGGAGAAGGACAACTCTAACTCCAAACCTGGGCAGATGGAGCTCGTTTAGCCCTGTAAGGCCATCCATCTAAGAGAAGGATACTCTAACCAAACCTACGACCTGAGGACTTCGCTGTCACCGTCCAAGCTCACTACGCCCTGGCAGATGAACCTCGGGTGTAAAGGGTGGGGCCAGTCTCGCGCACGCTGCGCCTCACCTAAAAAATCCACCGCGCAGGCTTGAAGGGTGTACTCACGTTTAAAGCCCTTCCCAAATCTTCGTCCGCGAAGCCAAGCCATGATGATGGTGATACCATAGTGACAAATGCTGGGGCTGTACTCTGAAAGGAGCAGCACAACAGAATTCACATTTTATGGTTCTATAACAAACCTATTAACTTGTAGCAGCCAATGTGTTAAATGTTTTATCTCATTCAGAGCCAAAATACTGAGTGGATGTTACAGATGGTGATACGCAGGTTTTTGGAAAGATGATGAATGCCTCCAGCCCTAGCTGCAAATGGCTAACTAATTAATTATTGTACGGTGAGTTCTTGAAAATGATACAGTGGAAATTTACAGAATTAGCTTTGAATATTTTTATTCAAGAAACGGTAGCTTTTAAGCAGAATATTTATTCATGGGAGGAAATTCACCTCTACCTACAGAACAACTACAGAATCTCTGCAGTATGTGAGCTGCCTTCAAAGTAGTGGTTAAATACTGAAGGGGATTTGTGGCTGATTCCATCGGCCTGTGGACAATTCTGAAATTCACTTCTAAGGTGAAATTCTTGGTGAGTCTGTGCACATGATTGCAAACTGCCAGCCCCTGTGCTTTGCCCAGGCAGGTTCTATACCAAGCCAGATTGTTCTGCAGGTGACCAGATTAGTGGTAGAAAAGGGATGACTCTGTTCTTTAGGCAGGCAAAGCATCCAAAGAGAAGAGACAAAGGTCAGGGAAATAATTTAAATTTTGCCTTGCTTAGCAATATAGGTATTTAAAAAAAAAAAAATCTATATAGCCAAATCCATCAGCCAGAGCCATAGGCCATAAGGTTAAAGTATAAACTATGTCAATATTAACTACTGTTAATGGAAATGCAGATTGCTGGAGCAAAGAAGCAGAAGATGCACAGGCGAGAAGTGGGACCAATGAGAGAGCCAGCAATGGGGTGTGGGGTGGGGAGAGAGACAGAATATGGCTGCTGTGGTGGCCAAAATGGGGCTGGGAAACAGGACTTGGTGTAATTGTCTTGTAAATACGAAAAAAAAGAAAAAGGCACTGAGAAAATACCACCTTCATCACTATCTTTCTCTCCTTACTGAATCCCTGTGGAGGCTAAAGTAGTCCAGCAATAATAACAGTGACTGAAACAGAACAGTAACCAAAGACCCAGTGCTGAAGCTAATCTGGAGATGAAGAGCGGCTGTTTACTCTTGGTGAAGAATGCGGAGGCTGCTTTCTGAAATGCCAAGGCTGCCTCCTTCTGAGAAAGTGCATTGGGTTTGCACGTACCATTACAGACAGTGAGGGCTTGTTTGCGTTTGCTGAAAGTGTATTTTATTAGTCTGGTTGCTTTTCATAATGGAAACAAATATTTTGAAGTGGTTAATTTATGAGAATAAATATTATTCAGCAGGTTCCTAAACTCCCCAAGGTAAATAATACAGACATGGTAAAGGCCAGCTCTGTTATATTAATAATTGATGTCTGGCTTTCTCCTAGCTCAACTGTAATCTATTCATTCTGCTTTGCAAAAGTGCAATTAGAGCCGAATTATAGTAATCAATAGAGCAGCAGCATTTAGAACCAGAGAACATAAATAGAGGGAAATTTTGCACATAGGAAGTTTTTTGAGGTATATTGCAAAAACTGCCTTAATTAGTTGGAATTTAAAATTATCACAAAGGAGATTAAATTATAATTGATATAGACATTTTCAGAGGTTCTCTTTTTAATCAAAACCAAGTCCTAACAATTTGACTGAAATTATTTCCTTTCCTTTTAGTTATGTCTCCTAGTCAGTCCATACACTAGTGATGGGGCTGGGAAAACGCAGCTCTCATGTACTTGTCCAAACATCTACAGTTTGTAGGCAGGTGAAAGGAATAGAGAGGGATGTGATGGGAAGCAGATCCTTAATTTGGAAGACTGAGTAGCAGATCTGGGAGGCTGTAAAAATGAGCAGTGTTAATGGACAACTTGAAGAGGAACAGGAAAACTCACTTGTGCTGCAGCCAAGGGAAACAGAATCTGGTGAGGGGGAAGAAAAAAAACCCAACAAAAAAACCCACCACTCCCAATATTCTGTAAGGTTTTGATAACCATCCTGATTGTAGAGACTATTGCAGAGAGAAATGTTGATAGTGCCCAGACTTTGGTGCAGAAAGAAGCAATAGCGAAGGCAAAGCCTTGGAAGCACTGTGTTTCAGTAATGAAAGTAAAGGAGTTAAGTACTGAGATGAGATGGGCTACTACTACTACTGAGATGGGCTACTACTACTATGGAGCTGTTCTGTAAAGCTTGTTTACTTGTTGAAGGTCATGCTGAAAAACTTGTTTGAGTATCTCTGTGACTTAGGTAGACTGTGGGGGGGGTTTTGTTCCTGTGGGACTTAGGCATCTTAAACAAAAGCTGGATGATGTTCTGCATCCTCTGTCTCTTCCTCCTTCCTTTCATGCCAGTGTGTTAGTTTGGAATACCCTTCTGCAGTGTTCAGGAAACCCTTTCTGGACCTCATGTATTTCATGGGGCTGGCAAGAACAGCTTGCATTAGGTTTATTTCTGCATTTTAGTGTTCAGTTTGGTTGAATCGGGTGCAAAGCCTCTGGTACAGTGTTATCTTCCCCTAATATTTCACTTACTCAAGATTAAGGGCTCTCTGGAACTGAGCTGAGGCCTGACTCTGGATGCTGGTTCTTGCCAAAAGCTAGCTTTTGTCCCCATTGCTGGAGAGAAGCTGCTTTGGCAGCACAGGACACTGGACGACACTCGTCTCCGTGCAGAGGAGCTGTACAGGGGGACAAACTGCCAGTAGAGGCTGATTTGCAGGGTATGGTGAGCTGGATCCAGAACTGGGAGGAGTCACTGGGAGACTGTCAATGTAAAAGTGCAGTACTAAGTGGTTGTTAATATTAATTATCACCATCATATTCTCCTTCCCTAGAGCATTTTGATGTTTGAGGTGAAACTAAGTGCTTTCAGTCATCTAGGAAGTGTGTAATGACTCAATAATGTATTCCCTGTTGTGACTTTTGGACTTTATGCAATGGCAATAAAAGTATAAAATGTGTTTAATTAAAGGAAGAGGCTGATTTTATTGAACAAATGTACCAAATAAATAATGAAAAGTAGGACCATTAACATATTGGTATAACTTCTCAATCACAACCTTCATTTTCCTATAGAAATTTAAAACCAAAACATCTGTTAATTAACACAATTAATTTTTATTAATGCAATTAGTTTTTATTTTCCTGGTGGCAATAAATAGGAGTAACCGACTAGATGGGAGAAAGGTGCTATTTAAATCAAAATGGAAGGGAGAGGCTTTCTTGGTTAGAGCTTTGCACACTTGAACAAGGAAATGAAATAATTAAAGCACTGTTTAAAACAGTATATTTGCCTGGGAAGCATAGCTTGTCCCGGTGTAATGCCTGCATTGCTCTGTATGTGCGTTAGGTTTTAATAAGGCCTCCATCTTCCTCATGAGGCATATTGTCTTTTAATGCAACCCTCTCTAATAAGCCTATCCTGACAGTTGTTGTGCAATACTGATTGCTTTCGGGGAGTAGCATATCCTGTAATTATTTTCCTCTCCTATCATGGTATATATACCTCAGATTCCCTGTACATAGAAATGCACCTTCATACAGTATTATAATGTGCCTTTTATTTACATTGTTTTATCAGCATAATGAAACGATCCCCTTCCTCCACGTCGCGGAGTAGCAAATGCCTATTGATTTATTGCTGTACCTTTTTATGTTGGCTTATCAGAAACGTGTTTCTGATGCATTAGCAAACCCCTGAAGTGCTTCTGGTAATAGGAAAAAGTGCCTGGGTGGCTGTAAATGTGGGAAAGAGGGTTTACAGTTTTATAAAATTTACAGCAGAAAATTCTACTTACACCGCGATCGCAGTGTGCTCAGCCAGGCTATCTTACAGCTAACATTCTCCACAGGACGACTGCTCGCAGGAGAATTGAGTTTCTCTTCAGCCCTGGACTGCTGCCCTTGGCAGCATTTCCCAAACGTAGGCAGCAGTGCCCACATTTTCTCACTTTGTTTACCCTGCATTGAAACAATTTCTGTTGATATGAAGAGGCAGAAGCTGCTAGATGTAAATCCTACCCTGGAAAAAATCAGACGCTATAGCTGGGCATCAGTTTAAAGACTTTTCCAGAAGCTACATCAATTTAGGGTTAGGAAACCATTTAGATGATGTAGCCCACCTACATACTTCCAGGTATGTGCTGTCTGGGAGGAGGGGAAGCAAGCAAATCAACAAGTCAGTCCTACAATAAATCTCTTCTGATTGAACTTGAGCACAGCCCAGTGTGCTACAGAAGAATGAATAAACTGATGATAATAACAGAAGCTGATTACATTGTGATGGGCAATAGCAGCAAATAGGCCTTATCTTGCACTGCGAAATAGAAACTCATAGCTAAACAAATAAGCCTAGATTCCCAGAGAGAGCGTTTTCAGCAATCTATGGGCAATGACCCTCAAAATTGTGTATTCAAAAAAATAATTATTTTCAGAAGTGCAGCATTGGCCCTTAGCGCAGCTGAGAATAAGGTATTTGTGTTGCTCAATTGCACATGCAACCTATCATCAAATTTTCATCCCATTGAGAAATGCTGATGTTCATAACTGGATGCAGATCAGGACCTGGGCACATATTAGCATGTATACTTTCTGCTCTTGCTTTGACCATTTACTCTCCCTTCTTCCTCTTCATTCAGATAAACAATGCCTTTTTAAAATCAAGAGAGGAGAATTTCAAACTGCTGAAAATGGAGCAGGGTCTTAACCCTTTGAGGACTTACCTGAATAAGCTGTACTCCCATAGGTGTACTTAGTGTGCTCCGTTTGCTGTACGTGGCAGATGGAGAACAAGCTGGTCTTGCTTTTTCACACAATCCCCAAATTTTTAACATGCATGCACGCTTTTCTACCACTGGAAAAAAAATTGACAAATATTTGTTTATTTTTGTAGAAGTACAAATATACGTGTAAAAAGCCAAGGTGATATCACTTTTGAGCTCCCCAAATGCGTTATTTCAGCCCGAGTTAATGAAGCATTTGGGCGGGTACTTCACTTTCAGTGATGTTTAGATTATACTGAGTTGTTACTTTACTGCCTGGTGATTTAAAGAGGCTTAAGTCTGTGCTTAAAATTAAGCATGTTGTGATTTCTTTTTCCTCATAGGGAATTACTATCTATCATTATGCTGACTATATTTGTCCTACAAGACCTTAAAAACTTACCTTTTTTGTGTATCCTATTCAGAAGCTCACTGAACTCATGAATTCAACTTACAGTGAGTGCTTTCTTCCAGTAACGTAGGACAATTAGTGGTGAAACCCATCGCTTTTTAATATGCCCCAAACCACCAGAACAGGGCAGTTTGCAGATCATGCTTAAGCATGCGTGTAATCCATTGAGTAGGCATTCCCTGTGTGTGTTACTGAGGTAAACATCCTTAGAGCACAGTGAATATCACACAAGAAAGCAAAGTAAATGGACAGTTTTAGAACTACATTAGCTGCTAAGAGGCTGGGAGACTGTAGGAGAAAAAGGGCAACATAAATCTCAGGAGGATGATGAGATTCTGTCTCTCTTCCTCCACGTGCTCCTGACTGGGTGCATTGTACCCTTTTGTCCCCACCTGCGAAAAGCAACTGCATCAAGGTGGTTGGATAAGCATGGATACACAAGGAAGGGAAGCTCTCCTAGACCCTGACTAAGAATCAGTCCAGACACTGATCAGAAGCCATTGTTTTAGAGACAATAAAATAATTCCATACATATGAGCAAGTATCACCCCCTTTCTCTACAGACGTTTCACTAGAAACATTTCAGCTACAAAATCGTGAAATAATAAATTTTCTAGTTAAAAATATGCTATCGGTATCCATACAGCAGTTGAGCTTGGGTATTCCTTCACCCATTTGTAGTAAAATGCTGAAAAACTACCCTAAGTGAGAAGATTGTTATTCATTGGTATCTGAAGAAGTGAAATAATTTATTCTAGCTGCATATAATGTTCTTGAAAAGTTATTAAAAAATTGAAATAACTCCCAAGAATGTTTTACAACCCTATCAGAAGAAAACATCAAAGAGCACTAATTCCAACATTATGCTTGCATAAATCTCCGTCAAATATTAGTATTGCAATGGATTTTTGCATCCTTTAAAATTATTTTGAAATATTACCAAGAAATAAAGCAAATTATGCAGCCAACTCTATTGTTGCTGCAATAATAATAATTACTGATGGCTGTCAAAGGTACCTGTCGACTCTAAAATCTCAAGACAAATCTTTCTCCTTGTAAAGAATGCTAGTAAATAATTGTTGCTGGACTGCTGGCTTATTTTGTACCAGTAAAGCTCATCGAAATCTCCCTCTTATTAAGGATGCTTCATTAATTACTGCTTAGCAGTGCATACTTATCTTTGTGACCACAGATTTAGTAGATGGTGATTTTGTTTACCCCACGATAAAGGTTCATTGAAGGATTAGTCATGGAGTAGCCACGTGGAGTACCTTAGGACTCTTAAAACTGGGAGCAGGAGTTGTGTAATGTTTTGATTTGACTGTGTTCATTGATTCAAGCTGACCATTTTTTGAAACTCAAACTCAGAAATCAGTTGAGCCAGCTTCCAACTAACAGTGCATATATTTAATTAAGGGGGAAGAAAGAGGAGAGCGGTCTTGTGAAATCTGAGGTAAAGTAAGTCTGACTTCAGTGCTGCATTTTGCTGTCCTGCTCTTGTGCAGCAGCATTTTTTAACATTAGTTCCTGTTTGTCAAAGCTGATCATTATACTTCAGATTTCCCCGTCAGTTTGTTTAGAACTGTTGTCTTCCAGGCAAACACTTTCTGTCTTTTATTCATATTTTAGGAAAACACAAGATACAAGATAATTATTAAAGAGAAAGTTATGTCCGATATGCATATGGAGTTATCAGCTTATTAAATTCATCTTATTGTGTATAACAGTAAATATATAAACTTAGATCTCTCAAGACACACAGAAATATATGGATTTTTAAAATTTAAAACTGCATTATAAAATTCTAAGCAAGCAGTGTATATTTACCATAAAGCAATTAAATATCTTGGTTTGTTTATTCTAAAATTAACTTGGCACATTAATTTAGCATGAAAAGAGTGATTTAATGAAATCTTCAGAGAATTAGTATCTGCCCTTTGAATAGGTTATCTAAAATGCTATTTTACTATGCAAAGCTATGTAAAATAAATTGCATTCAAGTAGCGGTTCAGAAAGTAGCTTATCGTAACCTGATGTTAATAAAGAAATGACAGAAAAGATCTGGGGATCACTGCTTTGCTTTCAAGATAGGAAAAATTAAGCAGAAATAGTATTTCATTTGAAAATAGCTAATTTGACATGGAGATAATTATCTTGGTACTTTGAAATGTGATTAACTCTAATTATAGTCAGAAAAAAAAAACCTCCAGGGAACAATGAAAACAAAATACAAATGTGGCAGCATGAGTGCAGACTGTCACGTGTGTGATTCATGTGACATAGCAGGTCTGATTTTTTTTTTCAAGAGAGCGTCAATCCTCTTGTAAAAATATGCAACCATGTCCTCAAGCTGGAAATTCCTATTTGCACACATTCACCCCTCAGTATGAGCACCACAAGCAGTGCTTGTGTCAAACAGCTTCTCTAACTGTACGAATGGGTGTGCATGAACAGGCGTGCGCACCTACGCACAAGCTATAGCTGGCACCCAGCTTAAAATAAATCCAGAATATTCTGATTTTGTCCATGGATAATCACACTGTGGGGCTAGCAAGGTCAGTGTGTCGATTCCAGCAAAAGGATGCAGAAAGGATATGCGAGCAAGTTAGTGAACGTTTTTCCTTTTTCCAAATAAAGAAAACCACTGTTCTCCCAATTTCATTTGGTAATTCATTTGAAATATGAGGACTGGTAATGTTAAATAGCTAATATTGTACACAGATGGAAGTTGTCTTCAGTGTTTGGCTTTCTTTAAATTTTAAATATTGCTTCCTCCACTGCTTGTTTTCTGACAGTGATATCCAGAAGCTATTCCTTATACGGTGCTGGGTTTTGGTTTTGCTTTAGTTTTATTTTTTAAGCATTTCCCAGTATTTGTCATAAACCAAAGACTTAAACCAGGGATAATTTTCCTCAGCTGAGGTAACAGATAGGTGCAAAAGTACATGCTAAGGAGAGAAACCAATGTGGATTTTTTTAGCATCTTACTGAAGGCGGTTTCTCAGAACTGATCAGGGAGAGGAAGTCTGGAAGTCTGGCTGTCATTGTCCACTTCGGCATTGCTCACACAGATACGTGTGGCCTTCCAGTTAGGCAAATGCTCTCATGTTCTTGTTTTATGGAAAATAGTAAATAGGATTATGGTTTTATAATTAGTGCATTATACAAAGTTCTGTACCTATTTCCAAAGGATCAGACCATTCTAACTGTTCATTATAAAACATTGGACAATAAATGAATTGTTAGTGGTTTGTGTTATTGTCAGTTTAGCTTTCCTATCGGACTAGCATTTGAACAGGCAATGGTGTGCTTTCGGTTACACTTTAGCCCGTTATTTCAATTACAATTTAGATTGATTTCCTTGAACAATTGTGTTCTTTAAGTTATTTTATCGGTTTGGGGTTTTTTGTTTGATTTTTTTTTTTTTTTAAAATGGAGTTGGTTAAGGCTTTTTTTGTACATAATTTATTGACTGATGTGTTTGTAAATAATAATGTAGAATATTGCTGCTAGGCTCTGACCAGCTTGGATTAACTCATTGCAATCTGTTGGAGCTGATGGGGAGTCAGGAAGTCTAAATCATTGCACTGGGAAGCAAATTACAACTCCAAGTCTGGGTTCAAGGCTCACCACTTTGTGATGGTGGATACCTTAGTATTTGAAGCTTAAGCCAGTTTCTGGGGGGAACTTGGCTTTCTAGTGTGAAGTTTCCAGACATCTTACATCCCAGCTTGATACCTGGCAGTTTAGAAACTGAAATTGTTGAGAAAGTCATCAATAATTCCACAGCAGTTTTGAAATTAATAGGGAACAAAATTGTGGGTTAGGAATAGCGTTTCTTCTTTAGTGAAACTATTTCTGTTGTTTAGTTCAGTTGAGCTGAGTGTACACAAACGACAGAATTTCCTAGATCATCTCTGCAGGGTTAGGCTGCTTCACAGTGCTACGAATGAAAAGCACAAAAAGAATCTTAAGAGCTTTTTTTCTGTTAAATTGATATCATTGTTTCTGGGTGCAAAGAAAACACATGTCATTTTAAAATTGCAGTTGTTTGCATATGGCAAAATCATGGTAAATGCAAACAGATTAATTAGGTAGAGATTGTTACCTGACTTTTTATTCCTCTTTAACTTTACATAGTTGTACTTAACTGAGACCTCTCTCTCAAAACTGCTCTAGTTTATATAACTGAGCTTACCATCTCGATGTTCTCATTAAAGCATAGGAACAATCTCATTTGCCCTTTTTTTTTCTTTTAGTAATATAAGCAACATCTTTTCTTGTTTAGTCTTAATTTTAATCAAAAAAGGAAAAAATCTGGTAGCATAGAAAAGAATTTGACATTGCAATAGCTGGGAGTAAAACGTATGCTGTAAAAAGTGTAAAGCAAAAGATTTGTACCTAAATCCAGGGAAGATCTGAATATTCTGGATAGAAGAGGGGCTGTCTAAATGACCCTGACAGTTCCTCTAGTACTGTAACAACAGCCTAGTATCCTCCTGCCCTTGGGCTGCATGTTCTCTGGGCTGTATGGAGCGCTCGTGAGTGTGCATAACTAACTTAAATTGCCACGTGCTCATACAGCAATAGCCTTTCACCTTTTTATTATGTTCTACACGGTGTCACTTGTATCTTCTGACATACCGCACAGTGACAACTTTTTAAAGTTTCCCATGAGAACCCTACAGAAGTTTAGTGAAGGAGATAAATCATGTGCCACCATGGTATTGGGGAGCTGCACGCTGAAAATTCTCCAGGGCAGGGAAAAGTCTTTTTATTTTAATTACTGCTTAAAGTTCCTTAGACAAGCTGATACATAATAATCATGTTCACTGGCTTTCCTGTTTTGTGGTTAATATAGCATGGAAAAATTTATTGCTCTAGTTACCCAGTTTTCAGGGCAATGGAGGTCTTTGCCTGTCTCCCTCATTAGCTTCCATTTCACATTACCTCGCTTCTTTTTCTGGATACTGGCACACTTCCATCCAGCACAGCCCCACGGCTTCTTTCCAAGTCTCTAAGGCCACGTGCTTCCTGCCACAGGGCTGACGTGGAGCAGCAAGGAACCCTGTGCCTCCCTTGTCAGCTCCCCTCCAGCATGAAACCCACCCACTGTGCTTAAGAGGGCAGCTGAGGCTGTCACATCAACTGCCTTTAAAAATCATCTGTATAGGTACTGTTGGTTTCATCCTCTTGTTTTCTGTAACAAATTCTTTTAAAATTTTCTTTGAGAGCAAATCCAGTTGAGGATTTGCAGGCGAGATGATGATCCCAGAGCTGAGTGTTGGCAGAGACTGAGTACAAAGAGAGCAACGCGCTGTGCTGTGTACATAAACCGTGATGCAACTACAAAAAAGCACCAAGCCCCTCGGTTACATCCTCATAATTCATATTCTGTCTATGAACCAGGGAAGAGGATGCTGTGTTTCCAACCTACTTTGTTATTCTCTTCAGTAAGTCTAATATTTGCAGAAATGCTCAATTAGAGATAAATCTTTCCCAATTCCTTTCGATTTCATTGTTGTAGTGTTAATCATGATGAATTCTTTCAGTATTTAAGAAAATCAATTGTCAATTAGCTTTTATGGGGAATTATACATTGTTGTTAGTCATCACTTGGGCATTATGGCTTTATTTGACAACTACATTATTAACACATAACAGTAATTTGCTTTTATTGAAATCTATCAAAAAGCCAACAGAAGTTTCAAAAATAAAGTGAGCTTTGGAATTATAATTAGGGCACGTTTTATTAGGAATTGTTTTATAATGCAGTGTTACTGTCCAGAATTAATCATTTTCTGTGAAGTAAATTTAATTAATATCTTATTTACAGGAACCCAGATAACTTACCTTTTTTTATCAATGCTTGAAGAATAATTACTGTATTAAGAAGTTTTAAATAAGATGATAGTAATTCTGCCGTAAATAGTCTTGATTAAATAATGAATGGTTTAAAAAAATACTTTATTTTCAAAACACTGGACCAGTTCCTACAAATTTGTCTTACCAGATGAAGTCATGTTCCCACTTAACCTGGAGGTTGGTGCTGTACCATGGGAATGGTCCAAATTTTACCCAATCATTTTCATAAGCAACTTCTATAATACATTGACCTAACTTAGCTAATTCTGTAATGAAATGGTGCACCAATATATAACATTAGCAACAAATGTTATTAAGCAAATGAGTGCATTATTTTCTAGCTACTTTGATTAAAGGCTACATGTTGGCTGTAGTTGTGACAGCCTCTGTTTAAAAAGGAGTACTTTTAAGACATTAAACCATGATGGATGCAAGTTAAAATTTGGAAAAATTCAGAGAACTTTGTGATGTTTCGGATACTACTACCTCTGGTACTTGGGATAGCAGGGATCGGAATGTGAGCTAAAGAGCATGGTAAAAATGAATTGATGCAAACCCACATATCATGCTGATATTCTTCCTAGTTGTGAAGTATATCAAACACCATCCTCATCTTGCCCAGAGATATTTATTGACCATAGCTTTCATTACAGAGCAGCCAAGTACCAATAAGCTAAAATATATGCAAGTGTTAAAAGTCTATATTCAAGTTTTAAACCTTTTTGCTTATGAGGAATGTTCTTACTGGCCTTTTCCTGTCTCATTTGGGAGATGAAATGTGAGCTATATATTTGCTCTGGAATTGGCTTGGCTCTAAGGGAGCCATTACAGTTGCTATTCAAACCTCTGGATTCGGTGTATCTCAGAATTATTGTTGTTCTTCTAGTCAGTGGAGTATTTTAGTGTAGGAGCTGCAGTGTGAAATCAGTCTGTATAAACCTTGGCTCTATAAACATTTTTATGCTGAAATCTTCTCTACTGTAATAATAACAACAGCAGCATTACTGGTAACTGTCACCCACTATATATAGGGCACTTTATTCAAAGAGCTCTAAATAAATCTGTAGAAGTCTGCTGCTTCATCACAGATATCATAAAATGAAGGGCAGATTATTGCCACTGAGAAAGATAATTACCAGTGCCAGTGAGCTCCTTGTTGTGCTCAGAGTATAAGAAATACTGCATGGGGTCACAGCTGGCCCACTCTATCTACAGCACCAACCAGTTGCAAATACTTTTGGAAAGAGCACAAGAAACATGCAAGGCTAGAGCTGCCCTTCCTCTGGGCTAACAGTGCCAGTTTCCAGCAGTCACCTGCTGTAGGCTTCTCTTAAACCAGAGACTGAGCCTGGGGCGTTGCGTTCAAAAGCCGCAGAAGGACCTTGCTGTCTGAGTTCTCTGTTCCACCTGTATTTTTCTGCCTTCCCCATGTTCTGAAGTGTGTAATCCGTATTTCCTTTCTTTTGCTTTACATTTTTTTGTTTGATGATTTCTCTGCAGGCTTTTTATTCCTTCTTTGCCCCTTTATTTGCTGTTAATTTGGGAAATGATGTAAATTGTGCATTGGAAAGATTTAACCAGTAGCTGAACAGTATCTGTGTTAGATGTGCTTCATCCCAGAATCAGAAAATTCTCCCCTGCTCCTTTAAACATGTCTTTAAAAGAGCCGTGCTTTGAGCAGTGTTTGTCAGGCTCCTGTGCAATCGCAGACCAGTAGAATGCTTTCTGAGCATCTTCCCACTCACTCTCCTTCTCTGTGCGGGGAGACTCATCCAATTACAATTTACAAGCTGAAAAAGGGGGTGGTGTTAAATACAGTGTTGGAAGAAGGTGTAGCCTACTTCTAACATATGTCCTGAAGATTCCTGTCAGTTACCCTTCTTGCTGTGCTGTTCTTCTCTGATTTGTACCACACGAAACATGAGTTTAAAAGAATTTAAATTCAGGTCAATCACTGACCAAAGGTTCTGGCCTAGTGGGAGGTTGGTGAGAGTCTATAAAGAATCTACAGAGCGTGTGAACCACCAAACCTGTACCTGAGCTGACTAGTGGTGGACTACATCACCTTAATCTGTTTTTTGTTACCCATGCTGTTCTGCAAGTAATCGTATTCCACATATTGCCATTCCTTATCAGACGGTGTTGTTCTGCTGGACTTAAAATGGTCATGGGGGGAAGGACAAGAGCTTCTCTACAGGACCTGGAGTTGTGTCTAAATAGTAGATATGTGATACCTAAATTACCTCTCACAGATGAAAGAAAATGTGACTTTGAACCAACATCTGGAAAGTATTATACAAGTATAACCATTTGGTAGAATGAGTTGAATATATCAAAGATTAGCACATAAATGAAACGGAAATAAACATGCTGCATATAGAGGAGTTTCTGTGGTTACACTGAAGGACGTTTCTGGGGAGTCAGAGGTGGGAGATGAGCGACTGACAGGCTAATCTTGGCCTAAATAAAATATGAACCAAGAATAATGAAAACGCTGAGACTTACTTTCTCACATAGTGAGCTGGAAGAGTTTTATCAAAAACTACAATTAGTTGTCAAAAACATCCTGAGGCCATGACTTTCTTGTGTAATTTAAGGACTTCAAAGCAGAGTGTCATTCAGGAATACACTGAACTGCAGTGCAACTGGGATGCAGCTTAGAAGATAATGGCAATAGCAGTCTCTAAGATCCTTAGATGAAAGTGTTTTTATAAACATTAGCTAAAAGAGTTGCTAAAGATAATTCTAGTCAAGGACTTCAGTATTATTTAATTGTTGTGATTTCTTTCAAAATAGAAATATCAACAGATAAATGTAGATGTTTCCAAAAGCTGCACAGGAAACAAGAATGGCTTTGAAACTAAGTCTAAAGAACGTAAGAGAAAGACCAAATATGTGCAATGTTTGGAATTCTTTTTTTCCTCTCATGACGAGCAAACTGATACTGATGAAAGTAATTACAGAATAAAATAAACTGTTTTGTATTGTCCAAACATATACAAATCAGCTAAAAAAACATTCCCTTAAAGCTCACCTGGGTAAAGACAATGAAAAATCAGCACACAGGCAGCTGCCAAAAATGTTAATAGATTATCTCTCACCTGGGAGTAACATACTCATGATAGACTACTGATGAATGAAAGACAGCTAAAAAACAGAATGAGGCAATTTCTGCTGCCTCTGAGCTTTGTGGAAGGTAAATGGAAGGGAAAATTACTTACATATCATGAACATGATGGGAAGAAATGCAGTCACAGATGGAAGACATTTTTCTTCATAGGTTGCTAAATCTTCTCCAGAGGCTAAGTCTTCTACAGAGGCTGTGACTCTGGCCATGCTGTATGCAGCAGGGCTTTGGCAATCAGGAATTTGTAATTCAGTGCTGTTTATGGTGCATTTATTTTGCCAGTGAAGACTGAAGCCACACGGCACTATTCAATTTGGTACGTAAGATGAGAACAGAGTTAGACGACCATTGTACCCGCAGGGTGATACACCTACTCCTGTGTGCTATATGCTTCGATTGCAACAACCTATTTCATGCTGACTCTAGATCTCTTTGAAGAGATTTATGCTTCCTTTGTAGAAAAATCCTGGATTCATTAAGATAGTTATTATTTCTAGACTGAGGGTCTCTGAACATAAAGCCTACCTAACCTGTAACCACAAGCTAGATCATGACTCCATGATTTTATCACTTATCTTTCAGACATCTTTTAAGCCACCCAGTTGATCAATACTTGTGTTTTTCGCTGGGGTTCTGAGTGCAACTGAAGGGCCCAAAGTTTGTAAGTGTGCTCACAGTGCAGAGCCCATGGAACATCACTCCTTGTCTACGAGAGAAGCTGACAGATGTGATGCCTACTGCGGAGCAGGTGACCTGCTAGCATAAGCGGAAGTATGTTTGCCTGGGAAATTACATGAACTGAAAAGGTAGAGAGGAGGGAAAAAAGAAAAGGAAAATAAATAGCACTGGCAATGGCAACCTTTAGTGACCTCAGTGGAGCAGCCTAGAGATGACAAGATATTCGGGCTGATGGGTTGATGATTTATAGACTGTGTGTAAGAATCACCTGTATGTATTGATATGAATTATAAGGAAGGGCAGATTATCTGTCAAAAGAGGAAACTGTCTTCAAAAACAAATGTTTCTGAAAAATGATTGGCACAAGATGAGAAGATCTTTGTCACATTCTATTAAATGATCATGAGCAACCCTTCCAGTAGGTTAAGAAAAGCGATCAGGACAAGCTGCATGGCGCTGTGATTATGGCCTAAAAAAAAATTATTGGATGAATGTCCCGCTTTCCAAAAGCTGATATAGAGAATACCCTAGTAAAGATTAAATTATTGCATTCTCAGAGTCTAACACATAGTTGTTTGCATGGACAAATATATATGTATAGGTAGTTTCTTTTCTTGTGCCCTAATGCAAAAGCTTGTCTATCAATCAGGTATACAACACCAGATATGCCTTAGGAGCTAATAGCAACGTTTTATTCAGTTAGAAGGAACGCAAATGTTTTGAAGCAGTTACTCATCTTTCTAACCAGTGTCAAGTAACAGTGTCTAGGAGAGAGATTATCATGTTGTACTGTAGTTAAAACAGAACTATTAAAAGAACTGGAGAGAAAAGGAAATAGTGGCTTTGTCTTGTGTAAACATTAAGGTCCAAATAAAAACATCAAGATCAAAGCACATTGTAAGTGTAAAAAGGAAAACATATTAACCTAAATATGCAGTCTTTTCATCAGGCAGTCAGAGTTGATGTTTTTGTAGGGAAAGGATAATCGCTAGGTCAGAATTTGTCATGTCGCTATAGGTACTTCAGTGGGAAATCTATGAGCCACATCTTGCGCGTATTAAATTCTAGCTTGCACAAAACGGCAGTGTATTTCAGACCTTTGGGATATATAAAATTCCAGGCAAACTGCTAGACAAGCTACTGAAACTTGTGATATTTTCGTACTTAATTCAAAATTACAGTTTGGTTGGAACTGAAAAGAAAGGGAAAACCCCACCTGTAGCCTGTCACAACTGAGAGGCTGTTCTGTATGTAGGGGGGACTTCCTCCAGGTGACAGTTCACACTGACATCTGAAATCTTTTGTCACACTTGTTGCAATCCAAATGCAGAGCTCCTTTTTCTTTCTTTTTTTTTTTCTTCCAAATAGCAATGTTACCTAAAGGTAACATACCCTAAAGGGTGCTGTCACGAGTCACCAACTACCTGTGAGTTATTCAGAACAGCTATAGTTACAAAATAAACTGCTTGGTATCTTCCTCCTCCTGGTCCAAACACAGACTAATAACAAACCCCAGTGCTGTTAACCTATGAATTAAAACTTACCTCATTTAGCTGCAGCTTGCTATTCCTTCAACTTCGTCAAATGCAGACAAGGGAGAATAATTTCTGTATACACAAAGTCTCTCATCTCAGGACTTATATTCAAGCTGCTTACATTATCTTTTAAGTATCCCTTTTTAACTATTAAACACCATACACATAAAATTTCCTGGACCTGCTAGGAAATAATGCATTCCTCCACAGCTCTTTTGATCATCCTAGGGCTGTGCAAACCAAAAGAACTCTGCAGGAAGCTGGCACTTTTCATTAGTGATAGGAATTAGAGGCTGACACATATTGCAATTACTTGCAAATTGTATGACAGCTCACAGAGGAAAATTTGGAGTTCTGTTATCATGTTACATGGTGGGAGTAAACCGATTCTGTCTTATTCTTAGGACAATTCTATTGTTAGGTTGCTTGCAGAAAATTATGCACCGACATCTACATATTGGGGATTTTTACTATAGGATTTTTTACTAAAGATAACTGAAATACAGGCTCATGCTAAGTCCTGAAGCAAGACCAACTAGCATTTGTACTGGTTGCCTTCTGATCCCAGTTCTGCCTCTAGGTGTGTAACCTCTGTTTGGCATGGGAGAGGAGGATGAAGTGAGTAGTGTGGTTGTCAGTGCTGTAACTGGCTGACAAAAGAGATCAGCCATCAGTACCATGTGACGATGTTAAAAGTTATCATCCCTTACTAATTCTACTGCTGTTTATGGGCAGAAAAGACCACCTCCCTGTCTCATGTGTCTAGCTCTTGTAAAAGCTAGGTAAAACCAAGCAACACATGCATCTCTAATGTGGTTTAATTCCAGAATTGCTTATTTTAAATTTCTAATGCTGAAAAAAAAATTAAATGTGCGTGTAGTAAACAATATGGTATATTACATTTTGATTACGCATTGCTGGAACAAGGCAATGTCATAATTAATGTCCTGAGGTTATTAAAATATTATAGTGCTAAATGAAGAAAATATATTACAGTTCTGACACAAACTGGTTGTCAGTTGTGTTAGGACAGTAAATACTGATAGTTTTGTGTTTTCTTTAAGCAAGACAAGTTACAATCTGTTATTTCTGTCTTGTATTTCATTTTGTGCTAGTCATAGTTGATATAGGATGTTCAACAATATAACAACTCTTGGGTCAGACAAAAAGGTAATGGACTAGCTCAGTGTCCTACCTCTAACAGTGGCTATAAGCAGACCCTAAGGAAAGAATGTGAGAATAAAGAACGTATTCAGTGATATGTTCCTCATTTTTTTCCCCTACTTTGCAACTTCCTGACCAGAGGAATGTTTTGGAATCAGCCATTTTTTTCTTCAGCATGAGGATTCTTCAGCCTACCTTATTCTTGTATTGAGAATTCTGTTAACTTCTGCATTACATTTTATCCCCACAGATTTTAATCTTCAAAGATAAAATATGATGCATTAAAAATGTTATAAACAATCCACTCTTCTGTTTTCATAGATTCACAGAGACGTACAGCTGGAAGCCACCTTGGAAGGTCCCCAAAGCACCATCAGTTATGCCTGAGCTGCTAATGACAAGGGTTCTTCACAATTTCCAGTCCAGACATTCCACTTTTCAGGTATCCAGTCTTGAACTATTTTTAACTATTAATATTCTACAGTTGGAAAGACTCGTTTTCCTCCCTGCAAGGTCTTAACTAAATCTCTTTGCTTCTAATTCAAGCCTATTATTTCTTGGCTTATACCTGAATGTTGCAGAGAATAGCTCATGTGGGTGGGCTGTAGTTTAACACTGAAGACCTTGGGGTTTGATGGCAGCCTGGAATAGGATAACTGAATGATAGGGTATCCTGCATCTTAAAGATTTTGGAAATTCCAGATTCAGGATGTGCCCAATGCCCCTGCGGCCATGGCTCAGCTTAACGTGCATCCTGGCAGACTCATCTTACAGGCCAGAATGCGAAAATGCAGCAGGCTGTGAAGGCGAGCCTGCCTGGCTCCAGCTGTGTGTGCTCAGGGAGCACCCTATGGTGGTGTGGCTTGCCTCTTTGATTCCCAAGAGGAGTACAGGAATGCAGAAAGGGTGTCATTTCCCTTGGGAGTAGATACCAGCTTTGCAAGCAGAACACTTATGTATTGCATTTGTTTTTCTCTGGAAGTACAATGCATTGGTATCATTTGAGAAACTGAGATCTAGAAGTTTGGAAATGTTAAGGTCAGTATTTCCCTGTAGAAATTAGTTGGAGAAGGGTCGTTATTGGTCTGTCACTTGTCTCTTCTGCTGATGAGAAATGCTCATTTAACTGGGGAGCTGATTACTGTGTTCCTCAGATGTACCTGAACTGTGCAGGAACCCCCCCTGTAGAGTTCCTTCTTCTTGCAGATTTCTTTGGTGATCAGTGGCAAGAGTGTCCTTTGTGCTGCTGTGCAACACGGCCTTTGAGAACGCTGTCTCATTTAGTTTGCAAGAGCATACATTAATGACTGTACAGAGGCTGTGTGGGAAGCTGCCTTCAATTCTGACAAGTGGACCTAACAAATCAGAGCGGTTAAGAAACTGCATGTCATTAGCTATAAAAATGGATTAATATTCTGAATTTTCATTTAGTCTCTGCAGTAATTGTTCCTTTGGCAGCAGTAACCATTAAAAATATTGTCCCTCTTCTAAAGATACAAAAAAAGGAAGACAAAGCTTTTGAAATGCCAAATATTAAGTTATGTTTTTATTTTATTACCTTTATTCCCTTTATCTGAAGAGCTTTTATTAAATAAACATGAACTCTGTTCAGCAACTTCATAAAGATTGCTTTGTTCTAAACCAGAAGCAGCAGCCAGCTGAGGAGAAGCAGATACATGGCTGCTGCGTCCTGTCTAAGAGGCCCACAGATGTACGGCGGGCAGTGCCGCTCCTCTCTGGCATAGGCTTGTGCTTTACAGCTTTGCTGGTGAAAACTATCAGGCCCCATCACTGATCAACCTGGCAGACCTGTACCAGCATCAAACTCTTTGCTTTTAGCTCCTTCCACCCTGTCAAGTCTCCAGCAGCGAATGAAGCTGACCTGGCGGGCTAAAGCAGGCTGATCATATGGCTGGCAGTATGAGGCGCAGGGAAAACGGGGCTTCGTACTGCTGCTCACAAAGAAAACCGTACTGGGCACAGAGTCGTCTTACACAACTATGAGGAAACCCCAGCTGTGAAGAGAGAAGTGGGGCTTCATACAGTTTTGGAAGGGGAAAGGTGCCCTGTTAGGTAGGTGAAATCTCTTGATTTTCATTTTCACTGGCAAACAGTTTAAGTGAAAAGGATCTGACACGAGGAATAGAGCCCTGGTAAGGATATTAGAGAAGTGGAGGGAGACAGTGGAAATACAGGGATGAAGCAGAGCCCAGCAAGCTATTGCTTCTTATGAATACAGTGAATCCGCAGAATTTAATAAAACGAAGCAGTATTTCTCTGTGTGCTTGGACACTTGCACTTCCAGCCCCATGGAGTATACTGGCCATGGAAAGGGTAACATTACCCATTTGGATGGTTGCAGTGGCTGTAATTAGTGGCAGTAGTGAGATTATGAGCTCATTATTGGCAATCACCACATCACTGTGTGGAGGTTTACCCTCACCTCAAGCTTCCCCCTTAGGGAGTTTGGGCCTTCTGGAGTTCCAGGTCCCAGAGAAGACAATAAAATACTTGGACATTATTCCTTGCAAATCACAGCATCACTGAGGTTGGAAGGGACCTCTTGGGATGATTTAGTCCAGCCTCTTGCACAAACAGGGCTGCTCAGGACTCCGTCCACTTGGATTTGAGTATTTCCATGGACACTCCACAACCTTTCAGGGCAACTGATTCCAGTGTTTGACAACCTTCATAGTAAAAAAGTATTTTACTGTGTTTAGATGAAATTTCTTGTTTTTAATTTGCATCTGTACTTGCAATAACAAACTGCAGGTGGTTTTGGAGATTTGAGGCTGTTTACCTTAATTCTCAAATTCTAGTAAATCCTGGTTCTTTTCTAAGACACGCTTGGCCTCCTGGGAATGACCTTTTTACCACTATAAAGAGAACAAAGTCTTGAACTGGAGAGGATAGAGACTATCAGATCTGCACTACCTAATAAGCAATACTTCAGCTTCTTCAGCTGTTATCAGTCTGGTGGAGAAAGCTATTGGTGTCATCTCATGTTTACAGTGGTCAGTGTCATGGTGCTGCATTAGCTGTAATTGGTAAGATTTGGTCCAGTCAGTCTGATGTAATTTAAGTAACAACTTACTCTGTGTGAGTAATGTTATGCATGACCCTTAAAGCCCAGCCGTGATGTAACTGCTTTAGCTTTCATTGTGTTCACTTGTCAACTCAGAAACTGCCCTGGCCATTGCTTGCTTTCAGGGAGCAAATTTACTGGCACCACAGTTACTTAGTGACTGTAAGCAAAGATTAGGCCCAGATAATGTACCTGTGGGCTAAACCAGAGTTTTAGGATGAGGCAAGAGTAGCCACTTGAGAGCAGGTGAGTAATGCTGCAACGCTGTTTCAGGAGTCACTAAGTTTTCCTTGAAACAGAAAATTTGAGGAAAGGTCCAATCCTATAATATGATGCACATACATGAATACCAATTATTTAGATACAAGTTTGGGAACATTTCTTTCAGTACTGGTTTAGCATGATTCATTATACCAAAAAAAGTTCTTGAGAATGTTTTTGTGGTCACAGTGATAAGGTGTAAAGCTCAAATTTATGAAATGGTATAAAATGCATACCTGAGAATTTCTGTAGTGGTCATCTAAGGTCCCTTTTGACCGAGTTGTCTGAGAACAGGTGAGCCAAAGGCTTCGGCTTTAACCTAACTGCTGTCACAGCTTTACGTGAGGTTGATGTGAGGCTACATTGCAGACTCAGGGAATTCTGAGGACTGTATTTTCTATTTTGTAACTGGAGGGAACACACCAATGCAGTGCGAGACAGCAGCACTCACAAAACAGCAGTGAAGGGGAAGCAGATAGGAAGTATGGGATAGTTTGGTACCTTTCTGTTCTGGTGTTTTTGGTTGTCCTGGAAACAGCAAACCTTGTTTCTCCTCATGTGCTGTTGCAATTAGTTACTAGTTTTGTTGTGCACTGGCAGGACCAATGCTGGTTACAAGATCTATTTCAGGTTGCATTTGTTTCTCCGTGCCTTCAGATTCAGCATCAAGGTAGACAGGTTTGTTTGGCTTTTACTGGGCTTAGCCTATAGGCAATATGATGATTTTCACACATATAACTGAGTCTTAAAATATCTCTGATGGCATCTCAACCTTTTGCTATGTTTAACCTTAGATTAGTCCAGACTGAGTGGTTCTTATGATTTACTTTTCACCCACTGGAAAACTCGTATTTCCCTTTTTACTTCCTTCTCAACTTGTTTTGGAAAAGTGTCATGAATTTTCCAGTGTCCTAAGCACCTGATCTGATGTATAGGTATGTTTAAGATCAAGCCTTATCTACAAGTAAAATAATATAATGCTAACATGCCATGCTTATTTTTGTCCATATCATCATAAACTCACAGTGCTATCTTTCTAGCTACACAATTATGAGCTGCCTCTGAACAATGTAGAATTTTCTTTCTAGGCAGGTTTTTATTTACTTTTTCCTTCATTTCCTTTGAAAACAAACAAAAAATACACTGGAAGGAAAAGGATTACATCTCATAGGATTCTATATTGAAACTTCAGTTAGAAGTTCACAGCAACATCTTTTTTAGATGATGTTCCTTCCCATAATGCAGTAAAAACAAAAGAAAATATGTGGTATGAAGGAAGTAATGTCTTTGTAGTTCAGTGTCTGTCTTGAATCAGCAGCCTTTCAGGAGGGCTCCACAAGCATGTTCTAGCTCTGCTCTAGGATCTCTGACTAGACACACGAGAAGTCTGTGCACAAATAAATACACGTTATCGTAAGTCAGGCACAAGTACTCACTCCAAGTTTTTATTAAAATTGAACACACTTTATTAAACTGAACATACTTCTGGAGGAGAATCTAGACAGCTAGTATGTTTTTAGGATCGTATGGTTTTACAGTATTGCACAATCTTGGTTAATCCTTTTGTGTGTACATTCACAGGAACGAGAGTGAGCGAGCACCTCATTATTCAGCCAACAACCACGAGATCATCGCCAATGAACTGGTAAGTCGGAACCTCAAGGTTATAGGGAGCAGGACCTTTCCTGATTCTGCCAGAGGCATCGTAATGGGACCCATGGCAAGGGCAGTAATAACCGCCAAAATCTCCCGAGTTAGCAATAGGTACGCAGCCAAGGTGAGTGCAGACACCTACTAATATGACCCATTCTGGTTTCTTTACTCTGTCTAAGTCATGCTGTGGATCCCTCAGTTTAGATACATCGACTTCAGCTTCCTGATTAATCTCTGCCTGGGTTCTGTGACGCACAAAAAGGGGCTTCCCTCTCCACTTGAAAGCCATGTTCTTGCCTTCTGGAATGTCAGATAACTTGATCTCAATCTTTGACAGCGCCAGCACATCAGCAGAGGCACTCAGGCTCGAAATAAACTGGGTGACAACATTCTTAGCAGTATATGCAGTTGCTACACATGTCGTTGCAGTCAACAGGTAGGAAAACCCTCTTCTAGCTTCACTGCTGCTTTGAGAAGATGTGGTGGGATCTAGCACCTCTTGACGACGATAGGCAGAGAAGTCGGGTACCACAACGTCATTATGGAAGCAACGAACACTGGCAGGTGCTGCAAGAAGAATATGAAACAATAACACTTTGAGGTAAAAAAAAATTATGATGTATTTTAAGTTATTATTTTTTCATTTCATTTTTGGAATAACGAGTAGAAGTTATTCCAAAGTCTGGGTAGGATTTTGCTATTATACATTTCCACTTGAAGTTGTAGGAAAATGATTTCTAGAAGATATTTTTGGTAGATGAACAGCTGATTTGTGAAACTGTTTTACCAATTCTTTGAAAATTACACAAAGCCTGATAAGGGTGCAGAAAAATTTGAGCGAAGTTTTGGCTTTAAAACAAACTGCCTTTTCAGAAGATTTCCAGGAAAAACTCCTGCAGGATACCATGACTACCTAAGAATGACTAAGAATGACTACTGTTTTTCATTCAAACATTTCCCTGAGAAAAACTGCCATGAAGAATTTGATTTAGTGACATTTGCATACCTGTAGCTTAGTTCCTTTGTGCTTTCCCGTGACGTACGTAACTGCTATGCCTTTAATAATCTTAAGCGTATGGTTAAGCATTTTTAAGTTTGAAAATGCAGTACCAGGCATTCCCCTTTACATAAACTAGTGTCTGAGCTAACTGCCCCAGTAAATAATTTTTAAACCTGCAGCCCCATATTTGCCAGGTTCCCTTCCTGAAAGGATTTAGGGATAAAGCTAATAACTATCCAATTTCCAAGCTTTTAAAGTGGGATTCCCAGGTCAAACCTGTGTGCTGAACAAGACACGACAGCTATCTAAGGGGCCTTTCATAAGCTTCTCCATAAGCATTTCATAAGCATTCATAAGCTTCTCCAGCAAAAGCAAGCTGCTTCCCTCAATAAAAAATCTATAAACCAAAGAACACACCCAAGACAGAACATACTACCTGCCAAAGTGCAACCTCTGCTATTTGAAAAGAACTATTTACTCTTTATTTTTTCTACCAGTTGGCACAAAGTTAACAGAGGTTACTAAAAACTATTCTCTCAAAGAACATAAAATAACTCTCAGGGATTTATATGCAATATAGTGGGGAAAACATTTATTTACAAGTAGTTCAGCAGAGAAGGTATTTGCTCTAGGATTTTAATGGCAGAGAAATTCAACTAAAATTCAAAATTCTGATAGAGGAAACCATACAAATTTATTTCAGTATCAAGACTTAAAATAATTCATATTTAGTAAGAAGCAATATGATTAACTTCTAAAAATTCCTTATTTTCCATGAAAAGCATGTTTGATGTTAATTAAAACTTAAAAATAAGACTGAATGTCAGCTGCATTAGTTACAGCTTTGTATACTTTACTCCTGAGCATATTTACAGTTGAGGGTCAGGTGAAGTATGTAGAATCACTACTCAGCGCTTTCCCCAAGGCACTGCCATCTCCAAGACTTAGCTGATTATCCTACGTAACTGTATGACACAGGCTGTTATGACTTCAGGAGAGCATGGCAGCAGTTCTCCATGAAATGCCCATCAGTGTGTCATAGAGACCTACTGCCTTTTGGCCAGAAGTCAGGCTCTGCAGAAACAACTTGGGAGTAACTTCACCTGGCTGATGCTTTCCTGGACATTGCATGAACTGGAGAAAAATAGAAGAAAAACACTGATGGTTTTGACATAGGGAATTCACTGCTACAGCTGTTTTTCTGCAACAGCAAAACACTCTATGTGTTCTCACTGTACATCTCTCCTTTGATGCCCCTCAGTTAAATCCCTTACTGAACTCAATAGAATTTTCCTGCATCTTCCCACCTGCAAAATAAATCTCCATCTGAGAGTCATCAAAAGGAAGGAGGCTTTCAAGTGCCCTTAACTCCACAGTCATAAAAACATGTTACTATAATGACAATAACTGGTAATCAACTACTAGGAAAGAAAAAACAAAAAAGGCAGCAAAAGCCAGAACTTCTCAACTAACTCACGACTCTGCTTCCCCCGGCTTGCCAGGCCACACCTGGAGCGCCGAGGACACTTTCACCAGCCGCTGCGGTGAGTCCCCGTTCTTCCCGTAGGGCACAGGCCGAACGCTGCCCGAGACGCGCTGACGGAGGGAGCAACACTCCCGGCTCGCCGCCCGCTGCCCGAGGTGGTGCGGTGCCCTAGCGCCTGCCGCCCAAGCCCCCGGCCCACCTCAGCTGGTGGCTGGCCCCGGCTACCACCCGCTAAGCCGAGGGAACAAGGCCGCCGCCCGCCCCCGCCCCAAGCGGCTCCCCCGGCGCTACCCCAGGGCCCGGCCTCTGGCGTCTCGATCCCCGGCCCGCACCGTTGAGGCTGGCGCTGGCGACGAGACCCCCGCGGGCCGACAGGCCGCTCATCGACTCCCGGCAGAGCAGAGGCCGCTTCAGATCTAGCGGCACCTTCTCGGCCCGACGCGCCACCGCCGGCGCCAGCGGTTTCAGCGGTCCGGGCACGGCGTGCGCCGCGGCCGACAGGTAGGGCGCGAAGGGCCCGGAGCGGGCAGCCACGGACAACATGGCGGTGGCGGCGGCTGCTGGGCCGGTCACCGCTGCGACCTTCCTGGCGGCGGGAGAGTGCGCACGCGCGATGGCGTCACGCCGACACGCCGTCGCGCGGAGGCGGTGTCACGGCAGCGCCATTGGGCGATAGTGTCACACGTCACGGTGTTGGGCTACGGCGCGGCTCTTGCTGGCGCTTGCCGGGGAGGCAGTCGCACCTCTGAGGGGAAGCTAGCGCTGCGGTGTCCGGTTTCCCGTTCCCGGCGAGCCGCGGGCACGTCCCGGTCCGGCTGTGACCGCGGCTTCCCGGCAGGAGCAGCCCCTGGAGCGCGGGGCAGCCAGTGGGGAGGCACCTGAACAGAGCGCTGTGGTCGCGGGAGGGGCCGGGTGCGGACAGGGAGGGGCCCGGGGGAGTGGTGGGGAACGCCGTGGTCCGGTGACACAACACGGCATCGTGAAACCCTGAGATTAATGTCAGGCTGGCTCTGGTGGAGTTTGTGTAAAGGGGGTGTAGCGGGGTGTGATCAGTAACAAGTGTCCTGTGGCTGTGATGGGGTGGGCTGGCAGGCAAGTGGAGACAGGTACAGCGTTTTCCCTTGCTAAGAGAATACTGCCTTGTCTCAATAAATTCCTTGGTCCGTTTTTAACCTTTCAACTTTCAAACATTTGTTCCAGTTTCAAGGTACCTTTTCTCCCCTCTAAGAGCCTGGCTGCATTACCTACTTCAGCCGTTAGACCTTGAGGGTCAAGAGTGCTTTCAGCAAGGTACTCTGTCAAGCACAAAAGGGTTTTGGTCTATGCTGAGTTTTAGGCATAATCAGGAAACAAGTTCTGTATCAGATTGGCCCAAATACATGACAGTTACTTTATTTTTAGATGCTACTGTCTGAAAATAGCCCTGCTCATTGTGTCCCACGTATGAGTTTCACCTTATGCTCCCTGTAAGACGTTCCTGGGTCCGAATCTCCAGCTTCCCCTCTAGTACAGTCAGAGTCACTTAGGGGGTGATGATGGGGATTATCCCCCCTTTGCCTGTCTCCTGCCAGGTCTGGGACTGCCAGGAAAGTTGCAGCTTTCCTATGAGTGCTGTGAGCTCCAGTGTCAGCATTGGGTTTGGTTCTCTGAGGAGGTCTATTCACATAAAGGGCTTTGGTGGTTGGTTTTCTTCTTGGCATTACCTCATTCCATACAAAGCAGTTAAGGGCTGTTACAAACATTCTTTTTTACTATAATTATTCTGTTGAGGTATTTCTGTTCAATATTTTGAAAGGACAGTAAGCGTATTGAAGTCCCATCCTAGAATACCTCTGAGATACTTGTGAGCAAATTTAAGTCATTAACTTTAGAACATATCAAAGAAGGGTCAGCAAACACTGTGGGGATGTGTGAATGGTCCTGTGCCTTTTCTGCAGGACATGGGGTCATTTAAACATAGCCACGTGATCCCAAAACACTTTGGAGAGCTTAATGTGTTCTCTTCCATTCTTACTCTTGTGATGTGATTTGGAGGTATGTCAATACTATTCAGAAACGTTACTTGAAAGCAAGCTGTGCCACTTCTGGGATAACACATGCTCATTCTTTCTCCTATTCCTTGTGCAGCATATGGGGTTTGCCCCTTTTTATTTCTTTGTTTCTGCTTCCTTAGCTTACCTATTTATTTTTTTCTCTCTTCATAGTCCTGCTGGATCACTTGCAAAGAGGGAAGAGACTTTTTTTCAGCTTGCCATAGGAGATTGGGGAGCAATCGATTTGATGTCAAGTTTGAAAAACAGAAACATGTTTTACCATGTTTGTTATGTTCATAACCACATTTCTGAGGGCACCCTCCAACTGCCACAGCTTCAGTGTTTTCCATTGCTCATCAGTGCGTTCAGTCTGGAGCTCACACTGGGGGGAAGTAAAATAGTTCCCCAGAAACTCATCATCAGTGATTAGGGGGCGAAGGAACACAGCAGCTGTAATTATTGCCAAAAATACGTTTCTTCCATTCTCAGTCACAAACACGGGCGGAGGTGTGAACCCTTCAGTCCAATTTCTGTCTTTGCTGAGATCAGGCTCGCTCAGCTGTGAATGGTATGGGGAGCTTGCTCGTAGGTGCACCTTTAGATCTGTGCAGTTAGTGTCAAAACCCTCCCTCCCCTCTTACATGCCTTAAATGCTTTTCCATTAAGGGAAGCAATTTCAGTATTCTTTAGGTATCTTCAAAGTATTTTAATTATTTATGAAGAACACGCAAAGTTGCTTTCCTGAAGATAGAATGTATTATTTTCTAAAAGTTCCTGCTATATTTTTAAGTAGTAAAAAGATAAATAAAAAGCTTTGTTTCTAGGATTTTTTTTCTGGCTATGTGCACTGCTTGTCCCTGTGTAGACACAGGCAAATCATAGTATTTAAAAATATTAATGCTAAATAAAATACTGGGGTAGATTTAAATATTCCTTCTCTTAACAATACTGTACATTTGGTCTAATAGACAGTAATAGATTTGGCTTGATCTGCCAGGGCAGCCCTAAAACAGTTGGAGCTTCTCAAAGGGAAATAAAACTGTATTATTTTGTTTGTTTTTTAAAGTACATCTTCTAAGATGATACACCAGCAACATGCAAGATAGAAATATCGGTTCATTTGTATGTTTGTTTTCTTTAATTAGATAATATGTGTGATTTCATCCTTTTGACTGCACTGAAAAATAATCTGAAACAACAATGCTGCTGTCAGCTCCTTCCCCTGTGCAACAAGTAGCGAGTGCCATCCTCCAGGCACATTAAATACACATCCACTCCCAAAGGCTATTCCAGAGGTAGTAGATCAGTTCATAAAATGAATCTTGGCAGATACAGGCCATTCACACTGAGGAAGGGCCGCACGTTTAAGACACAAGAAGGCAGAATGCCATGGTAGTCATTCCTCCCTTTGCAGCAGGGAGGCTGTTGGCTGCCTCCACAGAGCTACAGCCTTGACCTACAGACAGGCTTTTACAGCGGCGCTGTAAAATGGGCGAATGTCTCGCGCTCTTGTTGGAAGCACTCTAAGAAAGTCCTTTCTCTGGGCCAGATTCCAGTTCTTTGTAGTAACCACTCAGTTTGGGATGATATTCTCACCCAAAACTTGTTTGGGTTAGTTGCAAGGATGAGAGGACAAAAGAGATACAGCACATAGATGAATCCCAGGCTAAAGGAAAGATCCATTGTTACACTAATAACTAGGGTGAATAAATAAACATCTGTGGGGTTGTTTGGGGTTTTTTTCAAAATATTTTTACCTTTATAGCATCAATCTCACGCTAAGGTTTAGTTTGATACTAGGTGGATACGCTGGTAGGCTCATACCTGCTCTACTAGTTCAGGCTTCTAAAGTTTTCCCAAAATGCAGGATAAACTTGACACAGAGAGGTTGCAAAGACATTTGAGCTAAACCATCTTTTAGAAATCTAACCACAATTTCTCAGCTAGTGAAGCTTTAGTGTTTCCTACTGGCTGCATAAGGAGCTGTTGTTTTGAAATTCAGCTGTTGCTCATGGTGTTACTACTAAAGTATTTTATGACTGTGCAGTAAAAAAACCTGTCTCTGTGGAGTGGTAGTTTAGGGACTGCCCTTATTAAGATTTATGTAAGGGCTTGACTTTTTCATATTAGTAATTAACTGAATCTTTTTAACTGTTGACTGAAATGCACTGAAAGATGGTAGTTCTAATTAAGTGGGAAGGATCATTCCAGTTCCAGTGGTATTGATCTATAATTTACTTATTTCCCAGCAAGTTTGTGATATCTAAGCCTGGGTAAGTAATGATTTACCCAATTCAGCACACTGTATTGTTGGTAACTGTAGTTAGTAGTGATGTAGTAGTTACAGGCTACCATAAAAATTCTACTACCAGGGCTATGAATCAACACACAGGTAGAAACAAAGAATATCCAAGCAGAGGGAGAGAAGAGTAGGAAGACCCATTTTAACAGCACAGGTTTTGCAAACGTTGTGTTTGAGGGGAAAAGATCTACAGAAACATGATCTCATTTTCTATTTTCTATCAGATTACAAAGTTATCATTCTCATAGTAAAGATCTGATCAGAAACAAGTTCTCATGGGGCATGAGGAGTTTCTGCTGTGGCCATCAGATATTAGTATGCTGTAGGTATGTCATGTTTCACCATGAGCCTGAGATCAGAGTTAGTATTTGTAGAAGGGTTTGTTACCAGTTGTGGGTTTTGAGGATTTTTGTGGGGTTGTTTTTTTTTTTTTTTTTTGTGGTTTTTTGGGGGCTTTTTTTGTGGTTTTTTTTTAAGGATTCTGAGTTTTGACAGTGATGTAAGTCTGAATTTGCTGACCCAGGTTAGCTGTTTGGGATGGGGCAGATATGGCCTCATCCCAAATGAGATATTTTTCTGACTGGGTGGTGTTCCCAAAGATGTTTGGCAAAATGTGCTTGCTACTTCTAGAGACTTTTGACAAAATGAGGTAGCTGTGATTTTTTGGAAAACATGGTTGTAATTTTTTTTAAGACATAAAAAATTTTAAATTACAGCACAGTCAGAAAGTAATTAAAACATGAAAATACTTCAGAAAAAAAGGCACTACGTTTTGTTATCAGAGCCCAAAAAAGAGTAATTTTAATTTTAAAATGACTAAACATATTCTAGTGTGTCGATGTTTCTTTGAGGCTTATGTTCCCAAGCATCAGTACCAAGCTAGTGTTTTCTAGCCAAAACTGAAAGTTAAATGCCAGTACAGCATCGTGAAACCAGCTAAACAGACCTTTGTGATTGCTTTTGTGCATTCACAGGAGTGTTAGCCTCATGAAAATTTATACTGCTTAATGTTCCTGTAATTTTAAAGTAAGTTAAAATTTCATTTGCATTAATAGAAAAGCTGTAAGATGTCAAGGTTGCAGTATTATGAAATAGCTGCAGTGCATTTTGATAATGCTTTTGGGCATGTGCAGTGGTGCTTCGGTGCTTTTTTTACATGGTGTTTTATTCTTGTGTTTATGTTTTCTTCAGATATTAACTGCAGAACTTAGCTGGATTTTTGCTAAAACATTGGTCACCTCAGGCAATTTGATCTTACTAGAAATTTATCTTTCTTTGATTTCTGTGCTGTCTTGCTTTATTTTTATGCTCTGAAAAGTCAGTGCTACTAAACTTGAGACTTTAGGGTTTGCATTTGCTTTTTGGGTTTGCACCGATGATTGTTCTGTTTCTCCCTGAATAAGATTATTCAGGAAGAAAAAAAAAACCACACCAAAACCCAACCACCGTACTTCATTTGTAGAATGTTGCTAGTAAAGCAGGTATGCCCTGCTTCATCATGTGAAAGATAAGGTTTTTCATGCTGTGCTGTAGAGGGTGACTGAGAACAAGTGCCATGTGGCCCAGATGATTCCACTCCCTGCTCTAGTCATGTTGTGTGATCTCATGTCTGTAAGATGGGAGGATGCAGATGATGTCATGCAGTCCAGCTGTATGCAGGACCAGGTTGCTTGGAGAGGTTGTAGAATCTCCATCTGTGGAGTTATTCAAAACCCAACTGGACACAGTCATGGACAGCCTGCTCTTGCTGACCCTGCTTGAGCCTGGAGGTTTGGAGTGGATGATCTCGAAAGGTTCCTCCCAACCAAAGCGCCTCTGTGACTGTAACGTTCAGACTCTCATGTTAGTGCACTTACTAACAAGTGAGGAAAAGCTGCTTGCCTAGATGTGTTTAGGCATTCTGGCAAAATACAGTCCAAATATTTCTGCCCTGACCTGTAGAATGGGACTGACAGCAGCACCCAGCTCTGCTGCCTGCATGGTGCTGTTGCTGAGCACGAGTGTATGGACTGGGAGTGCAGTGATCAAGGAGAAGTTTCTGGAAGTTAAAATGGAAGAGTTTCCTGATTTATTTTTGCTATATAGCCTTTCCTTTAAATGCTATTTTTAGCAAGTGTACCCATAATTTTTTATATAATGGTAATGTTTTGCTTTATAGTTATGTTGTAATTTTCTTGTGTAAACTTTCCAAAACAGGGGATGTGTCTTTACTGTAGTGGTGTATTTTGGGGTCTACAGCCTACAGGCAGTAGAGGAAACCTTCTAGTTCGTTGACTATGTATATAGAAGCACCCTGCTGCTGGAGTGGCTCCAAACATCTGCAGTTAGTTGCTTTGCAGAATTAACATTCATTGCAGTGGGTTCTGTTTTGTGGTGTGGTACTAGGAAAGCTGCTAAATAAACTTGAAGATAGATTTGTGTATGCAATACAGTTTGTTAGTGGTTGCAATTCTGGAGACCACTTGATATTTAGACATTACTGTTCTTTGGTCTATGTCCTGGTTCTGCTGGGACAGAATCATAGTCCTGGCATGGTCTGCAGGACATTACCAGCTCAGAGTCAGCCAGGGCAGCTGCTCCCAGTTGGCTCACAGTGTATCCCATCTATGTCACATTCAGTATAAAGGGGAAAGTTTGCTGGGGATGGGGCTCCCCTTCCTCTTCCCCCTTCCCCCTGCTTATCGCTATCCCTGAAGGGACTCACTGTTCTGCTCCTGAGGGCTGCTTTCCCGTTTATTGTGATCACCGCACGCTCCCTGGGCAGAGTATAACTCTGTATACTTTATTTTAGCATTTGGTATTAGTTTGGCTGTTTCTTTAAATCCATTTTTGTTTCAGCTCGTGGGTTTTCTCTCCTTTTCCCAGTCTCCCTTCTCTGCTGTGGAGGGGTCATTCATTGGGTGATAGAGAAACTGCTATAGTTTAGCCCCAGATACAGGCAAAATGTGGACAGCCTATCACTTTGAAAAGTCAGAAGATGTGATCAAAAGGCATGTATTTGAAAAATGAGGATCAAAAATGGATAGTAAAACCAAGAAAAAGATCTACTAACATTCAGTTGGTCAAACATTCCCACTCCCCAAATTAGTTGAAATGATGACACCTCACTGCTACAGTCTAATCTAACTTCAGCTTTCTTCCAGTCAAGGAAGAAAAAAGTTATCTTGAGCAAAGAAGAAATCTGACGGCAGATTTTTACTTCTCTTTCTCTTAAAGCAGGAGTAATAGGCAGGCGTTCACAGCTTTAACAGCTGCCTTATTCTAAATCTCTTACACCCCTGCTTGATAAGGCCAAGACATATTGCCTTGAGCAGAAGGATGCGGAATATCTAGCTCTGGCAGGCGTTCTCAATGTTTTGAGTATAAAATGAGATAAATACAAAGAAAGTGTATTTTTTCTCCCCACCCAAAAAATGAATAGAAAAATCAAAGCACATGAGGCATTCCACTGGGCAGGAAAAATGGGATTTTCTGAGTCTATTCTAGAGAGGAAAGAAAATAAAACCACCGAAGTGAATTAAATAAAAAGAACAAGCTTAAGATTACGTCAAAGATTCACGTAATTGTCCAGATGGACAAAAAGAGTCATATATATGTGAAATTGATAAGATCTGAACACACAAATCAGAAATGGCAACAAAAGGTGTCCAAGCAAGCAGAAGCCAAAGGCTAGACAGTAATTGCCTGGGGCAGCATCAAAGGCTGCTGGCAAGGTAGCAGCTGAAGGCTAAACGAGGTAGCCTGGGGCATCATCAAGGACAACTAGTACAAACGTCAGTTAGAGGGAAAGTATTTTCTACCTTCCTCTTGCTTTCTTCACATTTCCTAAAAAAAATCCCTGGCACATTTACCTCTTGAAGGGCATGTGTTTGACTCACAGCTGGCCTCCACTACTGCATATTCTTTGTTTTTTATGATACCTGCAGATGGAAACAAAACCAAACTGTTTTCAACTTTGTGACCACCTTTCACTAAAAATTGAAAAGCTTTACAAAGGAGAGTCCAAACTCCCTTTGCTTTGCCTATGTATTTATTACAATTAATCCATCTCAAGAACTCCATCTTGTGTCTGATGCCCAGCTGACAGTGTCTGTGTGGGGTGAGGGAGAAATTCTCCCTAGGACTGTATGTAGAAAGAGGTGAGGAGTGACCTCCTCTTCTCCAGTCTGCGGAACGGCACTGACAGGGTTTCTACTGGTCAAAACTCAGGTGTTTTTTCAAGCTTTAACTGTACACGCTGGAACAATTCCCTCTTTGTCATCTCTCAGTTGCACAATGAAGCACAAATGTTACAAAAACAGAGCATTTGTAATATTTCAAAGGGCTTTAAATTGCTGATTAGTGAGAACCAAGATCTTTCTAGGACTACAAAAAGCAGAAGCAGGGAAAGGGAACAGTAGCACTACAGCTAAGCGTGCTGCTTGATGCAGGGCCAGAAACATCTCACCTGCTACTACATATGCATATATATTCCACTATGAAACCTGTCCTGGGTGAAGTGGCAGAATAAGAAGGGCAACATAAAAAGAGTGACTAAGGAAATAACTTTTTCTCAATTTCACAGTGTATAGTACAGATCTTGATTGTCATTAGACTCTTTTATAAGCTTTTACTTGATGCAAGGTTGCTGGACCTTGGCTTCTAACCAGCTTAAAACCAGCACGAAGCAGATAATGGTGCAGTAAGAGCTTTTTGTAATGCTTGGAGCTGTTGGCAATAAAAAGCCATGCCATTAAGGGCTAATGCAATGAAAGTGTCCATGTCATAGCTTTTCCCCCTTTCCTCCCCCTTAGAATAGGTGTGCCTGTAGCCTTTCCTCATCTGAATGCTGAAGATAAATTGTAGGACTTGATTCTAAAATAAATTGTAACTGGTTTGCAATATGTGTATCTCCCCTGGTTTCAGCTGCAGATCGGTGTTACTGTAAGGAGCATCTAGTTTAAAAATATCATGCTGAGAAAAAAAAGCTGGCCTTGGTTTCAAACTGTGGTATTGATCTCTGTGGCCTCAGGGAATCAGGAACAATACGTGCATAACGTGTAGCTGAATTGAGCTAATTGCACACTGTAGTCTTAATCATCTAAATGTTCTTGTGACTATTACTAAGCATCTGCTTTAATAGTAGCTTCTGGGAACTTGCCTATAATGCAAAAGTTTGGGTTTTTTTTAATCATCTGCTTGGTTTTTATATGATGACTTTATTTTCTGGCCTTCTATGTAGAAATGATAAAGAACAGCCTTTTCTTATCTTTTTCTGCATAATTAGGGGAATAATCATGCTACTAAGGCTGTTCCTAATGGTTCCCAGTGGAGTTCCTCCAAGTTTTCAGATGGGTTATATTTCATATTTTCATGTTTTTAGTGACCCCCAGTGCAAGAAGTAGACATATACTAATGAAATCTGCTAAGACACACATACAAAGCATTCTCTACAGAGGGAAAAATCAGAATATAATGTGGAAAGAATTAGAAGACTTTAAAGGTTGAGATGAAATTTAGTAGTACAAAATACAAGGTCATTTTGCGATTCATATCAAACATTTCTACCACAAATTATAGATCTATCATTGGAAGTGACAGGAGAAGGAGGGTCATCTAGATACATGGCGGGTGATCAAAGTATAGCTGTGCAATGTGCCTGTTGAATAGGTCAGTGGGCTACGAGGACACTTGAGTTTTTCAGTAGTTACAGGAAATACTAATTTTATTGTACAAAACCACTGCATGCCCAGGCAAGTAGAAGGTACCTCCTACATCACTGAATAGACAAATATTTTTCTCAGTTTGCCAAACTCAACTTTCAATATGGTTCATTGAGTGGGTGTCTGTGGGTAGTCTCAGGGGATCAGATGATAATCTTGCTTGTCACAAGTTTCTGCAGAATTCTCGTTCAGTTAAATAAACAACTAATCTGAAATGAACAGTGCAATTGAGAGGAAATACACTGATTTCAGTTATTGAAACACATATCCTTATAAATTTAGCAAAGCATGTTAATAAATAAAAAAGTAGATTGTGACTGAAAGCTTATTCAAAGGAAAAGGAAAATTGCAGAAGGGTTTTTGCTTTTCTCCAGCCAGGGATATAAATTAGTTTAATAATGTTGGTGTGGGATTATCTGGGAAGGGAGGTGAAAAAGGATTAAGTTTGCAGTGTTTATGTACATGCAAGCGTCTGATTTTATTGCATGTTTTTGGAGCCTGTGTTATTGTCAGTGGTAACTACGTGCGTCTTACGGAGACATGAATTATTAGCATTAAATACTAATTGTAGTAGCTAGAACAAGGAGGCCTGTCACTGGCTTTCCATTCATGTTAGTTCTCCTTTCTTTGTATACTGCTACAGTCTCTTTCATCTTTCTTTCTTTTGAAATAGGTTTAGTTGCTGCACTTATGCTGAACAGTGACAAATTGTCTTCATCACAATGCCATGACACAAATACTTTCTGAGGAGAGAAGAAATCTGAATTTTTCACTTGTGTACTGAAGTCTGAAGAGACAAAAGGTAATCACTAATTCTGTGTTATGGCCTTTCCCTGCAAAAAGTTGCTGACTTTCTTTAAACAAGGCTGATGCACTCGGAAGCTGCTTTACTATGTAAAATGGGTAATCTGATAGAAATGTTAGTAATTGGTCATGAGCCCATTTTTCATGAGTTTTTATAAAGGAGAAGGAGAGGAGTTGCTGCTGTTGCCAGGGTCTCTCAAAAAGTAGATGGTACAAACTGTGTCATGTTTCCAAAGGAATATATTACTACCTGTCCTGAAAATTAAGAATATAAAGAGGTGCCAAAGGAGTGGGCAAAATGTTGGTAGGCAGCTTGCAGTCCAGGACGGAAGCAGCATAGGGTTCAAGATCTCAGTTCCTCTAATCCCAAACAGATAGGTCCCTTTGCCATCATTAACTTAACTTGGGGGACCTTCATGCCTCCCATATAATGTTTTGCCAGACACGGCAAGTATGTTCAAGGATGTTGGATACAGGAAAAGCTGGGGCTTCTAAAATGCTGCATTATATTTTCAAAATTTCACTCTGGGGACATTATAAACAGAGAAGCTTTTAAAAGTGTGAACAGGGAGATGCTGTGTAGTTCTTGTCTTTGCAGAAAAATTGACCACAATGCCATACTGGCATACCTCCCCTGGTGATTACATTAGCGCTGTCTTTGTCAGCCACCCTGGGGACAGCTCTGACACTCAGATTGACTTCTGGCCACAAGGTCAGGGTAATGCGATAAAAACTCTTTGATAAAGGAGGAAGTCAGTTCCGCTGACAGTGCAGGCTTATTTGGTAATAAAAGTCACTTTAGTCTGGAGTAATGAATAAATTAGTAATTAAAAAAAAACAAGACTGCTGGCACGAGTTAGATGTGGTACTTAAGCGATGAGAATTTTTTTTCAGTGTTTTTTTCTGGTTGCTTCCTTTGTGTGGACTTATGAAAAACTTGTCATTTACTGACTTTTTCCTTAATCTGCTTTTATCAACTGGACTGACATACTTCTCCCTAACATCTTCAGAAGAATGATGTGCTTCTTGTTCCCAGAGAAGCAGGGCTCTTCAGCTGACTTTCCTTTTCTGGTCTGTGGTCTCACTCTCTGCTTTCAATTCTTGGAAAGAGTGGTTCCAGGAAAATGCATTTTGCATGCTCTCAGCTTTGCTTTTTCTTACGCAGATCGATGATGATGCTGTGGCTTATGCTTTCCTCTTTCTATGTTACTCTCATCTCAGTTTCTTCTATCCCCTTTCTTCCATGGTACATCCTGTAGCAATAAGTAGGTCACAGAAGGATTCGTACAGGCCTAAGCCCATGGGTTTCCCGCAATGGTTTACATTCAGATACTTGGTTCATACAGCAGTGAAGGTCCACGAGCGATGTTTTCTATGGAAAGGACCTTCCTGTTACTGGACAAACAACAGCTGAAACAGACAAAAAAAGATAGTCTGAGGGAGTCAGAAGATATGCTGAGAAACTAGAATGAAATTGTGGCTCGTGTAGAATATACTTGACCAGATTTCTTAGAAAAATAAGAAAATAAGATTTGTCCAGTTGAAAACTTCCTATGGCATCAAACTGACTAAAACAGTTAGGAAAATAAAGGAACTTATTGCACAGAAGTCTGTCCAAGGAGCAAGCTCTTGAAGGGCAGGAAAAGAACTTGACAAAAAGAGAGAGGAAATTAATTCTGATTAACTTGTTAAAATGGGATCACCCTGGTTCAAATAAGCAAACTCCACTACTTTAGTTTTAAGAATATAATAAATGAGGAAATAATGGTAGGTAGATGAGGATAACTCATAGAATTCCAGGGATCTGATCTGAAACAGATCTTGGGGAAGCAGAAGTGATGGGAAAGGGTTGGTGCTCAGCAGCACATCCCAGGATGACGTTACTGAATTTCTAGGTTTGATGCTGTACTACTGAAAGATTATCTTTGTCAAGAAAAGTTTCAGCACGGTTTGTACACTCTGTCCTTGGGCATCTGACATGCTGCAGTCTGCTGTCAGGCATAAGCTATTCTATCAACCTTAGCCCAGCCTGAAGCAGCCTGACCGTAGCTGGGTGCAGGTCTGCACGTGCGGCACCGCCTGGGGCAGGGATTTCACTGTGGGAGCCTCCTACATGGGACACACCAGGTGGCTCCACTCAAGAGTTTGCTGATGTGAGTTTATCTGGTTATGAACATTAGTTATGCAAAGTGAGAATTAGTCTGTCAGGAGAGTTTAATTCCGAGTTGTTATTTGTTATACTAACTTTATTTATTTATAGGAATGGATGAACTCATACCTGTACACTGACTTTATTCTCTGGTAGAAAGTTCAGTGACAGGGTGATAGTTACAGTGTTGCGTCCAAATTTACTTTCCCCAATTCGGGATAAAAAGACACGAGTAATGTTATTAGTTAGAGTAAAAAGGTAGTTCTATGCTTTACATAAAACATAGCGAATACAAGAACACTGAGTCACTTTTTGAAGGCAGTTTTGGACTGGCTTTTTTTCAATGCACTGTTTCTTAGCAGAAGAGGCTGTAAATTGGTTTATGGATGTTTATGAGCTCTCCCCTTATGATGCAAGTAATAAATATGTAGGAGTGAGAAACAGTAGGGCTTTTCCAGGGATCTTGCATGTGATGTTTGTTAAATTCAAATGCAGGAAATAACAAAGGGTGTATTTACTTGCAACTGCTGAAATCTGTAGAAGATACGATTTACTCTGCTGGGTTTAGGATCCTGTACATCTATGAATATAGTAATTTATTAACTTTGAGGGGGTGGACAGCTGGATTTGGATTAACTGGTGTTTAATATTTGGAAGAGCTGGCTGATCTTTATTTTCATGTACATCTTTGTGTTCTCTTGGAGGTTGTTCCTTTTCTTTCCATTTTCCTTGGTTTCTTTTTTCCTCTTTTTTTTTTTTTTTAAGTTTAAGTGTTGGGGTTTTTTTTTTTGCCTTGGAATAAAAATAAAAGACAGCCATAGCTCTGAGGACTTAGACCTCTATCTCCCTGTGCTTTAATTTCCTGGGAGAGCTTCTGCTGGAAAAGTATGATCTGGTATAAATTCATTCACTCAAGAGCACTTGAGCCTTTAAGATCCTTCTTGTGTTTTGTTTTTTTTTTTTACTTTCAGTTAATGCTGATTAATAATTGATCTCTCTCTCTCTACCATGATTTCCCTTTCCAGGAGAAAAAAATTATTTGACACATTACTTTTTTTAAAAAAAGCTTAAATTAATGAACACAGAAAATGTAGGCACACTGGTAAGCAGCATCCTGACCTAAAGAAGCAATTAAAAATAAATCACCCATCTCCATGAAAGATAAAAATAATATTCAGTCAGAGTTGTTTCCGCAGCTTGAAAGTGAGAATAAATTTCTTAAAGCAAAATGAATGTTATAAGCACTTATTTTGTGGAAGGAGAAAAGAGCCTGAAAATAAGTAATGCACTAAAAAAGACAAGAGCAAAGGCTGAAATAGCATAATCCTTTCCTCTTCAAAATATGGAAATGGGAAGGAACAGAGTAGGGAAACAGACCTTTAAATATTGAAATTTATTATCTTAAAGGAATTGCTCTGAAACAGCATGTCAGTAGTATTAATGCTGGGAGGAGAGTGTGTCTGTGGGAGCATAGAATGAAAATTATCTGAATAAGAAGTCATGGAGATCACTTGTCCATATAAAGTGCCCAGAAGGACATGAAGAGTGATATGGTTGTCCTCATGCCCCCCAGGACAGTGACCTACCTCGAGTATCATGAATGTCTGAGCTGAAATCCATATTCCCTTCCTATTATAAGCACTGTGTGACCATGCTGCATTGATTTTAAGGGCCTTAAGGGCCGGACCCAGCTCTCAGGAAGTTTGCTTTTTACTTTAAAAACGGGTGAATTGGACCAACCATAGTTACTTATGATTCCTGTCCAAAAAGTATCCATTTCAATTACTAGTGATGTCCTTTCAGTTTGTAAAATAATTTGGCGCTGTAGGGGAGCCTGTAAATACCAGATTGGATTTTTTTTTTTTTTTTAAAATGCTTGAAAGAATAGGGTCAATGTCAGAGCCACAGCTAGCCTGGAAATGAAGCAGCACCTGAGCTATTCAGGGAGAAAAGAGCAGACTGCTTATTAGAAGTACTGGAGGATGGAGTTCAAGGCAGTAGGTCAAGGCTGAAATACCAGCACTGTTGAGCTCATTGAGTTGTATGTTGACTTCATTGGAGGCAGAATTTCACTTGAGATTTCCCTGAATAAGGGAAATTCTTTGAACAGTTGACATATGTCCACCCTCTTGTCATCACTCCCTCATTCTTCTCCCTCCTTTTTGCATTTCAATATTAGAAATTGTTGGATAATTTATCAGTTCTTTTTGAAGCCTGAGAAAACTTGGCAGAGAGTACAAAGCTGAAAGTAACTCATTCTATATAACAGTTTCAGATCCATGCTAATCATTACTTCTGAGTACAGGTGATTTTCTTTTCAAACTCCATCTCAGAAGGCTATCTCTCCATGTGACTAATAGGACTTCACAGACGTGGCAAGCCTCCTGGGAGCCCTCAGGAGAAGAGCAGCATCGCTGCGAGTTGTGGAGTCATCCAGGGGAGTCCAATGACTCTACTTGTGTAGGAACTTGGTTGCTTTGTCTGATTGCAAGTGTCACAGAAAGTGTCACAGAATCCGAGGCGATTATTGGCTTGATCTAACAGGCCTCATCCCTTGCAAAGTAAATCTGACCAGTAGCAGAGAACTATATATATGACTTCAGGTAATTATTTTCATTTTCCAGTTCCGTGTAGATTTCTTGAACTGCTAGAGAATTATAGATTAGAGTTTAGTCAAAGACAACCGTCAGTTATGTTTTCTGAATATTCATATCAAAGACTTTATTTTAAGTGGTTCATAAAATGCTTTTTACATTTTTAAATTGCTTCATGAGTATGGATCAATCAGCAAAATATAGCAGTAATGAGTTCCTTTTAATAGCAAAGAGCTCATTAATTACCATGCTGATTATATAAACCAGGTTTTTAGCCAACAAAAAGACTCCTGCAGGCAGTGTCCTTTCACCTGCTGGGGGGCAGGCAATTCTTATTAAAAAATAAGAGGAAATAATTTTCCGTGTATTCTCTTTCAAATCCTAGGAAAGAGAAGTGTGCGCACTCACTTTCTGAATGTAACATCATCTGGAGTTAGTAGTTGCTTCCACAGGTCTTTGAAAAGGCTACCACCCCAAAACTGAAAAAATAGCTTTCCACAGACACTGTCTTTAGTCAAAGGGAAGGTCTTCCAGGTGTGAGGGGCCTGCCAATGAACTGGTGATTGCCACTGGTTTCATTTTGGCCAGGATGTATTTCTGCTTCCTTTCACTTCGCCAGGCCCTGTTTGGCAGCAGGGTGATGAACGCTGTGCATTGATACCCACCAGGGAGTCTCTGGCCGCCCACAGCCACGTTATCAGTGGACTCTGGAGAGCCGTCGTCAGCGGAGTTTGGCAGCAGCAGATTTCCCACACTCGCACATAAGATGAGCTCTCTTGTAAGCAACACTAGTTATGCTAAAATGAAACTTAAAATGAACATTTGAGAAATGCTCTGGGTTCTTAGCTATTGCAAAGCCAGGGGATGGCCTGTTGGTTTTGGCATTAGGCTGGAGATGGAGAAACCCATGGGCTTGCGGGCAGCCTGGGCAAATTGCTTTGCCTCTGTGCCTCATCTGGAATGCGCCCTGTTAATACACAAAAAATCAAGAGGTGCTTAGAGGCTGGGGCTACATAAGGTAATTAGGTAGACTTCAGGCAGAAAGGTGCCAAGGAAAGCAAGTCTGAAAGCTTTTCTTATTTTTGTTTTGTATTCTCTATCTTTCCTTATTTTTCAAAGGAAAAATGAATTCTGGGTGATGCATAAACTTCTTTCCCTTTAGATAATTTGGAGGAAGAGAGAGGGAGCAGTGGAGTATCCCTTGGGACTGCTGCCTGATCTAGACCTAGTGAGTGCATGCCATTCACAACACTAACGCAACCTTATTACTTCCTCAAATAATTAATTCCTGTTGAGTTTTTGGCTATCACACGGATTAGATGGTTGATGCTATGGAAATAGCAGTTGTCCAAAAGTTCATTTTCCTGATTTTTTTTTATCTAAGGAATTTCTAATGCTGATTGGCCTTTATTCTGAATCAAGATGCTCTTTTGTTGTTGTTTTGGGTGAACTGGGAAAGGCTAATAACACATAGTTCAGAATCTATAAGCAAGGATGTTGGAGGTGATGCTGAACACTTAACAACCCATGAATAAGAATGATCGCAGGTGACTGTGTCTGAATATTCAGTGTCTCATTTTGAATGTGTATGTGTGCTCAGCCTTGCTTCTTGTGGAGAACTCTATTTATCAGAATTTCAAATCCTTACTCTTGTTTCAAGCAGAGACCAGGATGTGTACAAACTTCTTGCTCTTAAGAATACCACATTGAAAGCAGAAATGTATGTGTCAAACAACATGAATTGCTTTTTCCACAGTTGATTTTGTTTTGGTCTGTGGGTAAAGAATGAAATTCACTTTTCAGTCCTAGAAAACCAGTATTTCTTGTAAGTGGTACAATTCTTTAAGATTTAAATGAGAATCCTCGGTCTTCATTTTCCCTCTGGGAAAAGATTATTACCTTTTCCCTTAAAATACTGTCATTCAAAATATCTTAAGTTTTAATAAGAAAAAGTTGAAAATACGGATATTTCATTTTAGTGGGATATAATTGTTTATTTGAATTTCAGGCACAGAATATTAATGGTTTTGCACAGAGAAAAAATATGTAAGAATTGTATTATTGCACATTTTATTTAATTTATTCTGCCTGCAAGTTCTGCTTTAATTAATTTTCATTGATTTAAGGAATGCATTTGAGCTGAAATATATTATGCTTAAAGGCATCAGCAAGTGATATAATAGGACAGTACCTGTAGTTCAGAATGAAAAGATAAAAGGAAAAGAAACTGTTATTCCTAAGGAGAGTTAAAAAGAAGGGGAGGAAAGCCCTTTTTAATAATGGTTCATTTTCTTCCTTTTTAGTACAAAGTGATAAAAGGAAATAAATTCATGTTCCAAGCCTTAGACATAGGGTAAGGTCATTTCTGAGGATGTTATTTTCATGGGTGAAGAAGAGTTTGTCAGAAGTTATTAATGTTGAAAGTATGGAAAGTGGATTAAAATATCACAAAGAAAAAACAGATTGTCAAGATGACAGAGTAAACCTGTATACCTATTTTCCAATTTTCATCTCCACATGAAAACACAGCATGTTACTAAGTTTCAGTGAAAAGAAACAGAATATATTGGTCAGCAGCTTGGTAGGAGGGGAATCATATTTTTATAAAGCAGATATTGGGTTTGATAAAAGAGAAGCATGTTCCTAAATTAGTGGTTTTGTTCCCTGTTGCAAGAACTGTTCTTGGACAATGTCCAATTCTTACTTGGGCTCTTTTTCAACTATATGTTGCTGTACAGATTTCTGGTCATTGGGGATTTCTGGTAAATTTTGAGAAAGGCCACTGTATCATTGCTGTTGGATAAGCAGAAATATTGAAATATAGAAAATTAGAAATATAGAAACTATTGAAATATAAGGCCAGCAAGCAGCATATGAAAGGGAGATGACTGTGTAAAGAAACGGTCCCAATTTACAGTGTAACTTGGAAAGCAGTGTATGAAGGAAATAATAGGTTCAGTTGCATGTATCTATGGATATAGTGCAAGGGACGAGATGTCAGAGGAGTAACGAGAGCACGATTTCAAGAAGGGCCAGCTTCGATGTGCACAATGACTGCTACTGATGCACATGTCTAGGTGTGCTGGCAGGGCTAATGGCAAGATTTCAGATTTTGCATTTCTGATTTATTATAAAAAAGTAGCATGATTTTTCTACTGTTGCTCTCTTGTTACTTGCACTGACTGCAGGTGTCCCACCCTTGGACTAATGCACCATTTCCCTGTCCAGTTAGAAATCAAAAAATCATGGCACACTACTTCAGTTATGCAATAAAACAAATCCATTCAAGAAGCTGCCTTGGTTTGAAGCATGGGTTGCTTTTTACCTCCCTGATGCAATTCCATTTGATTTGCTTTCTTTGCCTTCCATCCCTCCTCATCAGCCATTTTCCTATTTCATTCAGGAAAGAAATGAGAAATGTAAAATTTGAGAGAAAAGAATATTAATGGATGTATATGACAGTTGAAATGCATTTGAATTATTGTTTTTTATCTTTTGTCCCTAGTAGTGCTTAATACCAAATCCTCCAGAGCCATATGATTAATACTGGTTTCATTTTTATTCCTATGAGAGAGAAGTATTTTCCTCTACAGTTTTTCTTCTTTATATTAGCATAATTGTCTGCTTTGAATGTAACCATAACAGAAAAACCTGTTAAAGGCATCATTTTTCCATTTGTGCATGGCCCCTACTGCATATATTCAGCATCATTAGGATTTTTTTTTTTTAGATTTACAGCAGTCTTTTGAAATAGCTTTTTTTTTTTTTTTATGAAATATAGTGTGCTAAAATAATAACAACACCTTCCCTCTTTCTTCAGGTGTCTTTTTGTTGTTGTTTGGTTTGGTTTTTTTTTTTCCTAATTCTTTTACTCGCTACGCTCTATTTCTTGGCTTAGGTGTTTTGGGGTGGAGGGAGTTGGTTACTCAGAGATGTGTTTTGTCAACATCTACTATGTAAATTCTATTATGTGGTCTGTGTCAGCAAGTCCATAATTTCAAAATATTTGTTGAAAAGGACCTATTTTACACTTCTTTATGGCGAGTGTGTGTAAGGCTCCTCAGCAATCTCCTAACTGATTCCCCTTTTCCTTCGGGAAGAGGATTGATTTCTCCTTGAGAGAGGAATGGGCACTGCTCACAAAAAACAGTGCTCCTGGGTGTCTGGCTCTTGAATTATCTCCCCTGATCCCTTGGTCAAAGAGCATCTCAAACAGATCTGTCAGGTAATGTAAAGAAAGCTAGATTCTCACTTCTTTTTTTTTTTTTTTTTTTTTGTATGTTTTGGAGTCTTGTGCTTTTGTGTATGGAGAAAAGGAAATGTAATTTGGATTTCGAGTTGTGAGTTTTGGTTGTACTTTCAACAGCTGTGGGGGTGTAAAACATGGGCTAGAAGTGTAAATAAAGACATAAACAATAAAATGTTATTATTTGCTATCCACCCTAAGAACCTAAGAACTGTGTGCTGAATGCATCATTCTTCCTCTTTCATGAGTTCAGGAATTACTTTAAGGAAACTGAGGTGTTTTGTTTTTTTTTTTTTAACAGAATATTGGGAAGGAATTAAGCACCAGCTTGAAAATTGTGGTGATACATTTGTTCAGATGAGGTTTCCTCTGGTGCTCACTGGTATTGATGGGACCTTTGTAGTCTGCACTATGATCAGCTCTGTCAATTTTAATGATAGCATTTGGCACTAAGCTGCTATGCTAACAGAGCGTATAGTAGTTCCTTTGCTGCACCGAAAGACTGGAGTGACTCAGACTAGCGGTTTTAGTTCTGTATTTCACTTTCGGAACATTTTCTCTGTGTTTCCCACAAGGAACATCCTTAGCTAAATGGTGGAAACATTCTATAGCTTATGAAAAATCCCAGGGTTTTGTTATGCTTTGTAATAACTTGCTGTTTATTTCTTTCTGATATCAGAAATGTTTGCAGAGACCCACTGTGACAGATAATCGCTGATTTAAATAGTCAACATCAAATACAAAAGGTTCATGAATACTAAGCAAAACATCTTGACAAAAGGTGAGCAGACTTTGCAAGGGTGAGATAGACTGCATGTTTCAATGTCTCTTAGCGGAATCACATCTTTACTTTCAATTTCCTCTTTAATGTAACATACATTCTGTAAATATTGTTATAAACATATTCCGTAAATATTGTTACTGACAAGAACATCAATTCATGTTATTCATAAAGAGACTTTCAGTATTTGAGCAATGAATAGCAAGCAGGAGGAACAATTGCTTGAATTTTTATTTCTTAACGTACATCCCTCTGCAAAAAAATGGAAGCAGAACCAATTTACACTTATCAAACACAGTGCTTTACTGCTTTTGGGAAAAGGGCTGATTTTTTAGCAGAAAACCATATGAAAGTGAAGGGAGGTAAATTTGTTAAAGTTATTTCCTTTATGTATTAGAAGTTGTTTGCCAAATAAAAGTGATTGGGGGACTGAGATATTTTTGCAAGAGTTTCAAAATTAGTGGTTGTGAAGGGGTCATTTTAACAGACACTATATTGAGTAGTTTTTTTGCTCTGATTGGTGTGAGAGGTGTGGTTGTGGATGTTCCTGTGAACAAAAATCTAGTTAAGTTTAGTTACCATAAGTAAAGCAGTACTAAGTATGACTGTGTGGCAGTACCCAGAAAATGTACTTCGAGTTCAGTCTTAGCCCTTACCCTGCACTTATCCATATGCTTTACTTCACTGGAGTCAATTGTACCATGTGCGTACTTGAGATCAAGTGGGTGCGCAAGTGTTTGCTGAATTGGAGTCTTATTCAATGTAGTCATCAATGCGAGTAAATAGCAATTTCAGTAAAACTTGGGGCTAGAGTGAAGTGGTGTTAACATTATTAAAGAGCTGCAAGTCCAAAAAGAAGGGATTGAGGTGTGGGTAGGAAGGAGCAGATTGACATCATCTTGGAGTGTGCTTAGTACGTGTGGGAGGAGCCCTATGGGAAGAAGGTGTAGAGTATAAATGTGTATGTCCCGTTTCCAAATCCAGGGCCGCCCTGCCCTGCCACGCTGTTTGCCTAGGTCCTGCCTCCTTGTGCAGAGGTGGAAAACACTTCCTAAAAGGCTGGTGCATAAATGCTGAGGAAAAGCTATTAAAATCTTTAGAGTGTGGAGTAAGCTTATAATCTCAGGGCTGAAATCGAAGTGTCACTGCATACTTCCTGCTTTCTAATCATTACAAATTGCAGGTGCTTGTCACATCTGAGGATTTAAGTTAAAATCAGGAAGAAAAATTGAGTTATTCTTACAGCGCAACTTGGCAAATCGCCAGGGAATTCTAGGCAAGAGTTACAGCTGTGTTAAACAGCTTAGTGTGGTGTTATCTTCTGGTTTTTTTCAGCTGGAGAAATTCCTTTGCCATGGAAAGCAGAGACCACCAAACCCAGAAATCTTAACGAGTCATTTTTATTCACAAAGAGACATTGGGAAGGGAGCAGTGGACCATGAAGGCAGCTCTAGTCCTGCCTTGGTAGCTCTGGAATATGTGGAAAAACGTATTTTGTTTCTGGTCTTTTTGTTTTGTTTTGTTTTTTTATCTCTGTTCCTTTTCAAATGCCCACAAATGCCTTGCCTGAAAGGGATAAAATCTGCTTTCATTTCTGTATTTACCACTCAGTGTGCACATGTGCGTATAATTTTCATGCATAAAGTGGAAGGAAAAAAGTGGTGTTCTATTTTACAATCCAGTTTAATCTGGTACACTTTATTTGAAGAAAAATAGCTGTTGGTGTTGGCAATAATGTGTAAATACTCTGTAGCATGACTGCAGCAGTGACATTGTAGTTCTGCTGTTCCCTATTGTTGCTTTAAAAGACTGGTAGTGGAGGTGGAGTGGGAGCAGCTCCCTCCTTTATGAAATGCTCTCTGCCAGCCAATATTTTGTAATACGTGTGCAAATCCCTAATGATTATTTTACTCTGCTGTCTTTTAAATAACAAAAGTCAACTCTGTATTTTGCTATTTACAGCAGCTGTCAAAATGGATTTCCTATTTGTTTGGAGTGCGCATCAGGAAAAATCTATATGTTTCCTTAATGATACTTGGGTTTACTCTGCTTGTCAGAGGATGATTCGTCCATGTGTAATTAGATCCACTCATTAGGTCTTCACAATAAAAATGGTATTCCAGCACTTCCACTACAATATGCTTCTTACTGTCTGAGAAATGCTCACTGAATGATGAACAACATGCAGAAGGGAAAACAGGCATCTGCTTCCTGGAAACAAACATCCCTCAAATGTAAGTATCACTTCTTTTAAGATGAGGTGTTACAGATTGGAGAGGACAAACAATATTAACTGAACATTTTCCTTTTGGTTTTCTATTCACCTCTGTTGTAAAAGTAATTTTTTTTCCAGTATTATGAATACATACATGTGATACCCAGATGGAAGGGCCTGTTCAAAATAAGTAGACAAGAGTTCAGCTTAGTGATATTCAATGAAGCCACAGGGTACTTTTGAGAACGGCAGTCAGGAGGACATACAGCTCATCATTTTTATTGGGGCTTTGTATCACTGACAAGAAAAGTTGTTCTTGCGCTCCTGTTTTTGTGTGAGTGTATGAGGGTGCTGGTCATGGGCAGTTTTAAGTCCTTCTAAATATGCATTTCCTTTAATTCATTAAGAGACTTTCGTGTTCCAACATATCCATTACAATGACAAACTGACACTGTAAAATTAAAAAGCCTGCAATTACTCACTTGGTTTGTATTTTAATCAAAGCTATTGTAATATGACTCTAGGGATCCATAAATGGCAAAACAAAGGGTTTGGGATTTATGTGGGACCTCTGTATACAGAATGTCTAAGTGGAAGGAGCTAGGGAAGAACAAAAATGCTGGATTTCTTCCCTGTATCCAGGAAGGGCAGTTTCAAGTGTAGTTTGAACAGAGCCTAAAACAAGCGTCTGACCAGCTCAGGATCAGAGAGATCCAAACAAACGTGTCTTCCCTCTTTATTTTGGCTTTTGGACATTGAGACCATGCAATGAAGCTATACTGGGCCCATAAATTGTTTTTATGAATCATCATTCCATGAAAGACCTTAAGGAAGTAAAGCAATATAGAAAACATTTCTGCATGCTTTGTGGTTGTTAGACAGGTAGTAATTGTATCATTTTCTTCTCTTATAAAACAGCATAGACAAGTGTATGTGTGCCTGTTTGTGTGTAGGCAGGAGAGGAGACAAGCGTACTGCTCCTGATTTGTGGTTTGTGGTTTCAAGAGAAATTTTCTCGTTTTGTGTAAAGCAAGTTTGATTCATTGCCTGTATCTCTCAGGCTACAGAGCTCTGACATCAAAATGTGAGCAGCAATGGGTAGAGCAAGAGAGTGAAGCTTGTTCATGCAGTCCTGCTAGGAGAAGGTGTTGCCACTGCACACAGTGGAATTACACCTCCTGTACTTGCTCAAGATGTGCATTTTGGGTGCCTTTCCCTGTGAAGTAGCAGGGACAGGTGATATATCACAAAGCAATTCTCTTGGAATTTTTATAGGAAGTGTTGTGCTTTTCTTTATTGCCTACAAAATTTATACAAGACTGTCAATTCTGAAGGGAGTTAAATGACCAAGTGTTCTGAAGCTGATGTGGCAGTTGCACCTTAGAATTTCTTTTTTGTCTACTGTGGATTTAATGAGTATTTGTTACTTGCTTGGCAAAGATACGAAAAGACATTCTCATTTTGGCCCCAAATCTGTCTTTACAAAAGATGAAATAGAAAACTCTGTAACAAAGCCAGCATTTTGGAATGTCTCTTCCTTCACGGAATTCCCCCGTGGATCTGACTGAGATGCCTCAAGGTCACCCGCATGCACAGTAACTAACCAGGCTTTCTTTGTAGCTTTGTGAGCAGCTGGAATTTCTATCTCCTTCTCAAAAGAATTTGAAAAACCTCTATGGGGCAAGTCTAAAAGGTTCACTATAGAATTTAACAGATGCAACACTCACAGTTAACCACTGTTTCTCTTAGTATTCTTAGCTTGTCACCTGATGCATTGATCACCTTGTCAATATTTAAGGTATCATGAGAGAAATGGGCTTTCTATATCTGTGAGCAGGTACAAAGTTGACCAGAGCCCAAGTACCAGGTCTGTGTGAACTGGGAATTGTTGCAAGTATTTCACAGACTATTACTCGTTAAGCTGATCATAGCCTTTTCTCATTCAAACACATCAGAGTCATACTTTCTCATGTTCAAAGCATTTTCTGTTTGTCAGCACAAAGCTCTTCCCAGTTGTGCGATTGAGGGAGGAGCAAGTGACTACGATGGAGAAAAGTAGCCCAGCACATAATCCAAATACTTAAAATGCTAAATGCATGACGCTGATACTCAGAGCAACAATTCACCCAAAAGCAAGAATGGAAGTATTTTTCTAAATACTGTCTGAGCCAGATCCCCTAATTCCTAGCAAGGAGCAGGATGGCCTCTCTTGCTACCATGGCCCCAGTGGAGAGGCTTTCCCCTTACTGGGCAGGCAGTGGTGGTGCTGTTGGGCTGCAGATTTCACCCATCTGCCATCTTGATTGAAATGCCTCATTTGCACTAGGTGGCACTGTGATAACACTTGTTACATCACCCAGTTTATTTACAAAATCCCCACCTAAACCAGTGGAGTTACCTTGAAGTGCAGTAAAGTTTGTGTTTTCATTCACTTGCTCCTTTTGAATATTAGTGCTTTATGGACAAATGAATGCTATTATACGTATGGATAGGTTGTTACCAAGTCGGCAGGTGACTAGTGGTCCAGAACCGTTCTGAGTGCGCAGCCATACGTCTGATGCGTCTGCTCAGATTGGCTTGCAGGTTACTCTTTCAATCATTGTGTTGTACAGTGCTCTTTTAAAGTTCTCAGATTTTGTCACTTCTATTGTAATTCCTCATTTATAATGTTGATAGAGCTTTGGTGTAAATACTTTTTAAAGTATTCTTTTCTCTGCTGGAACCTCCTACTCCCACATTAGTAAACTCCTACGATCAGCCCATCCATTTTGTCTGAGTATCCTTTCAACTACTCACCTCAGGTGCATTTCACAGTGCTTTGGTTTTAAGCCTTAAAGGCGTAACCTTAACTCAGCGTAAAAGTCTTTATAGCTGTGTCTCATCATACAACTTCTCAATTTTGTCTGCTTGTTCAGCCACCCCTTCTAATTTCTAAATGAGTTTTACATCTCTCTGGCATTAGCAGCTGGTTTTGGTCTGATTAAGTTTTGCATTTCTGTGATGATTCTCATGCAAGTAGATCCCCTAGTGCTTTATAAACTTTATTAACTGGTGGAACATACTACCTCTCCTTTGCCCTTGATCAAATTAATAAATCTTTAGAGTGAAAGACAGTATTTTACTGGAGGTGGAAGATGATGATGGAAAACATGAGAAATCGCATGTGAACTACTCCAGGCTTCAGGATTCTTCCACCTGAATAGGACAACTGAAATGTCAGTGTAATATATATTTCAGCAGTGTCAAAATGATTATGTGAACTAATTCAAGGTCTGTGGTTTTTTCTTCAGAGCTCTAAAAGAGAGCTCATGCTGTCTCCTAAAGAGGAGCATCAGCTGCCGTAGATCTTACTTGTCATGTACAGTGATAGTATATGTAGCCTTGGCTCTTCACTGCAAAGAGAAACAGCCTCCAAAATCCATCCATGAGTGTTCACTGAGAAGTATTGGCCTGTGAAAATGTTGCTGGAGCTTAATGTTATCATATTTAGTGGCTTTGACTGACATATTGTAAATAGATGCATATTCTCCAATGTCCCTGAACAAAGCAGTTACTGCAACAGAGAACTGCCTACTTCTATTACAGGATGTGGCACATGGAAAGAGGGAGGTACCCTTCAGTCTCAGTCCTGACAGGACAACACAGTTAATAACTTTATGCTTTCGAAGACTCCCAGAGATTTTTCAAAGCTCTTAGTGAAGAGGAACTACAATTACATATGAAAGAAAACAGCAAAGTATGTAGGTGAACAAAGCTGTGGCATTAGTACACAGTGTAAGGGAGGTCTGTCAGCTCCTGGAATGTGAGTTTTATTTACGGCATCTCCTAGGTGTTGCGCTTAATAACGCTGTAGCTAGAATGAAGCTGTCAGGCTTTTTTCAACAGCTTTTCATGGACTTTAAGGGGGATAATAGATTAAGATACTTCTGTACATTATTATACAAAGCTTTATTATACGTAGTTTGCAAAATGTAACCAGATTTGTCATGGTAGTCACTACTGTGAAGTGTTTTAATTTTGGAATCTCACAATTTGGTGTAATCATCCAAGTATCTTTAACAGTTCTGCTTTTGGCCATAAAGCTGCCACACCGTGATAATCTGTTGGCATCGATGGGAATTTTGCATTAAGCTTCATAGCAGGATGTGGGTTTTTATCTCCTTCAAGTTGTCTTTTATGAGCATTTCCTAAATACAACCCAGCAGTGTCTTTTAATGCAATTCAGAGGTATTGCAATAAGCATTTTCCTTCCTCACATCTGTAAGGTTTACTGTCTTTAGCACAGTGCTAACCCAATGAATTGTTGTTTTCACTGCAACTGAAATCCAGCTTTTAGTTAAATAATAAAAATTCTGTTTTCATTTAAGCGATAAAATTAAATTCTTTAATTTCTTTATCTGTTGCATACCATGCCCCAGGAAGACAGATTTAAAGAATATAGGATGGGAGACAATCAGAACAATGGTATTGGGGTGGTGGTAACTTGACAGTGCCTGTTTGCTTTGGTTTTAATTTTAACTCTGACTGTTGGAAGGTTTAAACCATAATAACAAACCATTGGAGGTGTTTGTTTATATTTTTCTATCTCGTGCAATGTAATAAGGAAGCTCTTATTAACAACAGCAATTATTAATTTATTCTAAATCCTAATCTGATGGATAATTTGCAGGGTTGAGTCCCTGAACAGGCTATCGTATGCGTATTTGAAGTATAGGATTCCATCTTGTTGATATTTAATATTTTTTGGTTATCATGGCTGCTGAAAATGGGGATTTTGCTATTATGATAGTGTTTTCACTGAAAAAAAAAGTAACAGTTAAACACTGGACAAGGGAATGTAAGTGAAAGAAATGCGAACGTCAGTCAGAGCTGGATGTGAGCCTGGAAGATTGCTGTTCTCTGATTTTCTTTTAGATATCCCAAGTCACAGATGACGATGTAGCTCTAGTTTAAAAGTGAAATTCTAAATTCTGTGGTTTGTGTGGAAATGATACTTCGTATCATTTTGATGTAAATTGGTACCCGGAACATGTTTTCTATATTGGTTGTCAGATTCATTTGCAGGCAACATTTTAAAGTGCTATAAAATTATTTTGTCAAAATGTTAAGGAGCTTTAAATCATAGTATGTTTTTAAAACCCCAGAAAACAGCTGTTTATATTCCACAGGAGTGTAGAGGCATTTGATTTGCAACTGTTTTATTATTGTTTAATCCTGTCCTGTTTGCTTTTTTTTTAATTGTGGAAGCTGACTGACAGTCTGTAGATCTTAGTTTGTAATGTATATCAAGGCCATGCTCAAATATAAGTGAGGAACATGACATTAAGTAATGCAATAATTCATTTTATATAGAGCTGTTCAATTTGAATGAGTAACTAAAAATAATTAAATATAGTAATATATAATTATTTTGTGCATGTGACACACTTAGGAAATGTTGCTGTCAGGATTAGCCCTGCGGTCTGGTTTGTTTTTCATGTCAACTGAATCATGATGTCTAGAAGGTGTATGATGAAAAATGTAGCATTGGAAGAACTTGAAAGGCTCTTAAATTTATCAATTCATTATCTGAATTTACTTGAAAAAACCATGTTGTTTTCTGGCATTTTTAAAACTATGTTGATCTTAAATGTCCTTTCCTACTAAGGGGAATAAACTCTAGTATTTGACAGTAACATATTCCAGTGTTTAACTCTATCCCTGAATTACTACTTCATTGTATTTTAATAATTTTTTTTTTGCAAGGATTAGGAAGATCTCCCCTATAGTAATTAAAGTTAACTTCCAGAAGCCCTGCTGGTAGAAGTATTAATGCCTGATTTTATGGGCGTGCAGCGTATAGTACACAGCAGAATGGGAAACAAGTGATTTAAATCGGAATGGTGGCCACTGAAGGACCCAAGCTAATTAATAGACCTGTGAGTTGAAGCTCTTGAGGAAGCCCACCAAGCACTGATGGGCTACCTTTTAACTGTGCTCGTAGCACAGTGATTATATATTGAGCTGCACTGTAAATCAATTAAATGTTCTTGCTAGCACCACATTATTAAGTTTATGTGGTCTGATCATGTTCTTTTAGCTTTACATCCGTGCTGTTGCCTGTTCTAGACAAATGATAGATTGCATTTTAAAATGAAAATTGCTCTTTTTTTAAAAAAAAAAAAGCAACACTGTTTTGAAAGTCGGAAACTGTTATCAGTCTACTTTGGTGTCTGAACTGCACATGAAAAACAAGTGAGAGTGCTGGGCCTTGAAGATAGGATTGGAACAACACAAAGGCCAATAGACCTTTACAGAAACTTGAACCTGAGTCTGCTAATTTTATCAATATATATTCGGCATATATAAGCTGTCTTGAATCTAAGTGTTCAGGGCAGCTCTGAGCTTCAGAGATGTCCAAATCAAACTTTACACTTGGAACTGCTCTTATGTAGAGACACATCCTAGGGAAGTGGAGGAGTAAAAAATTCTTTAAATATGCCTGATTCAAATGAAATGCAATTTTGTTGTGTCAACTATCATACCAAGAGCACAAGAACTCACCCCAGCAGAGTTGTGAGATCGTCTGTGAGAAATGAAAGCCCAGAATGTTTGGCAATCTCTGTATTAAGAATATGAAGCTGAAGGCAGTATTGCCACCCCAAAAATACTTAACTGCATGAGATTGGCAAAATCTGTTTTGCACCACTTTCCTTGTTTAAGTCTTGGGATCCTGCTACAAAACAGAAATTGGAACCACCAGTTCCACCTCCCTTCATGGGGTGACTGTTTGATTTAACTGCCTGCTCTATCTTCATGTCCTCACAATAAGCGTCCTTGGCATCCCAATTTCCCAAGAATAGTCTATGGATAGGAACTGTATGATGACCCGTGCAGTTCTGTGCAGATTCAAGGTATTCCCTGTGTCAATGAGTACAGGCCAGTACGCTTATTATGTTTTTATTCAGTTCATTATCACTTCTTTCTTACAAGATTTTAAAAAATTTCATCCTGCTTCTCAATCCCCCAAGTTGTTTTTTTTTTTCCCTGAAGTGAAATATATTTGTGGTTTACAGCTTGAATTTAATTTTAATATAGTAGATTTATGGATCTGCTCAATAGGGTGAATTGGTTTCTTCCTTTTTTGTTCTCCATACAATTCAGTGGCAATGAAAACTACTAGTAATCAGAAATCCATAAAGAAATTTCAAATTTCTTTAATATTTTGAAATCTCTTTTGCATGAAGGAAAAATAGGTGAATATTTGCTCTGTTGCAATAATTTATAATATCAATTGCCATCTTTAATGAAAAAATAAATTATCTATATTGCATGCACAATAAAAATGGAACCATATTATGTAAAAGATATGAATGGTATATTACTGAGTGTTAGGTATAGTTTATTAAATATTACATAATCTCTCAAGCATTGGTTTCTGTGTGTTCAAATTCATTTGACCAGCTCCCAAGCAGTTCAGAGCTGTGCAAATGGTTCTAGGGGAGTGAGTATGTTAGAAGTGTTTGATTAGCAGAATTATTTATTTAGCTGTACTTACAGACACTGAAGCAGAGTCCTTTGAGTCTGGATTTTGTAGTTCATTCTTACTGCTGGCTTGTGATCTGTGGTGTAACGCAGTTCTCTGCGTTTTGGTGCTAGGTTTGCTTGGACACTGCTTTTCCGTTCCTTTGGTATTCATGATTACGTATTAAATCACCTGGTGATCTCAAAGTAATGTGCTCTTTTTTCTGCTTCTGAGGTGCATTGCTGTCAGAAAGATGCAGAAACTGGAGTGTGACAATCCAGAAAGCTTAACCAAACAAGAGACAGGTTTGAACATCACCAGCTCTCTGTCCGTGTCTGGAATGGCAGTGTCCCCATGGCCGGTGGCAGCTGTGGTGGACGGCAGCAGGACCAGGCAGAGCCCCTGCGCTAGTATCACGCCTGCCATCCACTCCTGTCAGAGGGGAAGGAGAAGTTTTGTCCCCCTTTGCTCACCCATGCAAAACGGAGACCACTGTTCTCGTATGTTTGCAATACTCATTTGTGTCCTCTCTGGTGTCCTCTTCCCTCTGGTTTCAGTGGGGCTCCAGGGGATGCAGTCAGCAGGGCAGAGCAGGGCTGTGAAGCTGGCCGCCCACCCTCCTGATGAGGGGTGCTCGCACGCTGCTCCCCGCGCTTTTTTCCCCCACACTTTTTCCCCCACAGTCTCCCCTCGCTGCTGGGCAGCGTTTTGCCCTTTCTCACATAGGTTTGCACAGAGGTGTCACCAGCGTTGCTGTTGGGCTCCACTGTGCCCTGTGCTGGGGTGGCTGCAGAACTGGCGGGCACTGTCTGGAACCATCCGGAACCATCTGGAACCATCTCTGTGCAGCACGGGGCAGCCCCTGGCTGTCCTCACACAGAGCCCCTGCAGCCCCCGCTGCCAGCGCCTGAGCACAGACACCCAAAACCCGGGGTGAGGGTGTGGGTGTGTGGATAGAGATCACCCCACAGGGCATTGGCCTTCAAGGCATGAACAGTGACGCGCTTTGGTCTGTGCTCAGGTGCTGCCATCTAAATCTTAGTAATTGCTGGTGACAGACTCAAGCTTAATGCGTTCTTCTTTCGTGCCTTTGAAGCAAGTGGTGCTCCATGTAATGGCTCTGTGAGGGTGGCAGGAGAGTTTTGCTGTGGAAGGAGGTGGCCCTCGGTCATCCCTGTGCTAACTGGATTCAGGTTGCTGCTAGGGAGGGCAGCCTGGGAGTGCTGTGGGGGAGGCCATGCTGCCTGGCACCGCCACCGCGGGTACGAGAAAGCCTTGCGGCTTTCCAGGAAGGACGCAGCCCCTGCACGGCTTTGTACAAGCTGCCTGGTGAGTTCTACCATGGATAAAGCCTGCTTTCAAGAGCACTTACAGTTCGTGCTGGATGAATGCCACCCCACCGAACTATTAATAATGTTTTTCATTAATTTTTGGTTCAATGCAACCCTTTTATGGTAAATAAAAATAAATTTTATTTACTTTTTTGTTACCAAAAAAGGCCATCACATTTGCAGCGGTGAAAATCTGTCCTCTGATGCCTTCTGCTTTTCCGTGCCAGTAGCACTGCATCATGCTGTGCTTTTCCCTCTTGTGAGATTTCTACCTTGAGATTCTTGTGCCTCATTTTGAGTCCATAGAAGCCTGCATAACCTGTGTTAGATCATGACAGGTTTTATGATTTGCATTGTGCTGAAATAGTTGTGGTACTTCACCAAATCAGCATGGCCTTGCTGCTCTGGTTTGATATGCCTTGCATTTCTAAAACTGGTCTTCTGTCCTGTACAGCTATTCTGCTGGAAACAGGTGACTATAGAGAGGTGAGGAAGTGATGGGGGAGATCCCGCAAACCACCTGCTTGCTAGGAAAAAGGCATTTTCTCGTCAGCGTGCTTAGAGACTTTTTTCAAAGATGGCTCTGTGTTAACCCACATTAGTTACTCCCTGTCCCCTGATGTACGTGGCATAGACTTTATCTCCGTCTGCACCTCACAGAACTGAGCTGTGTCCTTTGGCATGCTAAAACGGAGATCTCTGTGTCAGCTCATTAGAGAAAGGGAGTGAGAAAGGTGCTGGCTTGGTAGTGTAGTGCAGGGTATTTGTATGAGGGTAAGTGGTCATCTGTTTAAGTGCTATCACTTTGTACAATTTACAAGAATTTTGTAACTTAATGCTCAGAGGAAGAAATTTTCTGTGGCTTGGTGTTAGCATGAGATTGATTTATGCTTTCATACGGCTTTTCCGTATAACCCTGGTTACATCACTTGGCCTCCTGTCCTATAAAATGGGTTGCTAGCAATTCCCTGTGTTGCAGATATGTCATATAAGCTCACAATCATGCCTTAAATTAGTGAAACAATTGTATTGGTAGTGAGGGAGATGTTAGTACCATAGAATTGTTACAGCTCATTTTAGAATGCATCACTGTGACTTTAATGTAGATATTTACGTGTTGGGTTTCGTTGGGTTTTTTTTAATTGGCAGAGTGATCTTTTCTTGGTGAAATGCAGCATTGTTATCTGACAACAGTGTCAAAAAAACCCACCTGCTAGTAGATTTGTCCCAGCTGTCTGCAGATAGGGTGGGGGGGCGGGGGGCGGGGAGGTGGTGTTTGGGATGTGAGTAGAAGGCTTCTGTCCACTCATCCAGGTTTCCTCTTGTGACAGTGCCTAAATACATCTGTAGTAGTTTGAACTACTTGACATGGGGAAGAGAGGTGGAAACAGGTAACTGCAAATTGAGATCCTCTCTTTCCTTTAGCACAAAGCATTGGAAAAGGGAAAAGAACTGTGAAAATAGCACAGTTGTATTTTCCCATTTATAGGCAATGCATAACTAGCACAACTGGAATTTTAAGGAATCCCAAATTGTGCTATGTGTGTGATGCAGTAAATTTGACCAGCTGGAGCTGAGCTGGCCATGTGTGAACACCAATTACTGTGGTACAAGGTAATATAATTAGGAGAATCAATAAAAAGGGACAGGTAAGCTGAGTATCAGGTCCTTTGTTACTATCAAGGTCTTTTAAAACTAAACTGCAGAAGCTGTAAGAAACAATTTTATTCTGAAAAGGTCTGGACTGGCTCATTTTTATCTTGAAGCTTTACGGTTCTGTGCCCAGTGAAGCATTCTCTAGATAGCCCCTAACAGCTGGTGTGTGGGGGATCTGTTGACTTCTCTGCTAATGTTCCAACACAAACAAAATAAATATTGGTTATTGTGTGCTGCCCATGGAAGCTGTCTGTGCTTTTGTCTTGCAGCAGGCAGTAGTGCTGCATGTCTCTATGTCTGATTTGTCCAGCATCCCTGTGATGTCCCAGACTCTCTCCTCACTCTTGCCCAGTACCAGGCAGACTATTACAGATTGCATTGGTATCTTCAGAAGAGTATGGGGAAGCCTCAGAAGTTCTCGTGTGAAGGATGTATTTATGCATCATTTACTAAGTACACACAATGAGCAAGCAATGAATTTAAAGTGAACAGTAGTCCTTAATTTTCCTCCCTGGTTCCCTGCCTAGTGATATCGTAATATTAGCAAAGGAAGAGGTAGATGTCAGAAACGAGAAATGTTATTGCAGAAGGATGAGGAATATATCTGCCCTATATAAGCCATCTGGCATGGCAGGCCTATGTGTGACTGTGGCTCTTCAGATATGAAATCCCTTTTCCAGCTGGTTGGCTTTTGCAAAGGATTTAAGTCCCAAAGAAGTTTTGGGGTAATAGATGAAATGACAGCAAAATGAGTTTTGAAAATCAAAGTAGTATGTCAAATTGTGCAAAGGAACTTTAATGTCAGCAGGATTCTCTTCTAGCTAAAACTCAAGTGCACAGAAATAACTTCAGTGTACTACAATTGGAGAAGAGCAGTTGTGCGCAGAAGGACTCAGGATTGTGTACTGGGCTCTTGATTTCCAGGCCACATAAGTACATGGTACCAAACTTTATATTCTACCCAAGTACTGGTTTCTGAATTTTTGTTACCAGGAATTAGGACATAGAAATACTTGCCAGTACTTAATTGCTGCCCCTAGACAATATATCAGTACATTCTTGTAATAAAATTCACAACTCCCTTTACATCACTATTAATCTCAGTGATGCACAACTTTAACAGCGTTTGGAGTTTGTCCAAGAAAAAAAGTTTCGTAGATTAGCAGGTCAAAAGATTTTTATAAGAGTAAGTTATTTTCTAAAAAAATGCTGGTTTGGAAATCACTGAAAAGGAAGCCAATGTTTTGAATCATTTAAACTGCATTTCCTTTCTAGAGTTCTGCAGTATCCACCTCCTTCTGTGGATACTAGATACCTAAATACAGTCAGAGTTATAAAAATAGCAGAATTAGCATTATTGGCCAAATGGTCCTCGTTTGGACTTGCATGTTTCTACAGAGTGTCTATACTAAAATATTATAGGGAAAATAATTTCCCCCCCTAGTGTAACTTGTATCTTTTTAAACCAAAATCTGTCATATCTTATTTCCATTAAGCTAATCACAATGTTCCGGATACATTTTATAAGAATAAAGAAGTTTAATGTCTTATTTAAGTATACTTATCAGAAGAAGAGTGCCATTGTCTATGACTTTGGGGTTTTATTTCTTCTTCTATAATTTACTTATCTGAGCACCTGTTGTTTTAACATTTAAACTTCTTGTGACTCCAGCATTGCAAATGGGTGGCTTCTTGGAAATTTTCCATGCTGTGGATATGACAAGTTGTCAAATGAGAATGCCAAGCATGTGAAATTTTTTTGGTGTACATGTAAGCTATTCTACCATACTTCTATATTTAGTCTTTGGGAAACAAACAATCAAAACCTCCCCCCGCAAAATACCCAAGAGAGGACAGAGTCAGTAAAAAGACATTCTTACAAGTCATGAAGCATGAACAATTAATGACAAATTATTAATATGTTTAATATGTCAGTTTGAATCAATGATCCATCCAAGACCGCTTTGATCTATTGTACTTTCTGGGCAGAAAAAGGCTTGTGCAAAGGCAAAGTCATTCCCTTCTTGTCACACAGAATATACTTTATATTCTGTTGGCATTGGTAAAAGGGCAGCAAGAAACATTATACAGTTGAATCCGTCTACAATGTACAGTCTTGTGATGATGTCTTAGAAATCATTGACATATATGCTGAGATTCCAGTTACAGTAATTAACATTAAAGCAGATGCTTAACTACTGTATCGAAGAACAGAATCTAATAGAGGTGGGTAGGCAATAGTTTGCATTCTCCTTCCTCTGTTCTGTATTTCCTTGGATTATTAGAACACCAGAATTTTGATGACAGTTTTGAAAATATAATCTGGAGAGGGGAAAAAAATGTTACTTAAGAAGTGTCTCATTTTGGTAATTTTGAACAATTTAATCCTTTGTAAAAATAGATTACTTATAAATTAACTTATATCTCAAAATGTAATTTGCTTTGGCTGAATGATAGAGATGTTTTTCATCTCTGACTGCAGGTGAAGGGTTTTCCTCCAAGCAGCTGAGAAGGGACAGGCATCTGTGCTAATTCTGCACCCACTTCAAAATCTTTCTTCTGAGATTTTATGATAAGCTATACTTCAGTTGTGGGGTCCTAAACCTTTCTGTTACTCCTGATAATTACTTAGTGGCATACATGACTCTGGAAGACTATTAATGTAGTACTCAATAAGTAATTGTCAGCAGGATGGAAAGAGCTGAATATAACGGAACTAGTATTCCATCTTCAGAAGCAGTTCTGGGTAGTGTGCGATGCCCTGGAATTGGCCTGAGGAGTTTGCAGTGGTAGAACTGCTCTTTTATGACCTCATGGGAATCGCAGCACTTCTGTTATTATCCATGAGGTATGGTGTGGAGTAGAAAGGCCTTGAGATACAAAAAGTTAACTAGGGAGGGGTGGAAAGACCCAACAAAGAAAATATGAGCCTTGAATTGTAATAGAAGAGGAAAGCACGAACAAGTTTACGTAGAAACATGTCTTTTGTTTTTTTCCCCAGTACTGCATCTTCATTCTTGTTTCCTTCCCTGCATAATTGCCAAGTATCCCTGTGATGATGTTGATATTTCCCCCAACAGTGCTATAAACCAGGTTTCTCTTCACAGTGAGTTCTTCAGTGCAAAGGGAAACTTGCTCACATATGAAAGTCATCAAGTTAACCATGCCATGCTCTGTCCAGATTTATTACAGCAGATTCATTGGAACTGTAATTGTTTATAGTGAATTCCCAGCATCCTCAGGTAAAGCTATGTAGGAGCTGTATAGACATCTTCTCTGTTTTAAGCATTTAGTTGAAAACATTAATGACATTAAGACATCAGATATATTTTTTTACTCTTCAGTTAATAGCAATCAGCATGTTGTCACAAATAAATTACCAGTGATGTTTTCCTCTCATTTATTGATGTGCTGTTGGGAGTTCAGACTGCTTGGTAAGAGGAGCATACCAGAATATTATGGATAACAATAGTAATTTGTCTCATGAAGTTAAGTTTGCCACATCTCTACTACTGAAAAGCAGAAGGTTTTTACTGACATGAAATTATGTGTATGTTATTAAGTCTTATTGTGCAGGGACTTGAACACTGAACATTATCCCAAGGTTTATTTTGAGTTCTTAGTCATATACAAAGTCTAATCCAAATGCATAAGCTTTTGGATGAATAAGCAAGTTCTATATCATCTAATCAGGTCGTATTTGCATTAGATAAATTTCTTCATTGAGGTTCGACAGTTCATGCTGAAGTCTTCATTGTGTTCGTGTATTTTGCCATTGCTATGCTGGTATAATTGAGGATGGAAGTGGCATTAACTCCATCAAGGATCACAGCTCATCGTGGTAGCCTGTCTTAGGCCTGACAACGCAATACAGTTTCTGCCCTAAAAGAGGTGCTGCTTGATTAGGAGGTAAGAGCTCTGAAAATAAGTGTGTTAACAGTTTACTCTACTTGCTAATGGTGTGCATTGAAATCTGCCCCAGTACATCCAGCTTTTGAGGTTAGTATTTGCTTTGAACAGATAACAAACACAGCATTAAAAATACTACACTACCAGTGCAGTATTTGGCCCAATCTGGGCGGTTATTCTGGGGACCTTACACAGGCTAGGCAACGAAGAAAACAGATAATTGAGTGACCACTGTGGCTAAATGAGTAAGAAGCTGTTTGTTTGCATGCACAAGGTCTGCTATTCTGAAAACATAAACTTCTGTCACGTGTGAGAAAGAGAAATTAGCATCAGTCATTGCATATAGCTTCTGTGAGATACTAAAATCTGGGAATGGAGAGCTGAGGAGTGAGTAGATCTATCGTGTGGCCAGAGGGATCCTGAGCAGAATACCTCCAGCTTGCCAAAGGAAGAGGAGGAGTGGTCTGTTCTGTGGCTCTGTATTGTCAGTTAGGAGCAGCACCTGCAATGGAAAGGAAGCGGGGAATTCTGTGGCACATCAAATACTTGGTGTGGAATCTGCTTCTGCATAGATGCTCCTCAACAATATCTCTCTAGCTGAAAATATCTTCTGGAGGAAGATATAAATAGGGAAATAATACATAAATCAATAGGAGAATGCATCACTAACTGCAGAAGAGGTTTTAACTATCGTCTCTTGCTACATCTTTACTTTTTCTTTTTTCTGTGCTGATGATGAACCACTTAGCTAGGACTTTTCTTCATCTTGAATATTGGATACATTTTTAGTATGTCCTTGATATTTGGTCTTTTAAAAAAATTATCTGCTTCACCAATATATTGGTTTATCTAGGGCTCAGTCAAATAAGCTGTGTTTGTAAAGAAATAGTACAAATTCAATACCCGTTTCGCTATGTTTAATATGTGGAAATAGAATAATCCTTCCAAGAAAGTTTGCTGGCTTTGCCATAAATGCCTTATTTATAACTGTGAAGATGGCTGTGTATAATTTTTATGTGAAAAGACATTTTAAAGGTACATAAACTGAGCATAACTCTAAAAGATGCCCATGCTGTATGAATTATACAGTAGGCCTTTCTCGCCTATAAAAGATAGTTATCTTTTGTGAGTGAGCTATAATCCTCTGTTTCATGGAAGTAAACACAGTGCTATTCCATTTCAGTATCTCTTATTAATATATTCATGAATTTTTAAAGGTGCTTAACAGCCTTACTAATCTGGAAACGTCTTTTTCTTTCACGATATTTTTACATAAACTTTTGTTAACTCTAGTTGAAGAACAACTGTCATTTTACTGGAAGGATAGTTTCAAATGGTGTTAGGATTTCCCTATTTGCCATGTTCTCTGGGGAACGTATATTGCCAAAATCTCTCAGGCTGGGTGTAGTTTGATCCATGTCTGTGGTTTTTTCCAGGGTCCTGGTTCCCTAAAAAACATGTCCATGCGTACCTCTAGAAACCCATGTTCAGGGCTAGCCTATGTATTAGTCTTGTCCTGATACAGGGTCAAGGGGCACATACAGCAACTTGGTATCTTGCAGCCCTCAAGGGTACAGCAGTATATTTTGTTGGCACAAAATCTGCTCTATAACCTTTAAGAAATATGGCCATCTCCAGTTGGTGGAGTTTTCAGAAGTGACAAGTATTTGCTGCTCTTGTTTTGCTTTTTTCATTGGTCACAGTACACCCCTTTTTCAGAATGATTACAGATTCTAAGAATACTTGAAATTAGCTGAATTGATTCCACACTGACTCTTTTTCTGTGCATGGGTTTTCACCAAGTGACTGCTTTCACAGTTCACTTTCCTATGTTCCTCTTGAGGGTTTCTGTAGTGTATTATTGTTTAAGAAGGACTTATGTTCATGTTTATCTGCCATTGGCACCTTCATTTAACACTTGAATGTTTGTGCCATTTCCCAGTTAACTGATGATTATATAATATACAGAGGTTCTGTAACACAGTGTTTTTTCACCATACTGTTGAAAGATTATTCCTATATTTTGTTCTCTCTTAATCTATTTTTAAGCCCAGTAATTAATCTTCTGGCTACCTACTTTTCCATACACCACACCTAATAGTATTATCTCACCCAGACATCTGTTTCATTGGAGGTTTGTCTTGAGAGTAAATTGAAGGCATGAATGTATTGGTAGCAGCTAGCTAGCATAGATAACAAATGTGATGAAAATGAAATGACAAAGGATCGAGTACAAATGAAGCAGCAGAACTTATCTTTAACCTTTGCATAGTTGTGTGTCAGTCTGGGGTTCAGTTCCCTCTTTGCATATCTTCATTAATTCTTTTTGGTTGGTTGATTAGTCTCAGATAATTTCAAGACTAATCATCCAACTTTATCAACAGATGCACCACAGTTGTATATTTGTGGCTCTGCAGGTGTACTCTGAACAAAACGTTGTTTTGTTCAATGAAGAAAATCCCTTCAGGAGACTTACATGCTGGACAACTGTATGATCAACACTGAGGCAAGGAAACCATTTCATTCTTTGCCATCTCCTCATTTTCTGTCACGGCTCTCTTTTTTTGCAGCTATTCTAACAGTTCATGACTTGAGAGCTTTCACAGAAACATTAAATCAACTAGGTAATTCTTTACACTATTTTAGATACATCAATTATTTGTACTACAATTATATTAACAACTGCTGAAATAAAACTGCACGGGATTAGTCATCAGTTTCTTGGCTGCCATCGCATTTGAAGATTCTGCTGTCTTCTGATTCAGAAAAAAGGGCTCAGCCGTGATTCTTTCTTTGACAGCCTGTGAACAAGCTTCTGAAGTGCCATCAATGGTGTTCCAGAACATGTAACATTGTTCCTAGATTTTGTAGGACCAGTACAGTCTTATTGTTGTGACCAGGAGCATGGTTTCCTCCACAAGCAATTCATATCAGGACAACAAATTCCCAGGATAGGCTTTAAAAAATACTGTTAAAAAAAAATGCTGTAGCAAAGCAAGCTTGAATTGGGTTCACATTACATCTGTGTGATCAAGACAGTCCATTAGACTTTAATCTTCTTCTGAGACTATCGCAGCCTTGTACTTAACTGACAGATACTAAGACTTCCAATTTTATATTCAATTCAGTTGTATAACTTCATATTAGCTGAGAGACTGATATGGCATTCTTTTTATCAGCAATATCTGTATAGCATGTCAATGTAGAAATAGCTTGAAGCTGTTAAAACACTTTGCTTTCCAAGTTTTCTAGATCTCTATCTGACATTACCTCCTGAATTTTGTGCAACCTGTGAAGGATTATAGATGAATACTAAGCTGTCATTTGACCAACTGCAGCAACAGATGAGCTGAATGCTTAAATTTAATTTTTTTATAATTCCATTAATAGTTTCATTCAAGGGAGGAATAACTATAAGAATTATAAAACCTTCATAACCTCATTATGAGTGTTACTTAACTCCTGTCTTTCAGGCTAGCTGGCCACTTGCATAAAACGATGTTTTAAAACCTGTGCATGTGACCATGTAGCTGAACAAATGGCTTAGATTTATGACAGAACATAAAATCTGAATTGACACTTGAAAATGCAAAACTTAAGACTTCATAGGTGAACAATCACATTTTATAATTTAAAATCATGTCCCAAACTTTTCAGTAACAGTGTGTAGTTAATCCCTGTTGTATTTTACCATATGTCATGCAATAGTAACCTTCTCAAATTCTTCTGTTAGGTGGGCAGATACCACTAATCTGTTTAAGTACAGTAGATGATGCGTACATTTCAGAATTTATATTGTGGTCCTTTCCTTTAATGGCACGGAACGGTTTACATGGGATCGTTTTAAAGGATGCCCATTTTGACTTGGCAAACGTGTTCTGGATTCATTATTATATGACAAGAGTGCTGTGGTGCAGGCTCTGTGGCCTGCAACCCATGCATCTCGCCGTCCTCAGAGCTGGGACGAAGGATTGTTCTTCTCTCTGAGTCTTGTGAACTTGTAGTGTAGGGGACCCTGGAAAATATGTTAAGGGAGAAAGAGTGTGAAAATTTCTGTTCTAGCCTTTCTCCTGAATACACAACTAGTCATGTCGAAAGATTCTTTTACTGAATATGTATAGCCTATCATCATCATGGCTTGGCTTCGCAGACGAAGATTTGGGAAGGGCTTTAAACGTGAGTACACCCTTCAAGCCTGTGCGGTGGATTTTTTAGGTGAGGCGCAGTGTGCGTGAGACTGGCCCCACCCTTTACACCCGAGGTTCATCTGCCAGGGCCTAGCGAGCTTGGACGGTGACAGCGAAGTCCTCAGGTCGTAGGTTTGGTTAGAGTATCCTTCTCTTAGATGGATGGCCTTACAGGGCTAAACGAGCTCCATCTGCCCGGGTTTGGAGTTAGAGTTGTCCTTCTCCTAGGATGGTTGCCCGAAGGCTAGTGAGCCCATCCTGCCCGTGGACACACTTTGTCTGACCCTTCAGCTGAGACCTGTCTGGCTTGGGAGACCCTACCGGAGGCATATGCCACCACCAGCATAGCTCTCAACTTCACAAGGGCACGCAAGCTCTTTCCCCACGGCAAGGGGGTGCCCGTGAAAGAGTGTATAGCCTATACTCATCAGTAATCTGTCTTTTGAAGATGAGCAAGAGCTGAGAATTCTGAAAATTATTCTAACCTCTGCTAGATGCCAACATATTCTGCAGTAAAAACTCGGCGGCCAGGTATGGGAGCTGGGACTTTAGCCATTCCCTCGGGGAGCTACTTTGAATAGCAGCCGTTTATTCTGATTTGTCAAGATCTGTGTCAAGGTAGCAATGAGAGCAGCTCAGGACGGGTCTAACTGCTTCTGTGCTGGCTTCCTTCTGACCTGGTTAGGTAGTCACAAAGGTGATTCAAACAGGAGTCTGAAGCTTTTCTCTGTCCATTGCCCTACTTTCAGCAGTTTTGTTGATGGTGTGCCTGGAGGGAAGTTGCTGGTATCTTGGTACCCTAGTGGTGCAATTTTTAATTTGGTGTTCATTGAGAGTGAAACAGATAAATGGCAAAAGGCATGTGAGTTTAGAGGCACTTGTTCAATAGGAAAGAGCTGGTGGCAGCACTAAGTATGCCATTAATATGAATATGATATGCTCTTATGCTCTCAGAGCCATGATTAAAAAGGGTGGGACTTGATAACTCCACAGAGAAATACGAGCAAAAATTATTGCTGGGGCTGTGACCTCCTTCTCTTGAGCTGTGCTGGGTGGGATGGTACAGCTTAACTCAGCAATGTCCTGCTCAGGAGCAAGATGCAAAGGTCTCAGGGGAGAAGTACTTTCAGCACTTGCTTTGAGCTGCTGGTCATGATGTTCATGTGAATCACCATGTCACTGAACAGCTATTGGACACAGTTCCCAGGTACAGGACTTGAGTATGTTTAGCAGGCTTAAACTTGTTAGAAGGTTATAGCCACCTTCTCGTGCTTTTTCTGGCATCCCTCCCATGACAATTGAGTGTTATGTCATCTTTTCTTCCCAGGGTGGGACTCAGCTCTTCTCTCATTGTCGATGTCTTTGTGGGCAGCCTGACCTCTTAAGGAACACCAAAGGTGGATGTTTTTCATTTTGGTTTTTAGTTTTTGGCTTCTTTGGTAATGGCTTGCATCCACTTTTAAGGTGTTGTTAAGGGTTGAGTTTCCGAGTAGAACTCAAGGTCCCTAACGCTCCTTAAATCCCTTATTGATACAGGGGAAAGGGAAACAAAACTCAAATCTCGGAATATATGGATGGGAAACCGAAACAAACTTTTAATAAAAATTCTAAAATACTATCATATCACACAACTATATATTAAATGCAAAACAAGAAAACAATACAGTAAGAGTTAAAACACTGCAAAGGGAGGAAAAGGGAAAAAAACTACAGTTATGGCCGATTGGCCACAGGCCAGGAGATGACGTCACGCCAGGATGGCAGCTCAGGAGATGGCGTCTGTCCAAAATGGCGGCGGGCCAAGTGATTAAAAGTTTTTAACAGCTTAGAGAAGTATTTTAACGAGTTCGCAGGGAGACCTTTTTCAGTGTCTTCCTGCCAGAAGCGGCGGCTTCAGATGCGGAGAAAGGAGAAGCCCTCGCGGCCGGAACGCGAAGGGGGGTGAGCTTCCCCCGCGTCCGAATCCAGCGGTAGATTCTCGCCGAGTGAAAAATAGCTCCGCTCTTACCCGATACGAGAGAGAGATGCTGACTGAGTCCCCCAACAATTCACAGCAGAGCTGGACGCCGATAAACAGGAACAGTTCTGAGTTAGGCCCCAGGTGGGGGGGGCAGGCCGCAGGCTTTCGGCCTGGACAGCGGCCAGCCCTCTCGCTGTGGCTCTTTCTCCGAAGCTGTCCGGGGTCCAAAGAGGAGGAGACTCCTCCTGGCTGCAGGTTTTAAGGGGCATCTGTCGGAAGAAATCTTTTGACCTGCACTTTTAGCCAATGTGAGGCCGGGTTTATGGAACTTGTATGAAATAATCCCGATACTCTATTGGGCACATTTCCAAAACAAGGAAGTCTGGGCTCAAACTGGGACAGGTGTCCAGCAAAAGCATAAATAGAGCTGTTAGTTTGTACCTTCTGTGACTATTTAGAGATAGTATTACCCATGAAGCCTGAACCCAGGACCAGCTAATGAGTCAAAGTGTTGGAAAATAGCACCCTTTATACAGGCCATGATTTGAAGTGAGTACAAACAGTACTCCCACCAAAAGGTCAAGGTTTCCTTTGAGCTTGCATTAATATTAAGCATATCAGCCAACCAGGCAACTCCAGGAGATGTTTGCCCCATTGCCCAGATTTTAGAGTCGTGTTTAGCTGAGGCTCACAGGACTGACAGCATTGTACTTTAAGGATTTCTCACTTGGCTGAACACTTGGACTGCTGCTGGGATTCATCTGTAGCATCATCGAAAACTCTTCTGGCAAAGTTTTCAACAGGGAAAATTGACTAATATCAAGCTGTGGCCTGACAGGGCTAGACCGATGGTGTATCTAAACCTGCTGGTAAATGACAATGATGCCTCTGTGCTGCACTGCTGTCACTGCTGTGAGAGAACAGATGATGGTTTTGAAGGCATTCAGTCCTGACTGCATGCAATGAGAGGCACTGGCTGTGATGTTCCCAGACTGGGATGTGTGATGAACAGTCTGGAGTTGCAGAACCATAATTGGTCACCACCAGTTTTGTATGTATCTCCCACAGGATCCTGCCTCTCCTCTGTGGAAAATCCCCGCTTTGTGTTTCACTGTGTTTTTTCCTCTGTTTCTAGAGCTAAACCTTGTTTTTGACTATCCAATGTTTTTGCTTTGTCAGGAATATTACTCTTTTAGTTGACTGATTTGATGAGCTAACCTCAGCATTAAGTTTCAGTCTGGGCTGAAGTACTTTGGAAAGATTTGTCCTTCTTTTTCAGAATTAGAATCTGACAGATCTCTTAACATTTCTGTAGACAAGAGCTAAAATAAGTATAGTACTTAGCAATAAGATAGTGAATTACTGACTCTTCATCAAAAGTCCCTGCTTGGAATTGTTTGTTGAAACCAAGGAAAAAAGCTTATATAGTTTTATTTCAAAAGAGTAAAGAATCAATAGCTGGGGTTTTGGTGTGTATTTTAGTAGGAGAAGTAATTGAAAGTTAATAAGAAATTTCTATTAAATTAAATATAAATTTATTGTAAAGGAAAAACAACTAATATGTCTTTTTGAATGAGAAAGGAGAAGAAATTAATCATTCTTTGTGAACATAAGCTTTCAGCCTTGGAAGCGGTGAGTGCAGACATTTTCTTCTTGTCACTTGGAAGCAAAAAGCAAACACTGAATTACTGAGACATTTCATCACCTCTGGTAAGGAATCTGAATATCAGAGATGCAGCTGCTGGTGCACTCTCTTGCGATAAGCTCAGTGTAGCAGAAATGGAAAAAATCAGTATCCACATGAATGAGGCAGAGGTTGATTCTTGGTTGTGCGATCCATTTTAATGAACACCATACTTTCCATTTGCTCCCCTTTCACACCGAACAATGGAGCTCCCCCTGAAGCGCCTGCAAGGTAATAAATAGTCTCCCACAGCAAATAACAGAGTTCACCAATAGTCAAAAACATTTTTGTCAGTAAATCCAATAAGATTTACATGAAGGACATCACGTGTTAGACGAATTGAAGGAAGGGGAAAAAGGGGGATAGGTTGGAGTTTAATAGAGGAAGATAGTTGCTCTCAAAAATTAATGACCCATAACACTAGAATATGAAGTTCGTGGTTTTTTGTTTTTTTCCTCTCCCAACAAATGCAGTGCAGGCATATATAACACAGCTTTCTACATATTTATGCAGATTAATGATTATAACCTTCCTAGAAAATGAGCCATTTTTTTTCTGATGCAAAATAGTTAACCCTGTACTGTAGCTAAGATCTCAATTTCTACTTTTAGGGAGAAAATTGCAGGAATTCTACACTATATTGTTCTGCAAAAAGAGGTTCTTCAAATGGATATTTGGCACGAAATGGATTTTTTAATAATTTTTTCCTTCACCTATCAGAAATAAATCTGGGAATTACCTGAACGTATAAAATGGCTGAAAGATATAACTTGCCAATATTTTTTAGTAATAATATTAAATATTGATTATTTTACTGCATGATTGCCAAAATGAGTATTTTCATACTGGCACACACTTGTAGCAGCTACTAAATTACATTGATGTTGAATCTCTTTTTACCTATAGGGTTTCATAATTCAGCATTTGTCAATATCAAATCAATCCAGTGCAGATTGCAGACACTCTGTAGTGCTGAACAAAAAGAGAAAAGACCAGCAGAATTTTTACAACTAGAACAAAATTTCTAAATTTCAGACCCTCCCATGCAGTATTTTAAATTAGGAAGTAGAACATGTGAAGACTTCTAAAAATTATTTTTTTTAATTTGTAAATGTAATAATTTGTGGTGTGTATAGGATTAAAAAAAAATAGGACCCACTAGAATACAGTTTCAGACACTAATAATAATTCTCCAGGAAGGAACACTGGAAGGGTACCCCAAAATTATCAGAAGCTCCAAGTGGCCCATGCACTGTTTAGTATTGTTAAACGTGGACTAGAGCTAGATGGAGACAAACCAATTACTTAAGGTTTAGTTCATGTTTTAAAGCAGGTTTGCAGAAGTCCTTGACGAAGACTACAACCCACTTACAAAGGGTTCTTTCTTATAAAGAAACCCTTGATTTCTTTTCTTGCTATTGGGAAAAATCCCATATGGCAAGAGTTTGGAATATACTCGTATGCCCCAATCTGTCATGAGAACACCCTGTCATCTTAGCTGTTTGTGCAATGTGTGTTGGATGGTTCTGTGAAAACAACGTAAAAACACTTTCCAAAATCATGCAAAAATCAGGGATGGTCCCAAGGGTCATTAAGTGATAAAACCAGATTTCAATTCAGACTCTAATTAGGGAGGACTATAGGCTTGCAAAAACTGTTCCTATCATGCCTGACAGACAAAGCTGAAATGTTTTGCCAGATGGGATAACATAACAATAGGAATTTTTTTATTATTATAGTTTGAAATCTGAGAGAGGTTAATTGTTAGCAGAAAAGGCTGCACTTCACTTTCCAAGTGATGTCGGGTCCAGACTTCATGGATCTGGAATGGACAATATGAGTCCACTTGAATTCTAGACTGATTTCCCAAAATCAAAGATACTGCTTCAGGCTTCTAGTTTGCAGCCTTGCAGTTTAGGAATGTAATTTACCTCATGTGAGGTTCTCATAGTGTTTATTGCTTACAGATAGTAACTCATGAAGACATGGTAGTTCTTTCTCCCTCTGGTGCCCAGCCACAAGGAGCTGTGAGTCTGCTACAGTGTTTGAGATACCAGATCTGGATAATTTAGCTCAGACCTTGTTTCAGTCCTTGCTGTCACCGATCTCCAAAAAGAATGTTGTTAATCGATATATATTTGTGTGCTTAAAAATGCGGTCTACCTAGAACGTCAGCCTGGCTTACTGGAGGTAGCACAGCTATATGCAGTCATTTTTGCACTATTCTGTTATCTTTGTAGTGGCTGAATCCCAGTGACATGGTTAGAAAAGTTGTTCTTTCTTGGCTCGGCCTGTCCTACTCCCTCTGATGAAACTGCTCCAACAGTTAAGTCAGTACAGACTTAATGGCAGCAGTGTGTAGTGTGTGCGTAGGACTGTACACTGCTTTCAGGCATCTGCTCCGTCCTCTGCCTGCCTTGTGTGTTTGGTAGGCCATCTGAAATGGGGTTTTGTCTCTATCATTGCCTCATACTCCAGCACACAAGAGGTTAAGGTTAATGCCGAGGATGTCTCACTTACACGAGGCACTGAATAATCCTTCCTTGTCCCAGTTCAGGAGTCACGTAATTCTGTGGACCTATTCCTCACTTACAGTTAATCATGCCAAATGCAACATGGAGGAAATCCAGAGAGAGAGATTGATAGCATAAAGAATTAAAGCTAAGGTCTTTCAAGATTAGGAGTTTCACTGGCCATAATTGTGTCTCAGATTTCAGCAGATAACTGTCTTGGCAGAATGATCATTCTTATGGCTTGCTACAGATCCAAAATATTTCAGGGCAATGAGGTATTTACTTGGTCATAATGAGAAGAGTTGAAAGCGATTCTTTATTATTAATATCCTTTCTTTTTTATTGATGATTCAAGAGCAGTTTTTTCCCCTGTCAAATGCCAATTTATCTTAAAATCATTTTCTTGATTGCGCCTAATATCTGAAGAAAATATTAGAGGAAATAATTTAGTGTGCTCTATGTATAGCTCTGTATTAATCTTTATGTAAGTAGTTGTAAACCACGTTGCACATACAAAGATTTTTAAGTGACTGAGCAGTTAACAGATGAACATAAGTATGTACTGCATTTCAAATATTATGCCTCCTGATCTTTTTTGGCAGACCTAGTAAACAAACAGAGTAAACTGAAACTTCAAGCAGTTATTTATCAACTGCCTTTGATGGTAATCTGGATTTAAATAGTGTCTGAAGGAGATTTCCACTTGGATGAAGGCTGGCGGAGCAAGGCAGTTGACAGGATGCTAATAGCACCTAGACTAAATGGCAGTGAGGGCTTCTGATCTCCTGAGTGGAGAACATCTGGCAGAGACATGCAGCGTATGAGTGGTCTCATTCAATGCTCAAGGCGGGGTGGCGCGATGTGGCAGCATGTGCACTTTTTCCTCCACTTTGTATTGTTTTTAAGACTTTTGCGTTGGAGATGTGGAGGTTGCCACAGTGTTCCAGGTCATGAGGTTGGAGTGCTGCAGCATGCTCCGCTGAGGACAGAGCCCACAGCTGAGAGACGCTGGGAGAACCCAGCCTGGGCAACTGTTGTAACCTTTTCATTAGGCAGCATGTCTTGCAAGAAATCTGCTTCATACCATGCTGCTTCTGGACAATAATGGTGAAGGTAGCATCCAAAGGGAAACAGCGAAGAAGTCTTTATTTCCCTGAAGCTTTTCAAACAGTTTGTTTAACTATTTAAAGAGAACAGACTCCTGTGCTACCACTTGGATTTACCATCTTGTTTTTCTCCTGGAAGCCATTGCAAATGCAGTAACTTTCTGCCGAATATTCTGGCAGTGTATGCTGCAGTATGCCAATATCTGCTGATTGCATTAGAGGGGAACCCAGAAGTGCAGCTGACTGCAGTTTTCTAAACTAAGCTGTTGAATTTTGAGGTTCTTTTCAGTGATGATGTTGGGTTTGGTGCTGGATCAGACTGGATGTCACTTGCAGATAAGGCACACACTATGCAGATAAGATTTGGTGGTGGAATGCATGGTCTAATACTCTCCTCTTAGTCTTGAATAATAGGCTCCAATCTGCTTCCAGATGTCTTCAGTCCTCCTCTGCATGCGTGAGCCTTCAAGGCACAACGTCAAAATGGGTTTATCTTTAATCCCCTTAAAAATCTTCCCTGGCAGTGATGGCAATAATTTTGACTTTGTCGCCTTGTCTGCAGGAGCAGGAATCTTGCACCAGCCAGCCCTGTCCTCCCACCCCTGCTTTGTTTGCTGTGTTGAAGTCTGCCTTGGCCCCCCAAACTGTGGCAGCTGGCGTTACTGAGTGGTGGTAACCCACAGGAACTCTGCAGGCTTTTGAGAACAGGGGATTGTAACACTTGGACTTTGCTAATCCCTGCAGGGCTGTCTCCTCCTGCTTGCATCCTGCCTGAAGAAGAGGTGGTCAGTGCCTGTCCCTTATGCTCTAAATGCCATCTGAACCTCAGGAAATGCCAAGTTTTTTAATTATGATCTCAGGGACGTTGTATTTTACCTTCTTACACAGCTAGTTAAACAAATATGCAATACTTTTACTTACAGTGCAAATGCTTTCAGCAGATAAGTGCCGGTTTTTCCAAAATCTTTTATGATCTAACTGCCTTCTCTAATGCATGTACAGACATTTCTTACACCAATAAAAAAGGCTTTTCAGCTATAGATCTCTGGAACAACAGTCACATCCAGTTGCTAATTAGATAAGTGACAGATGTTTGTTTGCTGCTTCTCATCTCTCAAAAGCATGTCTCATCACTTTCTCTTTTGCATATATCCATTCTTGGCATTCAGATACAGCAGGAGTTATAACATAGACCCTCAAATGTTTTCCTTTGCTGCTCTGTATGCTTCTGGCTCTCACTGGTGTGTCAGACTCATTCTCTGCAAGAACACAAAATGACACTTTTCATTAGGACCTGCAGACAGGGCTGCGAATGTAGTCCTCATGCATTCCTGCTGATGACAAAGGCTGGAGTCTAGGGTGGCCCTGCAAAGATACCTCAGTGTTTGGGACAGAACGGTTCCCACTTTCTACACTGTCATGCAAGACAGAGAGCTCCCTGTTAGAGCTACCTGGACCAAGGCCCCAGGGAGAGTGCAAGTCACTAGGCAGAGGCAGAAACTGTTTCAAACTGTCATTCCATCCTCCTAAATGTCAACTGGATTTCTGAAGGGAGGTAAAAAACAAAAACACCAGTGCTTGCCATCATGCTGGGGATGAACTGGACCCTTGGAGCCTGGCTTCCCCCTGAGCTGCATCACAGGTGCCTCAGCCTTTCAAAAGGAGAGAGACGTACTGCAGAGAGAAAAAAGGTACATGAATGCTCTGTTGATGCACTCTTGTTTGTATTCTTTGCTTATTTGGCTGTTCTCCTATTTAGTAGGATAATTTCCCTGTGCAGCTGCAGTCATTTTTTGTATAAATGGGGGGAAAGTGAAATGGACATCTCCTACATGCGCATGTGCTAAAAGCAGTTGAAGATGACTCTTAACAATACATCGTTAGTCCCCAGAGTTAACTCCCTATTGAGATGAATAGGGTAATTCAGGTATTAGATATGTTAAAGCAGTAGCTCAACCAGGAGCAACATCTTTTGTTTTAGAACGTTTATCTTAGCAGCTATCAAGGGTGAAAATTACCTCCTCTAGTTTTTAAAGGCAAAGCTCTATCATGGAGAGTTGGCCTTGGCCAGGAAAGTAAAAAAAATGTGTCAGATTAGCACAAAGACTAATGACTCTTCTTTGGCTCTCTTTCACGTCCGAAGTTAAGCTAAGAAGCAAAACAATATGATGAAATTGCTTCATTTTAATAGTGTTTGATACATAATTTTCAGCATTTTTTTAACTATTAATAAATAAGTTTTAGTAAAACTGATGCTTTCTTGCCCTCTTGCCACATCATTCTAGAGAAGTGAATCCCAGAAGTCAGCATATGCAGATGCCATCATGGGCACTATGTTGTCTTGGCCGTGAAGTTTTGTACAGTACAAAACTTTAAGTACTTACATCTGAGTTCAAAAAGTCAGTTGTTATGACAGCTGCCAGCCCCATCAGCACTCAGACACTTAAAGATACCAAACATTAGTGGTTTCATTTTTGGAGGATCTCTTATATGTAGTTTACTACTGTGAAGCTTAAATGAAACAAAGTTGATGAGAAAACTTCATGTAATATTGACAGAGATGGCCCTACGCTCTTGTCATCATTCTTTTTCCACTTAATACTGTGTGGTGGCTTGACCTTGGCCAGCTGCCAGCTGCCCACCCAGCTGCTCCCTCACTCCCTCAACAGGATGGGGGAGAAAATAAGATGGAAAAGCTCATGGATCGATAGGGAGATCGCTTGCCACTTGCCAGGTACCGTCGTGGACAAAACAGGCTCGACTTGAGGAATATTGATTTATTTATGGCCAACTAAAATAGATTTGGATAGTGAAAAACAAAGACAAATTGCAACACTATCGTTTCCCACTCCCTTTTTTTCCAGGATCAAATCAGCTTCTTCGTTCCCAACTCCTTTCCGCCAAGCAGTGCAGTGGGGATGGGGAATAGCAAGTTGTGGTCAGTCCTTAACAGTTCGTCTCTGCTGCTCCTTCCTCCTTATTCTTTGCCCTGCTCCAGCACGTCCTTCAGGACAAGCCTGCTCCAGCATGGGGCCCTCCACGGGCTGCAGTGTGGGTATCTGCTCCCCCGGGGTCTCTCCACAGGCTGCAGGGGAAGCCCTGGGCCGGCCCAGTGGAGCACCCCCTCCCCTCCACTGCTCCGAGTTCGGGGCTCACAGGGGCTGCTCCCCACATTTTCCCGCACTTTTTCCCCCGCACTTTTTCCCCCGCACTTTTTCTCCACACTTTTTCCCCCACAGTCTCCCCTCGCTGCTGGGCAGCGTTTTGCCCTTTCTCACACACGTTTGCACAGAGGTGTCACCAGCGTCGCTGTTGGGCTCCACTGTGCCCTGCGCTGGGGGGCTGCAGAACCGGTGGGCACCGTCTGGAACCATCCGGAACCATCTGGAACCGGCCCTGTGCAGCACGGGGCAGCCCCGGGCTGTCCTGACACAGAGCCCCTGCAGCCCCCCCGCCAGCGCCTGGGCACAGACATCCAACACATACTAATGAAGTGTTTTTGTAACTGGGATCTTGATGAGCCTAACTCACTGATTTACCGCAGTGTTTATACTGGTATTTGCAAAATGGAGTCGTCGGAAGCTGAAGAAATGGGTGTTGTTTATTTCTTTGGAGGTTACAAAGACAACACAGTAAACGCAAGCCTGCAAAAAAACTTGTCCCAAGGTACACGTAAGGCTCTTGGGGAGCATGAAGTGTTTCCCCTCACGGCAACCACGTTGGAGCAAGGTACCTGATTTGGGGAAGGACTTTTCTTTAGCAGGCGAAGGCTGCAGCAGCTTCTGTACCCCGGAGGTGTGGAAGGACAGGTTACCCCAGGCACAGCTCTGGGCCAACCCTGAATGACTGGAGAGAAAGAATGACTTCCATGGGAGAGTGTGTATTTCCTTTCCGTGATTCCAGATACAGGTACGGCCCCGAGGCTAGCTTTGGTCAGGGCAAGCTTGTTTTACCTCTGCAACAGCAGTGTGGCTGTACCCCGCGGGGAACTGGCCAGGGTCTCCGCTCTTTCCTTTTGCACTGGCCCCTCTGGCAGACACCACTGCTTGTGTGCGGCAGTGCTGTTTCTCCTCTTTCCTCGTAGGCAGGGAAGAGCTGGAGTGTGCCCACATTGCAAAGCAGATGAAAGACATTCACAGAATGGTGGGTGGTTTGGCATTTCCTCCTTGTAGATGCAGCTGATTTCGGAGGCAAAGTCAAGAGGGAGAACTGTGCCTGCTGCTGGGTTTATTATTTACTCTTTGCTGTAGTTATTTCCACCTGTCATCACTATAAACTTTTTTCTCTCTGCGAGCATGTGGCATGTTAACAGGAGCTAAATTTAGCAGTTGGCTTTGAGAATGCAGCTCTTCCTCTGCTTTTTATGATCATGGATGATCACATAGCAAAGTGACAGGCGGTGAAGGAGGGAGAAAGCAGGACTATTTTTCACTGAGCTAAAATGTAAGGAGTTGCATTTCTCGTCACTCCAATGCTGAGCTCTTTTGGTGTCAAGCGAGCGTGGGTGGCTGGTTACCTGGAGAAGCACCTACCCCTTAGTGGCATTTTCATTGCCTGCTTCCATAACCAGCGTCATTACAGTCATGCTTACTGTGAACATTCGACTCAAACCTTGCTGTATTGGAGTTGTTGGGCTTTTTTTTCACTGGTACTGACTGGGTGGATTTTTCCTGTTGTAGCTATCTGAATGGAAGTGATTTTCCGTTGTTTTGGGGTGAGGGTTTTTCCATGTGAAGGAGTAAAAAAAAAAATGCATTTGCTTTGAGGATGACTTCGATGCAGGTGAAATATTTAGCAGGATGAGGGAGTCCTGGTTAGAGTCAGTTATAACTTGATTGACCTGCTTTGGCAATCAGATTGATCTGGGAACCTTACAATGCCTAGAAAAATGTACTCTGTCCTCATAAGGTGGGAATTTTGCTTATGTGCACACATTTGATTTGGAAAACTAACTCTCTTATAGATCTCTATTTGCTGTGATAAATTGAATTTAATGACCAGCAGGGGCGTGCCCAGATTAATCCTTTTACTATAACTAAATTATACTGCATCAAATTAACTTCTTAAGGGACTACTTGCCTCTTCTGTGCAGCGGGCGAAAGAAACTTGGCACATCCTGTGCTTAGATACAGATACATGAGATTATGTGGGTTCAGATACTGAATTTGTACTGCATTTAATCTTGGTTTATTTAGTCTATGAAGTGCCTCTCAAATGTGGCTGTATTGTTTCACTCTTCTTCCAAACCTGTAATCCTATGAAAAGTAATATTTCACATTTCTGTAATTCCTAGTTTTAGTGTAGCCCAATGTGTAACTTTTTGATGTGGCTAATTCTGGAATGAAATACAAGAACTGGCTAGAAATCCACTGACATTACACAGCCCTCTGAGATGGGGAGCGGAGTGGTGTCCAGTGAGGAAGCAATGGAGAAAGCATTTGGAATTAAAACCATAATTAAGTAGGACAGAGGTTGGCATGACACAGTAACGTTATGTGCCAGGCGCTGTAGAGGAAGAAATGCTTAGGATCAGGTTCTCATCCAGAGGTTGTCACTTCAGTATGCTGCTGGAGCATGTCTGCTACTGGAAGCATTTAATTCAGACCAAACTCCAGTGGGTAGAAGAGCCTGAGAAAGTGTCTGGTATCATTATTACATTCCACTTGATGAAAAAAAGTTTGTGTTCACCCTTATCTCTCATAGGGGCAAAAAATGAAATCTAGAAACACTCAGTATTTGAGCATTGTGTTTCTGATGCAAGCAGTTCTTCAGAGGTCTTCCATAAAAATACCTACTTCTCCACATCCTGCTGACTTGCCATGTCTAGCGGGATGGTAGTAACCAGGGTAAGCTGGCTGTAACTTAAGGTGGTGAGGTTTTTTACACTATATTAAATTTGTGTTATAATTCATGACCTCTAGAAGGTCAAGATGGTGGTTATATGAGATGAAGTTCTATTTTATTTGTGTACTGAAGTGCATTTACAGTAACAGGATCAGCTTTTAGAGACTTCTACAAAAAGCTCGTACAATGGCTTAGGCTAAAGATAGATCATGTGCATTGCCAAGACCTAGTAAGGGCTTATAATATAAAGATGATAAGCAGACTAAATCAGTCCAATTCTGCAAAATAAGGCAAATTCTATGTGTATCACTTGAACTGATTGTGATGACTTTGACAGCAGGTTTTTTGCTTGCCACCTCATGTATACTCTCGTGCAAAAGAACATTTTTTCTTTTTAATTTTAGTCACAAGATATATCAGTTTTGAGAAATTATGATGAAAATTACAAATTGTAAGATTCATTTTAAAAGTATATATGCTGTGTATGAGTAGGTGTATGTCTTTAGAGATGCATCTCCAAATGCATACATGAGTGAATTTTGAGTGTCTTCCTAAACAGTAATCGATTTCTCTTTGTGCTTTGTGAGATCAATCATATGGGTATATCTCACACTGAGACTTTTCTGGACTGATACAGTCTGTTTCTAGAAAGTGCTTTCTTTAAGGCTGTATACGAAAGGTCACCATCCTGGCATAGAGGAAGAAAATAATACAGAACTCTTGCAGTCGGAGACAAATAGTTTCCTACCTTTGTACACATCTCTGCTACTGAAAGTGTACTGCAGCAAGGAAATCCATTTACAGTTTTTCTTTTGCGTAACAGCTGCAATGCCCTTAAGAGCCCCTGGTTGTTTCCATATTCTCTTCTCCAGTTGTCCTGCAATATAGCTGCAATAAAAACCCTGTTTCTGGAGAACTGGTACTGTGTTGTGAAGTGTTTCTCAGCAAACTTTACGGGTCAAAAGCTTTGTGTTTTGACAGCTTTGAAAATATTCTCAGCTAATAATATGGAAGGTCTTACTTTTTTTGTTACAAGAGTTCTTTACCTAAGTGCAGGTATGTTTTGCAATTTTTTTTTAAATCAGTCTTACTGTAAGCATAGCTGTGAAGGTAAAAAGCATGTGGGGATGGACTGGCCTGGTAATTGGCATATGCCTGATTGGCCATGGTTTGTATCCGGGGTAGCTGCTTGTACCTGTGCTGAATTCCCTCACTGCTGAGTGGTGGGCACCACCTGCACCCTTCGCACATGTTTATTGGACTATTTTTTTGTGTGTTGCCTCAGTCTCTTTTACTTCTCCACCTTTAATCCTTTTTTTTTCCCCTTCTACCTATGTACCCATATTTTTGATTACAACAATGATCTTATTTCATATCCTGTGCTTAGAAGGACTTACCTTGGTTCAGGTCTGCCATTTTCCTCCTCAGTGTTGCCCCTGCCCCTTTTCTTGAGTTCCACAAACTTGGTCCTCACTGTTTAAATGGATTGGGAGTCTCCATGAACCTTTTCCCTTGTTTTACCTTGATCCTACACCTAATAGAAGCTTGTTTGATATCTTCTGTGTCTGAACCCATGTTCTGCTGACATAACTGTTGATGCAGCTTTACCCGTGTGTCTTTTCCAGCCCACTAATGTTGCCACCTTGATCAGCCATTTGTTTCTTCCTGACCACTTTCAAGTGCTGTTGTCTCTGCTGACGTTTATTTTGGATCTCTTTCCCCAAATGAAACCATAAAACCTATGACATTGTCTTCTCTCACCAGTAATTCTCTTTATACTGTTGAAGTAATTTTGAACCAGTACATGTTGTCTTGTGGTCCTCAGCCTTGACCTGGTGTTTCCTCGTTTTGTTTTGCTGTGAAGATTGGGGAAAAGATGTAGTTCTTTACACTGTTTTTGTACCACACTTAGAACAAGGGGTCCTGCTGATAAGAACTATGGTTCTCCCCCAGGCAACCAAGAGGAGAAAATTTAATAAAAATCTTGATCTGTCTTGGTCCAGCTATTCAATAATACATAAATAGCCATAAGCAATTTGGTGCACTTTCTGCAATAATTAAACACGTATTAGACATTGTTTCTTTATATGGCACATTTGGCAATAGATGTACATCAGATCTCGACAGGTGAATGAAACAGACCAACAGCGTGATGGGGTAGAGTGAAATCTGGTAAAGTCAACACTGAGAGTTCTTCAGGCACATATATACACTTTTGTTAAAATAATTTTTTTTCTTAATTTGCCCATATAGCTTCAAAAATTTAGGAAGTTGTTAAGAGATTCTTTAAAATTAAGTATATTAAAATTGTCTGAATTCAGACATAGAAAAGAAGCAGATGTCATTCAGTGAAATGTCATTCACTGTCATATCCAGCCAGTATATAGAATAGCTGTATTTAAAAGTTCGTTCCTCTTCTAGTGGTTACTGATGCCGTTGCTGTTCTCCACGGTGCATGTAGTGGTAAATCTGTGAAGCTTTTTCTTTCTTGATAAAGGAATAAATTTAGGGTGTGCACTCAGCCTCTCTCCCAGTATCTGAGGATAGAGTTTTTGCTTGTCAAAAACATATTTGCTGACTGAGGAACAGTGTGATGAACAATTGACCTGTTTTTCTTATGCAGGAAACTGCTGGATGACTATAGCATAAAGGCTTAATCTTACTTTGTTATTTCTAAAAGAATGTGGATTAATAAAACACGAATGCATGTGCATCCTGTTAGGTTATAATTGACAGGGCTAAATAATAACCAGAAGTTTGCCATCACAGTTCAAGAGCCATTTCAAAGGCATTATGCATGGATACAAAAAAAAAAACAACACACCTCAGTTTGACCCTTGTCCCTAAGAGTGAACTATGAATCCAGGCTCCTGAGTAAGAAATAGAAAATCTCTTTACATCTATGTCATTACCAAGTGTGTTTCATCTTTAGCCATATGGCTGGCAATTAGAATAGCAGCTGAAGTACTATAAAAGTGTTGCTGTTAAAATGGACAAGTTTGTAGCTCTTGTGCAGGTAAAACTACTCCTGCAGTTCAGTGCTTGTATAAACAATGTCTTAATTACGTTTGCATCCAGTACTATCAGCAGTCCCACTTCGATAACTATGAGCAGTTTTGTAGATTATGCCAGTTAGGAAGAAAAATTGATGAAGGAGTTTGTTACCTCTAATAGCATCTGTGAATTATAGGATGCACAGGAGAAGGGATGAACACAAATGCACAATACTGAAATACCAAAGGGGAAAAACATGAAAACAACAGAAAAGAGGTTCACAAAATGGAGCCTCAGAGGGAAGTTCAGGGCAATTAGATGCATTTGATCTAGAAAAGCAAGGCTAAAGGAGATCAAGAGATGGAACTAGAGAAGCAGCAACAGAGGTTTAGAGCTTGCAACACCTGCTCTGTTCCTATAGTCCTCCCCTGAGGCATCCTCTGTCTGACGATCTTTAAAGATGTGATGGACCTTAGTCTTTTATTCTTCTCCACCTCAGCTCGTTCTTACCTGTCCCTGCCCTCAACTCATACACACAAGCCCGATCCTTACATTTACTTCTGTTTTTTGGTGGAAGCATGTCCTTGTAGGTTTTTTAAGGTAGAGGAGCAGTGGTACACTGCCAGTGTAGCAGTTTCAGAAAGGCACAGGAGTCAACAGGAGGCTTCTAGAAAAGTTGGAAACCAGGGTAACCTCTGAGGAGGACAAATTAGTGGCCTACTTCCAGTATAAGCCAGCTGATGAGATTCTGGTGCAAACCAGGAGAGAATAACCAGCCCACGAATGGTTCAGTTTTGTGATATGAGTATTTTTTTAAGTTCATGCTCTGCTAACAAAACTGCTTGGAACATGCATACACAGTAGGCCAATCATTACGCGTGTAATTCCCGCCGAAATCAGCACGTTTAAGTAAAGGTTGCTTTGTTTTCACAGAAACAGTTCTGGGTGACTACAAATTTAGCAAGAAAAGCACCAACAAGTTACCAAGCTTGTAGAAGCAAGAGATTTTTCTCTGATATTAAGTTTTAATTTTCATACATTTTGTATGTGGGGAGTAGGCAAATTTTCTGCCTGTTAAGGAGAGGAGGGACGGGTGGACTTTCAGGTGGAATCAATTACTGCTGAAGAGGCTTCTGTAAGTCACACCAGCTGTGAGGCTGCTCCCAGTGTTGGAGAAAAAGCAACTGTGCCGAGTGAGCTCCTTTGGTAAAACCAGAGAACATAGTTTGTTTCTCTGAAGGCAAAATTAAGGATGTAAGCGTAGCAAAGTTTTTGGTATTGCTTTTGTGTTGCTGAGAATCTCTGGGGCTCATCTCTGCTTGTCAGGGTCTTCAGAGCTTTGCTATGCTAAGATTGCTGCATCGCTGCCTTGCTGGTGGAGTCAAGAATACCCTTAAAAATGGAGAAGGGTCCTAATGACCTATGGATGGGAGGCTCTTTCACAAGTACTTCGGAGGAAAGAAATCAGAACTCAAAATGGTCTTGAAGTGGAGAACTGATCTCAAGCATCAAACAGGTAAGTGTGAGGAAGGAAACTCACAGGTAACAGAGAATTATTTAGCCTGACAGCTGATCAGCAAAAACAGGTCTGGTGATTTAGCATAAAGTGAACTGAATGTATGGAATATGTGGCAAAAATGCCATGCTGTTAGCAAAAAGAAAAAAAAAAAAAAGGCAGCTGATTTTAGTTTGAGATGTCTTAACTGGAGTTTTGTATCTAACATGAGAGAGAACATTGTTTTGTCTTTCCTGGGATTTTTGAGCCTTCAGCTAGAACACAGGTACAACCCTGAACTTCACCTATTAAGACAGACACAAAAATGAGAAAAATATGAATGGAAAAAAATAGAAACGAGAAGTTCAGCAGATTTAACCTCTGAGAGAGGCTTGAGGAAATTAGAGTATTTTGCTCTAGGAAAAAAAAGAAAGCTAAAGAAGATCACAGTAACAAATATCTAGTCTGTAAAAGATGCTATAAAGATTTTTTTTTTCTGTATTCTCTGAGGGTAGAGCAAGAAGTAATCAGCTTTAATTGTAGGAAAGAAGATTTAATGCAAGTATTAAAAAAACCTAATAAACAACATTTCCACTGTAAAAACAGTGGAGCACTAGAAGCAGGCACCTAGATATGTGGTAGGACATCCTCAGGGAGTTTTTCTTAAGGGAATATTAAGAAAACATCTGTCAAGGGTTGTCTTGGGTATTCTTGTAGCACAGGAGATGGAGCAAATGATTTACTGAGATTTTTTTCAGACTGTTTGTGTGTTTCCAGCCATAGACTGCAGCCTCTCATTTTTACTGTATTTTAATTTCTATGATACAAAATAGAAATAGTTCAACAGAACACTTCAAGGGCCATAATAAGATCTCACAATGGGAATTGTGGTGGATATTGCAGGAATTCTTTTTATGTGCTGTAGAGCAGCTGTACATCTCGTAACAGAGCAGGGGTTGTTGTGCCTTGAAATAGTGGAATTGAGTTTGGAAGTTCTCAGAGTGGAGTGGTGTTTTCCAGACTTGCTAGTTTGTCAGGCTACTGCTTGCCTTTTTTTTCTTTTTTTTTTTTTTTTTTCCCCAGAAAGTCCACCCTGAGTATATTTCTTTACATACATAGCAATGTAGATAATCTTTTGCCATTTCAGCTTGTTCCATCTACTCTAGAAAGAAAGAGAAGCAGTGCAGACAAAACAAGAAATGAAACAACCCTCAATTCAGTTTTAAGTACAAAAAGCTGATATTCATAGATTTACTTTTTATTTTCAAACGTTTTCTTAAGGTCAAAAGGGACCTTTTAGATTATCTGGTCTGACCTTGCCTTGCTTTAGTTTATTAACATCAGTGCTGGTGACAAAGTGGTTTCTGACGATGCCATAGAATCACAGTCTTGTTCAAGAGCTAGTACATCTTCACATACCATCTAAGCGTATTATATATGTGTGTGTGCTTATATATATGGACACATTCTTACTTGATGCATTTATTTGCAGCAGTGAACCATTGGGTCTTCTGTATCATTAACAAATGTATTTCTTTTGCATAATTCTTGTCCTTTCTGAGTACATTTATGAATATTTATAGGAGTGCTGGTTTCTGAAAAGCAAATCTTTCAGGTTGTGTTAAGAACTATATGATCCAGTTTGCAAACGTAACAGTCAATTTTTAATACAGGTCTTCTTGCCATTTTATTTCATGGAATAAAGAATCTTGAAAAAGCCTTGGTTTAGATCTACCTTAAAATGCATTTCCATAGCATTTAACCTCCATAAATATGGAACTTCTGTGGGCAATTCATATTTAACTTGCTTCACCTGTGAAGAAATGATAGTTTCAGTCCTGATGGTAATGTATTTCTCATTAATTAGAAAATGCTTGCCTTAGAGACTGAGAAACAAGTTATTGCAACAGTTCCACTTTTTGCCATGTAATAGGAAAGCAATTAAAAAAGCCCCAAATAGACAATTATTTCTTTTTTAGGAGACGAGTAATTATGAAATTTCTTAGCATTTTCTTATACTTCCTTATGTATTTTTTTTAACATCTATCACTCCTCTTATTGCAAAGGGAACTGGAAACACTTTCCTGTTCTGCAGTTGTATAAACTTAGCACAGTGTATGCTGCCTCAGACTAATGGATGATTTCTAATACAAGTAAAAATAGTTCCTTATTATTCTGACTTAGCAGTGTTCTTAAGCATGTGCTTCGCTTTCAATATGTGCTCAAATATTAAGTACATTATAAACCAAATTTAAGCACTGAACAGAGAAGAACGAAGGCAAATCTTTCAATTGTCTTTCTATTTATTGTATTGTATTTTTATTTATTGTAAGTTCCACTCCTGAGCCTGACTTTGCAGAAGTCACGTGGAGTTGCAGACTCAGACCTGAATCATGACACGGTTACGTAGCAAAGTAGCTAGTTGTTACCAGTCTTTCTCAAGTGTTCAGGAGTTCATTGTTTCCAACAACTAAAAAGTAGTTGATTGTTCCAGAGAAGCAAACTGAGATCATCCATGAGTTGTAGGAATTCTGCCGGTACTGTGTGAGCCTTTCTAACATAAGTAAGATTTTTTCAGAATTGATGTCATATACCTTTATAGTTAAGATTGGAGTAGAGAGCCGTTAAAGAGGTTTGAAATTAGGTGCTTTAAGAACAGAGTTTGACTGAAAAGGTGCAGAGTAATGCCATCTACCGAAGCAGTGAATTATGGGTCACATTGTATTATCAAAAGAACAGAATTAGTACAGTCCAGAAGAAAGTGAGTGCAGAATATGACAATAGCCAGGGTGTATCTGAGAGGAATTAGTAAAATGAGATTATTTGCAGTACATGGTACAGACACAAAAAACAGTGATGGGCTAAAACAGAAGAAAGGAAACAGGTGTAAATAGCAGGAAGCATTCTGTAAAAACACCAATTAGACCCTTGCAGAACTGCTGTTCGTTATGCATGACATCCATGATAAGCTACCATAGCAAGATTAGTCAAGGAATTTTGTATGAATTTTATAAAGATCAGCAAATGCCATCCCACAGGGCTCTGTGAAGTCTATATCCTTGTCTGTTACTGCAGAGTAGGTGATGAGATGGTCTTTTCAGTCTGTTGGAGTATGATTATTTTGGCTAGTTTAAGCAAAACAAAAGAAGCCCAAAACAGAATCGAGTTTGTTCCTCTTGCACTTTGGAGTTAAAGCATGCTCTTACATTAATGCTTTAAGCCAAGTCTAAGGGAGGAACTGAGCAATGAAAAGAACTTTTCTAATTCGGGAGTCATTATTTTGTTGGATCAGCAATGCATCGCCCTTACTGTGCATGGACCATTAGAAATTAAAAAAAAAAAAGACCAAAAAAAAAAATTTGCTTTGAATGAGAACACACCATAAAAACATTGTGCACTTTATTTCAGTGGACCTGCATTCTGATATGGCTGTCTGGCATTTGCAAAGGCCCCATACGCCTCCAAGGCTTGCTTCTGAGCTAAGGTCCAGTTAGGCAGGATTCACTGTGATCTCATGGACTCACATCTTCATTGCAAAAGGCTGCAGAAATGTGTATCTAATTACAGATAGTGCTTGTTGTTGCCAGCTCAAGCATTTCTCGGCTGGTAAACTTTCAACCTGGAAGAGATGATTGCCTAAGGCACATCTCTTTGCTGTTACGAAATAGGGAAAGAGGTTGGTTGTGTGATGCATCTAAGAGATTATAAAGGTTGAGCTGGAAAGGTGGAAGAGCAGAGCTGATGCACTACTGGTGCTAACAGGAGAGAATCGGAAAAAAAATATTCCTGAGAAAAGACAAATTTGACCATCAGGACACAGAAAAGTTTGATCTTTCACATATAATTTTTTAGGCAAGTATCCCATTGAGTTCATGGGATGATGGGATAAAATGGGGTATAAATGGCTTTACTGTCAGGGCTAAAATTTTTCTAGCAGAACTAAAAAAATCCTAGTTGCTGCCCTTTAGTTGTCATTGTTGCAGAGCTAGTGCTCCAAGTTCACCACTGTAAATTCACTCATTTCAAGGAATTCTTAGACACTATAGATATGAACTTAAAATCCAAGTTCATGGATTTGAGTTAGTCCTTTTCAAAGCAAATCAAGTTTTGTTGTTGTTTTGCCTTAGAACCAGTGGAGGCCTGGTATTTCCTCATATTTATCTTTGCAGATTTAGCTCAGTAGTTCTTTCTTAGCACTGTCACTTCTGGCTTAATGTGGATAAAGAATGCTTTTAATGCTTGTTGCAACCTATTAGGAATTGTGCATTGCTTGGTTAAAAAAGAATTTAAAACGTGACCTTGCTTGCACAGTTCTTCCTTTTTCTGCCTCATCCTGACTGTAAAGCAGTTCTGTGTCCTGTTTCGGTTGTAGCTGAGGAAAAACCCAGCAAGCTGTGTGTTAATTTTGCTTAAGGAGAATGTTGCACTGGCCACTTGCATCAGTCAGAGAGGAGATACTTATGGTATATGCATAAAGGTGGTTTTCTGTCACGGTGGTGTAATGAGACATTTGTGTCAAGTATATTCAAAGTGTGTTTAGGCTCAGCTGCACCACTAGAAATTGTGCAGAGTTTGCTGTACTTTCCCATTTGGGGAAGCTCCAGAATTCTGAGATGTGCCCTTCATGTTCGCTGCGTGCTCTTTAGTGTTGAGCTCCGTTCCTCTTGCTTTCAACAAAATTTATGTGAGGCCTTTGGATGTTGTTACAGTTAACTTAAGCAGCTGCCAAAGAGAAAACAGTCTTTCATAATTTTCTGGATCATGGACCACTCTGTTACTATACACGAATGAGTAGTTATGCAGAAGTATGCTGTAGCAAGATGACTCACTCCAGCTACTATTACCAATGAACAAGTTGCTCAATTACATTATATGACACCAGATATAGCACTTAATATTTTTTCCCTAAAGCTTCCTCCAGCCTCTGTTATATTTCTGCTCTTCTGTTCTTAATGTGGAAATAAAATGTGACGTGTGAGTTTGTGCCTTATTTCTTGTTGTTCTCTGGTGCTTTTTACTTGAAGCTCTTTAAAACAACTGACCATCACTGCAGGTTCTGTATGCAATGCTTTCTCCGGCCCCCAGTTTCTTTCATTCAAGCCTTTTTTTGACCATGTGAATCCTAATTTTACTGGACTAAAATTGCTTAGTAGACATTAGTCCAAATCAAAGAGGAAGCTGATGTGTTTATTTTAGAGCTCATAAACATGATTTAAGATAGTGATTACCCAGCGCTTATTTCTGCACTCAGCAATACTGAATTATTCTATCCTTCTTGCCAAAACCTTTCAAGATGGAACAGAATAGCAGAGTATAATTTATATGTTGTCCTGAGGTAAAATCAGATGTTTCTGTCAATTCTTGCCTCCAAGATTTTACAAGATCTGTAAATTAAGTGCTATAGATGGTGGTGTTGCCTGCCTGCTTTTGACAAGAAAGTCAGAGTTGATGGACATTGATTTGCCACTGGGAACCAAAACCATTAATTGAAACTGTGGTGACTAATCCATTACTTTGCTGTGCTTCGTGGATCCTGACTTAACAGTTGTCACCACGATCAAGAATTCATTCATGCAAATGCACCTATTGTGTTCAAAGTAATCAATTTTTCTAGTTTGTAGCTGGCAGGCTCAGGATTCTGGAAAAGTAAACACGTATCGCTGAATTGCCGAAAGGAGCTTACTGCTGGTGGGGTGGGGAGTGTGTCTGTGTGTGCTGGGGGGACAGGACACCAAAGCAAACGTGAGAACAGTGTTAATGCTGCCAGTTCTAACGGTGGTGTGAAACACAACACTTCTATATGGATCTTTGAAATGAACATACAGGGTTGGGGTGGTTTGCTTTGCATTTTTTTCTTTGGATTTATCTAGTTTACAAACCACTCTAAATTGAGTGCACAAGAGAAGCTGCAGCGGAAATACAAGAGTAGTCTGGGGAGGGGCGCGTTGGGGGGATGTTGGTGCGGGTTATTGTAAGGTTTTGGGGTTTTTTGTTTTTTGTTTTTTTGTACTTGCAAACTTGGGCTCTGGAAACTTTGGGGTTTTTTCCATCTATTACATCTTGTGTTGCAGGGAAAGAGAGCATTTGCTCAGGAAAGGTTTGAAGGAGGGGTTTTTAATCTAATTCATATAAAGTACAGTGAAACATTACTAATGGAAGCCTCATGAATAGATATACTTTTATTGATATTTGGGGAATTATCTGAGCATCACAATAATAAATCACTATCATTTTTTGTTAGCACTTCCATTGATGTAAATCACAAATTTCTATGCTGTCAGGTTCACACTGGCCTAACTGGGATTAGAAAATAGCCTTTTCCTGTCTCTGCAGTTCCCATATGTAAGTATACAACTTTGATGCTACATTAACTGGCAAGTGCCTGATGTTCTTTATGTTTTGCTGCTGCCTTTTCTTAGCCCTAATATACTGAGGTATCTCACAAGCTTGTTTTGTTTTGGAATGTTGGAAGCTGTATGTTTTTGTGATTTTCAGATTCTTTTAAGTCTGTGTCACCATGAATGTGAAATGCATTGGTGAATAGAGGATATTATTATTTGGGGAGGAGGAGTGACTGTGCCTTGATTTTTATTTTTTTTAAAGTTTTTTAATTTTTTTTTTTTAGAAGAGACTAGTGATCCAGCAGTAAAATGTACTTATTAAAGTCTACAGTGGAAATGGTATCTTCGGATTACACCCAGCGTGTGCCTTTTTACTCTGTTTTAGAACAGGTCTTTATAAAAGAAAAAGTTTGCATTGGGGGCTTTATGAGAAAATACATCTGTATTCATGCACAGAGAACACTATTTGTTTTACCTGTGGTGGCCAAGGGTGTGATGTTCAGAGAGCCTGACTCTTGGACTGTGGCTTCTGTGGGTTATGGAGTAAACATTTTTTAAATTTTTTCAGGACATTTTGCTGTTTTTATGACAGAGCAAAGATGAGAGTGCACCACGTAGGTTAACATAGACAAGCTCTGAGCAGTCAGCCCAGCTCCATGCTTGAGGTGCTAAACTGACAGCGTTCCGGAGGCATCAGGGAAGAAATGTTTATTCTTGGTCCTCTCTTCACTCAACTTGATGACTTGCAAATATCCTATAGTTGTAGTGAATGTCCTAGTCAAGCTGCTATTAGGATTTAAAGCATCATTATGTTTGCGTGGAAGGGCTTTGTTTATGGATAGAAGGGAATTAGGGGAGAAAAGCTCTAGCCTTTATTATACAGCAGAACTCTGCAGTAAATATGAACCCTAAAATTTCATAATTCATGAAATTTCTCCTAATTTCTAATCATTAAGGGACAGTCTAATGTCCTTGATCTTGATATTTTCTCAAAGTAGTTTGTTATAGATAATTGGGGTTAGAAAAATGGCATAAAATATCTAGGCTGTCCTATTTATAATATAGGCTATCTTACATAAGGGCAGGATCTCAGATTTTTTTTAGCTTCATAATAATTAACATAGATAAACTAAACTTACATGTCCTTGGTTAAGACCAACAGCAGTGTTAAGTACATTAAAAAAATGACAGCAGCATGTGCTTAATTTCTCAACATTCCCTTCAGAAGAAATCTCTAAGCTTTTTGTACTGTTAATTAGCAAAGCAATATTACTTTGCTGGACTGAAGTCATATTTTTTTATTTAAGTCTTCACTCTAAAGTCTACATAATTGCTTACCATTGCTCATATATACATGTGTGCATACAGCTGACATAGCACTAGCTAAAAGAGAGGAAAAGATACCCTCTGTGTGAGGAGGTCACTGAACCATCTTAAACAAGTGTGGGAATAACTCTCATTTTCATGACTTTTGGCACGTGTAACTGTGACCCATGAAAGTCTATTCAGATAGGTTTGTCTGGTTCACTGTACCAGAACCGTAACTTCATTAAGGGCAGTTGCAGAGGAGTTTTGTCTTTTCATTAGCTGCCTTGGAGGAGGATGCTTTGGTTTTCATTTGGCTTTGCCAAGTTACAGCATTTTTTCTGGTTTAATGTTAGCATCAAGAATGTCGGATCTGGTGGATTTATTTATTAGTTTATTTTTCCTGAGTGACATCAAATATATGACTTTGAGGTCCCATATGTTAGTTGGAGTGGCAGAAGCACTGTTTTGTTCAAATGGTTCTGAGATTCCAAAGGTTAAATAATCAGTGTGTTACATAGATGCTAAAAATAGACCAATTTAAGAAATTAAGAAATCCTGAAAATGGAATATCTGAGCCTTGTTGATGGTGAGACACTTAACCCCCTTTTTTTAAAAAGGATTTATAAAGGTGAGCTTTGTAGACCTAGACCTGTGCTTGGAGCAAAGTTCTTTTACTCCCTAGAGAAGCCTAGGAATGTTTTGGTTGGTTTTTTTGGGGTGTTTTTTTTGGGGTTTGTTTTTTTTTTTTTGGTGAGACTCTGTGTGCTGTACTCCAGAAAGTTCTTCACCTGTGTCTGTTCACCTCCACCACCAAGGCCACCAACTGGCCACAGTCAGGCCCAGAGAGCTGGGGCTCTGCTTCATGGGCCCTACTCTGCTGTGTGTTTGCAGCAGGGTCAGACCTGCTCCGGGCCCCAGGGCATTTCCTACCTTTCTGCCAGATAAAAGAACTAAACGAGAAGAGTGTCTTTGCTGCAGCACTGTTAAACTAGCATTCAGATCTTTATGGAAAAAATAAAAGGGTCTTGACTTTCTGCAGGAATTTGCTTTTGCCCTGGGGTGTCCTCTCATCCTTGATGCTGCCATTTGCTGTCAAAGACATTTGATAGATGTTTAATGTATATATAGATGCATATTTGTGCATGTGTGTATATATATGAGAGAATGAATTACAAACATTCCTTCTCCTCTTCGGAAGGTTAATTTAAGGAAAAAAGTTCATATAAATATGTCTAAAAATGTGCTAGATGCCTCGGTTATTTTCACTTAGGATGTTTTTAGATGAAGCATGTGGGTTAAAAGGAAATGGATGAAGAAAGCATTCGGTAATCTCTAATACAAGTTGGTGGTTATAACATGTACAAATCCTAGTGTCTGTGTATGTTACATGCCCTGACAACATGGTTCTTGTATAGTTGTTTATCCTAAAGTAATACTAAAATTGCCTGTTATTAATATATAACTTTTATGAAGGAGGAATTTTTCCCCCCAATGATTTAACTATGTACCCAGCCAAGTTTGCCCTCAATTTCTCCACCAGTCATAGAAGATTTGTTGATCAGTTGTCTTGTGGCATTGGGGTAATGTGAATTGTGTTGTTACCCTGAGCTGAGGGCCACAGGCTGAGCAGGTGTCTAAATAAGTTTATTGTGTACTAAGTAGGTGTTTCCCAAGTGTTCATGCTTGTCTCAATGCATCTTCAATTGATACTGAAGGAATTGATGGAAGCTGACTGGAAAATCTGGATTTTTGGAGGGGTTTGCTTTATTTTATATTTTTTTTAACTTTAGTTATATTTGCTCTTCCAGTGGTGGTACCACTTTAACCTTACTTCACAGCTTTCCAGTATAAAAAATAGGAATGACTGAGTTTCTGTATTTTTGGTTTGTAGTCCTAAGCTTTTTTTTTTTTAAGTGACACCGTGGTAATCCAGTGTCAGAATGGTCAGTTCCATCCCTTAAAGTCTTCTGCAAAATAAAAGTCTGTTTTATCAGTCCCTTGTTAGGGTCCTGACAATCAGGTTTCTGATAAACTTTTACTCTGCTGAAGGTCAAGGCCATTAAGCTTTTGCAAGAAGCTCTTTGGAAGAACTGGTAGGACTTTCAATATTAAATCCTAGTCAGAATATTCTTAATATCAAACATGATCATCTGAATAAGTGAATATGGGGAAGACAGACTTTATTAACTGTTTCCTCTGTCTAATATATATAATATATCATAAAATCAATATAATTTAAAAGAAAACACAAGTTTGGGAGGTGGACAGCTTTAGTATGGATTTACCCTTGAAATCCTTTTATTTCCTTGACCTGCATTTATTAGAAAGAGGTTTGAGGTCCCTCTCCTAAAGAGTTAAACTACTGCAATCAAGAACTGTTCTTCTTTGTCAGCGTTGTTATTCTGGATTTTTAGGCATCCAGTGTGGATCATGTAGTATATATGAAAAAAAGAAACATCGGGATACTACAGCAGTGTGATTGTAGATCGAGGAATTCCCCAGAGCTAGTTTTGCAAAGTGAAGTTCCTGCAGCAATCAATTTTTTTGTACATACAGTGTGTATATTAATTATTTTTTATTCATGTTGAAATTAAGCGATTTTGTAAAACTCTTGAAATCCATGTATGAAATGGATTTCAAAAGAAATTATGTGAAGGGTTTCTGACCTGCTCTCTTCTTTATTTAATATGTATATTGTGTGTGTAATAAAGGTTATGTATTGCTTTCCAGGAACTTCAGCATCTGGACGGCTTCCAGCCTGTTTTTCTCTAGCCAGTGTTCTGGAATAGGTCATGATTATATATCTGTATAAGTGATTAAACACATTCTCATTACAAGTGAAGCTCAATGGGGATTTTCCTTATGGTCCCAGGACAGCATGTTCCTCATCAGTGTTATTTAATAACTTACCTATTTTTCTTTCTTTTCCATTTCATTTCTGTTCAGGACATTTTCTGACTCTGCTGACCACGTTAATCTTCAATAATGCCTGAGGGATTTTGCTTGTCTGCTGCTTTGGCATAGTCCTAAATGAGCTCCGTTCACATTTGTTCAGTATATACCACTGCATTTAATAGGACAATCTTTGTTCTTCTTTTGGATAATTAGTGTTCCAAGATAGTCTTTCTGTGACTGGTGATTTCAAGTCAGACCATTTGTTGGAATTATGTAAGTTTTTCTCCTTGCTACTAATACACAGAACATTTTGTCAGCAAAAACAGTCGTTTGACTCGGCTCTTCCTGGACTGACAGAGTGCCTGTAAGATAGAAAGGGTTACATTCCATTTTCTTCAGTGATGCTCAACAAAACAAATAATTCAATTCCCATATCAATGCCAGCCCCGTCCACGTTTTACCCAGGCTGGGCAGATGTGACATTTTAAAGATGTTGTAGGTAGATAAGGTAACTAACACTACATTTGTTATTTATTAAGTATGTGTTTGTAATGATCAGGAGTTGTGGTCACAGGTCATTTCCCACTAGAAGTAAAAGAGAATTTTCTGGATCTCTTGTTTAGAAACCTGCTAGAATTTAGTTCTTCATAGTGAAAGCATGTATGTATGTTTCAGGCTGATTTTTTTATTTCTTATGGAGATAAATTTCTTAAAGATTCATAAAAGATGGTATGATTTGTTTTCAAGATTATAGGAATATGCTATTTTTTCCTGTGTTAAGTTTCTTACTTCTCTTTCTGCAAACCCTTAGCTCCTATTTACATTGGAGCAGATGCTTGAAAGTTGGTAACAAGGTCTCAGTTGTATTTGGCACCTGTGTTTCACTGGAAAAAAAAAAAACCAAACCAAAACCCCCCAATATTCCTGGTCTGACCAAGTTGCAATCCACTAAAGGTTTCAGTTTTGCTGCACTTCTTAAAACAATCATTATGCATGGATATGGGGGGATGAATTTAGAATGCTTTGGCTAAAGGCCAATCTTAACTGGTATAGCAGCTTAATGGTTTTGGATCATTTCTTAAGATGTTCGTGGTATAAGAACTCCCACAGTTTTTCTTCCAAAGCGTGTAAACAAGGGGATTTTGAGACAGTGGGTTCTGGCGTTAGTTTTAATGCAGTGGTACTCTGGAAGATACTGTGGAGGATATGGGAGACCTCGGACTCTCCCCCACCCCATCTGGAAACAAGTTGTGAAATAAAATAAATTTGCAAAAACTTTTTGGTGATGTTTAGATGAAGGTGTTTTTGAAAAGGCAAATAATTGGCTTTTTTGTTTCTATAATAGGATGTATAAGCATAATACAAAAGAATCTGGATTAATGATTTCTGACCACGTATCTGCTACCAGTTAGTGGCAGCTGATGTCTGTATCAGAGAGGCCTGGTTGGAAGGTAGGACAACTGTATTTTGAAAGTACCTACACTTTCTTAGCAGTTGCAATCGTACAGTGCTGTTGACAATCTCTACGATGGTGCTGGGTATTTTCTGTGGTTTACTTAGGTTTCATTTCACAGAATGTGTAGAGACAGGCAGGTAAGCTGAAATGCAGTTTTCTCTCAGCATGTCCTTTTTCTGTCAGGAAAATTAGCATGATTGGAACTAGAGGAACTGACTGTTTGATATTTGGAAATCTTAGACCAAGGGCTAATCCTCTTGTACAAATTAGACTGCTCAGCCATGTTAGGTGTGGCTGTGTTCTCTATGTGCTTTGCACGTCCCTCTTTCCTCGTGTGGAGAATCACAGGCAGAGACGTACAAACCTAATGGAAGGTGCAGTAACTATTCCGAACGTGTTCTCCTACCGGCACTTTTGTAAAGTCCCATTGACCTCAGCAGGACTCCTTGTGAGAAAAAACAGCTTTTTAATGCAGCAATGAATACTTGTATGTTCAGAGTTACTTTCAACTCTAGTCTCTCATACATAAAGAGAGAACAAAAACTACAAAACAAAATCTAATTAATCTAAGCATATTGGATGCCTGTTAAAATTCACCTGTCCTGGAATGTCCATTTATCATGATTATGACTGAACAACCAAACTAAGAAAGGTGCTGCTTCTTCATTTGATGCAAAATGATGATTTATTACCCTGTTTTTTAGTAATGGTTAAATCTAATGGACGTTTCTGCATGACAAATCATTCATCTTCAGAGTAAAATTAGACATGTTTTTCTTTCATGTAGAACATTTCACAGCAATCCACGGAATACAGGAATCTTGTATCACTAAATAACTGCCAGAGCACTGTCTGCACATATAAAATTAAAGAAAGCATGTGCATATTAATGTTTTACTATGATATAGTCTCCTGTTTGTGAAATTGTGTAAATATTTTAATTTTCCTTAATCAGTTTGCAAACTGCATTTTCCTTCATGCTTAAAAATTCCGTGTCACAGATCTTAAAAATACATATTATGATGAGTAGTTGTATTCTTCTTCCATTCATTGTATGTACACATAGGACTAGCATAAATGTTAACAAGGTACACTCATACCACAAGAAGAACAGCAGAGCATGTACTCAAGGGCATGTACTACATTGTTAGATTACATGGCCCTTTGACACATGTTCCATCTTCAATTAGTGGGTTCTATAATTAGTAATAGTACTTGCCATCTGAAGAAACTCCTGGAGTGAGTTTTAGTCTGTTAACTCAGCCTAGTATATATGTTTTGTAATCTAGAGTGCAGTGGAATGAATATTTGCAAGGCATGCACTCTGAAATCTATAATAAAATATTTTTTAAAAAACCTACTACCTACCTTTTTTTTAAATTTAGGAAGAGAGATTTTGGTATTGCTACTAGTCATTTGCTTCCTGAGTAATCTCACAGTACAGTCAGCTGCCAGGTTAGGGTCATGATAGGATCCTTTTATGTAGCAACAGAAGCTCCATGGACTTCATAAAGGAGAATCAGTCTTCAAGTGCTCTGACTAATAGCAAAAAAAAAGATGTAAATTCTTCTATAGGTTTTTGTGGAAGTCTGACTGCTTTATTATTATAACGTTTGTGTGGTAGCATATGTTTTAGTCTACTTCTAGGCTCCTTTAGTCATCAGAAAAACTTCAGGCAAACAGCATTCTAATTAAACTAAGTTAATTAATCCTTTGGTCGTTAGAACTGGGGTTTACAGAAGACCTCGTGCTTCAAATGTTTGTACTCTGGCCTGTCTCCTCCTTGCACAAAAAGTGATTTATTGTAAGCAGTAGCACCATACAATTATGTAATAGCTCGGCAGGCCAGCCCTGGGACCTTATTTATGGGGTGCAGTGCTACAGAAGGGTTCCTACAGTGAAATGCAGGACAAAGAAGACTAATCCACTGAGAAGCTGGCCTGGCATCTAGGGTCTTTTTTCATGGTCTTATAACATGGACAGTAAAGAGTATAGGAATTAGAGCAAGCTCTGAATGAGGTAAGGGACAGTTATTTGGTGATGATCTGTCTGGTCACCTTGACACCATCTTGCTGCTGCAGTCAACAGTAGGCTGTGGTGACAAGATACAAGTGCAATGGGAAGGATCTGTGCTGCATTCGTGTGTATAGGGATCTGGTTCCATGTGAGAGGCAGTATCTGTGAAATGATGCAGCTAACTTTGTTCTGTATTTTCAGTATTATTTCAGTGAAATATTCAGTGGATTGACATAATTCTTTTGTGCAGTCCTATTAGTCTCAGGCCAAGAGTTTAGAAATCCAGTGAAGTCTCATGACTACTTTTTTGGTTTTTGAAGCTATTGGATTCATTTAGATAATGCATTTTGCTCTTTAGGTTCAACAAGGTGGTAATTTTAATGAAAGTTGGGAATCTTATGCCACTATGTCAGTGTTAGTGCTTGGTTGAAAGGCACAATTACAATAAGGTTCGTGATAAAACTTGATAACAAAACAGCAGCTCAGTGAGCGGCTAGAAAGATAATGAAAAGTAGGTGAAATAGCTCTGAGACTTGATCTGGGAGAAAAGCATCTCAGGATAACAAATTACTACTACTGAAACAAACTTTTATGGGCAAGGAAAGGTAAAACTATAACTACAAGCTAATAGCTGTGTACAGTATCCCTTGCAGCCTGACTTTACTGTTTGCCAGTGAAACAGTTGCATCTTTTGCAGAGGGATCTCTTCATGGGGGCACCCACTGCCTTTCAGGCCAGCCTCATTTTGAATTCTGATAGTTTTTTCTTAATGCTTTTGAACAAAATTATTTCTTCCCAAGCTTTTATTTTCTTCCTTATCAAGGATGTAATCTGGTGTTTCACCTTAATTAAACTATGTGTTGTTTCATTTCTTTGAAGACATAAATATCTTTGTTAGACCAGGTGTCATCTGTATTAGACTACTTAAAATCTCTGTGGTGTAGCAGAAGAAAGCCTCTGTTCCTTCCCCTTTGGTATGATATTGTGCATGTTTCATCATGTATTGTTTCATCTGCTGAAACTTCATATTTTATACCACAAAACATACTGATACAGGGACAGAATATCCCACCTTTCCTGTCTGTAGAGGGGAAGATGCTGCTTCCTCTAAGTTCATTCATCTTAGAATAGTAAAAAATATCTCAGGATGGATTAAAAGTCAGTATACTCTGGATCACCTGAGAGGGGCTGAAATTTTGTTGTGTGTGCTTATTCTCCAGTGCAAGGAATAGGAATGGAAACAGTGCTTCTGGAAGCTCTTCTGTGCCTGGTAGTTTCCAGGCTTTTCAGGAAGGTGGAATCCTGTGGAGATCAAAAGATCATTACAAGTTTAAGTGTAAGAGCTAATGAGCAGTTGGAGGGGCTTTGCTAGACTCAGTAAGTGAATATTTAGCTGCATGAAGTACAGGGGGATATTTGGTCCCAACTTTGCAAATAATGCTAGTGGAAGAATTCTATCTGACTGGAGTTACTATTGTCAGAGAGTTTTTCAGCACTTCTGGACACTCCACGATCTAATTTTCTAGTAAATATGATATTGCTTACACTGATACCAGGACTGCTGTATTCTAGGATGAGTGATTGTATTTTAAAGCAATTTAAAAAAAAAAAAAAGCCTTCCAGTTTTTTAAAAAATTAATAATTCTGTTGTTTAGTTGTTAATATTTATTCTCTAATCGAACAGTACTTGAGAAATACCTTGTTGCCCTCAGCAGTGATTTTTACCTGTGACATCCTATTGAATTTACAGGCAAGATGTAGAAGGCATGGTATTAATAAAGGAAAGAATCTATACCTTGGGACAGATCATTCAGCAAACATAGTTCTAGAAGACCCTCTGTACAAATCTCTATGGCAACAATCAAGTGTATGTACTTACATTTTTTGGTCCTCGGATGAGTGATTGAAATATTTGTTTTGCCTTTCCTATTACTTGTCCATGGGCACTTCTTTTCTCTGAAGGTGTCTTTTTCCTTTTTAACTAAAGATAATTTCTGTTTATGCCCACAATATTTACATAGCTGTATACAACTGCATTTGGAGTGGTGTTTCAGCATGTGCTGCATCTCCAGCCTTGAGTCAGTTCTAGCTATTTTTCAGAATAAATCATAAGTATTAAATGATGTTATGCTAGGTAAAACTAGGAGACTTTGGGATCCATAGTGTTCTAATGTGTAACTAAGTATCCAAAGCAGGAGTGGTCCGCTTTTCTGACAGACAAAATCTGCCCTGCCCTTCTGAAGAACCATTTTGACTGTGTCAGAGAGCTATGTGGCTGCTTTGCAGACTGTGTGTTTTCAGAACAAAAATGGGAAAACACTGCAAAATGCGTTTTACAGATGTTTATTGTGAGAGACCACACTCGTGCATGTTGACATTTCATTTCCAAGCTGTGGAGATGAATGCCCCTTGGATTTGCCTGTGGGAGGAGAATGTTATAGCCCATTATAGAACTTAACAGACAACAGATTCAGTTATGAACTCTGAAGAAGGAAACTGTGTGTTACTACAGAAACTGGAAAAGACACAGTAAAGCACAAGGGTTTGGTTTTGATGGTTTGTTGCATCAACATCAAATATACATTTCAGAGGATGTGACTGATAAACTATTGACTCTTAACCTCTTCTCTGATTTTAACTGAACTATTGATCAGTTGATAAAAGTTTTTTTCGGACAAGAGAAGGTCTTTCATCTGTAAAATGCAGTGTTGTGTAAATAATACTGGGAAGTGGTAGCCTGCCTGTCTGTTTTCTGCCTGCTTTTGCTGGAGTAACAAAGGATGTGGAGTTCTCAATGGATTCCAGAGTACCTCCTGTGCTGCTCTAAGAGATCCTTTGTCTTAGTCCCCTTTCCTTTTGAAGGGAGATGGTGTGGACTTTCAGATTTTAACACTTTAGCACATTTTTATTTGAAGTAGAAAGAAAAGTATCGATGCTAGTAGATAAGGGAACATTTCAAGCAGAAATAGTCCCTTAAGCACACAACAGGCAACAGAAAGTTTAGTCAGAAATTTCTCCAAAAGGAACTAATCCCCAAGAATCCTCTTTGTTCTTTAAGAGCCTACTGTACTAATTTAACAACATGCTTTCTTCCTTAAGCAGGGTCTCATTTCTCTATTTTCAGGAATTTGGACTTCTTTCCCCCTCTCATAGTGCCTGTTTGAATAATGTTTGCGAACTTTGAAGGGAACAAAGTGTCCTTTTTCAGAATTTTGACAGGACGTGTTGCTGGTCAGTCAGTAGAGCAATGCCCTAATGGCATGTCTCAAAATCCACAATTTTGACCTGTGTTCCCAAGGCACAGATTGAAGAAAATACACTAAATGTACTTTGTATGTGTTCATGTAAAGGAAGAAACTTGTGTATCACAGGGGCGGGGGAAAAAGTGAGACAACGGGACAAAAATTGGGCTGTGTTTTAAAGCTGACATACATATCTTACTACATGTCAGAAACTAGTCTTAACTTTTATGTGGCATTTTATCAGAACTCTGGGTTGGCGTTTGCATTATGCCACAAAGCTCCCTAGCTGTAGACGAATTTATCTAAGAGGATTTGTGAGTTACAGTTCATGCCTGAAGCTATGCTTGTCCATCAGTGGACTATTGGTAGCTCTGTACTTACACTTCTGCAGTTAATTAGCTGGGGTTTTTATAGGTTCAGGAGTTCTTGTGCTATTTTGTTGCTCTCACTGCTAAAGTATAAAATATAACAAACTTTGGAATAGTAATGTTTTGATAGATGGATGACATTTGTTTTTGAAACAGCAATACTAATTTGTCTCTTCCCTATTTGCTGAACATGCGGATTAAATCTTTGTCTCAGTCATTTAGTATGCTGAGTTTTAGACATTCACAGCTGGATTCTTTCTCCTGCCCCTGAGATTGCCAATGTTATATTTTTCCAAATTGAGTTCTGTATGGTTCTAGTGTATGCCACTGTTCTTGATTTCTGATCTCATGCAGTTTTATGTATTTAATCCACTGATATTCTGTAAAATAGTATTATTGACTCATATTGATGCTGTATACTTCAATTCCATAGAATTTTTCTTTTTCCTTTTTTTTTTTTTAATTTGGAAGATTTCTATTTGGACCTATCTTCATTCAAGCTGCCAAAAGGAAGTAAAAGAAAAGATTAGTGAAAGGGGCTGAGAGAAAGTATAGTAGAAAGACAGATGCCCTCCTTTCCTCTTTTGTAAGTCTCAGAAGTATTGTGTCCAGACTAGTGATGCAGGTTACAAACATTCCTCTTTGGATCTGATCTTTCCCCTGAAGTAATATAATGTAAACAAGTTCTGCTTAGAAAAAAACATCCAAACCACTCCACTCCATCTCCAGGGTATTCTTGTTCCTTCCTTCTACCAGACAGCGAGACTGAATTGCAAATTGATACTTGCACTTATTTTAGCTAGACAACCTGTTGGTCTTATGATGCTGATTTAGTTACGTTACACCATGTGTTCTTTGAGTATTTGACAGCTGAGACTTTGGAACTCCATCTGACCCTTCAATCAGGAAACTTTGCGATATTTAAAATTTGGATCTGAACAAGAATAGATGGCTTATTGAAGCAGTATTGATAATACATTGTATTTGGGAAGAATTACTCATTTCTCTCTAGCCTCTTTTTTAATGTTTGATTTGGCAATGCTTCAAATTTGATTACTCTTCTGTTTGACTTCTCACCTGACTCATGCATGCGACATGCCTCAGGAAATTATACACAGTGGTTTGGAATCTTTACGTCACTGTTTAAAAGCCTTATTTTGGGAAGAGGATAATTATTAAAAAATAAGGTTAAGAATTTTCACACAATTCAGGGGTCTACTATTGAAAAAATTCTAAAGTGGAAGAGATGATTATGCAATATTTTAGAAATGCTGCATTATATTTTTCATTTCTAAATTATTAACCAGACATTGACTGAATATATGACAAGAGTGACTTAGGAGGGCACAGGCAACTGAACTGCACAGCTGAGTGCTTCTCAGTGTGATGCAGAAATTGAATCTATGTTGATGGAGTTGTGCTTTGTCAAAGTCTGCTTCAAAAGTAAGTTTCATGTGGGCGAGCAGTCTTTGCTTCAGCAACAAGTTCAGGACAGTCAGCTGTCCAGGCTGAAATTACAGTATTTTCAACCCTTCTGGTTGTAAAAGACCCTGGTGGGCAGATTGTCCTAAGCATTCTCTCGGCGTGTTGGTAATTCTGGCGTTTGCTCTAGGTTTCTGACTTTTGTTCCTAACTGCTTCTTGAAGAGAGAGAATATTGAGACAGACTTTCTTCCTCCTTTTTGTCCTCATTATCAACACTTCCCGCTAATGATTCACAAATACATTAAAACACATTCATCCAAACTTGATAAACAGCCATCAAAAAATGAGACAGTAATGAAATTTCACTAAACTGTATGTAGTAAGCAAGCAAAATATCTGGTTAAAAATGTACATGTTAATTTACTGGTTAGCCTTAGATAATGTGATGTGAGAGAACTTTCATTTACTAAGCTTAGTTGCTTCTTCACTGCTGCTCCATTTAGCTGAATTCTTCCTACTGAAAAAAAGGATAATGGAACATTAGTCTTATTATTTATCTGTGTGTGAAGAGGAGAGGGGAGCAAGTCCTAAATTCAAATAGCCAAAGACCTTGCCTCAAAAAAGACTACTTTGTATTAAATGCATAAAATTCTAAGCAATAAATTAAGGCTTATTGCAATTGTAAGCATGTTTGCCTCTGAGTCTCTGGCATACAAAAAGATCATCTGTAACTTGTTACAAGAGCAAACATCCATAGTTCTTTGGACTTCCTGACTACAGTATAGATTAAAAATACAGTTTTGTGGTATTAACATGGCAATTCTTCTCTCTGAGGTCTCTGTTAGGGCTGCATTTACATTGCAACTCATAGAATCTGTACTATTGCTGAAGGAATAAAAAAAATATTTTTTTCACTGCTTGTTATGTAGCATATGCCTGATCATGGCATAATCTATTGTCTGACTTAGCAGGTAGGCCTCATGAAACTCTCCTTGCAAATTAGTCCAGTGGCTCTTTTGTGAAAAGTCAGTATTAGCTTACATTTATCCTGTGCTGTACCAGGCTGTGAGAATGCTGCAGATTAGCAAAATTAAGGATCTTGCAGGACTTTCTGCTTTCATTACATAAAGAACTAAATTCCATCTCAAAACCAGATATTGTAGCAAAACAGATAACTCAGAAGTATTATCAAAGCTTTCAATCCAAAGTACATTGAATTTCTGATGTAAATGTCTGGAGGCTGTTCTTTAAAAGAGTTTTGATTTCCGTCTCTCTTCTAAGCTACTGAATTCTGCTCAACACTGCTATTTTCATAATTCATAAAGGTGAGTAGCAGCTACTGCCTTTAGCAGCATATTAGTAGTTCAATTTGTGGTACTCCATTTGATAATAGCTCTATCCAGTGCACAGATGAAAAGAAAATATTGGAAGAGTTGTCATTACTAGCTGGTGATTCCTCCTCTTGACCGTCTTTCATATGAGAGCTAGTGACTTTTACCATCTTCTGGTTTTGTAAAAGCAGTTGGCAAGACTGGTACTCAGAATTGCTCAATCTGTTTGGAGGTTCTTCTCTGAAACAGATGACTCCCCAAGTCTTGGTGAATTCTGTCAGGTTCACTTTGAAATTGGAGTTTTTATTTTGTCAGGTAAAATTCAGTCACCTGTCCTCCTTCTGTCACGTGCAGCATTAATGAAATGGGACATCTCCCTGCTCTCTCTGCCATGAGCCTTGCTCTTCTGCTCAGTGCTACAAATACAGATTTACAGTGGATCTCAGCCAGTTCGCTGGCTTTGCATCAAAGGCTTGCAAGTGTTATGACGTAAACATCTAGTTACCTTTCTTTAGAGCTACAACATCTTTTATCTTGATCATCTGAGCAAATGAATGTCCTTCCTTTTAGAACTGACATTCCCAAATGGTTGAAACTTCCAGCTAGTTAAAGCCATTGCTGAAATCTCACCCCATAGCTTTTAAGAAGTTTATAGCCTCTGAGGAGGAGTGGTAGACAAACCTGCCAAGTTCAGTAAGTTTTGTAAATATGCTAGCAAGCATTCAGTACATGACTGTTGTGTAATACTGATACTTGTGCACATTCTTTTCTTCAAAATGTAGTGTATTTGCAAAAAAGAAGTGTCTCTGGCAACTAGTCATTAATCTTCATGAAGGTTCAGCTTTGAAGAAAGTTAGGGCATGGTGAAATACCATTTTGAGAAGAGCCATGAGGAGAAGCAGGCACTATCACCTTCCTCCATTTTATGTGATTGCCTGAAGATAGAAATTCTTGGTCACAGCATATAAACCCTCAGGTAATGTTGTCCTTTGATGAACAAGAAATCCTCAAGCACAGCCTGCACCTTTCCTGTAGGGCTCTCCTGATCACAATCTTCTATTCTAAAGGGATTAACAAAAAAGATGTCTGGCATCTCTGCTGAGTCTACTAAATGCCAAAGAGGAGGATCTGATTCAAAATATCTTTATTCACACTATCATATGCATAATGATTTGGAATAAAAAGTAAGTGTTTTAACATACTGAGTAGCTGCCACTGGTGATGAATTGTGTTTACAAGCTACCATTCAACATGATGTGCCTAAGTACCTTCCTTGGCTGGCAATAATCACGTTCCTCAGTGGGACTAATCCACTGCTGAAGTTTCTTGCAGAATTGAGGCTGCAGTTGTTTAGCCATTTCACCTGGAAACTTAGATAAAATGGAAACGTTCTTCTGTAGTGGCATTTTCTGGAAAAGCATCACGTTGCAGTATATGTATCATCCTTCAACTATTTGCTTAGTAGAAATCAATGATAAGTTCATATCTTCAACTGGAACAAATAAATCAATTAATAGCCAAAAAAGGGCAAAGTCAATACAAAGCATAACACAGTGATGGCCTAATTAAAATACCCTGTGCACTTCAAAATTACTTATTGTCTAAAACTAGTGAATAGTAGTTCCCTGTCTGCCATGGGAAAGAAAAAGGAGAGGAAAAAAAAAAGCAGACACCTGTCATCTGGAATACCAAGTTTAAAAGTAGTATCTGTGTTGGTTAGGAAACCTGAGGACGTGTAACTACAGCAAGCTTCAGAGGTTGCCTTTCCTTAACTGTTCAGCCCAAATCCTGCTGACCTTGGAGAGGCTTTGAAGCTGTTTCCACATGCGTGAAGTGTTCTTAAACAATTTTCTTGATATGTCAGGCCTGAGCAAGTTTTCCATTAATTTCAGCCAGTCTTCATTTCCAGCCTGCTGTTTCTCTTCCTTCAGAGCACACCTATTTAAATGTAGCTTTTACAATAAAAACTTGTTGTTTGTCTCGGCTTCCCTATATACGTTTTACAATTGATCTGAGCAGTGATACAGTATATGGAGCTGACATTTCCTCACACCTCTGCATATTAGGTGTAAGATATCTCCAGTTTCTGTTTCTCTTGTTCTAACCCTTTAATAAGACTTCTCTTGTTTATAGTAATCTCTTTGGACATTTTGGGAGAGAAGAAAAACAGGGCAGGGAATACGAAGGAAGGAGGCAAGCAGTCATGTAATGATTATCATTAGTACCCACATTGTTATGGTGGTAACAAACAAATAAAAAAATTGCATAACTGTAGCCATGCTATAGGATATAATTTTGGTTCTTGCTGTATTTGTGGGTGGACGCGAGTCTTAATTTTTGGTTTTGCATCTTGTGCCTGCTAAGGTAAATGGGAACACTAATAATTCTGTGCATCAGTTTAGCTGGTTTACCTGTTCTTGGTTTGATGTGTTATTCCTGAAATATGTAGTTATACAGATAGCTTCAGGAAAAGACTCTTAGTATAGGAGTTAGTGTGCAAGTGACTTCTATCAGCATGGTTATTCTTATGTTGATAAGAGTGTCTTTTGTACTCTTTTGTTTGCAGGAAGATAAACAAATTGCCACTATTTTCTAGTATGGGCAAGAGCTCCATTTGGCAAGTGCTAATGTGTGGGAGCTTCCCAAAATGTGAGGATGAGAGCGCAGCTATTATCAAATGGAAATTTGCTAAGCCTCAAAAAAGGAACTGAAGGCAAGCGAGATGCCAGGTCATAAACCTGCCATAGTTTCCAAACTGCTGGGTTTTGTTTTAAGTTCCTTGTAGCTTCTGCGGTAAGAAAGATTCACTAAGAGAGGAAATAATTAGTTGCTACTTCACTGACGTGTGTGCCTGGACAGATTTCTGCATCCTGTGGTAACATGAGATTTTGAAATGTTCTGATCTAAATAGCACTGGTGATGGTTCTTTAAAGGTTTCGTTGTGAAGAGAGGTTTTGTGGAAAAATTGTCCTGCCAGACCAAGTGTAGACTGATGGTTGAGAGCAGTCAGGTGAAAGTGAAAAATAAAACTTTAAATCCTTGCACCAGGTCGGGGATCCCTGATAGCCAGAGGCTACACAGCTGACTGTCCTGGAAAGAGAGCACCTCATTCCCTCCTAGTGTTTGATCTGCCCTATGTTAGTTATTTAAAAAAAAAAAACAAACAACAAAACAACAACAGCAACAAAAAAAAAAACCAGATTTTTTTGTTTTGTTTTGTGTGGGTGGTCAATATTCTAGCCCCCAGCTATGGAAAGGGTGTTTTTTTCTTTTATGGTCCAAAAGTTGTACGATATGATTTTTTTTTTTTTTTTTTTTTTGTTCCCCCAATGTGAAATCACTGAAGGTACATGCAAGGGAGATAGACAAACAACCAGTTTCCATGAATCACAAAATAAGTTTATTTCACAAATTATTTTGCAAACTTATTTCACAAGAAAACTCTCAATGAGCTTCATTAAGTATTACAAACCTGAAAAAAAAAATCTCTGGTCTTCCACTTGTAACATTTTTATCTTCGGTAGCTCATTTTACACCAAATAGTGACTTCAAGTTGATAGCCCCGTAATTTATGAGACATTATTATTATTACCAAACAATGTTGATTGAAGTAAATGTGTGATACTGGAATATTTGGATTATATCATCCCCGCGTATCTTCCTGTAATATCGGTACTGAACTGACTGCTTCTTTGATTAAACAGAAAACTGAATTTTGATTTTTAGTTGAGACCCAGTGAATTTGCATAGGATCCAAAGTCACTTAAGTTGATCTGGGTTTTTTTTTTTTGGCAGTGCTAAGGTATGCAGCTGTGGAATTTTTTTCAAGGTGGTGTTTGTTTTTTTTTTTTAATACAGTAAACCAAATAACCACATCCAGCCGCTGAAACTGCTTGGATTGAATCTGAATTGACTATTACTCTTCTAGTCTTCAAATATATTTTGATAAATGACCTATGTCAGCAAGGGAGACTCTTTAAGGCTCTGTGGAAAACAAAACCTAAACAAAGTAGAAAGTATGCAAGTAAAAATAAATGTCTCACCTTTGGTATTGCAGACTAAGTAGTCCACCTGGTCTGTGTCTGGTAATACTTTATCTAGTTCAGTTTGTAGGGTTTAGGGGGTTTTTGGCTTTGTTTTTTCTGAACGTGTCAGTGCTTTCACAAAACTGGACAAACGCATTCTCCGTTTCTGCTGACTGGGAGCTGTAGCAGAAGGCTTGTGTCTAAATGACTCAAGAGCAGAGCATTCGGGCGAGTGGAATGCTACCAGCCATTTGATCCCTATATAACACAGGGCAGTGATGCGAAGGCTCCCTTTTACAAGTCCTTTCTCATTATTTTCGGTATGCACATGTGTATGCAGGCCTCATCGAGGATATACAGATAATACTGCTTCATTCCGATCTTATTAATGCTTGTCTAGCTCCTCAAAGCTCTTCTTTCCCATATGTTAAACATGAACATTTATTTTATGAGAGACCTTTTTCCTACCTGATAAATGTGTAAAAGTTGCTGTGTGGGTTCCTCTGCTCTCACAGCTGTGCTGTTTCTGCTTAGGCCACCTTCCAACCTAGCAAATGTAGCTCCCCATAAGCTTTGCACCCGTCTGAGGAATTGGTAATCCAGAAAATGGCAACGCTGCTTTTTGCAAAAAGTTGTGAGCTCTGTGAATGCAAAGCTGTAGCATGTGTATTTTTCATTTTGTCTTTTAAATTTTAACCAGTTGACTGGCTTTCCAAAAATCATTGAGGTATACTCTCTTTTTGATATTCTTTGAAATGTGTTAATCACTGTTTTTTGGGGAACCTTATTATCCTGGTTAGCATGTTTGCACATACTTGCCATCCACCTCCTTCAGGGGTTACAACTATAACCATATAATAATATCCATGCTGAATGGCGCAGGAAGTTTCAGTGGGGTAAGACTTTCCTGGCAAGAGCAAGGCTGTGTTGTTTACTTATTAGACTATTGACACTGTTAATAGTGTTTAAAGTAGATAGTTGGAGATGCCACTGTTCATGTATAAACATTTTTGTAATTAATTGGAAGTACCCTTGAGCAAAGCTAAGCTGATAGCATCATAACCATAAGGCTGGTTTGTCGTACTGATTGGCACATTGTGTGTCTAATTGTTTGTTGATCTGGCATGGCTCACAGATGCATTTAATGATTCCCACTTGGGTTGCCTTGCTTTGCATTGATCTTCTCAGACACATGGGAGGATGAGATGTGAAGGATGTGGTTTAATTAGGCTACAGCTTTATTAATCTTGCTCATCTGGGAGCTCTTCAGCAGTAACTTATAAAGTACAGGTCATGATGTCTTGAGTTACTGCCAGCTGGTAAAAGTTAGCATTTGCCTCCCCAGGCTTTTGCTGGGCACCCACTTCATCCCCATCATGTGAGGATTAGAGTGCTTGGGGTTTCTTAGCATGGTAGGAAGTGTTAAGACTATGATCTTATTACCCAATTTTCTAGTTCTTTCTTAGTGTGGAACCAGGTCTGTCTTGATAAGTGATCTGCACTTGTGTAACTGTTAGAAGGGCACCCATTATTGATTAGTTTATTTGTTCTGCCCACAGTTTCTGGATTGCTAGTTGTTAGTAGCTTTTACAAAATATATTCCCTCCTTGAGTGGAGGGAATGACCCCCTTGCTCTGAAATGGCTCAGATCAGATATGATTATAGTAAGTAATTGGTAGTGACTGATTTTATTGTTACTTACCCTGTCCGTAATTTCCCCATCATCTGTTTTTGTAACCCTATGATGGGCTGATATAGCTTCTCCACTGCAGTATTTCAGACCGGTTTATAGTCAGCGTTGCAGAAAGGGCCTGTGTCTGTCATGTATACAAGATTTCATACAATATTTTCACCCAGCTGTCTGGCTGCTTCTCGCTACTGGAAATTTTAAAAAGAGCAGAAGGGGCCACAGTGCGAACCTCCTGTGTCATTCTTCTGCTTCGAACTGCAGTGAAATGGAATTAGACCTGTGGGCCTTCGGTGCCCAGCCATAACTGCTCTCTCATGCCACCTTGTAAGGAGTCCCTGCTGTCCACGACAAAAAGGTAAGCAGAAGCAAGCACGTGCAGACAGCGAGTACTTAGCTTCTGTGATGGCTTAGAGGAAGCACTCCTTCCAGCCAGGAGGGACCACCAGACCTAATGGTTTAGATAGAGGTTTAGTCTGATAAATGAGACCAAAAATGCTTACTGTATTTATATTACTGATTTGTCTCCCCAGTTAGAACTCCATGTCTTGGGTTGCGTTTGGGTTTCATTGATGATGAGCATAAGTTTTGGGGTTCCTGGGAATAACTGTGGTATGGTCCTAACCGTGTCATCTAGATTTCATTGTTTACCTTTTACCAGCAGAACTTTTAACATTGCAGTGTAGTTGCATGTCCCCTTTTTTTTCCCCAGTTTTTTTTTTCCCTTTGAAATAAAAATAACCCAAATGTTAAAGAAGTTAAGTATGATTTCTGATTGCCCTGTATTTATACAGGACTCATCTGCTGTTGCTCAGTGCTGACATACAGGGTGTCAGATCTTTGCTGCTCCCTCCTGTTCTGAACAGTTGTATTGCAAAACCTCATATAAATCTCCATGCAGGTTTTTCAGCTTAATGGCTATGACCCCTCCTGTAGCTTCGCCAGTTACTTCCTTGTGCTGAATTAGTTTGTATTGTTGATCTGGGCATGAGGGAATGGCTCAAGCTGAAGATTATAAGGTCTACATATCACTGAGGGATGCAGAAGAGCCAGTGGTTGCTGAATGCTGCTGCCTGCTTCCTCGCCCTTGTCCCCTGCAGCTGTTCTTGTCATTCCAGCAAAGGGAATAATTAAATCCTTCTTAATTTTTCCTGTTAATCCAGATATAGCCTGCAGCCCTGCCTTTGAGGTAGGAGTGTGTTTTAGTATCCATTTTCAATATATGCTATGGTATTCTGTTTTTCTGGATGCAGAGCAGATGTACAAATCTGATTTCAGGAAGACACGATGTTTTTCCTGTGCTATTCTAAATTATTACATACTTTCATTAGGTGTCATAATTATTATTTGTTCCATTTATTCTAGAAGGACTGCTGTTGGTAACTTTTAATATAATTTCTATTAAACTGTAGAGCATAAACTTGTATAGCTGGAAAAATATTTTTAAAATATCTTTCATGCTCAGTTCAGAGGCAAGTTTTGTTATGTGAGCACAGGAAGGAATTTGGATGAAAAGTACACCTGATGTCTGAATATGTCTCTAAACCATGTGAAGGATTGTGGGAATAGGTGTTTACTTCTTCACAAGCACAAAACCTTTGCCATTCATTCTTTGATTTGTACAGTGCCAAAAGCAACAGAGTAGACTGGTTCTAACATCTACATGCTGTTGTTATACAAACGATTGTGTTACATAATTATGAACCAGAGTCTTGGTGGTTCTGCTCTGCCTTCAGATTCTGTGGTCTCTGTAACATTGGCTTGATAGAGTAATTTGCATGTTAACTTGTTAAGTGCAGTGATGCTGCTTGTAGTAGTATGTATGGTTAATTAGGAATCTGGAATCGTATGCAGCTCATGCCTTGTTTGTTCTCAGCTGGCCTGTGCTTGCATAAACCGTTAGAAAATGCTATAAAAGCACAATTCCTTTGGAATTAGGTTATAGTTAAATTGAAAATATTTTAGTCTTTTAGCCTCTCTGAGACAAAGATCTTCAGCTGTGAGTTTGCTGGCTGACAAGTCTCCCATTGGAAAGTGAGGGGTGAGTTCCTTTTCTGTGAATAATTTAAATTAGAGAAAAATTAATGCTATGAAAAATCATAAATTCTGCACTATTTTTAGCTTGTTTTTGTTCTTCGGCTACTTGTATTCTTAAAAGGTTTTGCTTTGTAATAACTTAGACATCAGCAGTTCACTACTATTTATGTTTGCACTGTGTCTGAGTATTTCTGGAGTGCTAATTCATTCCAGTTGGAAGGCAACAGTGAGACATGATCTCTCACAAAGAATTAACTGTTTTGGTTTATTGCAGTTTTCCCATTTAGTGATGCAATAGTTTAGTGAACATCTTAGTGCACTGAATTACAGTGTATTTTACCATTAGACCTCTTGGCTGCTCTGTAGCCTTTGTTAGCTTTGGTATTTTTTAAGAGCATCTGCTACAAGTATAAGCCGAGTCATTGCTAGCTGAAGCAGCCGTGTCCCAGTGTCCTTGAATCCATTTTGTCTTGCTCTGGGAATCTCTTGGTTTGGTTTGGTTTTGTCTTTGGGGTGTGTGTAAGAGAGAGTATCATTGCCCCAAATAACTGTTGCACTCTATCAAGGACTTCCTTAATTAGGCTTTTAATCCATTAGCTTTAAAAGACAAATAACTTTTTAATTATGAAATTATCATTTGAAGGGAAGCAATTCTGCCTTTCACAGAAAGGGAAATGAGGGGCTAGAGAGAAGGTGGAGCGATTCCTCTCAGAGGTGTGTAGTACAAGGACAAAAGACACAAGTTTCAGCAAGGACAATTTCAATTAGACATCAGGAAAAAGTTCTTCACCCTGGGGGTGGTCAAACACAGGGACGGGGACCCCAGGAGGTGTGCAGCTTCCCATGTTCTTGGGGTACTGGACAAGACCCTTGTCTGATCCCATTTGAAAGCTGGTCCTCCTTCAAAGGGCCCTCGAGATCCCTTCCTACAGAAGTTACTTTAAGAATCTTAGTTAAGACAGAAGAGACAGGCTCACCTCTATCGTGTTATGAGGATAAATCACACACAGAGGTAACGCTTTTGTAATATGTGAAGCTGGAATCAGCCCCATCTGTGCTGCATACAGCCTTCTCTATTGCCTTAGTGCTGCTGTGCTGAACCTCAGGGGAGAAGGATTTGATGACGACTGGTTTATTTTGAAACATTGGCTAAGAGATAGACATAATCTATGTAGGGTACTGCTAGTGCATAATTGTAATGTCCAAGTTTGAGCAGGCTCCTCTCTCATTTTGAACTGATGCCTCAAAACTGTTAATAGACTTTCCAGCTAATCTTTTATTCAATAAGCTAATCTACAAGACAATTTAAGATACAAATAAAACATCTCATGATTAACCTTGATTGTACCACGCTGCAGACATCTGACTGTAGTAGCATTTCAGTTTTTGCAAAGAAAATATGAGACTTAAAAATGGATTTTCAACTATAAGCACTGATGTCCTATCTAGAGATTTGCATTGCCATGGAGGGCAAAAAAAAATGTAAATTTTCTTCTCTTAGCTGGGTTTGTGGTTTGGGTGGGTGGGTTTTTTTGTATTACTGAAATGGAAATTTTGTTGTCAGAGAGCCTGAAGCATATGAATTCTCAAGTCTTATTCCTAATAGGAGTACTTACATAGTGAGGAATATTTTTGAATACAGGGATTTTTCAAAAGTACCTGAAGAAAATTTTAGAGTGTTAGCCTTTATGTTTCTAGAATATACCATTTAAAAGGATGGCAAAAATACCCCTTGTGTCTCTGCATTAAATTCCTAGCAAGTCTGTGCTTTTATTGATGTTCTTGTTATGTGAAAATAGTCTTGAGATCGGCAAACATAAATGAATGAAAATATAGTGTACCCGGTAATCTATAAATACTTTGAAGTATTTAACGTACATGTGGGAATGTTTCTGTTAAAATGAGGCACTCTTATTGGTCATCTTGATGTTGAAAGAGACATTTGTGCATCACAAAGTGTTGAAAATACTTGTATGCTGAAAACATGGATGCTGATTTTTGCAATTGGATATGTACGTATAGAAACTTGCTCTTGTTAGGACCCTATCAGGAAGCAGTGGGCCTCAGCGCAGGCACTTTAGCACGCATGAAACAGATGAAAGAACCCAGACCCAGATTTTTAGCTGTCTGGAGACCAAGGACAGAAGTCTCATCATTACCTTAAATCCAAAGTGGTTACAAAAATAGAACAAATTTGTTCAGGAGGTGGAGAGAGATGTATGTCTGGCTAAGGGGTGGAGTAGAGGGAATTACAGAAGGACCCATGAGAACATACTTAAAACAAGCTTGGAAAACTGGAACAGACGTTATTTGGTCTCCAGCTGTACACACTACATGACTGAGCAATTAACTACCATTCACTGACTTTTACAGATTTGAAGTAAAGCTGGATATATTTTTATCTAAAAAGCTGTAAGGTAGTTGACAGTAGCAGCAGACTGACTGTGTATAAGCATATTTTAGGGAAATCCATTTTTAATAAAATGGAAGTGATTGTCTTCGCTTAGTGTATCTTAGCTTTTAGCATTCCTAGGTGTTTTCTGCTTACGTGCCTTGGAATAAATCTAATCCAAAATTTAGGCTTCATTAAAAAGGATAAAACTGGTTCAGCAGCAATATTTTGATCACATTGTAGTAAATTAACCTCTGATATGTTAGTTTTGGCTCGTCCATGATGAAAAGTTAGGCTTGATCTTTACCTATGAAATCATTACAATTTCAGCTTATTTAAAGTCTCAGATACTCTTAATGAGGCTTAACCCCCAATTCAGCTCTGTATTGAAAGTCAGACTTTGATCCTTAAAGATGGAAGTGGTAAAATCTGGGAATTCAGTTCAAGCCTAACCCTACCGAACACTGTTGAGCCTGTCCAGAGCTGTGTGTCCGCAGCAGGACAGCTGGGCAGCAAGCTGGGCAACAAAAGAATGTTGCAGAAATATGAATAATAAAAAAAGTCAGATGTTCGAGGGTTACAGTACTGTTTTAGAGTTATAATTTGTACTTCCATGTTATAGAGCTCAGAAAGCCATACAGTTATATTAAACGATATAAGCTTTCTCCTTTGGAAGGATCTGTAAAAGGAAGTTCTTCAATTATTAAAACTGACTCAGAAGATTTAGTCCAAGATTTATTTAGTAATTATATGTGGCAACTTTGGATTCAAATTTCAAATCTCATCTGTAGAGGGTTTTGATAACACACAATTAAAAGTTCTTGAAAATGTAGCTAAGGCTGTTTTTTTGCCAATTTCACAATTTTAGAGAGAGGAATGGATGGAATTTCCAGCAGTGCTGTAGATGAGAGCAGTCAGATCTTTCCTCAAATGGTAGCACCCCATTCTGATGATTAACATTCTATCAAAAAAAAAAAAAGTGAAAAAGAAAAGTCTATGGATATATGAAATCCAATTGGAAGTCGAAATGTTCAGGCCCTGGGCACATGAGTAGGTGTGGGAGAGATTTTGCAGGGCAGCCTCCAGCTCTGCTCTGGCATATCGGGACACAACAGAGCAGGAAACTGTGGGCCTGGGACGCAGACTCTGACCAGCATTTAAGCACGAATCTAGTGAAGCTGCGTTTGGGGCAAGGATGGATAATGTTAGGAAGGGAACTTTCCATTTGTGCCGGTGCTTGTGGTCCTGATGGTTGGACAGTTTTGCTTGTGATATGTGAGTCCTTATGTAAGGAGATGAGTTGGCTTGTCTGATTTACCGTTGAGTTAAATAGTGTGGCTTATCTAATGAGGAGGTTGTTCCCAAAGGGCTTGGAGGGGAATGGTCCCATCTGTATGTTTCCAAGGACTCTGCTACTACCTGGAAGTCTCCCAAGGGACTGATTTGGGTTTTTTTGTTTGTTTGTTTGTTTTTTTGGGGGACTCAACCCAGGAAAGGGAGAAGAGCAGGGCAGCTGCTTGTGTGTTGCTGCCAGCTCTTGAGGCTGTATCTCCTCTTAAAACCTGTGGTAATAATGCACCAACTTAAAAAAAAAAAAAAAAAAAAAAAAAAAAAAATTAAAATTAAAAATCCAAAAGCTCTTGTTTCCTGTCTGAAGATTGGGTGTTCAGTTTGCTTCAGTGCCTGTGTTTATTGTAACTCAAAATATTCTTACACAGAGTCTTCTGCCATTGCACACTGACAAGAATTTTGCTTCTGAAATTGTGACAGGCTAATGAAGCAGAGGACAGTACAAGTACATGGAAACACACATATAATGCTTTAATGCAGAGGAGAGAAAGTGGTTTCAATGCCGTTTTAGAGTTTCTGCATAGACGAGTATGTTTCTAAAGGATTTTGTCAGGCAGACAGGATGATACAGGTCGAAGCTGTGTTTAAATAAGTGCATACTCTTTTTCTAGTGCTGCAATAAACACAGTAGGGAGCAATACCATACGATTAGCCTCAGCCCTTCCAGACGAACTGTTCTATAGCACCCTACTTGGCAGCTTGGACAGTAATTCTAAAACAGAAATAAAAACCTTTTCTGTGGCACTCTGTGAATTCTAGTCCTTAATCCTGAGTTAGAGTGAAACAATTTCTCACAAATACCCGAAGGTAGAGGAAATTATAAGGTTAACTGTCTATTCATGCTAATTTTACAAGGCTTTAGGTTTGTTGACTTGCTTAATATTCACTGGGGATGTATAGTGTCTCTGGGCCCAACAGCTGTTTGAACAAGCTGAAGTTGAGGAACTTCTATGTCCTAGCTCAGTTTTAACCCTGTGTGGTTTGTGTACGTTAGTCCTTCAGTTTCCCCTGTGGTTTTGTTCTGTTACACTAGAAATTCTGGTTGCCTGTCAGTTAGTCAGGATGAAACCCAGAAGAAGAGGTCTGAATACTCCTTTTTTTAGTGCAAGTCTCTATTTGTTCAGTGCGCTGTTTAGAAACGGAGCAAGCGTGGTGTGACCCCACAAGAAATTTGGAGTCCAAACGGACAGAATCCAGGGGAGGGTTACAGAAATGATCAGAAGTCTAGAAAAATAATTGACAAAGAAACATTGAAGAGTTACAGTTCTGTCCCCTCATTTTGCTCTTTGTAGCTTCATGATTTTTTTATAACTATGCCAAGTGATTGCACAGAGAAGGGGTAAATGTCTGTCTCCCTGCTTTAGACACCAGAGATAATGTAGGCTTAACTGTGGTGCACTAGGAAAGATTTGCTGAGACAGGGTGGAGCCTTTGCCTGTCTGTGAGTTTTTAAGACTGAGATAGGTGAGGATGTGTCAGGAATGCAGAGGAGCTGATGCTGCTGTGTTAGTTGCTGCCTTCTGGACACCCCCATTCCAAACAGATGGATGAAAACTGTACGGGGGTGGGAAAGGGCTGCCAGAGGTGATGGTCATGGTGGTGGAAGCTGAAGAGTGTGTAGCCAGTGATGGCAGACTGGGGGCCACAGCAGGGTGGCGCTGTGGTGTCCAGGGCATGCCTCCTGCCTGCGTGTTCCTTGGGAAAGAAGACATGGGCGAGAAAAATCCCCAAAGAGCCCCTGCTGGGCTGGCTGGAGCTTTGGGCTGCTACGGAAATGTGAAAGAGAGAAAAGCTTTTAACAACATCTGTGAGGTTTCAATTTCAAATTACTACTTGACATCGCTCTTTAAATAGTACTTATAATAGCACAATATTTTCTCAAAAAAAGTGACTAACACATACAGCAGTTCCTCAGTTTTCAACCCAATCTTCTGTTTGCTTGCATAATCTTGTTTCTTTTAAGTACCTTGAAATGTGGGACTCTACAAACATAGCAACATTTGTATTCAGATTTTGATGGTAAAATGCGAAAGACTCTCTAATGTGCCTTTAACTGGAGTCAGCTGTTAAAGCCCCAGCTGACTCTTTTTGATTTTGCCCAATGCAATTCACAGAGTGCAACAGAAAAGATTTTTATTTCTTTATAGGATAGTTTAGAGATTTTTTTTATATTTTATTTATGGATGTTTTGGTTTGTTTCTTGCATAATTCTCACAGGCAGGAAATTGATGCTAGTGCCTCATATGCTGAATGCAGGAAAGAGGTTGGGGACTAGAAAGCCTGATTAATTAAATATGTGAGAATACTGTAACCTGTGAAGGACAGTAACAGTGATAAAAGCTGATATTTACATCAACAACAGTAGCATAGATGTATTTTATTGTATATTAGCTTCTATTCTTGTCCGTGTCTGTGTTGTAAAATCATGTAAAAATTCATCAACTTGCTTTCTGTCAGCTTGATTTGTTACTTTTTGACCTTAGCTGTGTGGTTGGAATTATAGTGCTTGAATTACAGCTTCAAAGACTGCGGGCTCAATAGTAATCATTTTCTAAAGTGCTTTAGAAAAACATTCCATGTTGTTTGTACAGCCTAATTGTTTTAAACTTGTGTAACTCGAAGCTATTGTTGATTTTCCCTGGTGAAAGTTTGAAGTGCAGGGGTTTTTTTTGTTTGTGGTGGTGGTGTCGAATAGCCTTAATCTTGGAAAGAAACCCAATGCTAATGTATTCTTTTTAAATGTAGTTATGTGTGTGGTAAAGCTACTTTGCATAATAGATTTTTAGTTTATATGTATATATTATAAATCAAGGATTTGAGGCAGCATTTGCCAAGTTCTTGCTATTCTACCAAGAGAAAAATGACTAAAAATGAAATGAAAATGTCCAAGAAAAAAGATCACTAGAGGAAAAGACAGAAAGACACTTAATTATTGCAGCCCATTTTCATCTTAGATTTTTTAAACTGATATATCAAATATTGTCTTAGCAGTGACAATGTGTGGGATTTTGGTGATGTGTGATGAGGGGGTGCAGGACAAACACCTAAAGCAATCACTTTTGGCCCAAAGTTTTATTTCAGGCAGGTAAGAAGTAACTGATTACATTTGAACTTATGGGGGAATAAAACCCGCCCGTTTTCTGTAATAGGTACCTTATGTGTATTGGTTGATTTGAGGTTATTAGTATGTACTAAGTACCCATTTTGTTTACTATCTTTTTCAAGTGAATGGGATTTGCCTGTTCAATAATTCACTAAACCAGTGACACAAGTTGATGGGAGATGTATGAGGTTCCATTAGACCATTTATCATCGGGGAGAAAAGACTAAGTATTCAGTGAATAAATAGCAACAAATTCATGACATATCCAGACAGCTGTTGTGCTTCTCATCTTCTCCAGATGTGAGACTACTGTGAGTGCTCTTCTCATTCATAATTATTCATGTAAGTATAAATAAGTTACAATAACTATCTGCTGTAAAACCTACTATAATTATTGTGAAAAATGGAACAAATGTTTCAGAAAGCAAAGCTCTGAACTGAAACAAAAGCTAGCCTAAATTTTTGTTTTCAGATTTTGATCTTGCTTACATCAGTAAGAGCAACTCCAGTGAAGCTGATGAAGTTAATATGATGCTGACTAATATCAGGAATTAAGTTATCAGCTACATCTGCATAACTATTATTTTATTCTTGATTTTAAGCCAGTCATTGATATAGAAACAGTTGAGCTTTGCTTGAGATCTTATAGGCAAATAATTCTTAAGCAAAAAATTAGAACATTCAATCCTCCAAGGAAGTGCCCAACTTCCCCAAGCTTTTGGAAACCATGCTTGAATAGTTCCATGAAGTGGAATGGCTATTGGCCACTGCCTGAATTGGTTTTTATTTCTAACTCTTTTGAACTTTGCTTTTCATAGCATTGTGTTGGTCTCCTCCTCACAAAGCTTTTAACGCTGGTTGCCACTATATTTCTTGTTGCGGGGCAGTTTATGGGAGTGTTCAAAGTGCCTCTTCACAGAGAAGTGAGGAGTCAGCAAGTCAAATCGACCTCCTTATATGTGAATGGTTTAATTAAAAACCAAAGCTAACAAACAAACAAAACCCTCAGAAAACCAAACACATTGTTATACCCTGTCCTGGTGTAACTTCCCCTTGCTAATGCTGTCCATTAAATGCTCTGCTTACATGAAGGGTATCTTACGGCTCTGAAAAACGTACTATGCAAGAATAATACATACTCTTTCAGCTACTTACAAGCTGAAATGCGATTTTTCTAGACTCCTCTCTTACCAAGTCACAGTGATCTGAGATAAAGTCAGAATTTTCCTCTTCCGAATTCTGTTTCTTGAGTATATTTTGTCCATTTGCATGCATACACACCTAAACATTTACATGCAAAGTACCTGTCCTGTTCCAAAGACCACCAAAATAATTGGGAATATTGTTATATTGCTAATGTTCAGTGCTAATGGAAAGAACAAGTTGGTAACACTGATGTTTTTTATGTTCGAGGTAAAAAGGGATGATTACTTCAGATGGTGCGGGCTAGACTGAGTAGTGGTGTGTTTGATTCTTGAAGTTTGAATGTCAAAATGTCTGAATGAAGGCCAGGACTGCAAATAGCTGGGAAAGTGAGGATGCAAAGTCCTGGTGTGGAAATAGAAAAGCTAATCTTGTCAAAGACTTGGCTGAACTGATTTCTGCATGGCATAGAGAGACTGGGCTGAAATGCACTGTGCAGTCTGCCAGCTCGTTTTAATTTCTCTCCAAGACTTGATCTCTTTGAATTACTGTTGCAGATGTAAGCTTAGGTTCTTGTTTGTTTGTTTTTATTCTTGTGGCTTCTTCAGTAGCAGAGACCCATTCCAAAATGAAATGTCTAGGATTGATACTTAAGGTATTTTAGGTTTTGGTTTTGCATGCTTTCCAGTTTTTATATTTTTATCTTTTGGTGTTTGCCTTACAGGTGTCCTTAGAAAACCTACTGCAGTTTCTATAATCAGCTGGGTTATTACATTGAAGATAATTTTTGGTAGTGTTTAATGCTGCAGAATCTTGGGCAGGTTTTCTGATTAAACTCTCATACTTTATATCTGAGCTTTCTGCATCAGATATCTACTTTGTCAGGTCTGAGGAGGCTCACTTTAGCTTCTCCGGAAACAGACAAATGATGCTTAAGACACAAGGGTGGAGTAAGTTGCATCATGGCAGCCATGCCACCTGCAAGCTCGGGTTCAGCTGAGGGCTGAATTGTTTCCTGATGTAATTCCCCAGTAATCATGTAAAACAAGGCTGGAAGAGGCCTGAAGTGCTTATCTTGACTGAAGTCAGAAACAATAACCTGGTGTCATCTTTAACAGGTACTTACCTAGTATCTTAAAAACTCTGAAACCTCCCAGCCCATCTATTCCAATGTTTCCCTGTCCTTGCACCTTCCTTATACAGAATGTAAGTTGGTTTTGCACCAGGTTAATTTTCTCCTCCCAGCAGTGGTCTTAGTAAACAGTTTTCTTCCCTTCTCTGCCGTGATCCTTCCTTTATTTGAAGTGTAATACTGATCTCCTCTGTTTGCTCCTCTCTGTGTTCGGCTCTTTCACTTTTTCTTTGTGATTCATGATTTAAGATGCTCATCTTATCTCTGTCTTCCGGATTTTGTTTTTCTAGTTGGTTCCTATCTTTTTATCCTTTTCCCAGAAACTGAGCTTTGAGCTGACTGGCTCTTCTGTTTCTTGAAGGTCACTTCTACAGGTAGTTGGAACAACACAGTGGCCACAGGACAGGGATGTTTCTGACCCATGGAGTTGCTTGTGTTGTGAACATTCTTACTGTTGGAGCAAAGGGATTATTTTGTTACTAGTTTGAAATTCTTCAAGTTTTCACCAGTTTGGTTTTGTTTGTTTTTTAATAATAAAATCATCTGCATATATGCATCAAATGTGCAAAACCAAGAGGTAAAATTTAATGTGCTTGTTGCTAATAAGATAACCCTTTTGCAAATTCTTTCTTTTAAACCACAGTGCAGGATTTTATCATAAAAATTTCTACCAAGAAACTCCATGATGTGAAAGTCGAATTATTTTGAAGTTGTAACTAAAAATTCCTCAGAATAGTGCTTTTGTTACATTGCCAAAAAATAATAGAGACACAAAACAATGGAAAAACTTCTCAGATATTCACTCACAGGTCTAAAGAGCTCAGAACATAGTGTATAGGCAAAGCCAAACTCCATTTTCAGCACAGGCTGCAGCTGAAATTTGTGGGTGTATTATGGAGAACTTAGCAAAAGAAATGTAGGAAATTACCTCTTTCCATTCACAACATTGCATTTACTCAGTGCCGTTAAATTGGTACCTTTCCTTTTGAATAATGCTCAGAAGAATTGTAGCTGCCTCTGCTGCTTCTTCAAGAGGTTCTGTAGGAAGAAACTAATTGTGAGTTAGTTGGATTACAAAGTGAAATATTTTGGCTGATGTCATTCGCGTGCACCAATACTTTCTGGAAAACAAAGAGTGCACAAATGTTCCTTGAAATGGTACACAGTAAAGAGACAGTCTTTTGGCAGTGATACAATGAGATATTAAAAGGAATTATTGTACCTGAGGTGGGGAAATTTATGGCATCCCTTTGTACAGGCAATCTAAATGGTAATTGGTAACTATAACAGTTTCCACTTTTAATATCTTCAAGCTTAGCATTAGCCATTTTTTTCTTTACTTGCTTTGCAGTTTTAGTTACTTTGGTTTATGATGACATATCTTGAATGTGAAGTTCCACAGTATCTTAGTCTTCTAAAGCACTAAGGCAATAAACTTGTCAAACTATCCACTAAAGCCAGTGCAAACACAGAACTTATCTGTCATTTGTTACACCTGAAAATAGCTGCTTGTCCAAAGCTCCCAGGTGTACTTGCTAATTTTAAGACCCAAACTAAATGTCACAAATCTGGAGCCTTTTGGATTTTTTCCTTCACACCTTCATCTCTTAATTGCTCTTAATTTCTTTCAAATTGCCTTTGCAGAACATAGTTACAGCCCCGGATGTATGATGCAGCCTCTTGGGTTCGAGAGGCAGTGTCTGGCCCCAGAGCAGCAGTTAGAGGCTGTTGGCGTGACACTACAGTCTAGTTACTGAGACAGCCTGAGAGGCCTTTGGGTGATGCAGCATTGTATTTCAGGTGCAGGCAGGAGAATAAATGGATGGTCATGAAGAACAGGGCAAGGGTATTAAGGACAGTCAGTTAATTATAAATGTTCTAAGGGCCTCTTTTTTTAAATCTTACATTCAAAATTGGGTCAGGTTGTATTTATTAGGAAATAGGATGCTGCAGTGTTTGAGGTTATTTGATATGAAATGAGAGCATCATAACCATTTTGCTAGCAAAGAAAGAAGAGAAACTCTCAGAGGTGGTGTTACAGAAGGGTTAGGCATGGTGAGGGGTCTGGAAAGTTGCTTGTGTCAGAGGCTGGAATGCCAGATAGCTGGTGATGATCTTGGGAAGCCAGAGAAGAATTTGGTGAGTGAGAAATATAGTAGAGATGGAGTAACCATGTTTAGGCTTAGTAACAGCTTATACTGAGTGAAGAGGAAGTTGTGCTTACTTAAATTTGGGATGAGAAGGCTGTGAGATTGGGAGGGACCGTATGAGGAGGTGTAGAAGACAGTTCTGGAAAGTTCCTTTAGGAAGGAATTGGAGGTAAGGTCAAAAAGTGCCTAAAATCTAAATGAAGAGTTCAACTCCTTTATCCCAGTTCTGTTAGCAGTAGGATAATCTTTCATTACCTGTAGAACTACTACCAACCCTTGAGTGCCATTCCAGAGCTGATAACCAGTGACACAGCAGTGAGCAGTGAACTGACAGACCTGCTCTGCCTTTGCTGTTTTTTGATTTTGGGATGTTTGGGATGTTTTACTTTGTTGGGAGGCTATTGATTTCTTACGTGACAGCATGCAAATCTCTCACTTTTAGAGAAAACTGAAACTGTTTGTGTCACTCCACACTTATCCACTTCAGCTCTGTTAGGGGTTGAGTTTCCGAGTAGAACTCAAGGTCCCTAACGCTCCTTAAATCCCTTATTGATGCAGGGGAAAGGGAAACAAAACTCAAATCTCGGAATATATGGATGGGAAACTGAAACAAACTTTTAATAAAAATTCTAAAATACTATCATATCACACAACTATATATTAAATGCAAAGCAAGAAAACAATACAGTAAGGGTTAAAACACTGCAAAGGGAGGAAAAGGGGAAAAAACTACAGTTATGGCCGATTGGCCACAGGCCAGGAGATGACGTCACGCCAGGACGGCAGCTCAGGAGATGGCGTCTATCCAAAATGGCGGCGGGCCAAGTGATTAAAAGTTTTTAACAGCTTAGAGAAGTATTTTAATGAGTTCGCAGGGAGACCTTTTTCAGTGTCTGTAAAAGAAAATTTCAAGGACACTCCTGACCAAAGCGGTGGCTTCTTCAGATGCCGATAAAAGGAGAAGCCCTCGCGGCCAGAACGCGAAGGGGGGTGAGCTTCCCCCGCGTCCGAATCCAGCGGTAGATTCTCGCCGAGTGAAAAATAGCTCCGCTCTTACCCGATACGAGAGAGAGATGCTGACTGAGTCCCACAACAATTCACAGCAGAGCTGGGCTGATAGACAGAACCAGTTCTGAGTTAGGCCCCGGGTGGGGGGGCAGGCCGCAGGCTTTCGGCCTGGACGGCGGCCAGCCCTCTCGCTGTGGCTCTTTCTCCGAAGCTGTCCGGTGTCCAAAGAGGAGGAGACTCCTCCTGGCTGCCGGTTTAAGGAGCATCTGTAGGAAGAAATCTTTTGACCTGCACTTTTAGCCAGTGTGATGCCGGGTTTATGGAACTTGTATGAAATAATCCCGATACTCTATTGGGCACATTTCCAAAACAAGGAAGTCTGGGCTCAAACTGGGACAAGCTCCATTCTGGTGAGTGCCCCCTCTGTCTCTCAGGGCTGTGTTCTCCCACAAGCGGTGCTGTGTGCAGGCAGCAGTTACTGTCCCCAGGACCAGGTCCGGATGTATGCTGTGCTGTAGCATGGGCGTCTAGAAGTAATTCATTTTTCACTGGCTGAGTTGTCAGCAGCTGGAGATGATTCCAAAAACTCTAGATCTCTAGACTCAAGCAGCTGCTGCCCAGTGTCAAAACATAAGGAAGGGGCTTATTGCCTATCTAGCTCCTAGATAGAAGCAAAGATTCTGTGTGGAACCTCTCCGTCTCTTCTGCTTTCTGTAAGAGGAGGAAGCTGATTCTGCCTATGTGCACATCACTTTAGCTTTTTCTTTTCCCCTGTCTTTCAGTGTCTTCTGTGAGTCTGTGAGCTACGCAGACTCCATCAGTCACAGAAAAATGGATTATGAAGGGCTAGAATTGGCAACAAGTAATCTGAACAAAAAGTGGAATCTTAAAATTAACTGAATTTGTGTATTTATTATTAAAATAGCATGTCTGGTAACAAAACCAGTGTGCCTTAGCATTGATTTATGTTTGTAATGTGCTAGGAATGTAATGTTGATTTGAGTATTTTTGACTGAGAAGCAGTAGCAGGAAAACATTAGGATGTGTTTATGTTTTGCAGCCTGTTTTCATTTTAAGTTTTCTATCCTGGCATTTCTTTTCATTTTCAGAAAGGAGAAAAAGGCAGACCTCAAGACAGTTTATTAACTTGGTCCTGTCCTTTTTTAAAATGTAAGCCATTGAGCTAAGGGAAACTGCCTCCTAGGGGAAGCCTCTCTCTAACAACACAACAGGGACAGTTTTGGTCTTCCAGCTCCCATCCTGTCCTTGCCCAGGTGCTGTCCCTGCTGAAAGGGGAATGCAATGAGACCATCAGAGAGCCACTGTGAGAAACTGGCAGTGCCTCATGCAGGAAAACTCAAGTTGCAGGTTTCTGTTTGTACATACTGGAAAATCCCCTCTTGCATGGGATTTGCCCCGGGTTTTTGTAGAAGAGTGCTGTACAGTGGATGCCATCTCCCAGGGAGAAGCCTGTTTTATAGACATAATAAAATTCAATTGATCTGAAGCAACAAAACCATAGGAAAACTTCATCAGTGTGCCAGCTTTCATGACTCCAGTTTTTAAACAATGTGCTGATGAGTTATAGCATATGTCCCCTAGTAATACTGAAATTAAAAGTTTCCTTTTTTTCCCATCAATTTTAAGGCCTGCAAAGCTCTGAGTGAGCAAGGTATGTGGCTGCACACAGTTTGAGGACAACTCTTTCATTGGGTGGCTATTTCAGTAGCCACTTCTGTCTATAGGATGTCTAAGCAGGCAGAGAAGGCAGGTGGCTGATTGGAATTTATTACTTGAGGACTCAGAATCTGTCATGTTTAAGTTCATGTCATTGAAACAAAAAGAAACATAAACCAGAGCCTGAAGTGGTGTTATTTCTGTCACATTTCTTCCTGAACCTGGACTGGGAACAAAAGCTGCTACAGCTGTCTCCCTGCTTCCAAGGAGGGCTGCAAAATCTTGTGTGGTTTATCGGTTACTAGAATCCTTGAAACTTGTCGTTAGCATTTTTTTCCATAACTATTATCCCTTTCCAGTTTATATTTTATGAAAACCAGATCGAGAGATTCCAGAACTAACTTAGCGGATGACTTTCCCTGATTTGGAGCTAAGAGATTGTAAACGCATTCTCGATATGGAGGCGAAGGCTTTCTCGCAGAGCCACAGATGGTTCAGTTTTGTTTGGTGGGTTTGGGGGATAGGTGAAGATAAGTGGGAAGCAAGGGAAGGGGGAGAAGGTCTCTGACTTCTGAGATTTTATCCTAGATCTGGGAAATGAATGCGCTCATACTCCTGACAAGTCAGCATTTTCTAAAGCAAGAACATTTAGGAAGTCAGTATCAGTTCAGTGTGAGGTTGTAGATGGCATGTTCAAGTTCAAGGTAAAATTATTGCTGTTACAGCGTAAATTCTGTATCCTCTTACTCTTTTTTGCTTTATTACTAGTCAAATTTGCACAAAAATGGGATCTTTTGTTTCTTTGTATTTCAGTTAATCCTCACATCAATCCTGTTTGCATCTGTTAAGTGGTTGCTGTGGAAATTAGCATGTTGCATAAGGTTCTGACTTCAGGAGGAGTGGACGGATTTCAAAACTGTCTGAACGGGATCCTATTTTTTATGCAAATGTTTGTATTAATCAAAATATAAGAAAGAGGAGAATGAGGACTTCAGGGTGCTTTTTTTCATTCTCAAAATGGACGTGTTTCCATTGGGGTTTCTTCTGTTGTTTAAGCTGTGAACATGAGTGAATATAACCTATGTTCTCACCATGTGCAGAGACGGGAGTTTTAGTTTTCTTTCTACCTGCTTAAATCAAATACTCTTCTTTTCCCTTGTTTTGCAAATAGGAATGGGTAAAGCATTTATCCTGCAATACGCACTGTGTGAGCATCTTGAGTTCAGTCCTAGAGCGCTCTTTATAGATACAACAAAGCAAAATTACAAAATCAGAAGTAGTCTTACATACCAGAGAATATCAGAGACAGTCAAGTAATAAAGCTTTAACTGTAATTAAGTTACTGATGTTTTGATATGAGGTATGACTAGTAACTTTGATCACTGCCCTGTCTCTTCTTTCTGCATGATGTTTTGCAAATAAAAGTATAGAAATCTAATTACGTAGCGGTTATATGACAAATACCAGCCTCCCTGCAATTCCTTCTCCCTGTTTTATTCAGAAGCTGCTCATTGAAAAGCATCAAAACCCTAAGACAGACAAATCCTTCCAAGCACAGGATACCCTTGTGAACTCTTAACTGTGTGCTGGTTTTGAGGTCAGTAACACTTATGTTGGAGAACTTTTAAAAAAGAAAAGAAAACTATGTTTTTACTAAACAACTTTCTGCAATATTATTTTTTCAAAATAATTTTGAGATTGGTATTTATAATAGAAAAATTGATATTATTTTAGATTATTTGCTTATTTTAAAACATTATTTTTTTAAAATATAATAATAATTTCAAAATAAACAAGAAAATGGGTCATCTTTTATTAAACACTCATGGACTCTTTGAGAAAGTGCTAACAAACACATGCTCTTATTTTGTTCAGATTCACTTTGAAAACAAATGTTGAACTCCATAAAGAAACAGAAAGTCTAAGATTCAATAATTGATCTAAACTTCTTGGGTTTGGTTACTGCTTGATGTGAGTTTCAGCTGCGTACTATAAAAAAAGGGAATACTGGGATCTAAATGTCCCATATAAAGCAATAGCAGAAATTGTTTACAGATCTTTTCAGCTGTATGCCTGACAAATGGAGAAGAATTGGTCTTGAGAGTTGGGAGAGGGGAAGAAAATACATCTATCAGAGACTTCATGCAAGACTAAAGAAAAGATCAGAACAGCAACCAGTGTGCCTTTCACTTTTCAGACATGCTGTGTTAATTCTGGTTTTCAAAGGTAAATTTATTTAGGCTTCAGGTGCATGGAAAACGAAACTTGCAGCAGCTTGTAGGTGTTCTCTGCACTTCTCTGGGAGTGTGCATCCCTTTGTGCCGGCCTGAGACTGTTTGGGGAACTGCAGAGAAGTGCAGGTTTAAAATGAATCTTGGAGAAATTTAGAATTGTTGAGGAAAGTTTGTGCAGAGCAATCCTGAGTCGTATACAGTTCCTGTGTCTTCAGCTGGATGCAGTTCTGTGTTTATGCAGTCTGTGAAGAGTTTTCCTGTGGTCGTATCTGTCCTTCCTTTGGGCGGATTTGAGGCATTAGGAAAAATTTATGGTGTTCTTGTGACAGTGTTCTCAGATGCTAGTGGCACCTTTTCTCTTTTGAAATACCATCTACTCTCCTCCCTTGCAGTTGAGGAATGGATAAGGGTTAGGTAGTTTGTCTCCAGTGCTAATGAAGGTTGGTTTTTGCCAGAATGTTTTAAGAAACCAAAGGAAGCGATACCACCCTGAGGGCAGGAATTTTGTCTGGAGTTTTTGTTGTTAGATGTTAGGCCGTGGACCTTTTAGCCATTAGAGGAACTCAGTCAAGGCCTCTTAGCTCCTACTTATTGGTGGAACACCTGTCCAGAGCACTGTAGAGGGCATGGCTATAGCTGTTTTAAAAGAAAAGAGGAAAAAAGAAAGGATCTAAAAAGTCCTCTAGCGAAAGGTACAAGAAGAAATAATTCAAAATGATCCCATAATGAAGAGATAGCTGCTTTATTTTTTTTCTTCCCTCTTTTTTTTTTTTTTTTTTTCTGGTGGGAAGTGTAAAGGAAGCGAATTCTTCTATATGTTGTCAAGCTGCACAAAAATAGACTTTCAAGAAAGTATATTTGACCTGAGTCAGAAGTTGCAGTGTTTGTGTAGGCCTGTAAATTGCAGAAATAATCTTTGAACTGCCTTCAGAGGTTCTGAGTGGTATGGGTCACAGAGGCAGACATGGCAAATACAGGGATATTTTTGTCTACTATGCAGAGGGCAAAACAGTGTCTGAAAGCACCTGGAAACATTTCAGTCACCGATGTATTGTCAAACTGGAACAGAACCTGTCATTTTGTTGGGAGCTGGCTTTATTTCAAAGAGAGGAAGAGTGACAATTTATATTTTGAGATTTAGCCTTGTGCAATTTCAAATAGCAAAGTTATCAGCCCCTTGAAAAGTGCTGTTTATAATAGTAATACCAACAGACTTTAAACTGTAGTGGCACTGCTGAGCTATGCAGTAATGACATGACAACATGTGGGACTGTCAGACTTAATGCCACTAAACTGTAACTAGACAGTAAAGGCAATGATGGATGAATGTCCTGGTTGACAATCACAGGTCTCCTCAGCCCAAAAGACTGCGACCCTCTGAAATAACTGCAGGCAGACTAATGGGAACGCTCACTGAGCTGCACCATGGGACCTTGCTCTTCAGTGATCTAACAGCTTGTCAAAATGAAAAACAATTACAGAAATACAGTCGTGAAATATAAAACAGCAGAGATACCTTGCACCCTGTTGCAGCTAGCAAAAAGCTGCAGGGAGGCTGTAGAGGAATTTTAGCTTTGGCTGGCCCCGTAGAAAGAACTTTGAGGAGGCCACAAGGCAGCTATGTTCTGCTGCCCAAAACATCCAGACAGCTGCAGTAACTAAATGCTGAGGTTTGCGGCACAGCGCGGAGATGTCTTAAATATCTTGTGGGAAAACAAAACCCAGAGTTTAAATCTCTTGCTTATCTTGTAAGTTAACATGAGGATGTAATTTCGGTGCAAAGTGAGTGGAGATCTCTGCGTATCAGGTGCAGGGAAACTGCCACATGCTTAGTTGATGAAGACTGTGCAGTGTTTTAGCAGCAGATAATGAAGTGCTTAACCATGTGAGCAGCAGCCTCTGCTAGAGAGGATTGTTCCAGGGAAGAGTGATGTATTTAGAAAATTGCATCGTAGAAAATGGTAATTATTCACTCATGACCCTACTCCTGTGCAGGGTTTACAAGAGCATCTTGTATTGAACAATATTAATATATTTTTTCCTCTTTTTTCTGTGTATTATTTGGAAAAGTTTTTTAACCTCCTTTTTTCGTTCTTTCATTTTACTAGAAACTGTATTAGCCACTCTTGAGACAGTCCAGAAAATGCAATATAGAGGTTGCATCTGGTGTTAGCTTTTGCTTTTAGTTTGTTACTCTTTATCAGTAATTCCTTGTCGGCATGATGAAGTATCTGTGCTTTAGGAGTTTGGCACTATATGGGTTATGTTAATGATGTTATTAAACCTATCTCATCTTTATCTGCATCTGGCAATTCCTGTTTCTGCTACATATTAGGAAAACTTTCTTAATAGATTTGTTGTTGCTACTAGTCTTTACTGTTCTGTGTACCACATGCTGGATTCTGAAACTGAACTGGTTTGTCATTTAAAGAATTATTTACAGGGACGCTTCAGTGAGCACCCTGCTGCTTGCACATGGGCTCATGATCTGGTACTGCCTCCAAGCCCCTCTCACCTGCAGTCTATGCTGTACCTTTGGAGTTGTGTCGAGTGGTGTGATGCACTGTGCTGTTACTTGTGCAACACTGCATTGCTGGGGTGCTCTAGTCAGGCTGATACGGAGAAGAGGAGAAGTGTTTAACAGTTTAAAAGCACAGATATGTGGAGTTAACGAAAAGTAGGTAAGGTACACTAAACACAGGTCGTGGTGGAGTTGGATTCAGAAAGGAGTTTGTATGTAAGGGAAAACAAGGTCCGTGTTTGCACTGAAATTACTGGCCTTTTTGGAAAGCCTTTGCATCATTTCTGTTTTGCCGTTTTCTTCAGTGAATAAACATATCGCAAAGATACGTTTAGTGTGCATACTCTCAGGACTCTGGGGTGCATTTCATCGGGACCCGTAGACTTATGTATGTTCAGGTTCCTGAGGTGATCATGAACCTCATCTTCTCCTACAGTGGGAGGGACCTTGCCTCCCCGGTTCCCGTTTTGTAGTCCATCAACTCTGGGGGTGTGAGAAGAGAGGTTTCCAGTAAAGACTGAGGCAAAAAGTTGTCAAGTACCTCAGCCTTCTCCTTGTTTGTTACCAGCGACATTTTTAGCATTGATATGCTATTTTTTCTATTTATTTTTGACACAATGAAGTGACTGAGACCCATGTCTTTTCCAGTTGGCAAAAAATTAAGAGAATTAGCTGTTGAATATTTCTTCTAGTGTACAGAGCTCTCTTAATTCCATTAGCAATGCCTAATTATGGAAGTAAAACGGCACAGCCAGTGAATCCTTGTTGTAGATAAAAATAGAGCGAGAAAATACTTTTTTTGATGTGTTCAAACAGAAGAACCTGCTCTAAGAAGACTTCTTTCCAAGTCTTAGAACCTGAGCTTTCCCAAAAGTCTCAAGGCTGTGTGGCTGGGAGTTGTGTATAGGACATATCTTCCCCGAGTCTGGCTTCTTCCTTTTACTAAACAAATTTACATCAATAAGGACCTCCAAATGAGTGCTCAGAGATCCATGACTCTGCTAATGCTTTGTGAAAATGAAGTAGACTGTTCTAAATAGAATACAGGTGTTCATCCAGAGTGGTGTCAAATTCTGTTACTGAGGGATAACGAGCTTCCCAATGTAAATGATGATGGCTCAGGGAACACACTTTCCAATTTGAATACAACAGCATGTAGAGCTCTGTGCCTACAAATCAATTAAGCTGGGTATTGTGGTTGAGGTTTTTCCAGGGCCAAAGTCCACCAGTGCAATAACTGTCACATCTTTGTTAATAAATATTGAATGCTTTGTATGTAACCCTGAAAAATGGTTCAATTCGTAAATGGAAATTTGCATTTGCATCAGATGTAACCAAGATGACCCATGATTAATCCACTGAAAAGGAAAACGTGATTTTGTAGCCTGTGTTCCTCATATTAGTAAGGGTCTCTTACCTGAGAAGGAGATGCAGGATCAGGCTTGAAGTAAGGAAAAAGAAAGATTATGTACAGTGCATAAACATCTCATAATAAACCACACAGGTGACAGCAGTAAAACAGGATCAATTATTCATGCTCCGGGCACAGAGAACAGTGCAAGAATATTTCCAACACAAACAGATGAAAGGATGCCTAATAACAAGCCAAAAATACCTGTAAATGTTTGCCAGCAGTCCTTAATCAACATTGTGGATGTGATCAACCATTCAATAGGGAGTTAATTTTGCTATATATGACTCTTCACTTTCTAGGCAAACATCTTACAAGCAGTGTGATAAAGATTGTTGTAAGGCCACTAGCACCTCAGAGTGGAGGATGACAAAAGGACAAAATTCCACCTCTCTCCTCTGTAGAAAATGAAAAAATGTGAAATTTTTGAGACACCTGTACACTTTTCGTATGCTTGTGTTTCAAAATATACCAGTGCCTTCATCTCTGCAGGTGTCGAATTCTCTCTTCCTTTATAGCTGGCTCTAAAATAATTTCAGAAATGACAGCCTTCTCAGCTGCCTTCTTCCTGTTTCCTTAGCTCCTACCTTAGGAACGTGAAATGGCAGAAAAATGGATAAAAGGTGTTGAAACCTTTTCTTTTTGGTGGTTTCCAATGTATATTAAGCCTAATTTTGTTTCAATGAAAATTCATGCAGTGTGTAACTTTATTGGTAGCTGTAAAAGAAATCACACGAGTTAAAATGATGAACGACTAGTACGACACTACGTCTGGTAGACCCATGGTTCAGTACATTTAAGCAAAATTGCTGCTCCTGTCCTGTGCATTGAAAAATGCTTTAATGATTATCTGTAATGTAATTCAGTTCAGGGTTGGGTTTTTTCCCCTCTTTTTGCCTTTGGACTTGAGCAAGGCATCACGTACAAGGGAAAAAAAAAAAGCTCAACATAATAACTTCAGAGAGGGCCAAAACTACTGTGATCGTTAACTACTTGCTGGGGAAAAAGAATCATGCTGATAAAGTAAACTTGAAGTTCCTTTCTTCCTGTCTTCCCCTGAGCTGTATTTTTTCAGTCTTATTTTAGGTTAGCCTGGAGTGGGATGTGATTAATGTTTTAAAGTTAATTGCATAGAATGCATATGGTTCATAAATACACACTTAGCACTCCAAACAAGAAAAGTGCTAGGTTCGTTTGCAGGGTCTGCTGTCTCCTTTTTGAGGTGCTGTTCTCCCCATTGAATTTCCCCTCTTTGATGACCTGAGCAGACTATCATAATGCCACTAAAATTAGCTTATCTGCGATCAGCTGAAGGGGGTGATAGAGAAGTGATTCAAATGTAAATTTTACAAGGTAGAATTTTTTTCCAGAAGCTGAATTTTATTCTTTATATAAATTGTTTCGTTCATATGCTGTGGAATAGGTGCTGATAAAATGAAGTTCAAAGTTGGTTTATTCAGACATATAAGAGTATCTAAAGGTCTAAAAATTGACAAAATAGTACAAATACTTACAGATGTTGCAGTATAATTAGAAAGTAAAACCTATAAAAAAAAATGAAGGTAATAAGTGGAGTTTATAGAAAGAAGTAATGTTTTATTATTATTATGCAGCCTTGTAGGTATTTTAATGCTCTTTTTCCTGGGATAAAAATGACTAGTTGACATGCTAGCAGTTAAATCTATGGGAAATTTTCGCTTAGTTCTGTATGAAATAAATATGGGTTGTGTGTGTGTCTGTGGGGCCTGGCCAGCTTGGTGATGCTCTGTGGTGGGAAGCATCAAAGTCTGAGTTTATAGTCTGCTTTTTTAAACTTAAAGGGGTTTCTGTGCACTGTATATCTTTTTATGGCACAGAATACCTTGGAGGAGTAGCTGTGGCTCCACAGTTCACTTCTGGATATTTAATAACAGCAAACAATAAAATTTATTTAGTGATGGTGAAACAGAACAGAAATTCCTGAGAGGGCTGAGTTCTGATACGTTTACTCAGCTGAAGTTGCAGGAAATCTGTAGCAATGAAATATGAGTAAAAATTTTCTGGCTAAATAAAGGTACAAATTGTTTTAATCTCTTGAGTTTCTTTGGACTCTCTTAAGAGAGCTTGAAATCCCTAGAGATCTTAGATTTCAGATGAAAATGGATTAGTGAGGTGCAATTGTTACGAGTAGTTGTTATGGAAAAAACAGAACTGTCTTCCAGTCTGAAAGAACATCCATGTTTGGTCCTTGTGCTGTTGGAAAATTTTCATAAGAGATGGCACAGTGCAGCAGTTGGATAGTCCCAATGCACCGACCAAAGCAGCATTCCTACTGTAGTCTGTGTGCAGCCCCCGGCCGGTGCAGCTAACGGGGCAGTCTCTGCGTGCAGTTCAGCTTCCTGCCACTTACACACACTCATTTCCATGACAAAAATATGCATGAAATGCTTTCTCCTGAAGAATTTTTGATCATTAATTATTTTATAGCTGATACTTATAGCTCAGTAGACTTCCCCTGTGCTATAATAACTCACCTGGCTTCAGAAATACTTAATGTGATGGCCAGGAAGTAAATTTCTGTGCAAAAATTCTCAGAGTAATTCTGCTTCTGTAGAGTAATTGAATTGTGTTTATCCAGAAAACAAGAACTGTGAAAAGTAATAAGGTTTGTAATAAGGTCCAGGATCTTTAAACTGGGACAAATAGGGTATTTGAAAATACTGTATGAAAAGTGAGGAATATTGCAAAATAGTAACTCTGAAGTAGCGGTAATGAATGGTGAATGATTTACATACTATGGACTAGAGACTGATGCGATAACATTGATTTAGTGGCCAGGACGCCTACCTAGGGTGTGGAACATCTGAACTAATATCCTGGCTTCCTATTTCTTGTCTAGCAAGTCCCATCATGAACTCGTGATTCATTTCTGAGAAAAGATTTTTTTCCCCTGAGGATGAGGAGTTGCTGTAATAAAGTTCTGGTTTGACCAATTAGCGTTTTGTAATTGAGGAAAAAGTATTTAATTGCATCAGCTCTGATAATGAACACAGGGGGATCTCTTAGGAAAAAAAAAACCACAATCAATCAAAAGTCTTTCAGCAGTAAGTCCAAGTAGGAAATTGGAGATCTGAATAAGTCTCAAACTTTGAAAGAAGTTGTCATGGGAGGCTTATGCCCTGTGTTATCTGGGTCATTTGAGGCCTTTTTTCCTCTGTGGATTATGCTCAAGAATTTGCATAAAATTTGACTAAAATCTTTCATGCAGATAAATATGAATGCATAGCTTTTGTTTAAAAATTCTGTGAACTATCAAGTGTACACATTAGGAAAACAAAATAGCATGTGAAGACAGAAAGCCAGACCTCCTAAAATCTCTCTTATCCTATGGAATATAATCCTTTTACATAGTGCTGCTGGAAGGACTGAAGAAATGAGAGCCTTTTTAGTTATCATTTTATGTGGCCTGTTACAGGTAGAATTGCCGATGAGTGTCACTCCTCAATAATTAATGAAATATAAGTTTTCTGTAACGTCTGCACTATCTCCTCCCTAGTAAAAATTATTCCGATGCCAAAAATGTATTTTGCTGTGTTCGTGTTGAACAACATAAGTTCATGTGTCATTGGTGGTGCCATGATCTTCAGGAATGTTTCGGAGGGTACTTTTCAAGCTGCCTTTTTTGCAGCGTAGCTCTAGATTTGGACTTGGTTGCAGTGTTGTGTGCAAGGACGCCAGTGCTGCTACCCAGGCAGGATTTGGTGACTGTGTCTCTTCTTAAAAATGAATTCTTTGGTTTTTTTTTTTTAATCTGTTACGGTGTCACTGCTAGGAAACCCAAAGCAAGCACACTTATCTGTGATATTTCATTTCTGGGTTGGAGAGAGAGGCAGCATATCTTGGGGGGGGGGGGGCGGGGCGTGAATCTGCTGCAGAAAAAGTAAATTCTCTAATTCTGTGGTAAAAGATGAAAAGAGAAGTCTGTTGCCTCATCTCCTGGCTGGTGTGCAGCCCTGCTGATGAAGCACCCCATTGCCGGGGAGCCATGCCACCTGCCTGCGAGGCTGGAGCGGAATCAGGTCAGGACAGAGATTCTTGATGCTGCTTCCCATAATTTGTCTGTAGAGAATTGTTTTACTGAAATCATCATTATAGGCAGAGATGGAAAATTTAAGGGAAATAAATTTGACAGATCTGTTGTTGCTGATTTCACACAGTTGAACTTAAGCACCGTTGGGTCTCCATTGCTTCTGTTTCACATGAGGTGAATATGGACAGTCAGCTGAAACAGGAGATACTCAAAATCATGCTGAGGGTTAATCTTTTACAACCTAAAGAAATTTCCTGAGTTGACCCTCATCTGGGCTTTTGGAAATAAAGGAATCATTTGGCCAACGCTTTCTCCATTTGCAATTAAACATGCTGGCAGCTCTCCAGCGACCACTCTGTCAGCAGGAATATTTAGCAGCACAGAGGATATCATTTCAATACACTGACCCAGGCTGTTGCCAGATGGAGTGGAGGACTGTTTAGTGAAAGTAAATCTACAAATGTTTTTGTGAGCAAAGGAAACCACTTTTGATTTGGAGTGGGAGTACGATACACGGATAAGGAAAGAAACACATGTTTCTTCATTTTTTTTCAGGGTGTTTCTACCCTTTTGTTTTCCTTTGTCCTGTTCATTTTCATGTTAGCTTGAAAAGGAGACTACAAAGCTTCTTTTACACTGTATTATCTTTCATTTGCTGCCAAACTCTGAGGTAGCACACAGCAGAACTGCTTGTTCATACCAGCAGCTGGGAGGCTCGCTCTGAGCCCAGGGAATGGGGGAAGAGTTGAGGAAAACTGCTGTTGGCAATTCTACCTGGCACTGGTTCCGCTAATGCTACTGGGGAAAGGGAGCTGACGGATTGACGTGCGTGGTCCACTGCTGCCCTCGTTTCTTGCTCTTCATCCCAGAGCAGGGTTCGGCATGGTCCTCGTTGTGATGTGCTGGTTTCGTGCTCATGGAAGTGCAAAGGTAGCTTATGAATCAACTTTTCAATTCTGTTCTCCAGTAAATGAGCTTCATGCAGTGTTTGTTATGGTGACAGCTGACATTTAGCTTTGATTATTTATGTTTCATAATATTTTGGAGCCTGGGTTTTATGGCATAGGTTTTGAAAGTAATGAAGACTTCAAAATAATGAGACCTCAGCGTTTGGCTGCTAATGTCATGGTGAGAGATGGGGGAGGGAGGGACAGACCTGCTTCTTGTCTGTACAGACTGCAGTGTGTGGATGGCAATAAACTGTATGAAGGTTCCTTTGAGAAATTGCCTTTTTGCTGCTAAATCTAAAATAATTTTAGACAGTTCATGGCTGCAGAAAGATTACTACATCCCTGTAGTAATTATTTGTTTAATCTAATTAAAGTAATCATCTATTCAAGATTTTTTGGGGGTTGCTTAAGGATTTTCTGGTTTGGAAAGAGGTTTTCCTTGTCCAGTTTTAAAAGAATAGTTCTGTCTAAGTACCATACAGCAACTGTTTTTAAAGCTGTAAGTCACAGAACAAAATCTACATTACCTTCTTACCACACGTTTCATCTGTGCATTGGTACTTGTGAAAGATCACTAGGCCTTGATCTTGTTTGTGCTAAGCACTGTCTCCTTGCAATAATGAATGTCTTGCCGTAAGAGGATTTCAGCTGGACAGATGTATCTTAATGTCTTGCTGCAGGATTTACTGGTTTATAAGACTGACTCTGGATTACTGTGTGCTTGGTTGCGATGTGGTATGTACTGCCCATCCTGGGACACACGTTAAAGGAACGGTGCTTGTGGGAAGGGAACTCGGACCTGTACAAAAGCAGAGATCCTTGTACTACAAACAAAACAATTTAACAAAGTTTAACCGTATGATTAACTATTATACTCAAACCAGCCTGTGCTGTACTTGTGAAATAACAAATTTCCAGGGATCTGAAGCTGGCTGCATCCTACTATGCAGGAGTGTAACTTCAGTGTTATTGTTAATTAGGTGTTGTATTTGAAACTCTTAAGAGTTGTTGTAGTTGTTTCTGAAATTACCGCTATGTAAGTGCCTTTTCAGTATACCTTGTGAACAAAATCATTTTGTCAAGGTGAAAGCTCCAGTCTGTGATTCCCATATATAACTTTGTGAACAAAGCCATCTGTCTGCTGGAGGTGATTTTTAGAAAGTGTTAAGGCAATTACTACAGTTACCCAAGGTACTGTAGTGGAGAAACTCTGCCTGGAAGGCTTTGCGTGCCCATCAGGGCAGTCCTGGGAGATGCCCAGGGCCCCATCCTGTCCTGCAGAGCATGGTTGTCAGTGCAGCCAAGTAAAAAGTGGTAATCACGCTTCGTGGGTCCTCTGCTGTCCCTTGAAAACAGGCACACTGACAGTGGAGTGTGAAGGAGGTAGTCTTGCATCATTTAATAAGGAATGAATTCCTGTCTATAATTTATTTTAGCTACCATAGAGAATTATAACCCTATTAGTGTTACAGAAAGCAAATATTCAGAAAACTCTCCAGAAACATGCTCATTTGCTAAATTCTTTGGGTATTTCATCTGTTGGCTAATGTAATATACTTCATTACCATCAAATCTTGTTGCTTGAATTTTTTTATTATGATGGTTTTATTACTTCTAGCCTTGTAGAATCATCCTACTTGGGACTGAGCCATGCAGGATGTATCTGCTGTTTTAGTAGCTTCCTCAGTATTTCATTCACACCTTTCATTGTTATATCTCAACTTCACCTTGGCTATTGTTTCATCCTTGTCATTGTTATGGAATTCGAGGAACAGATGCCATTTGTTTTAGCACTCAGCACTTCAGCAAAATGATTGTATCTTGCTGGAAAATCAAGCATGGGGGCGGGGGGAGGGGGGAGGTGCGGTGTGAAAAAAATCCTAAAAAATACATAGTTTTCTGTTTCAGTGGCAGACTTTCAAATTCTTCTATAAATGCCTACCTTCATATTCCTTATCACACATGGGGCGGGCGGTTGGTGGCCGTGGCGTTTTTTTGATTGTGTGGGTTTTTGTTTTTTTTTTTAATACCTCCTTGTCACTTTCAGATGGGAAGAAGTTGGCACTGGGGTTGAATGTTGGATTTGAGTGTTATCTTTTTGTTCTTGATTCTGAAAGACTTCTTTCGAATGTCTTTAACATTCTTGTGCTTTTGTAAATGTGGTGTCTGAAGTACGGCTGCAAATTAATTTCCTTATCTAGTTCTTTTTTATTTCCCACTGAAAGTGATTGGGGAATAAAATCAAATGTATACAATGTGCACCAAATGCAATTGCCTCTTCCTTTAAGGTCTAGTTATTGTAGGCGCTTGCTCTTGCTGTGCGGAAAAATAGTGTTAACAGCTGCTTAATCTAGTTAAAAATGCATCTTGCTATGTATTAAAAATGACTTCTACTTATCTTTTCTAGTGATATAACTTGTAAAATCACATTTCTAGAACTGAAACAGCCTAAGTGTAATCTTGCTCGTTCTTATCTGGTTAACATACAGAGGGTGAACATTTCAAATGTCTTTCAGCATATGACAATTAAAAGAGACGCCCAGGAAATATCAGACTTTTCAGGCACTATAGTGCTCCTAGAAATCTTACCCAAAGGGCTTATAGTGGTGCTAGATTATTTCAATTAAAAAAAAAATAAATCATTCTGCTTCTTTTCAAATGGGATTCACTATTTCTGGAAACTATTAAATGTTCAGATTGAGGACGCACCCTTTATAAATTAATGCAGCACAGAAGAGTAATTAAATTTGGTAATCTCATTAAAGCTTTTAATGGAATTGATAATTTCAAAGAGTTTTTCTGGTTATTGAGATTTCTTAACAAAGGAGTCACTCTTGGATTACTACTGCTCTTTTCCAGGTGCAGTTTGTTTTCAGCTACCGTATAAGATAGTCTTTCCGGGACCTTGATTTATTTCTGTTGAGGGCGGGTCCAACCTGCAATTCCCCAAGGAGATGAGAAGTTCAGCTGTGGTGCTATCCTCCAGATTGTTAGCCACTAACAAACTTAGATCTAGCATCTATTTTGAAAATGCCTGTTCATTAAAGCAAAAAGTTAGAGCAGTCAATTTTGTCTTCTTATACTTAGTAACATGCTGTCTGAATCAAGTTAGTTGCTCAAATCTACCTGGTTTGATTCATCAGTAAATGACGCTTCCAAGATTTCAGCAGTATGGTTACTGGGAAATAAATAAAATCCTTATTCCCATTTTGTTTCATTTATAATCTGTTAAAGGTGTGCTATTGCACATAAAACTGTAGTGTTCCTATAAAATTCCTTTGCAGGGCTGTAATTATTTTTACAGAACTTTCTTCATTGTTTACAATTAAAAACAAAACAATGAAAAGAAGCATGAATAATCATACTGAGCAATTCTGTTTATTATAGCAGTAAGCGTACAGGTGTATTTTCATTATGTCTATATGCATATATATATATATTTAAACCTGCTGTTACTTCTGCTCCCCTTCTCCATGCCATTTGTGACTCTCAATCATTTCCAAACTAGGAAATACCACTAATTAATCTCTCTTTTTATGCCATTCTGTGTACCTTTCTTTGATGTTATCTGCTCAGTGATTTCTATTACTGAGATACCTTTTATGGATGTGAGAGACAAGAACTGCATTCAGTATTAAAGGTGGATGGTGATGGTAAACTTAAAAGAAGCGAGAATACATTATAAATCATTACTTTATGATTTTGAAATAAGATTTGTAGACATAAGGCAGATTTTCTTGTCATACCATACATTTTTGGTTAATCTACAGGCCAGAACCAGGACTACACAGGAAGATTGCTTTCTGTGTAGGAGTAGACCAGCAGACCAAGTAAATACAACAAAGCAGAGAGAACCACTGCTTCCATGCCTAGAACAGGCCCTTCAAGATATTTTCAAACTGTGAATAATACTTAATCTCGTGCCATCCTGTCAACACATCCCCATCACTCACCTCCATCCTCATCTCAGCTGAAGTGGTGGGGAAGGAGCCAGTGCTCTGCAGGCAACACCGCTAGAGACACAAACTAAAGTTTGTCCTTGGGTCTTAATTCTGTCTCAGCCTCTCTTGGGAGAGCTGATACAATGACTGACTTGGTGTAATTGCGGCACTTTTCAACAGTATTTACTGTTTTAGTAGAGAAATGTACTGCGTAAACTTTTATTGACATAAAATAATAATTAATGTCAGACTAAAATTTTTCATTTGTTCCTTGTGTTTAAAATGCATCTCCAGAAAGAAATGTTGTGAGATTGCTTCAGACCTGTGCGAACGTTTGCTGTTATAGATACCATTTATTTTACTTTCACTGCTGCAAGATTTACTGTAAGAAATGTTTCTGAAAAGATTGATAGTCCTCATTTCAGAAACATTTGCAGAGGACTCAGGCAGCTGATTTGTAGGTACCAACTTTCAGGCTTCTTTGCAAAGTAACTGAGTGAGGAAAACCAAAGCAGTAAGGACAGAAGGCTCCTGCAGGTTTTTACCCATTTCTGTGCTGTGAGTGCCTACCCTCTCAAGTGTCATGTAGGAGACAATCAGATGCCAGTATAAATCCCGACTGTCTTCCTTTTATGTTCGGTGACTGGGGGCAGAGGAGAAAGCTCCGCTCCTGCCCTTTCAAGATCATTTGGTGTGCAAAGCAAAGGAGCATCTGTGGGCGCTTGTTTGCCTCCTGTTAAAACACCCCATCTGAAAACTATATCTGCCACTCATCTCTGTGATACCTGCTGTGCTTTTCTGGGAAGAGATGATGCGTGTGTCCCTTGCTTATCCGTCTAGGATTCACTGCAGTCATTGATAGAAGGTGGCAAAGATGCCTCTCTGACTCTCCGACACATCGGTACTGGAGAGCTCTCACTGAAATTGCCGAAGTAAATCCACAGTGTTTGATCTGAGCACTTCCCTGTACAGAAAAGGTCAGTTTTAATATCAGTGACATCTGCTTAATCACTCCCCTATTATCTCAAAATTCTCAGTAAACTATTTTCAATATCACTGTGATTAAAGCTCTAGTAAAAGACTCTAGGAGCTGCTAGGCTGACATTAAAATTAATCTTGGTTTTGCTAATTATCAGTCTTATTCCTATGAATGAAGAATATATTAGACCTCATCTTAATCTCCTCTTTTATCAAGCAATACCATGCACTAAACTGGAAAAGGGAAATAATCTTGATTTGACAACTAATTGAGAAAAAAATGAAATAAATTCCTGCATGCTTACCCTTGCCAGCTGATTTTCATGTGAGTCTGGTGACTTCAGAAGGTTGAAAGGTAGGAAGGACAGTCCAGTGATGAGAATTAGGATGCAGTCTCTTACTCTATGAGCACCAGCTATGTTCAAGAAATGGGGTTTCTATGTGCCTGAGGAAATTTGTATTTCCATTGCTAATTCCTTTAAATGAAACAATTTTTTTAAAAAAATTTCTGGCTTCAGACTGTATTGAAACAGCTGTGCTTGAGGAATGCTGTTTGGTATACCTACAGTTTATATGCTTGTAATAGAATTTCCTATAATACTCTAATAAAGACTTCTCTTCAATATGACAGGTTTATCTTTGTAAAAATTTGCCAACTAAAGACTGGGCACTTTGGAAATCAGATAATGGTCTTCATTAAGTTTTCTGTGAGGGCCAAATCAACATATTTCTTGTTTGATGTACTGCCACCTCTTCCTACAGATAGTTCTCTTTGTTGTGGACTCATGAACTGCAGACTGTGCCTTGCCAGCAGTATGAAGACAGGCTGGGTAGAGACAGAATGGTTTGGGTGAAGGTGTCTGTAAATACTGCAATGTGGAAATGATGGTTTCTTTAGTGGTAGTGTATCACCATGCCTGTGCCTACAAGAAGCTTACGAGATTAGGCATTAGTATGTTACATGTTTGGCTGTTCTCGTTGTGTTGAAGTGCATCCCATCTGCCTCCTGAACTTGCCTTTAGGATGCTTTGTGGACTTGTGCAAGAGAAGGGGAGTCTTACAGGGGCACAGACAGGGACTTCCATTCAGGAAGGCGTAATGTCATCATTTGTGATTAATCATGCGGTACGCTTGTGTCTGAGAAAGAAGGTTGGTGTTCTTGGAGCAGCTTTTAGATTGGCTGTTGATAGCTCTGTGCATTACCTGTTCCTGTTTTCATCATATTTACGGTACATAGCTGATTTCAAGTTCAGTTTTAAAATGCAAAATGAATATAAAACATTCCTCAACAACGTTAATTAATGAATCAGAATGGTAGCACTTAGCACTCACTCCATCACTATGCAGCAAATGCTTCATATAACTGCAAAGGTACTGACCAGTAGACTCTGGTACAGGGGATTTTAGATTGCTGCAGTTTACCCTTTTTCCAGGGCCTCATCTGATTGCACTGGCTTAGTATAAGCTGTTTTCAGATGCTCTGGGACGTGGTTTGTAATGCACTGTATGCATGAACATATGATTTGACTGAGCTCTTTTTCCAGGTGATAATTTGCTTGTCCAAAACTGAAATTAGCTGAAGTCCCCTTGACTCTCAGTGTTTGAGCATGGAGTCTGAGGTTTCGGGGGGTTTTGTTTTTTGTTTTTTCTGTTTTTTGGTTGTTGTTTTTTTTTTTAAATAAAGTGAAGTATTCTTTTTAAGATATTTGATAAAATTAAGGCGTTCCTTGATTCTTGGGGTTGTGTGTTTCCAGTGCTGCAATTCTAAAGGTTGTACAGGTTACACGTGGGGTTCTTTTGTTTGCTTTTAAGTCTGTATGGGCAATTAAAGTTTCAGAAGTATTTGCTACGCTGCTCTTTGCCTTATAGTATAAGCAATACTGTAAATGGCATTTTTAGCAGCATTATATCAAAAGAGGGATTACATATATATTTTCAATTAAAACCTGATCTTTTATGACTCTTAACCCATAATGTTGAAATATCTTGGCAATTTCAGAAAGATAGAACTTTAAAAGGTCTCAGGATGTTCTTGAGGAAACCAGAGACATTCTCAACAGTATTTATTTCCCATCTACTTTAATAAACAAGTTTTCATGTAATCTAGTTAATGTAATTGGCTGCTCTTTTAAAAAAACAAGTCACGTTTTCGTTTGTACATATGTATCTCCTGAAATCAGTCATGTTTTTCTTTCTTCATTTAATTTTTGATAAACAATATTTAAATATATCACCATCAGAAGTTTTCAGAGGCTGGAGATTTAAAGAATTTGCAAGCCTGGAATTACCTGTTTTGTAGGAGACTTGTGATTCTCAGCTTCTAGAATTCTTGGTCAGCTTTCATCTGTCCTTGTGCAGCGTAGTCCTTAAGATGCCATTTACTTTCACATGTAGAACAACATAGAGGTTTTTTTTTTCCTTCTGTTAATAGCAAATTCTATATGATACTGAAGCAGGACAGCCTTTGTACTAGTCTGACGAACTGGACTGAATTTCAACAGCAAGGAGCACTGTTCTTGTTGCTACAGTGTTTGTTGTTGTCTCTTTCTCTAGAAAATGTTCGCTGTTGATCTAGCTTTCTTCTCTTGAAATTTAATGCTAGAAATCTTTAAAGGGAATGGGGAACAGGTGATAATTCCTTAACATCTTGCTGGACAGTGAGGAGATTTGCAGAGTCAAAGAGCACTTGGTCCTTCTGCGAGGGATGAGGTGTGTCCTTGTGTAGCCGGGCTCCTGCACTCTCTCTGATCCTCACTGTGTTATTCTTGCTCTCAAAAAAGACCTGCTGACCTTGTGTGAGACTCTACTGTGGGGACTTGTAAAAGCTGAATGTTTTTCAGGAGAAATTAGGCTTTGTTATACTCAACAGCTATTTTTGTGTGTTGATTAAATAGCAGATTGTTTTTATGCCAAAATCTCTTTGCATATAGCTTAAAGGTAAGGAGGAAACTTGATGTTGTTGCTTTAACAGTGCCAAAATGAATGTGTCTTGTAAATTAGAACAAATAAATGTACTCGTGGTTTACTGTCTATGGGGAAAATTAGTTTTCACTTGAAAATGTTGGAGTGCTAGCAAATTGGGAATGTTAATTTATCCTTGCTCATGCTCACAGGCTTTTTATTCTCAGGTGTTTAGCACATGTGACTGATGAAACTCCCTTGTGATTAAAATGCCAGTCCTGTTGGCCTCATAAGAATTATTACTGAGAATGAGAGTATACCCAGCCAGCCACTGCGTGGGTATTTGAAACCTGTTGTAACTGGTTAGCAGATGTAACACTGGCTTGTAGGAGGTGGCTCTGGATCCCTCCTGGGCACATGTCTGGTTTTTCAGACGTGTACCCAGAGTGCACGGGTCAGGGAAGATCCCTTTGGGATGCCCTAGATCTGAGCTGCAGAGAACTGTGTAATCTCTCCTGCACTCTGAGGGTGGCAAGTAATTGCTGGGAATTTTGCTGCTTTAATAATGCTGTCAGAGTTAAATGTCAGCTCCAGCTCACACTAGTTATGTAATATAAATATATATACTTATATACAAATAAGCTGTACTAGACTCACTGTCCCCATACAAAGACTTTGAAGTGTATATAGTAGTTATAGTGGTCCCTTCTTCTGTGTCTTTTGGACCCAGTTTTCTTGCTGTCTTTCCCACCCCATAAGCCCATATTCTAAGTGTAACTGAAGAGCGAGATTGGTGATCCAGCTCAATAGAACTGTCCTTTGAAAACATGAAGAAATAAATTGCCAAGCATCTGCTGAACTTAAAATATCCTTTTCCCCCTTTGAGTGATATCCCTTGTTCGTTACAAGAGCATATAGCTACACACTAGTATTTCTTTGAAGTGCACAGCGTTACCACTACATTTCATGTACTCCCAAATTCAGCTTGCATTTACCTTCTTGGTCTAAAGCTGGAAGAGAAATATATCAGGAGGTTTCTTGCAGAAGATTTTTCAGCTCCAGCGGACCCGTTTCTTACAAGTAAAAAGAATGGGTTTTCCCCTTCAGCAATTTTTCTTCATCCCCAGCCACACCCACCTAGCACTTCCCAGGTATTAGGAATGGAAAATCAGGTAATTTGTCCCAATATTGAATTGATGAGGATGTTAAATCCAGACCTGCAAATGAGCACAAAGCAAAGTCTATGAAATAGTTGCATACAGTTCACAAGCAGAACTGGGATCACAAGCTGGGAAGTCATAATGCCTGATTGCCTGCTAATGCCACCTCTTTCTCTGAGAGGCTTTCCATGGATGTGTGGGCACTGAATCTGAGCTTGTCAGTGGCCAGCAGACCAGTCTTACCTTTAACCCTTCCCTTCAGAACAAATGCTGTTCTCTGGGATATAACCTGCTTAGGAGAAACTGTATGTAACACATTAAATGGCTTCACATCCTTACTTAGGGACAGTTGTTTGCCGTGTCACCTATGTGACACGCTATAATGTAGTATGGCAAGATGTTAGGACTTTGCAATAATTAAAATACAAAAGAAAAATTGGTTCATTTATGTGGCATCATTTATCATACTAGAGAGCAAATCTATGGTCTAAAGTGGGGCCAGTGTATTGAAGAAAAAGATTGAAATAGCAGTCACATATATCTGAAAACATTCCTCTGGGCTTGAATTTTTATTTGTAGTAGAACAAAACGAGTCAGTGACCAGAAAACTGCTAATAAAAGATTATTTTCTATGTAAAATGGAATGTTAGATTTTAAAGGTGTGTGTGGAAAGTTTAAGAGAAACTTGTCACAGATGGTATCTGAATTTGTATGAACACACTTTCTTGAAGAACAGCTGGAAATGAGAGAACAATACTTACAGTAGATGCAGTAGTAGTTGAAAATAGGCAATTCTTCAATCAAGTTACTTCAGTGTTGTCCTGCAAGCTGTATGTATTTTCAGAATTAGTCTTGATCATGGGTTTTTGCTAAATTTATCTTATCGTTTGAATGACGGAGGATGCATTTCTTCACTCTGTCAATGTGTATTAATTGGAAGTTGTTTGTCCACTTGTAATGTTTGATGCATCTACAACAGTTCAGATCAACAACTCAGATGATGTAACTATCTGCACCCCATTCCATGCATTTGGGCTTCTAGTCATTTAAGGACTCACCAGAAAAAAAAAAAAAAAAAATTTTCTTATGCTCTGTGCTCAGTATTTGTGATAGCTTGTTTTTTCAATTGCCTGTCTCTTTATGTGTATGCTTATAGGAATATCCAAAAGCTAGCTCGCTTTTAAAGTTTATTGAATGTAATAGAATTATACTGGGAGCAAATGCTGAGCAAGAAAAATAGAAAATATATTGTAACTGGAGTCAAGGGAATTTGGGTAGCTTATACCAGCTGTTTATTTGACTCTTATGGTTTTGTTTGTGTAGGATAAATTGTTCAGAAACATACATAGTTACAAGACTTTCTTTTAAGCCACTTCCATCTCCCTCAGAACAAGCTAAACTAGGAGTATTTTCTAAAGGTCTAAAAGAACTGTATTCTTTGCATTAAAAGAATAACTCTTCACTAATGGCCACAACAAAGAGTAGCACAATACCTATCCAGAAATCATAAACTAATTTTGCAAAAATATACTTAGCAGTCACTCTGAAAGACAAACCTTTATGTAAATTCTGTATTCAACACAACATGCTCTCATCTTCCTGAAACTGCAGATAATGCATCTGTCTCCTGTCCCTTGCTCTGTAGTACTCCAACCTAGCACATTTCTTGGGGGTTTTGATTTCTTTCCCTTTGAGAGAAATTCTAAATGGCATTCACACAGCAAGACTGTGAAGGGCACTGGAGATGAATTCTACATGTGGAAGTCCGGGAACTTCTCTATGCTGTTGTATAAGGCTGTTGAATCCTATAGTACCTCTGGGCGGATGTTTTGGTGGCAAGTGAGTCTGGAAAAATGCAGTTTATCCCCTCACCCCTAAGTTACAGGCCTCTCTGGTCTTGGTAGTGAAGATGAAGAGACTCCCCTTGTGTCAGGAGGCAAACTCTTCTGGTCTCAACCCTTTACTCAAAGAGCTGTGCTGGTTGGTGTGTTTTGTCCTTCACTGAGTTTCATCCCTCAGGAGCTGCCTTTATCCTTTAAAACATTCTCCTTCTCCTTTCTGTGTTAAGCTTGATGGAAGCTGTAGGTGTCCCACCTCATTTCCCCAAAGCCAGAGTTTAGGAACAGCTTTCAGCTGTTGTTACTGCTGCTATGAGCCAATGTTGATTCAATGACTTAAGGTGAATAGCTCCATTATATCACCTCCTTTCTAAACCCACGATTAATGAATGTTACTGAAGTCAGCAGTACTGCCTGAAGTGCTTATGTGAAAACTAAGGCAAGAGTATCAAGTACTTTCTAGGCCAGAAAGTACTTTATACACTGGCAGCTAGAAATCATGAAGCCTAGGTCACACCACTACTGGTTTTGTCCGAAGCTAAGAGAAGGAAATAAATCTTGAAAGAAGCTGTTAAGGATTAATTTTGAGAAAGGTCAGTTCCTCAACATTTTCTGGATTCCAGAAATACTTGTTCATTCTGTTGCAATGCTGTTGGCAGTTTAAAATATGGGCTTGGACTTGATGGGGAGGGGGGTAATCTATTAATCAGCACTTCATCATCTACAACTGCTTATCTTCTCTTTTCCGTAATTCCTCTTTTTAGTGGGACATCAGCGTTGTCTACATACTTCACATCATCCATCAGCAGGAATGAATGAAGTACATAGCAATATATCAGTTTGACTAAGCTCAATAAAGTGAAGAAGCAGCCGAAAATTATTGCAATAATCTTAAATCTTTAATGATAGTGCAGTTAAATATATATCATTTTCTTTACTCATTACTGTAGAGATAAAGCCCTGTGCTAGTACATAGTTCTAATGTGACATTGAAAGTATCTTCTTACTCTGATAGTAAAAAATATTTTTTAAAAAAACTTTTGGGACAAATGGTATCTGAATTGTTTAATACTGAATACCAGAGTTCCAGTAGATCTTGGAAAATACTTCTTCCACACTTCATATTAAAAAAAAAAAAAAACAAACCACAAACAAACCAACTGAGCTTTTGAAAGAATTAACTTCACTCCCACTGTGACTCTTTCCTGTGCGTTTGACAACCAAAAAAAATTGTGTATTAAGTTTTCAATGAAAGAGATTGAGCTATTCCAAAGAATGAATGACACTCACTTTGGTCCTGGTTAAAAATACTTGCAGATGTGTCATTAATACACTGTAGTGTCCTCCTACGAGAAGAGATTAAAATTTGATGGGAATGCAGGAAATGTTCTTGCTGCTGTTTGCGTGAAAGTTTTCCCAGCTTTGGCAGAACTACATAAGTCTTACTAGAATTGGCTGACTGTTTAGAGGATTCTGCAGCCATCTGCCAGGGCTGCAGGGACTGAGCTGAGCTCTCCCAGCACATTTGCCCTAGAGCTAGGGGTTTGGATTAGACTGGACCTTAAAGCAAAACCAGAGATGCTCTTTGTGTCCTTGGAGACGTAAGGCCAGGCAAAAGCACAGGAGAGAAGGATGAAAGAGGTGATGTGAGAATTGCAATCTGGTGAGGATGGAGTAGACTAGAGCTGCCTGGACAGGAGACTCAAGCTGATGTCGTAGTAGGAGGAAGAGCAGTCTCAGATGAGTGAAGGGGTGAGACACAGGTGGAAACAGGAACCATATGGGGCCCTGGAGAAGACTGGTAAGTGGGTGGAACAGAGCATGGAGCAGAGGCAGAAGAGGAGGCAATGCTGGAAGACCCTGTGTAGGGTGAGGTAAACAGAGAAGGCTTGTCAACAAGAGCACGTTAGCCTCACCAGAAATGGGAAAAAACAATTCCTGCATCACAGATTTCTCTGCTGTTAGTGTTAATGTGATTACAGTAGTTTTACAGGTATTTTCTAAGTTTAAATCCCTTTGCTTACTTTATACAATTCTGTGCTGTGTTCTCAACTCTTCTTATTAAAATTTGAGAGGAACATTAATGTAAGGCTGAATTAGGAAATTTTAGAGGGAGCTGAAGGAACAGGTTAGCCTAGAACATCCCAGCATGGAAACTATATCAAAGTTAAGGTTTTGAGACTTGACTTTGCAAGTTCAGAACTGTTGGAATCACCTGTACAATGATGGATGGGGACGCAGCAGGGGGAAAAAAGACAGCAGTGTTTTGGCAGCCCATTTGCCAGTTATTGCAAGAGGACTCAGACCACACATGGCCTCAATCGATAAGAAACTTTCCAGGTTAAGAGTAATCCATGCAAAGTAAAACAAGCCCTTTCTTGGTGGAAGGAATGTGATAGGAAGTCATTGCTTTTAATGAAACTGATCTGAGACTGAACTTTGCAACTTCAAAGCATGTGTAATTGGTTGGTTTTGTTGCTTTATACATCTCTTCATAGTCCCAAGAATTCTGGCCACGTTTGAGGTAAGTAGTGATTATGAAAACAATTTATGAATTAACATGGATTAAATGGAGATTCTTTCATAGCAATATTTCAGCAGTAGGAATGACAGGCCTAAACAGCACTTGTGTAGTTTCTAAAAACTGCCCTGTTTTGCTGTGGATTAGACTTACAATCAAAGCTCTGATTTAAATTCTCCTTAATTTTATGTGATAACTTTTGCTTTCTGTGGCTTCTAAATTACTTTGTTATTCTAGATAAATTGATCTCATCAAGAGTGAAAAGGGCATCTTTTGTGAAGCATCAAATCTTTCTTCCTAGAATCTAGATTTATGAACTTCACATTATGAAGTTAATAAACGTCCCCCTCTCTCTTCTCAGGACTTTGAGGATGGAACAGTCTGAATGCTTAGAGTTTTGGGACGTTTATGTGGAATGAGGAGTCCTTAAAAACAGTCCCTAACTTAGGGGCTGATAACTTATGTTTGGAAAAGACAGTGTTTGAAGGTTTTGTTTTTGTTGTTGCTCCTCTTTGTTATTTGAAGAAATTCATTTGGGGCTTTCAAATCATGTGTAGTAAGATGTTCAGTTCCTTGCTTCAGGTTTCAAATTGAGATTTAATGAAATGAATAGTTTTAAAGCACCAGTCTAAACATAATTATAGCAGGATGTGTTACTGAGATTGGAACCTTGACTTGTACAGTACTGCAGAGATAGTATTCCCCAGGGAAACCTCCCAGCAAATATAAAAGAACAAATAGTAATCTAGTAGCCCACACCACATAAGTGGTGCAGGTACATACAAGATAGAGGGTAGAATAGCAGGAGCCCTGATATACACATTTCAGAAGCAATATCATCTCTTTGTGCTCCTGAAAATGCCTCAGGAAAAACTGAGGTATGTTCTTTTTAAGTGCTGAAGATGGTTGCTGATGACAGTCATCATTCCAGAAAAGAGACTAGATTTCAATTATAAACTATAGTTATTCGACCTATAGAATGCTATTTTTTATATATGCAAGCTACTCTCAAGCATAGCTGGTTTTTATTTAGAGCATTTAGGATACCCTACAAATATTTGGAGTCAAGAATGAGATTTATTCAGAGTCACAAATACATAAATGTCTATCTGAAAAAAACCTAATACAATCTACTTTTAAAATGGATTTTATGGTAATATTAACATTCTACTTGTCAAAGAGGTACAATTTCAACCAAAGCAACTTTTGAAATTCCCTTGATTTGCATGAATAAGAACATATTTATTCCTCTGTAACTATTCTTTTGAAGGCACCCAGTGAAAGTGCTTGTGATTTTGCCTGAAAGCTATAGTTAGCACTAATTTAGCTAAAAGTATGTAACAAAGAATATTTATATCTAGCTGTAAGCGTGTGATGATGAATTGGTGGGAATATATATAAATATATTTGTTATGCTTATATAGCAGTTCATAGCTGTAGTAATCCTGGATCACTTCAGGCTTCTCTGTGAATTAGGCAATATTAATATCAATTTTTGTCAATGGAGATTGAGAAACAGAGTAGAGGAGCTGTATTTTTCACTTTTTTTCTGGGAAATTTTTTTCAATTTTAATGGCTTAACCTCCCATTTCTCTCCACCCGTGCAGACAAACTTCTTAAACTTTGGAAGTACTTTAATTCTAAAGTTCAGATTTCTTCTAGGACCACGTTGTCACAGTTTTGAACTTAGACTCTCCCTCTGTTTAGGTTGGCACCTAGAAGTAAGGAAGAACAAGTGTGCTAAAAGCTCTCCCAGACAGCTTCTGTAATTTCAGCCACAGGGAAGACACACACTACTGCAATTCAATGAGTGCCTGCTTCATTTTCACATTTCTTCAATTGCATCTGAGGCAAATTCAATCTCTCTGCACTGAAATAAGCTGGAAGGTGAAGCGGTATGCATAGGGCTTTGCTGCGGGGATGTCTGTATGAAGACTTACCTGTTTGGGGCTCCTGTTTCAGGTTACCTAAGCAGTAAAGCCTGAACTTAAATGACTTGCCTGAAGTTACCTAACAATCCTATTGTGGAGCAAATAATTTAAATTGAGGTCTCCAAAGTTAGTATCCTCCCATTCACTGTCAATACACTGATTAGAAGCTGTCTGAGGTATTAGGTTAGTACTTTAACTCTTCCTCAACTCAGGGGGAGCTGTTTTGAGTGTGACAGCTTCCAGCATGGTGCTTCTTACCAGGCAATTTGCAGATGAGTTGTAGAGCAGAGGGAGCAGCTCGGGAGCTGCAGCTGTGCCCCTTCCAGGGAGCCCCACACCAAACACTACCAGGCATTCGCCTCTCCAGCTCTGAGGTCTTAAGGGCTGAAAGCAGGAACTGGGGAGATATTTATTCCTCTTGTTGGTTCTCCTTATCCTTTTCTATATATGTAAAAGTACTGATTTACATGGAGAAAATACCCCTTACCTTGGCAGAAGGTAACTCTCCTATCAGTGATTCTTTTTCTCTCTTTAATTTTGTTCTTTGAGTCTGGTTTCTGATCACATTGTCTTATCTTTATATTAAGAGAGTTCTTACCACAACACCTGTGCCCAGTTCAAACCTATCAGTTTTTTACAGGTGGTTTTCTTTCATTTCTGATGTTGTTGTTAACAGACTTTTATTCAGCAATCTATAGAGCTCATCTCAGGCTATTTCACGATAAGTATTCCTAATCTTCTCCGTAAATTCACTCGGTACACGTATATCTTCTGGCAATTCAGATTTGCTTTCCTCTTCCAACTGTCTGCTTTTAAAATTATTGTAAACTTGATTCAAATCTATGTGGTTATCAGTTGATAGAGACAGGTTTATCAAGGTTTCTTATTCTCTCTCTCTGCCAGATCTCATATTTAGTAATGTGGTTTACTTCCACCTTATTGATGAAAAAATCCTTTTGAATCATTCATCTTTTTCTTCTCGTTTTCAGAGCTTGTTGCTCAAATGATTTAATAGTTCATTTTACATTAGAGTATTTGCAACCAGATTATCTCATGTTCTAATTTAGTTGTAGGGAATACCTCAAAATTCCCTTCTAAGCCAATCACTGTTTGCTAAGTAATAAACATGTCTGTCAGGGTTGTTCTAAACGGATATTCCCTCTTCTGAAGGTTTTCAGGACTTCACTATGCAGTTTTCTACTTTTAAGGACAAAGAAAACTTCTACATCTTTCAAGACACAAGAGTTTCAGGTCTGTGATTTCCCACTCCCCATCAAGTGTCTTTGAGAGGCAACTGCTATATAATACCTGAAATATCTTCATCATTTTCAACACCTATGCTGTTTAAAGATATGCAACACATCTGTGTAGGCATTCTTAACTATGCCTTTCTGATCCTCATTTCCAGAGAAGCCTGCTTTTGCTTATTGTACTTCTCTATATACTTACGTATATATGCGTCGGTAAAATTGGCAGGAAGTGTTAATTTGCGGACATGTGTTTATACAGGTAGGTACAAGTTATCTTCTGTGCTATGGTACAGAAAAAGGGGCTGAAAAAACCTATCCTGAACCTTGGTTTAGTAAAGACTTTTTTTAAATGTGAATTATGCCCTAGTGCCATCAAATCACAAAAATATTATTTCCTTGCTGTTATCCCAGTGAGAGTTTCATCAAGAAACTTAGGTCTGATTTCAGTGTAACTCTAGGGCTATATTGTGACTTCATGGTTCCAGAACTGTTTTTCTTGGTTCCAGTCTCACAGCTGTGTTACTATACAGATGCACATAGGAAATGCACACAAGCATTCAGAGTTCTTGCAAAATGCTCAGCTTTTCTGAAGAGTGCAGGCTGGATGCCCTGGCATAGCACAATTCCTACTTCCTGCTCTTGGAGCTCATGTCTGAGGACTGATACAGCTGCTTTTTGTCCCATGTCATTTTGTGGTGAGCACTGAGTGCAGCAAGAGGCAAGAGAGCACGTAGTGACTAGGAGCCTCCTGGGTCTCCTTTTGCATTTTGTTTCCATCCTCTGTCTCCACTCCCAGAGAGGTAAATGTGGCCTTGGAGTCTCAGAAGTAAGTGTTCCCTTTCCCTATACGTGCCCTGATTAGGTATTTGTCTAATTATGAATGTGTTAGGCTAACAAAATCCTCTCTCATATCTTCCGGCATTACAAGGGACCTGCAGAAATACACCTTCTGCTTAACATCTTGTAGTGATAAGTAGTTTCCACTCACCATTTCAGACATCTGCAGGCTTCAGCTGACTCCATAGTGCTCATTTGCATGCCGTTAGACATTAATTAGACATGGTGGTTTGTGTTTCTTTTCATGCATTGTCAATTGATGTACATTGGTATGGCTAACAAAACACCAGTAGTTCAGGATGCCTTATCCTAAAAAAGCCTCAAGTTGGCTGCTCTAATGTAACACAGGATTTCCCAGGGCTTAAAAAAGAGTCTGTGTAAATCGATGAGGCTGGGCTGGTACATAAGCGGTTGTGTGGATATACGCTGTACTTGATAAGCTACAACAGTGGTGGAATGGAAGAGGTTGTGGTTGCTCTCTATAAATAGACCAAATGGAAGGTAGACATTATATTTGAGTTAAAGGGAATCATTGGCTCCAGAGCTGGAATAAACTTTCCATGAATAGATTTAACTTGGTAATGAGAAGGTGGCTAGACACTAGAGTGGTGAGGTTCTGGAGCAGCTTTGCAGTTAGAGTAGTGGGGACAAGAAAGCAAATTACTTCTAAGACAGAACTTGCTCATTTATGAGGAGGTTATATTATGTGGTTGCCTGTGATAGCAGGGAATTGCATTTGATAACCCAGGAGGTCCTTTCCAGTCTTACTTTCTATGAATATGCAATCATTATGAAAATAAATAAAGCTTCTGGTGTGCTTCACTGGGTGCAAAATCATTTCTGTAATAACCCTAGGAACCTGGCTGGAAATAATTAGTAGAATTACCAGTTATAATCTGAAGACACAGAAAGGTGAAGTGAAGGAAGGAACAATGTGAAGAGTCTTTTACTCTCTGGATTTGAGTAGCAAAATAGTGTATGATGCACTTCCTTGAAAGCGTAATTGCTATTAAAGCAACATGCTTTATGTCCTCTGCTTGCATTTACAACAGAACTTACTGTATGGAACCGTATGTTCCCTCTTCTATTGTACTGTATCTGTGTGCATTTTTAACTATCCATCCCATGCTGTGTATTTAAATGACTGCCAACAAAAATTGCTGACATTTACAGAACGTCCAGAATTAACTTGTCCAAGATGTCCTTCTCTTCTAAGAAAGTATACACTTCTCGCTGTTGCAGTAGTCAGTGGTTCCCGAGAGACTTTCTGATCTTCAAGTCTTTCAGATGGCTGCTTGACTTTTGTTTCTGCTGATAGAATGTACATCATCCTGAGGTTACTGAGGCTGCCAGCTGTGCTTCTGAGCAGATCAGACCGAACAAAGCAACACTACTGGAAATCCAAATATGCTCTGTAAAGCATCGTCAAAATATTGATGATAAATCACAGGACTCTATGCAGTGCTAAAAATCCTGTGACTCTATGTGTCGAAAAGGAACTATTAGGCTTCCAACTTGGGATAAAATAATCACGGGAAAATAGGTGGCTCTGTCAAGTTGTTAAAAGATAATGCTGAAATACGCAGGAATTTGCTCAGCAATAAGGCTGTCAAAGATGGTAAATATTAGTCTAGAAAATGGGAAAATAGACAATTTTTTACATTTAGTTCTTGTGAAAATAACTTGTTATTTGACTTTGCATGTTAATATTTGCATCTTTAACCCACACTGGAAGGTTAGATCAAAAAAAAAAAGTGTAGAAGAAGCTATTGTATTAAAAAATAAAACCAGCATGAAGAAAAACCCAGACCAACAACCCTAAATCCCTGCTATATGACCTTGTAGACCAGAAGTACAAACAAATGGTTTGTATTTAAAAGAAAAAAATTACGTAGGCAAATCCAGCTTTAGTTTAAACACATCTTTAAGGTTCATTTACAGTTCAAAACCCTAATGGCTCTGGAGACCTGACAAGAAGGAACAAAAAGCTTCAGCTTCCTGCAAAATTACAAAGTCACCTTTTCCATTATCAATTGCTATAAATCTCCCCAGTGCACTTAGTGACCTAAAAGATGGTTAAAATACACTGACTTGCAATGGCAAAAGGATCACTGATCACACCAGACTCGGACAACTCCATGCTCGGGCTCTGTACAGCGGTTGAACACACAACCTCCATTTGCAGTTTTCTAGTATCATGAGGGTATCCACTTTGAAAACAATGTCACAGTTCTGTGATTGCTGATCATTGATCAGTCTCACAAATGCAAAGGAACAGCAATTGTGTGGCATCACTATTACTTGGTGCCTGATAGAAGAGTGTGCAGAATTCTGTAGATACAGTGGAGTTCAAGAAGGTGTGTTCAATCCACTGCAGATGTTCATGTTCCTCATCCTTTTTGACATATGGCTCAGATAGGAAGAAATTCATTGTCCTCTAACTTCTCAAAGATCATTAAAAAGTGATGCACTTAGCTACGCTGTGCTTTACTGTCACTGTTTAATGCAGCAGAAATGCAAGCTTGTAAGATATGATGTCGGCGTAGCTGGCTGTGCTTCCTAGAGTTAAGGTTACCTTGTATGTCCATTTTGTAAGATTTGTTTCTGCTGATTTGAGCTTTGTCAAGCTGAACTATGCTTGGCTGCGGCTATGGGATGAATTTGAGACTTCGTCAGCAGACATAATTGAGTTTTTTTCTTGGAAGGAGACTACATTCTTAATTGTTGGCTGAAAAGCACTCTCACTTTTGTATTTCAGACCAGACACTTTGTCTAGAGGGTTGCTCTGTAGCTGGGGCTGAGTCTTTTTTGTTCTTCTCATAAGAATCCAGCTAAATCTAGTCACATTACTGACTTTGATTTTATTTGCTTGTGCTTCATTAGAGGCTGAGTGGGCTTCTAATTGAGAAGGTATCACTTTTCCTGGACCTGCCCTAGCTCAGGGATATGTTCAGACCAGCAGCTGCTTTGTGGTACTGGTAAGGCATCCTGTCTTACAGTGGGCAAGTGAACGCTCCACTGCTGCAGTGCTGCTGCTGGGGCACTGAGGTAGGAGAGCCCCCAAAGGCTAAGGGCAGCAGGGGCTGGAGCTCAAGGCAGATGCTTTGGCTGAGCAAAAGATGCTGGAAGCTGAAATAAGGAGTAGTGAGGTGAAGAGTGACTTGGAACTGCTGGAGGAAGGCTGTAGGCAAGGGAGTGCATATGAATTTAATCAAGGAAGTTCCGCAAGGGCTGGTGTGGGCAGTGGGTGCTTGGGGTAGCAGCAACTGAGATCAGAGGAGTCGTTAGGACTGCTGTCTGTGAAAGTTGTCTGTGCAATGATATTCCTGTGGTAGAAAAAAAGAATGTGTTCATATAATTACGTATGCAAGTGGCGTGATGTGTCTGTTCAAAGCAGCAGAATTAAGCTTAACTGGACTTTTCAACTTGAATGATCTTTTACAACAGTGTTTTGCAAGCAAGAGAGATCTGTAAGCTTAGTTTCAGCTTGATTTCTGGGTGGTTCAGTGCAGACGTTTTAAACAGCGTTCTTTCATCTCCCTTACCCTGGGATTCACTGCTGACCTCCAGCGAGCCCCCAGTCAGCACAATTTCTCCTGCCTCCTACCAGCAGCAAAGTGATCCAAGCTATGTATCTCAGTTGTAACTATGTTGTATGTGGAAGGTGTGGCTGTAGTACTGGATCCTGAATTTCTTTCTGGGTTTTTGTTGCAAACAGCTCTGCTGGTGTATGGTATTCTTAGTCCGTAACAGATGTCCACCTATGTACCCTCTACATATGCTGCTGGCAGCTTAACAACTGATGTAGTCTAAAGATAATTAAATATTAAGTCTTGAATAGGCTCTAGTATCCTATCAGTAATTGAACTACCATGTTTGCCTATGTTTACTGCTGTGTGCTAAGCCAGATGCATTTCAGCATTTGATCCTTTTCATGCAGCTTTTCTCCTAATGCAGCTTCATGTGTAAGCAGTTGTATTTAAGTAACAGCCCTATGTGCTTTCTATCTGTCTTTGCCATAAGAACAAGCTATATGCAATACATGCACCTCTATTCTTTAAGCAAGGGAGAGCAATTGCAGAGCAATTCTGCAGTCACCTATTGGAACGAATCTGTCCAGGATATTCTTCATAATTCCTTTAAGATTTCTTGACTTCTACTTACTACTTCCACCTACTCTCCCTCACCTTAGTTACCCCGTATGTTTCCTATACCTGACTCTTTTCCCTTGCACCCTACACTTACCTTTATTTATTGTTACAGGATTCTATGATCGGGCATGGTTTCTTGAAACTGTACTACACAAAAACCTGTGACTTTGGTTTTGCCAGAACTGTACAAACTTTGCAAATGAGTCAGTTTTAGGGTCCCACTGAAGCCACTCCCAAGATTGCCTTGCTGGGGAAAAGGAGCAAAGGGAATGCAATGCTGCTTTCGAAACTTGTAGCTCTGTCTCTTGGTTTGGTAGAGGTGAAGGACTGTACCTCTGGATTTGCCTGCATGGTAGCATGGAACTAAGGGCAGTGAGTGCACCAGGAGCCCTGGCAACCTCTGTTACTTGGCCTCTGTTGGGAAGATGGACCCTATAAGTACCTCAGACCTCTTGGGGATCAACTCAGCATACTCTAGCCATAAAACACAAGATGAGAAGTCCTGTGCTTCCTCACACCATGTTAGGGGTTGAGCCTCCGAGCAAAACTCAAGGTCCCTAACGCTCCTTAAATCCCTTATTGGTATAGGGAAAAGGGAAACAAAACTCAAATCTCGGAATATATGGATGGGAAACTGAAACAAACTTTTAATAAAAATTCTAAAATACTATCATATCACACAACTATATATTAAATGCAAAACAGGAAACAATACAGTAAGAGTTAAAACACTGCAAAGGGAGGAAAACTACAGTTATGGCCGATTGGCCACAGGCCAGGAGATGACGTCACGCCAGGACGGCAGCTCAGGAGATGGCGTCTATCCAAAATGGCGGCGGGCCAAGTGATTAAAAGTTTTTAACAGCTTAGAGAAGTATTTTAACAAGTTCACGGGGAGACCTCTTTCCAGTGTCTGTAAAAGAAAACTTCAAGGACACTCCTGACCGAAGCGGCGGCTTCTTCAGATAAGGAGAAGCCCTCGCGGCCGGAACGCGAAGCGGGGTGAGCTTCCCCCGCGTCCGAATCCAGCGGTAGATTCTCGCCGGGTGAAAAATAGCTCCGCTCTTACCCGATACGAGAGAGAGATGCTGACTGAGTCCCACAACAATGCACAGCAGAGCTGGGCTGATAGACAGAACCAGCTCTGAGTTAGGCCCCGGGTGGGGGGGCAGGCCGCAGGCTTTCGGCCTGGACGGCAGCCAGCCCTCTCGCTGTGGCTCTTTCTCCGAAGCTGTCCGGGGTCCAAAGAGGAGGAGACTCCTCCTGGCTGCAGGTTTTAAGGAGTATCTGTCGGAAGAAATCTTTTGACCTGCACTTTTAGCCAATGTGATGCCGGGTTTATGGAACTTGTATGAAATAATCCCGATACTCTATTGGGCACATTTCCAAAACAAGGAAGTCTTGGCTCAAACCGTGACACACCAGTAACTAAGTGGGGAGGGCTTGCTGTAGCACCATGGTCCTGCATTATGGCTGTGGTTGTCTTACACTAATTGCCTCTCAAACATGAACTGAGTCTTCTGCCTTTCTGTAGCTAATAGTCTAATCTCTTGACATGAGAGTGTATGCAACAAATTGGCTTCATCATGGAGGAAATGAAATGCCAACCAAAGGCATAAAAGCGGGCTGCATGATGGAGAGCCAAATACGTAGAATCAGGTAAAGTCTGTCTTCCCCCCTGCTTTTTCCCCTTTTTCCCCCCCTTTTTTTTTTTTTTTTTGCCTTAAGAGGCACAACCCATATCTGCTGGTTCTTTGCCCCGTCCACCAGGCAGCAGTGTCAAATAGTGTGTGTTCATTACTCACTACAAATTCAAAAGTTATTCCAACTAGACGGCGCTGTAATCCTCCTACTACAAACCCCAGTCATATTGAAGAAGTGGGTCAGGTCAAGAGACATTGCGCTGCATGATAGCATAAATCCAGTGGAATTGCTTCTAAAATGGTGCCTATTGGGGTAGGAGACCCTGGGCTGCATGCCTACACTTTGAAGAGGTCACTGTGTTGGAAGAGCGTAAAAATTCAATGTTTGTTATGCCACGATTTTTATTTCAGCACATATTGTAGATGCTGCATTTACACAAGAAACCCCATATCTTTTATGTGCTTTGCCTGTCGGTGCTACACAAAAATTTGAGTGAAATACACTTTCAGAAGTCCATTTGCAGAGCAATGAAATGAAACCATCTTAACCTAACAGTATGTAAAAGTGTATAAATTTGGCAGTGACATATGGATGTATAATTGTACAGCTTATGTACTGCATTAATGAGGTATAAAACTTGTCTTGGGAATGCAGCTACGCAGTGACTTCCATTCCACAAATCCATCAGAACAGCACATCAGTGAAAGGATAGTCTTTCCACGGTGTTTGGAAGCCATTTGTTAAGCATTAGCACTAGCTGTCATATGGTTCAGAGAGTCACTGTAAGGCCTGAGAGGGTTGAATCTGCTCCACTTGGACTTACTCTCATTGAACGATTAACTGTTATGATTTAGTGTTTCTGTCAAGTGTCAGAGTCCACGCTGAAAGGACCATGTCAGCTGTGGGGCAGTTTAGTGTGAGCTTTGCTATCTCTGCCCTTCTTGTTTGGAAGGGATTTGCAGGGGCCGGTGGGACAGGACAGCTGGTGCGCAGCTGCAGGGAAACAAAGGCAGCAACGAAAGTCCAAAGTACCAAAAGAACAGACAAAAGCACAGAGGGCTGCTAAAGATGAGGGTTCTGGAGAGATGCTTTGAGAGAGATCTTCAAGATCTATCTCCAAACTGTTTTCAGAGCTCAACTCTGTATACGATGGATCTGTTTCCACAGTCTGCCCATTGTTACTCACATTCCCATGTGTATGGGAGACAGTGAACAACACGGGGCTGGATGGAGAGCTGCATTTGTCTGCAGATAACTGGAATTCAAAGCTGGTGGAAACCAATCCCATATACCTTGAAGACTTGCATGCCCCCAGCTTACCTCTGTAGCTGTAAGGCTCTCATGATCAGCGGAGTGGCTAGATGAGCAGATCAGTAAGAAAAACTCATCAGAGTTGTAAGAAGCTTGAAAATAAACTTTTCATCTTGTGTAAATACTTCAAAGTTTGGGGAAAAAAAGAAAAACCAACTAAACAAACAAAAAAACACCAAAAAACCCCACACCTATTGCTTGTTGTATTTCTTAATAAGTAGCTACAGCCAAATATTTATTGTCCTAACGTTAACATTCGAACATCTTCAAAATAAATCACCTCTCTTCTGCATCACTGTTTAAGTGAAACATTGAGGTATATTAGGTATATTTAATTTAAAAGTAAAACCACCACACACAAAATTGTTTGAGCTAAAATGAAATTGGCATAAATGGCAGCGCGGTCCTTGGACAATACTTTGTGTAGTGATAAAGCAGTGGGTTGGGGTCTTTGGAAGGGTGAGGCTAAGACTGCTCAAGGGAGTAGAGCACCAAGGGGACTCTGCAAGACTGTGCCCTCCTTTCGTGCAGTGTGGTGCAGCAAGAGCAGAGCTGTGAAGCAGAGTGATTAAGCGCTGAGGTCCCATCGCCCATGTTATATGCAGTTCAGAAAACCTCTGTCTGGTCCTATGGATCACACTGTGTGGCAGAAGGATGTGAAAGACCTTGATTTTGATACAGTACTAAGGGTGCTAAAGAGCAGATATCAGTCTTATCAGCCTTAAAAAAAAAAAAAAAAGGAAGAAAGAAAGAAAAGAAAAAAGCAAGAGAATATTGATCCTGTGAAGGGCCATATCATGCCTGATCTCCAAAGCTGATCAGGATTTCATTTCTGCACTTTATCAGCATGAAGTAGGTAATCTGAGCCTTTTCATCTCTGGCTACTCCTCTGCTGAAGAGAGATCTGTTAATTACGGCCTTCTCTCAATATGGATTTTCTTTCTTTCTGTGTATGTGTGAGTGGAATCAGCCTTTTAACAAAGCAACTAAGTCTGTATTAAGTGCTCTGTGGCAGCGCTGCATCTGCAGACACAGAATGCAAACCTGTCACCTTTTCTGTTTGAGAGGCTCTGTCCCTTCTGTGGATGACAGAATTGCCTAGAACAAGGAGCAGTTTCATACCTGATGCTTTGCTAGTGTCTTAAGTCTTGTATGAAAGAGTAAAGTTGGCATCTATTTTTTCCAAGGTTGAGAGTATGGATTGCGGAGGTTTTATCAGCCCAGGATACCAGTATGATTAAACATGTCATGTGTAAGTTTTTGTATTGTCTTTGTGGTCTCCAAGATATGTGTGAGTAATAAGAGAATTAAGGAATACCATAAATAACCTCATTTTCAAAAGGGTCCTGAATAGAGCTTTAGTTCAAATACACAGGAGCATGTCTACTCCATTGTCAGAGTTATCTTGTTATATGTCTTCTAAGTATGTAATGGCTATCACAGTGGAGAGATGATGTACAGATGTTTAAAAAAAAAGAAAAAGGAATAAATGAGGAAATGTGAATATCCCTATCATTAAAAATCTCAAAAATTCAGTGATGATCAATTACTGAGCATTGGCCAGTGAAAACTAGAGGGACCAAAAGTCAGTCAGTCTTCCGGGGGCTTTATCTTTACTATACCAAGATAAACTGGCTGCAGTGTACAGTTCTCTTTTTGGCCCAAGGTTAAGTTTTACACTGGTACATCTCATGCCTGCTCATTTTTCCAGACATCAATGGGAGTGGGACATGGCTACCTGGATTGGGGTTGTCTCAGCTTAACCTCCTATTTCTGCACCTGATTCTCTGTGAGCAAACAGTTTTCATTTGGCCTGTGAAAAAAAATTGTATGAGCAGATAGTACAGGAGTTATCAGAATGGGAAGATTCTCCCAACTGGTGTTGACCTGTGCTTCATTTGGCTGTTTTTCTTTTTCAAAAAACAAAAGTGGTGTTATATTATTGCATATAAATGGATTTATTTTCCCTTGCAGTAAAGGTTCCTTGAATGTAATGATTCATTTATACATTCCTGGTTTTATTTTATTATGATTTTACCTTTCTGCAATCATGCTTGAAATCTTTTACAGTGATTGTCTGGCCATCTTTATTAGTTTTCAAATTTCAGTGAAATAATTCCATTGTTTATGTCAAGAAGTTAAAGGAAAATCACATTCTTTTGCTCAATTTTTTCCTGACAACTGGATCACTGAGGGAGGTTATCAACTTTAGGCACTTAGAAGTTCATATGGTGTTTTCTCTTTTGGCTTGAAAATTCAAATTCAATTGAATCTCAGGCTTTCAGATTAAGCACTGAGAATGGCAGCAGTCCAATGTAAGTGAGCATGTGGTCATATATGAAGCCTGTAAGAAATACAGAGGCACCTCAGTAATGAATTACAGTTGCATTCTTTTCAGAGAGATCATGGCAAGCTAGCCATAGCATTCATTCTTGCTAGTTTGAAACTTCTTTTCTTACATATGGTATGCAATATCTAATGGATACTGTAATAAAATATAACCTATATAACCATAAGAACAACCTTTTATACTGTAAGGCTAATCAAACACCGGAACAGGTTGCCAGGACAGGCTTTGGGTTCTCCACGTGTAGAGTTACTCAAGTCTCAATTGGACACAGCTCTGAGCTCAGGCTGGGCTGGATGATCTCAGCACCTTCCTGTGATTTTTATATTGGCAACACGCTTACTGTAGTTTTAATAGACTGAGACGTTCCATGCCAATTTTCATCCTGAACCACATTTTTATGACAAAGTTTCAAGTCCTGGTAAGAGGTTTTTAATGGAAGTGCTGACAAAACCTTTTCTATCACAGTACAACTGTGCCACTATTAGAGAGAGAGAGAACATGGAATAAGGTCTAGAGTTAGGGACTAACCTATAACTCATGCATGACAAAGCATTAGGAATGCTTATAATTAGCAATTACCAGTAGCAGTCTCCTATGATTTTCTATATCATATAGCCCTTTAATATCTGCTTTTAATTTCCTCTTAAATTAGTAGAATCTGTTTCATTATGTATTTGATCTGATTTTCTTATGCTTTCAAAAATAATTATCAAAAGAACTAGCTGAGCCTACTTTTATTTGTTTGAGAGCTGTTGATACCTTTTTTCTTTTACTTTTAGATTCATCAGGATTCTTATCTATGTTATTTTTGTGATTCTAGGATTGCACTTTACTGTTCATACAGTGATGCATTTTTCTTTTGGAGAGATTGTTAGGATCTGTTATTTCAAATTATAAGGCAGCTTAATTTTTGAACTTAGACACACAGCTTTTTTTCTTGCTCCTTAGTGTCATACTAGGTGGGGTTTGGAAGCAGGAAACTCTTTTAGAGATGTATGTTCAAACCTGCTGAGCATTCCCCCCTTCCCCCCCCACTTGGGATCTGCTGCTGTGTTTGAAGAAAAAGAAGGGGAAAAGGGTGTTGCTCTTCTATATTTCTTCTTGGAGGTGATTTCCTTGCTGAGAACAGTAATTTGATGTTGTCTGAGTGTTACTGAATGGACCCAATTCTGCAAGTTGCAGCGCAATCATTTCCTATTAATTTTACCAGCAGTTGGGACCACTCAGAACTTTGAAGCTGATTTATGCAAAGCCTATTGGGAAGCTTTCTGGAGGTGGAAAGGTGTTGTAATGAACCTAACCTAGTTTGTCTCTTCAACTCAGTGAGAGGAAAGTGTTCTGAACAAGGAGTTGGAAAGGGGCTGACGAGGAAAAGGAAAGGCTCCTTGATTTAGGATTGCGAAAACAAACTTGTCCTTGTAGAGGCCTGAGAGCTTAGTCTTGAAAGAAAGGGCAGACATCAGGCAGTGAAATCAAGGTTCACTTGCTTGTGATTATTTTTAAGTAGAAGAATCTATTGCGATAGAGGAGCCTAGAAGAGTCAAAGAAAGTGTTGTTGGGAGGGTGTGTAACTAGGGAAGACACTTTCTTTCTGTTTTGTAATTAGGAAAAAGAGTGCTCTGCTGTGTGCCTTGGCTGCAGGTTGTAGTTGCAACACTTGGCTGCCCCTGTGCTTAGGGCACCTTACGTGGGCTGCTCAGCCTGCCACACACAGGCAGTAAGATGTTAGAACAAACCTGTTCTGTGTGAGCTGGTCTGTTACCAGGAATCTGTGCCCATCAATCCAAAAATAATTTTCTGGCTATAGGGCTTCTTAGAATTGTAGTCTTTGATGTAATATTGTCATTAATGGTCCACCTCCTGTTGTCGTGGGAGGAAGCTATTACCCCAATATCCTGTGTAACAGGCTTTTTTCCAGTTACTCAGTGCGAGTGGTGCTCAGGTTGCTGTTCAGGTTGGCTTAAGCAGCACTTTAGCAAGAAAGCACATGTGCCTGTCTCTGAGTTGTGTGAGTGTGTGTGTGTGTGTGTATCACATCCGTTCTCACCATGGAACATATTTTTTAAATGACAGACAAAACATACACTTGCCTCTCTTTAATTAAAGTACCTGCATATTTGCAATCTATGTTACAGGCTAAAAAACTGGAAAGAGATTTTATATCTGTCTTATGATTTAATTCTATGTGATCTGTCAAATATGCTGTGTTAAAAAGAAACAAATAAACAAAACAGCTTCATGAGACAAGTTATTGACAAGATTCTGGTGGTAACTGCTAAATTAATTTCAAGATGCATCTGCTTTATGGTGAGGTTTGTAGGCAACAGTAATATCACTGCCACTACACCATGTTTCCTTGGCTGAGTCAGTAAGAGGGGAAGTTCTGATAAAAGCCAAGAGGATTTTTTTTGCTTCCAGATTTGTAGGGCAGCATTTCATCTTGTATTTTCTTTGCACCTGTCTACTCCTAAATTTTAGTGTCAGGTATTGCAACAATCTGTATATTCATTCAGGTATGTTTGTTGGTTTATTAAACTGAACTGCATTTAGTGGATGAAATTTTAAAGGATAATCTCTAAGATCCCAGAAGCTTCCCCATGCAAATGCAGCGCTCTCCAGCAGGGTAGAGCTGCTGAGTGGAAACTATTTGGACAATACTGTTCCCCTCCAATCTTTTAGCTTTTCTGTACTGCTTCTCAGCAATGGCTCAGCATTTACTGCTCTCTAGAGTATCTGAGTACTTAGAAGTGTATCTGTTAAATTACTCACTATGTAAATGCATGAAAATTTGCGGTATCCCTGCAAATGACAAGATACCAGAAGTGACAGGTAATTTACTGGGTATGGACATGAAGTCTGTATGAGTCAATAACCGGAGCAGTTTCTTGTCTCCAACAGTGACATACTGTCTTTAAACCTCATCAGGCTTCAGAGTTTCTTCCTGCAATGCTCTGTAAAACCTAATATTTTGTGGGACCCAAAGCAGCTGTGCCAGTCAAAGATAAAGCTGAGTTCCCTTCTTTCTCCATTAATAGCTTAACTCTGGATGGTTGTGAAGAAGGTGGGCTGAAAAATTCAGTTTGCTGGATTGCTGCCATGCATAAAACCATGCATGTGTGAGTGTCCTTAGGAGCAAGGAGCCCAGCATCTTCTGCAGTGCCTGCTGCCAGACTGACATTGCTCATGCTGGGTTGATTCCCCCAGTGCTCCCCCCGCCAAGCACTCACAGATTACTCTGGTCCCAGTTACAGGTCCTGTCTCACTTCTGTTCCCACGTGGTGTGTGGGCATGGATGCTGAATGGGAAGATTTTGCAGGCTGGTAGCTGGTGAGGTGTGCGCGCTGGGGAATCCCGTTTGAAAAGGGTCCTGTAAAGCTGTGTCAGTGTTACACCGTTGTCATTTTGCTCAAGCATTTTGAGTCCTTTTCAGTTCTTCATGTTGTTTACTGAACTTTTAATCTGCTTGAAGTACAGAAGCCCACTTGGGAATGTATGTTGGTTTGCTTTTTGTCATAGGTTTATAGTTTCCTTCTAATTAACTGTCACATTTAAAACATAAATTACTGTCGAATATATTTTCTTTGCAAAAAGAAATTGTGTTCTCTGTGGGTCAGTGAGTGTGTATTTCTGATGCCTCCAAGTGACCTTTGTCCTTTGCAGTCCAGCAAGATTTCATTCATTGCACTTTTGGGGCTGAATAAGCCTGGAGGAGAAACATTGTCATTCCGAAGTCAATTCTGCTAACCCATTAGGAAAGCACATTCTCACTAATAGTTCTTCAGTCAGTCAGTAACAGAGACCTACAGGAAGACATACCGTTTCACTGTTCACTGATCTTGCAATTTGATCAATATTGTTTTGAATGAGTCTTTTTTGACTTAATCTGTAACATCTCTTTTTACAGCCAGACTGAATGTACACTTTAAAACTGTACTGCAGATATTGCTAAAAGGACTAGTCATGTCTTTTACAGGTCTAAGTCCTTAGTAGAGGCTCAACTTCATTCACCTACATGATTTTATCTGTTTTCAAATGAGCTCCTATTATTGTGTGGTACCCTGAGGGAGTAATAATTGTGATCTGTTTGCTGACTCTTCGAGGTGTTTCTGTTCTGTCTAGCAGAATTACTCAGCATGTGCCACAGGCTTTCTGTATGCTTCCAAATTGTTAGGGAGGCTTTCAGGCATTTAAATTTTGCTGTTGTGTTCACAGAGTTGGAAAAAATACAAGAATGACTCTAGGTTTAACTTTTATCTGTTACAGGTGGTCTGTGCTCATGGTTTTGAGGTCCATATCCCACAGTCCCAGAGTAGGATCATCATCAGAGAGCTCTCAGCAGAGCCTGTGCTGTCTGCACAGAGGATGGATTGGTTTTCTGTTCTCACCTCTGTCTGGATGAAGAAGTCATTCAGCTATTGAGTCCATGGGATCTGCATGGATGTGATTTGGTTGCTCCTGTGAAGAAGGGCTTCTGGCAGTGTTTCATTTCCTCTCTGCTTTTCACCACTGCAGCTAAAGAGGAGCTAGATTTCCAAGGAGAAGGTAAGAATCTTAAATGAAAATACCTGTAGTTGTGTGAGTCAATTGTGGTTCCTTCCAAAGAGCAAATATCATGTAATATAGAGAGCACAATGGAGATCAGAGGTTTGTAGCAGAGCAATTTATTTATTTTCACTCAGTCTAGCATTTCATTAAACACATGACTTCCTGTAAGCTGCACAGAGTAGGAAACAAGTGGATGATATTCTTATGTTGAGAAGGTTTCGGTTGAGGAGAGATCCACAGTTGACCACATAATCTAATTGTTCAGATCTTATTCTTCTGCTTTGACAAAATGATTTCTAAGGTGTTTAAAGTTAAAATGTGTCAAATCAAGTACATTATAGAGGAAACCATATCTAGAAGATGCCACATAGCAGTATGGAAAGTGGTCTCTTATTTGGTGCCATAAATAACTGAGAAAGTGGCACAGGGAGAAGATAACTGTTATAGCACGGGTGTTAGTAGAGGCAAGAGAAAACACATCTGGATGTGGGCAAGAACAGTTTTGTAAGGCTTTTACAACAAAGAGGAATTATGCGATTGGGATACTAGGGTCAAGAATATGTCCACAAGTTACGTGGTGTGAAAGCAGAGCAGAGAGTTACTGTTAGTTGTAAGCAGAAGACACAAAGGAAGCAATCACTATAAAAGGCAGTTGGTACAGTTCTAATTGAAAAACAGCTTATGAGATTTCTGCTGCATAAAGAGTAAGAGAAAGATACAGTCTGGGTAAAGTAGGATGGAAACTTGGCTGGAAATGAGACTGCATTCTCCTGGACCAGAACTATTACTTGACCTGCTGCGTGGTATTCGTGTCTGTAAAAAGGCGCAGAATAAATACCTGTCCTCTGAAGTGCTATCGTACCTTAATCTAGCAAAGTAATTAGAGTCATATGCTTAATAGTAAGCATATATAAATGACTTCTTACCATTACATGTAAGTTATTTCTCAGAGATGCTGGTGGGTCTTATCTTCTAAAATGTTTCTGTTCTTTCCTGGGTTCAAGGCCAAAATCTTCGGCATCTTGCCAATTCAGTCATAGGAAAACTAACTTCTAAATTCAGATACTATAAATAGCAGAAATATGGAAAATTAAGAATATAACTGAGAGAATTAAAAACCATCATTAGAATAATTTTTGTGCACTACCCTTCATTAATTACAGACTGTATTCAGAAGACCTATGTTTTTCTATTTAACACAGGTTGTGGTGTATCTGCGTTGTACAGAAGTTAGCAGTAGGTTTTCAACAGAGGTGTCCTGAAACTTTCTATTTTCTCAGTCTCCTAGCAATAAAATTACATTATACACTGCAGGTATTCTGAATAGAAAGTCATTTGTTTGAAGAGCATTAATAGAATAAGTGGTAGAAGTATGTTTGTAGTTTATATAACTGCTACCGTGTAAGAACAGGTAGAGCCAAAAGTGCCATTTTTGTAATGTATAAAATGTTTTTTACTTTGTAATCCATTTGCAAGATTTTTATAGGCATTTAAAATAGACACTATGTTGGACATCAGATAGAATGATTGTTCATGTATAGGTTATTGATTTTCCTTTTTTTTTTTTTTAAATCACTTAGAGTGAAAGCACATTTTGCAAAACCACAGACTAGATGGTCAACCTCTTGTGGAATTGCGGATCTTGCAAAAAATCTAGTTTGAGTTAGTAGGTATTCTTAGTCTGCTATTTGAAGAGGGAAGGGAGAGTGCTTTTCTGAACAGCTAATGTTACCCACACTGTGGTCAGTAGTGGAGAGGCATGACCAGGAGGTGCTCTGATTTGTCTTCTGCAGGAGCCCCTCTGGGCTGGCTCTGCAAGATCCTAATTTAGATGTTGATATTTGTATTCTCAAACTGGGTGGTATAAATTAGTCTCTAATTAATGAACTTTTTCAGTATTTCTGCATAAAATGTTGTTGGGTGGTGGTTTTGGTTTCCTTTTTCAACCCCCAAGGACCAATCCCATCATTGTCTTAAAGGGCGTAATATTGTTCCCTTTGATATGGAGAGGGGGTGATCATTCACTGTCAAGGCATTCAGACCCAAATACCTCTGTCTGTTACAGTTGTATCTGTCTTTGCTCAGGAAAGTTTTTCTCTTGATGTAAACTGGTGTTTTCTCATGAGTAAATTTTTTGGTCACAAATTATACAAAGTTCAGTACATATGGTACCTACCCGATCATGGTGCCAAATCTTGGGAACTCGTAAATAATTATGCAAATGAGTGTGTTACTGCTAATGGTCTATGTCTTGCAAATTAAAACCACACTGAGATCATAAACTTCCTTTTTACTCTGATTATTCTCAGATTATTCATTATTCTCAGATAATATTAAACTAACTTAATGAGAACTTTTACAAAGTGAAAGGATGCGATCCTTTCATTTAGAGCAATTCTGTATAAAAAGGTTAGGAAAGATTATGAGTGGGTGATCAACTCTTACTCATGTTTCTCTAAGTCTCTGAAGCCTGACTTGGGCTAGCAAGATTTCCTGATTGCTTATATAGAGGAGCCTTGCCATGCTTCTCAGTTAGCTTAGAAACCCAGCTTCCAAAGCAGTGCAGTGAAATTTGGTTGTGTGCACATTCTCACTGAGTCAGTATCTGGTACACTGCAGGTACCATAGCTGTGCAAAATTAATATTAGATAATTTAACCTTAGTTGCACTGTCCGCACACACTGTTTTGCAATCAGTTGATGCTTGTCTCCTTTGTTTCAAAACAGAGGCTTGGTGCTCCTTCCCTCTCTATTTTTCCTGTTCTGCACTGCTAAATCCATATATTAATACAGTGGTATCTGATTGAAATAAATGATAGCATGATATTGAAGAGAAAAGTAATCGTCTCTAAGATGTCAAGAAAATTAAATGACATCCTTTCGATTCTAGCTTTTCTTAAGCTCAGGATTTCCTGTGTTCTTTCAGCAGTGTTTTTACTGGGCTTTGAGTTCATCGTGCTATTGCCTTCAGGATAATCTCCGTATAGTGAAGGTGCTGCCAGCCCCACCAGAAGGGCATGCTATTCCTCAGCAGCTTGGAGATTTTGAACAGAGTAGGAGCCAATGAATTTTAGGAATTACAACCATTGTTAAGTCCCTGTTTCCAAAATTATGAACTTTTTCACATTGAGAGTATCACTTGCAGTGTACCATAATTTTTGAAACTGTTATCAGGGAACGTACCCCCTCTGTCACAATGAATCCTCCTGGGGATAGTGTATTAAATAAGGGTGAAAATTGATGCCTTCAGTGTGAAAGCGCTGGAATTAAATTCATAACACATTACCACAATCGTAAAGATATTGCCAAAGAAGTTATTATCATTTTATATTTGAGGAGTGCTTAAAGAAGTGTAATTGAACCAACAACCATGGCATGATTTTAGGAATGTGTGATAACCAGAGGTCTGATTGCATTCATCCAAAAAGATTCTACCCAAATCCCCGAAGGCCTAATAAATTAACGTCTGCCCAAATCATGTTATAATGAGTCATGATTTATTTATAGTGGGTTTTTGTGGAAAGAGAAACCTCTTTAAATTCAGCTTTCATACCAGTATTTAGAAAAGTGCTCTTTTTTATTGCTACGTGGAATATTTACTGTGCTTCCTATAGTTATCTTCTGTTTCATTCATTTTTTCCATAGTGTCAACTTGTTGATATTAGTGAGCTATTAATAGTGAGCTGTTAATTCTGAATATTAAATATCTGTAGGTTGTTCCTACATTTTTACTCTCCTGTGAAGACAAAGGCACTCTTAGCATGAGTCAAAGCTCTTTTGAAATAACCAAAAATTCCTACTGCTGTTAGTGGGTACTGGTTCCTTTACATGGTATTTAGCGGCTGCATTTAGCTGAACTGAAGTCATCCCTCTATCAGAATGGCAGAAGGAAAAGACTAGATGCTAGGCTGTCATTGCACACCAAATGCAGCTGGGAGATGCCTCAGAGTAAGATCCCATCAAGGTGAGAGTGGCTGCAGAGCTCTCTGCATCGTGCTCTGGGTATCAGCAGCCTTGCCAGGTGGGAGAGAGGGGCACATGGAGTTCAAAACCATCTATACTGCAAAGACTTCAAATGGGACAAGAAAAAACCAAACAAACCAAAAGAGCCCAACGCCCAAAAAAGAGGTTTGAAAGTGCTGCTTTGTATGCACACATTCATGTGCTTAATTTTTCAGGAACAAGCAGCTCCGTGCAGGCTTGAGGGGTGAAACGTGTGAAGGGTTTGCCCTGGCCTCGCTGTGCAGTGGGTCCTGGCTGACCACCCCCAGCCTTGCCTTGAGAATACTGTCAGTTTCTCTGGATAAACCCCGAATTGTAAAGTTTTACTATAGTTTCATGCTGTTTATCTTAATCAGTAGAGGTGAACTACATGACACTCCATCTGCACATATTTTTTTCAGCATGTTGAATCTCTCCCTGTAATGGTGGTACCTAAAAACACATTTCTATGTCAGGCAGTGAAAATTATGGTTAAAAAGGGTACTTCAAAACATCTATTGAACAGTCATAAATCTCCCTTAGACCACTTTTTTTTTTAAGAGCTGTAATTTCACAATCTATGATATTAAAATGAAGTTTGGAAACCTTAGTATTGCTATGTGGAATGTCAGAATGGAAAAATGCTATGGTGAGAGCTGAGAATTACCTCGGCTTTTTCAGTTTGGATCCAACTCAATCTATTGAGATAAGTGACAGGTGATTTATACTAACAAGGGTTTGTCTGAGAGGAAAAGAGAACTGAAAGAGAATTGAATTGAGATAGACATGAGTGAGGAGAATGAGATGCTTGAATTTCTCAGATGTGTCTAAGCATGTCATTTTATAGACAACAGCTGAGGGAGCAAAACAAAATCACTGATCAAGCACAGAGGCAACTACCAAACAGTAACCAGAAAAACTGTGGAGAAAATTATTTGAGTATTCTGGACAAAACTCAATAATGAGGAATGTACCTTAACGAATTTATTTCACTGACTGCCTTAAAACATCACTTGCGTATTTACTAAAAGCATTTACCATCATACTTTTAAATCATGGCTAATAAAAATACAGCTGAGGCATATTGGTGGCAGGTGTAAGAGGGGCATGGCTTGCAGAGGAGGGTGGCAGCCTGCCTGTGCCTCCTAGGCAGCATGGTGAGCAGGGCAGGCAGCGCGTGGGGTGCTCTGCAACACATCTGTCATGCCTTGGTGCTGCTCTGTGGTCTCACTGGAGCCGTGCAGCTCATCAGGTCTCTGCGGCCACACAAGTGATTTGGCCCTCTTGTCCATTCTGATCTCAGTCAAATTGCCATTTCCCTTTCTGTATTTCTTTCTCTGTGCTTTTTGGGGGCTGGAGTTTGGTTTTCTTTTTTGAGTGTTGCTGCTTACAGTGTACGCACCTTGGAGCACTCTGAACCTTTCCGAGGGAAAAGGCCACCACTGTAATAGATTTTGATTGTTAACTTCTGCTGTTGGAAAAGGAGATGTTGTTCCAAGAAACAAGCTGCTGAGCTCATGGTCCAAGTCTAAACAAAGGACGTGCAGCTTTTCAGGACTGGCCTATTGCAAGGCTCAAGGGAGTCCTGCAAGGGGGTGAGAAGCAAAGCAAAGGGAGCTCATACAGGCAAACCACGTACAAGATGCTTCTGCTGCCCAGCTGCTTGGGTAGCTGGAGACAAGGGGCTGTATTGCTGGGAGGTTACCTGTCATGAGGTGAAAGGAGAGGTACCTAGGGAGGAGACCACTGGGCCACCTGCCCACTGACAGCGGGAATATGACAGAGTCCCCTCAACAGCCAACAGCAGAGCAGGGACAAGGGAATTCGATAATCACTGGGTGAGCTGCAGGAGGGGTCTGTCAGCTGAACTACACTGGTGTCAGGGACTTTAGCGATGTGTTTGTCAGCCTGAAATGCATTAGGAAGGGGGATTTAACTATAAAATTTTCTTAGATTTTCACACTGTCTTTTTTGAAAAGCAATGAATATTCTGCTTGTTGAGAAGTTAAATATAAAAGCTTTTGACTCTGGTGCAGCTGCCATTTATTCTGTTGCAGAGTACCTTTTTTTTGAGCTGATTTTTGGTATGAAAAATTCAGACCAACTGCTTCTTTCTTCCTCCTTTATAAGTTTTTAACTAATCTTTGAAATTCTAGAATAAAAAGCTGGAAAGAAGTGTCAGAGCAGAACAGATCCAGTTCATACACTTTGATTCCAGCATTGTATAATTAGATCTTCTGCAAACTGAGTTAAATCTTCTTTTAGTGCTGTTCAGACCTGTCTACAGCTTTCCATTTGATTATATAATAAACCTGTATCACTGTTTAATTACATCAGCTATGTTGGTTGGCTGAGCTGACATCAGGTTACTTACTTGAAGACATAGCATCTAAAAGAGAGAAGCAGCATTTATTCTCATTTTCTTTGCTGTGTGCTTTGATGTGTACTGTTCACCTGTGCTCATCTGTTCAGTGTTTCTAGGTAATTATTGCAATTTAAGACCCATTTAATTATAACTTGTTACTTTTATTTCAATAATGAGTCCAAAGAGTGTGTATTTCTCCGGTCTGTATGGTGAATTCTTTTTATCGTAACAAGGGAAATTATCTTTTCAGTAATGATGGCTACATTCTACTAATTTACATAGCCTAATTAGAATATTTCTTGTCACGGTCCTTAAAAATAACTTTCTGGGTGCATTGCCAGTGCATTCTAATGCCACTTACTCATACAATTTGTCTTATTGGTGCTACTCTTCTATGACTCCGAGAATTAAAAATTCTGACTGTCATTCTGTAGATCCTGTTAAATGTTAAAACCACCTGGGAATGTCTCAATTGAAGAGAGTCTTGTGCAAGCATTAGATACCGAATGATAGGAGTAAATTCCATCTTCGGCTTATGCTGTAGCTACTAATGCTTTAGTCCTTATAAAAACTTTCTGAATTTTTTAAAATGTTTAAGATGATTATATGGAAAGCTGACAGGTTTAGGGCCTAGAAGTTGGTGCAAGTATCTATTTAACATGCATACTTGGGAAGTTTGTATAAGAAACAGCAGTAGTAGATATGCCATTTATACCCTTATGCATTGGTTACTGTATCAGTAGTATGTTTTACTTGTTTAAAAGGAAAGAAATTCTCTTGCTGCCTGGGTAGTCGGCATTTTATGTTTACGTGTAGTTTACAGTGAACAAAATGCATTTTCCTGCCCTCTGGAATTGCTGACTATTTTATACCCACTTGCAGTTTGTATATTATCTGCTGAAGCTGGAAGACAGTAAACGCTGAGTATAAAGTGTGGTGTCTGTACTGAACTATAATACTCAGATTCTGATTTTCCAAAGATTTTGATGCTCAGCAGCTCAACCAAAGCAGAGCAAGACGCAGCTTATTTCATACTTGGAAATTCAACACCCCAGAAGTTGTTGTCTTTTGAGGTTAATAATTAATCAGGGTAAGCATCTTCCTAATTCTCATCCAGAGGCGCTGAAGGTGGCGTCTGGGCAGAGAGATGCCTGGCAGCATGGAGAGAAGTGTGGCAGAAGTTGGCATGGGGGCTGAAAAGCTGAGAGGAGGTCAAGCACATGGACATGGGGCAGAGAGAGAGTGGCAGGACAGCAGGGAGGCATACATATTCCTTTGCTGTTTGTCCCACCGTGAAAATGGCTGTCCCTGAACAAAGGGGTGCTGTATGTTCACAGCTGGTCTGTGTTTGGGTCCATGTGGTCAATCCGGTAGAAGATTTTTTGGGGTGGGTTTGTTGGTTTATTTTTAAGGGATCTCACTGAAAGCATTTCATTGCTTCAGTATTCTCTAATCACTGATGACCCTTATTCACTCTTCCTTCAGAAATGTCTTTCACAGGATGCTGATTGTGAGGTGCAACATTTCCCCCTTACAGAGTATAGGTTGTCTTTTCCCTAGTGGGTCATGTTTAGCAGTGTCTTCACCAGCTCTGGGCTAGCAGTGGAAGTGGGGGCTGCGTGCTGGCTCTGCCCCGTCCTTCGGGCCATCATGGATCTACCACTGGCAGGTCCTTGGGGACAGAAGTGGTGCAGCGGGAGCCCAGAGCATTCCCACTCACTGCCTGCGCCACTGTGTTCCCTGTGCTGAGCCTGGCTTTGTTTCTGCCCAGAGCCAAATGGGATGGGCAAACTGAAGAATAAAATTTTCAAACGTGCCCATTTGGTGCCCAAAGGTAGTTTTTATAGATTTTGCTCTAAACACGTGGAACATCAAGCAGCTTTATGAGTGGAACGTACAAAGACCAGAGAGTTTCAGTGCCCGTGACTGTAGTACTGCTCACTGGAAGACCAGCTATTGTATCAGCCTTTGCGGTTACTTTTTTTCCCCTTCCCTTTCTCCCTATTTTCAAACAAAAGTATAATCCACTTCAAGAACAGTGTGGTAGATCCCATAGAGATCATACTAAGTCTGCAGCTGCCCGTGCTGATCTCTGACCCAAGAAGCTGTGTGGGGTTAGAGGCTGTGGGCTCCTCTGCATGAAGGCAGATACGAAGAGGTGTGCTGCCTGGGCAGATGGGATGTGCCAGTGCCAAACCTGAAACGCCCCCCAAAAAGAGCAGCATCTGCTGCAATCGTCATGATTTGTTTTCTCAAAATGAAGAGTTGCTTTCCCATGTCTCACTCAAGAAGGGCCCTACGGTATCTTAGCTGTGTTTCTGGCTATGTCTGCAATAAAATTGGAAACTGTAAATTGAGATTATAGCCCCAAATAATAAGCAGAGACCAAAAGGGATGCCCCTATATAACTGCAAACTGTTGGTATGGAAACTTTGAATCATCTTGATTAAAAAAAAAAATTTGAATCAGCTCATAGCTTTATTTTCTAGTCTTACCTAATATTGTCTACTGGAGAAAATGCTTAGGAAGCCCTGATAACACACATGCATACATGTATCTTGAGCAAAGATCAAGGTAGCTTTCCAGTATTTGGCTGGTAATTATTCAAGCCTTAGGATACCATTTTCTTGAAAATACACACAAGGGAGAAATGAAAAATAACCATAATACATTATTTATTTCAAGGAAATTAATATGCTAGCTGCAAAATAATCACTCTGAAATGCAAATATGGCTAGGATGGTTTAGTGGTTAGATATGCTGTATTGATAATAAATATTTATGGAAGTATAGGTTATCATAAAAAGTTAGCTGTGGATATGCAGCTTCTTCCACTTTAATTCTAAATTAATTTACTAAATGTAAATTGTGCTATATCCTACAACCATTTCTAGACTCTAATTTTATTTTGACCTGAATGCTTGTTCTGTTTATATTTGTAAGTCTCCAAGGTATAACTAGGGTTTCATCTGCTACACAAATAGACAATTTGCTTGTTGCTGAGAAGAAAGACCTTAAATATTTAAACAAAATCATGTTATAATTGCAGACATAGAACAGGAAAAATTTGGAAATCAAAATGCTGTCTATATAAAGTCAGTGTTTTAAGGAATGTGCGATGAATTAAAACTTTGTCTCACATGTAAGTGTTTTGAGTATAACGGTGCTTTGGACTTTGTTTATGCTACAGCCTATAGGTAAAACAACTCTATTTTTTTTTTCCCCCTTTCTCAACTACCCTTCAATTTTTACAGGCTTGCCATTAAAAACTTGCATTTAAAAAACATCAAGGCAATTATCTTTCACAAATTTTAAAATAAAAAATACATACTTAGGAAAAGTTACTGACACTTCTAACTCCTGTAATCGATTGTAACATTTCATGTTGGAAATGCAGTATTGGAAATCTAATGTGAAATGGTTTGGATTGGATTGACCTCAGATGAAAGAACAGTTTGGTTCATCAAACAGATATGAACTGTTCTGTATATAGACATGTCCAGCTTCACTGAAGTCAGGAAAACTTAAGTAGATTTATTTGTGCAAACATATTCCTCACCTGCTCTATTATATAGCACTACTAATCCTGTTCTGGTGGGAGATGCCAGTGGGTGTCCCAGGGGGGCTCCTGTCAGTTTCTGGAGGACCTCTGTGCCACTGGGTATAGAGCAGTTCTACAGCAGACCCCTTCAAACGCACCGCTTTCTGGTTCTTGCCTCAACAGAGAGAGCAGCGAGATCTTTTTAAGATAAACTGAATACTTTAAAATGTAAAGGTAACCTTATTTGCTTGGTTGGTAGTTGAGGAACCTACTACTGGACAGTAGATTTATCAATGGTTGTCATCTGTGTAACAAACTAGCTGATAAAAATTGGATCAGTTCCTTGTGAAAAGGTGTTCACTGATTTTTATTGGTTTGAATTCTGGCTATTAGGAATAACAGGAAAAATATTAAAATGTGTTTCAAGTTCTGGCTCTTCAGTTTCAGTGATATCAAGAAAAAAAAGGCAGATGTGTAGGTCGGTTATTTAAGGTGAAGATGAATTAAATTAGGAATCGCTGTGTAAAGTTATTCTGTACAAAGCTGCTTTTCCTAGCAGCAAGTATTTAGTGGTACTCACCATAAGGATATATGGGAAATATTTTGGTCTGTTGGGTACCTTGGTTTTAGTCTCCTAAATCCTTGCATTAAGTACCTTGTGTTTTAAATTCAAAAATGTGTATCTCAACAGTAGCAGAAGATTCCCCCTGCAAACCGTAAAAACTAAAGCCAGAAAGGGAAATTGTTCACAGCAGTGCTCTCAGAACTTGATCTTTTAGCAGTTCACCTGTTTAATTGCTTGGCACGGACTCGTTAGGGGACTCAGGGTGATGTATCACTCATTTCCATAGGAATCGCGGTCACCCAAAGAGCACCCAAAGTGCTTATGGAGTTGGGTGCATTAACAATTAATCTGTCTGAAAGCAATGCTAATACTTCTTTTATTGCATAAGGAAGAGTCCTATATGTTTATAAATCTTCAGCTTAGTACAAGGAACCTCATTCAGTAATTGCTGTGTTAAACTCCTGTGTGCTTCGATTACGGTAGTCATCCAAGTCACTGTTTCTCCAGCTGTGTCTTCCTGAAGACTCTAGAAGTATGCCAAAGGAACTGGAAAGTAGCAGAAAAAGCTTTAAAGTGTTCAAAATATTCTACCAACTATCTCAGATTTTGCAAGCAGATAGAAACAGACTGCCAAAAGGAGGGTTGTATTTTCAGTAGGAGAAATACCGATGGAGGAATTATTAAGCAGCTCCATTCCTCTTTATATTCAGATTGTTAAACAAAGGTATTTGAACTTCTTTCTGTGCCTGGAAAAACACGGAGGGAGTCTGCTGGATATTTCTATTCTAATTTGAAAGAATATAGTATATCAGGAGAATATGTGGGAAAGTAATAATATCAAAGTGTGTAATCTATTTTTAGCTAACCTTTAATGTACTCGAGTACATGAAAATGAGTGAAAAAGTAATAGCAGCAGACTGAATGACTTGAACATCAACACGGACTTGCATGCTTTGAAATCGCACATTCTGACTCTTATGTCTGTAGTGGTAATAAATGTCTGGATAATATCTATTGATGCAGATGATGGTACTGCCACTTTTAGCTTTCAGTAATGTTCACTTTCAAACTCTGTTTTTATGCTGATCTTTTGCCAAAATTCCTTCCTTTACTATATTTTATATGAAGATGCCAAATACTTGCCATTTCCCTGTGTTTCATTTACCTGGCCTTATTCCTTTTTGTTCTTGCAGGTAAATTATAGTATGAATTACTGGGCATGCAGGGGATTACTGATGTTTGTGAAATGCAAAATTTAGCCTCCTTGCCTTTGTTTTGAATTACTGTTTTTCATTTTAATGACTTCTAGTTAAAATAAATACTCTTTTTTCTTATTTCGTTACAATCTCAAAAATCACTTTTCTGAATTTGCACTTTATCTAGAAAGTCCTGCATTTGGGTTTCTTTTCTCTGTTCATGCAACATCACTCACTGCTTTCTACACATTTCTGGAGCTCCTAGCTCTCTCAGCATTAGATTTCTACCTAGGATGGGGTTTCTTTCTGTCTTCTCTGACTCGTTCAGTGTCTCTTGTATTGGGAATAGGAGGCAAAGAATAAGAACTGCTCACTGGTATGTGAGACGACAGAAAGCTGCAGTTCAGTACAGTTAGCCTTTAAAAAATAATAAGGGAGGGAGGAAAGCAAGAGAGAGGGATTACTCTGGAAAGCCTCACAGATTATACATCTGCCCCTGTAATTCAAACTGGGATTTAACACAAAAGTAGTGAAGTTGATTGAGTAACTTAATATTGGCAGAGTAATCTCCCTCTTTCAGTGGTACGTGTCTTTGAAACATGCCCTCGCTAACCACCCCCTCACCCTCAAATGTTTGAATGCTGCTTACTGTACTTGCCAAATATAAAATTAAACACCTGCATGGTTGTTATGCGCAGCTGTACCCATCTGCTGAGCATGCCACTTGCCATTTGCTTTGATTAAGAGCAGGTTAAGAGAGGCTTTAATTAAAGAAAGTCTGTAACATGGTTAAGCATCCAGCTCTTCAGCCTCTTGCCTTGATTACACGTTTTTCTGCTTTTCTCCTTGCAAAAGACAAGCTATTGACTCCAGAAAGGATACAATTTCATTATAACAATAGATAATGATTTTCCAGCTTAAATATAGAGCATCTAGACAGCATGCGTAGACTGACGCACAGAATCAGCTGTGATTCTGCAAACTGCTGGGTTCTTCCTCAAAGTGTGGTATGGGGCTCACAAACTGCTCTGGACAGACAGATGCTGATTGTACTGCCATCGTGTAGTGTAGTCATATTGTGTGGACCCTATGTATAAAGGTAACAGTTTTCTTGAAACTGGTTATCCTTTATTGGGATAGGAAATAAGAAAATTTCCGTGGAAAGGCACATAAGCCAAGAAAAGATTTCATAGAACTGTGTCATAACAGGGACACTTTCCACTTGATGCAAGAGCACCCAACACTACTGCAGAGTTACACCTCTTAATGGCCCTTGAGGGCACTGAGGCAAATGAACTTGGTCCAACCCCAGGTAAACATTAGAGCACCCAGTTGGTATGTGCTCGAGTCACAAACCTTCTTCCTTCAAACTGCTGTGATGCAGTAAATCTGCACATTACTAAGAATTAGCTGTATTGAAGTAAACAGTGATAAAATGCACGCAATAATTACTATGTACAGTTAATGCAGATATTCTTTCTGTAGCACCCTTACCCTGATTGCAGTCGCTACCCATGGTCTGTAGATTGCAGTAAGAGGAGTAATCAATGATACATTTAAACAAAGACAAAACATGTCTTATGTGTGCGTGTGACTGTGGAATGCAGCGTGAGATCTGGGGGCGTGTGGTCTAGCTTGCTGTTAACATCCTGAATTTTACAAACAAAGGAAAAGAGAATGACAAATAATTAGTGACATTAATCTTCAAGACATTCTGATTGTTCTTGGTGGCCATTCTTCTTGAAGGGAAGCCCAGAAGACCTCTTTGGAGTGAAGCTGTGACACTGGTATTACTATGCACTGCCTCCGTTATTCCCCAAAATGTATAATAAATGTATTTGGATTGTTGATAAACAGTCATTGGTGAAATTAAGCTTCACTTGTTATTTTGCTTGTTTGGGAAGTATTAGGGAACAGCTGCAGTTAGAAGGTATGTCCAGAGAATAATTTGCTGGCTTTTTTCAGAGCTGTTCATCCGGTTTTCCAAAGGCAATAAAGCGGTATAAAGAACTCCAGGAGAGCACTTAAACCAAACGAGGCTGAAGCTTTGCACTGAGACAGTGCTCACAAAAAAGGTACAATGTATTAATAGAACAAACCTTACTAGGATTATAGAGGAAAGACAGACTTACTTTTCAGTTGAATGGCAGCCAGTTTTTGAATTAATGTCATGTTAAGAGAATATGTAGCTTTACATTTGAAATGTATCGATTTTTACCTCTTTGTCTTTTGACATTTATTTTCCAACTTAGCTTGAGTGTGTTCTGAATCTTTTTCTTTCTTTTCCTTACACATTTTCATATACAGACCTAGAAGACAAAAGCTAGGAGTGAAAGTAGGAAAGAACAGGTTTTGAAAGACTCTGTAAAACATAGGCAATGTGTTGGGACCTCTAGCATATTTATATTTATTAAAATTTTATGTAGCCTCTTCTTGACCAGCAGTTTGAGACTGACTATGGATGTGTGAGAGAGTGCTTTGTTCAAATACTGCAATAAGCATTATAAAGACTGTTAAAATTGTGTATATGCATTATCTGGCAAGGCTGTAAATGATCCTTTCCTCAGTAAATCTTGATAACTTCCTAGAATTGTGAATTAAGTTAATGCTGTAGTAAATGTTGTTGTGACCTTCTCAACTTATTGAAATAGTGCTTTTTGAATACATAATGGTTTTAGTAATATTGATTGGCATTTAGGAATGTGTGGCTTTGTGAGGACTCAAAAAATCCTATTTCATGTCAAAATGAGGACTCTTTTTTTCCTCACTATTTATTTATCTCTGTTTTGGGAACTTGCTAAGACAAGGAATAGACAGGTTCAAGTGTCCACGCTGCACAGCACAAAACAGGGGTGAGGGCAGTGTTTGATCTCAGATATCTCTTAGGATAATAAGCACAGAGAACTTGTATTGTGAGATCTCATTCTGAGCAAAAGTTTTATCCCAAACATGAAAATATTTCTGTGTCTGAGGATCAAAATTTATGGTCTTGTAAGGATTTGGTCTTGATGAATCTGCCTTTTCCAAGTAAAGGAAACCATTTTGCCACAAGCTTCTGGGCCGGCGTTGGTAAAGATTCAGCCATACACGAGAGGAGCCAGATGAACTGGCATGTTCCCACTGGCAGCATCTCAGAGGTGCCACGAGCTGTTGCTGAGCAGCAAATTCAGTGCCATGCTGGGTATTCAGCAGGAGCGCTGCGGATAACTTCCATTACCCGTAGTGCCCAGAGAGTTGCATGACACAGTAGAAAGCCTGTGTGCATGCTTCCCTGGCTCGAAATAGGAAAAAAAGGTCCAAAATCCTGTGGGAGCATTCCAGATTGCTGTTTGCCATTTTCTCAGTTGCTTTCTTGAAAAGAAAAGCTGACCTTGAAGTAGTAACTCATTTTCTGCTGTGAAGAAGAGACTCCTTGGAGCTAGAAAGGCTGTGGTTCCTTTCAGGAAGAACGTTAGATCTTCTTTAAGGGAAATGATGATGGTCCTCATCGCTGTTTAGCACTTGTTGCAGACTTCAGTTTTCTCAATAATCTGGAGAAAAACCATTCACTGCAACTGCAAATGGCTACATATATCAGCAAAACAATTTATAAAACTGTGACATTGGAATATCAATCAAGATGACAAGTTTTACAAAACTGACCTTTTTAAGCAAGAGAGACCCAGGTGAAAGTCACTTTGCATTCTGAAAAATACCAGTAAGCTGCAGCACAGACACTTCAGCCACTTTAACAGTGTGGGCACAAATAACGTGGTGTGATTTAGATGACTGCAGGAAAACTCTCTCTGTTCTTCCTATCCGGCCATAAAGCTCTATAGCCTGACCTCAGAACCGAGGTTAAAAAAGAGCCTCTAATGTTAGCACCTAATAATACTGTGATGTTACTGTGTTCTTTGAAATCATATTGCAAGTTTATAGCACTTTGTAGTGATTTCATATTGATTTAGCATCAGAGGTTATCAAAATAGAGTTATAGGAAAAACCCAAAGGTTATGTCCTTTCAGTGAGCCAGAGTCTGAATCTGCTTCTTTATCTTACTCCCATCCACTGGCAAAATCCTGCCCTAGATTTTTTCTGGTTTAAATGCTTTCAGAAATGAAGTTGTGAAATGATCCAGATTAGGGAAGAAATCAGTCTAGAATTTATAGTAAGGTGGCAATAGGAAACTGCATTGCTAGCATCAGCAATAGCAAGTTAATTAGGCTGTGCCCAAAGCCGGTACAACTGATGAGGTGAAACTACAGGCTGCAGCTGAGTTTGTGCAATTCATCATCGGTTAACACAATTGTTCTGTACTACAAATAGCATCCCTCGGTGGTCCAGAGCTATGCTTGGCTGCCTGAATTAGGCTGGCTTGAACACATGGTTATGGGAAAGCACAGTTCAGCGAAGACAAGTTCAATAAGGAGAGGCTTTAGGGTTTAGCCCAGTCCTTGTACCTCTATAGTATGTTTGTCAATTGATCCTTTCTAACTCAAAACAACTTTTGCTTTTGATTGATAATCTACTGTCCAAAAATGAACTATGCGTGGCCCATTTACCTGGTACTCTGCATTTTGCTGTGATTTGCCAAAATTATTTTGAAATTTGATTAGTCCTGGGAAGTCTCTTAATAGAGAAAGCAAGCAGACTTATCGGCATGTATGTCCTCTAGCAAAATAAAAATCCACATCTTTTCTATAGGAGGAGGATAAGAAAACAGGAATGTGTTGCCGACAATAGGACTGAAACGTTTATTCCAAGTGCCTTACTCCTTAGTACTGTGGCTCAACTAATCATCTGAGTCTCTGGAGACATTCTGCCATTTGTTTTCTGAGATTTGCAGGTCAATGATTGTCCAATATCTTCATCTGGCTTGCTGAGGGTAGTCTTGACTTTATTCACAATGTTAACTGTCTCTGATAGTTATGATACAGGCCGCCAAAGAATTTATGTCTGTTGTGAGGTGGATACAGCAGGAATGCAACCAGACTGTGCAGCCAGAAGCTGGGCTTGCAGGCTGGCTGTGGCATGGCAGTCTTTCACCAGCTGAGACCTGCTGGTAAATGCTGCCTGATGGTGCTTTGTCACCATCATCGCCTATGTTCGTGCACAGGAGTGAAGGTGAATTCCACTTATTTGTCACCCCACTGCTGACAGTTCTTTTCTGTATAACTGCTAGAGCCTGTCTTGCTGCTCCACCTCATGTTGTGAGACACTAAGTGAAGATTCACTAGAACAAGCGCAGATTCAGTTCGTTGGCATTACCTGCTCATATTTGCTTCTGGCATCTCACTCAGTCAAGGTTGCTTCAGAAAATACTTGGAGCTGACATAAATATGAGTGCAGAATTTCAAACTCAGTCTTAATATATAAAACCAAATGTGATGTTACACTGAGAAAAATGCCATCAGCGTTTTTCCAATAAACAAATAACATGTCTTCCCCTCCCCAGTGCAGACACAGAGTGTCAATAGAAACAATTATTTTGTTGTAATTTAATTTGAAAAGCTACTTGCAGAGAAGCAAGTAGGCAGTTTAGCAAGATTGATGTCAATGGTGGTTTCTTTAGGATAGCTATGGATCCAACCGAAAAACAGGAGGCTTCTCCTGTGCACCCGAGTCCTACATGCATGTTGAGAAAGGCTTAAGAATTACGGAAAATAAGGTTTATGTTTGTAAAATGTCTTTATTTATAAAGCCTGCAGTTAAGGTGAAATGGGGCCTGGTTCCAAAAACAGTAACAGTAGGTTTTTTTCCTAAAACTAAACCCAAACCCTCAGTTTTTCTAATAACTCATCAAGTTTTGCCCTTAAGTTTGCTCTGGGATGTCTGATGTAGGAACTCTAACTTAACCATACGTAACAAATTAATCAGTTCTAATAAATTCCTGAAATCATGATAACCCAGTTTTGCTGAGAGATTATGTAATGGGATATCCACTTATTTCAATAAGCACAATAAATTGTTTTAAATAACTTGCCTTAAGGCAAATGTACAAAGGTGAAAGTGTCTACAAAGTGTAGTGGCTTTCCCAGTGCTATTCTTTCATCAGATAAGGCTTGGCTAATCTGTATTTACAGATCAGCTACAATATGTAGATGATATATCGTCAGTTTGCTTTTATAAAGTTTGTTCTGAGCCTTAAAGGGCAGTAAACTTTCTGGTAAGTCATGCAGGCAATCTGGCAACAATTATTTTTATTTTTTCCCTTCTTCCTATCACAAACCTAAGTTCTAAACCCAGTGTTTTGAAAATGAAGCCTATGCAGATGACCCAGGTGCAAACACAGAAGAAAAACAGAGTGTGCCTTACTTTCCAAAACCTATAGGTTAGTGAGCACTGAGCACTTCACATAGACTGTGCTTCTGGCTGTTAAGCACATGGCGTTTGTATATTGCTTTAAAGATAATTTGATACAGATCACCTTGGGCAGACTGTGCTCAGGGGGACTGGCGATCTTGAAATCTTATCCTTGGGTATGTTGAAGTCTGGGGAACTGGGACATAAGTCATGGAAATGCTTGCAAGTCTGCTTTCTTATGAACTGGTGGTTTGGATTCTTATTTTGTCTGCAGGGCAGAGATTAGGCTGCGGTATGAAGATGCAGGAGACTATCACTGTTTCAAAGTGACTTATTTTCTGCAGTGCCTCAGTTTCCCTTTTAAAATGGAGTATAAATGCTTTTCTGTGTGAAGAAGTCAGGGTGAAGTGAGATGTGCTGCAAATTGATGGCATGATGTATTTTCTATTCTTCATGCTCCTTCATGCAGTCTCCGTGGTCATAGTTAAAGACCTTCCCTTTCCCTTGCCTCTCCCAAATGAGCTAGTTATAATGATGGAAAGATGTCAACTAAACCTGAAGAGAATCTGCTGTGATTATTTGGAAAGCTGCAAACTGCCTTATTTATCCTGGCACAATGCTAATCAGCTGTCCAGTGCAATCAGTTACATGTCACCCTTGTTAACAATTTCATTCTCCCTATGAAAAAGGAAGGGAGAGGGTGACAGGTATTTGTAGTTCCCTCTCTGCGACCTCTTGTTTGGTGCCACCAAGATGAGCCTATTACTGCTTTCAGCATGAGCACCACCACGGGTGTCCAGAGTACATGCTGACTGAAGCAGGCTAATAAGGAGCCTGTATGGACTCAATGAACGTATTGCAACTTGCATGCAAAGTTTCTTTTCAGCCAGCAGGGCATTGTTATCCTTTTCTTTTATATACATGTATAGCTATGCAGATGTCCACGTTTCCCCCGTGCTCTGCTTCCTGCTTAAAGAGTATGTAGTTCACCGAATCACAGGTTGGAAGGGACCTCTGGAGATCATCTTGTCCAACTCCTTGCTAAAGCAGGTTCACCTAGATCAGGTTACACAGGAATGCATCCAGGCAGGTTTTGAGTCTGCAGAGAAGGAGACTCCACAGCCTCCCTGGGCAGCCTGTTCCAGTGCTCTGTCACCCTCAAGTAAAGAAGTTTTTCCTTATGTTTAGATGGAGCTTCCTGCGTTCCAGGATGTTGTGCAGTGGGAAGCAATACTTTTAAGAAAAATTGCTTTTCTGAACCATAGCTGTTGAGCTTTAAGAAGTGGTGATGTTGCAGGCCAGTTCTTAATTAATTTGAACAACATTATACCAGCTCTTAATACAAGTAATGCAGTTTGGGTGGGCAGGGTAAAGGCTTCCAACTGGGATGAGTTGAAGGGAAACAGAAATGAATAAATTCAGATAAATGACAAAAATAGTAAAAAAGGGATTGCAAAATGGAAATATCCAAAGAGACTAGCAGAAAACATCAGACAGCCATAAAAAGGCAGATTTGAAGGCACATGCAAAAAGCGGTTGATGGCTGTAATAGCAGGAGCAGCATCTGACACAGAAATGAGAGAAATAGTGGTAACTGGGACAGGAACAGATGCTGAAATAGCAATAGCAGTAATATCTCCTCTCACTGCACACCCAAACCACTCATTTAGGGACAGCCAAATAGACTGTTACAAAGCAAACAGACCATTATGGTCTATTGTACAAATATTTATTTGGATAAATGTTGATGTGCAGTGGCATGGTGAAACAGAAGTTGCTGTGTGTGCTTAGCAGCCCTGGAGCCACGCTGTTCACTAGCAACAGCCCTTTCTGCAGAGGTGAATTTTTTCCTTTCTGTAAGAGGCAGTAATCAAACTGCTCCAAAATTTCCACATACATTTTTAGTCATTAGTTGTTAGTTATCTTTTTTTCTTTTTTTAGGGAAAATACTTTGGAGACACCAAATCTGTCTGTCTTTAAAGGATGAATATGTTCCATAATACATTTCCTGGAGCCCAGGGTGCCTTTCATAGCCTCTGTTGAAGAACAGTGCCTTTTTCCTTTAAAAAAAGTTGCTTTGGTTTCTTGTCTGTTGCAACTACACATTCTCTCTTTGAACTACATTGAGCTGCAGCAACTCATAACAGCAGAGAAACTAGCCTCTTGACCTCTAGGCATAGTTACTTCTGTTTGAAAAAAGGGTGCTTGAATTCTCTATTAAAAAGTGGAAAGTACGGTTATGTCAGCTGGCTCTGCAGAGGGTCTGGCTTAGGAGTGTGCGTGTACCTACGTGGGCATATGCAGAACCATTAGATTTCCTACCCACTGCTGACAGGAGGTGTTCACACATTTTAGAATTTCAATTCATTGCCTTTATTGGGGGAGGAGGGGCGGGAAATCAAAACCCCTTGTTGCCTTCTAGCATAAAAAGGACAAGAGGGCTCTCTCTGAATAGTCTGTGTGAAATATAAGTTGCTTTAAAGAAAATTGCTTAGAGGAGCAGGACCTTGATTCAGCAAATTCTGAGGTAACGCTTAGCCCTGAACTCGGAGGAGTTGCCAGACTGCAATAGCAGAGCACTGGCTTCAGTGCTGTGCGTGCCTGGTCTTAACAGTTAGTCAAAAATGTGTATCTATGCTGTGGGCATCTCCCAGCACTTGCTTCCATTGGCCAGGCTCTGACCTTGAAGGCACATGTGCACAGCTCTGCTGCCGTTGTTGAGTGCGTCCACAAGTATAACCTAAAAATGTCTAATCATTTAATAGTAATAATAAAGAAATTTTCCCTCATGCAAGCATGTCTGATGGTGCCTTTAACCTTGGAGCTAAATTTTAGATCTACATTCTAATTTCTAGTAAACTCGGGATTAAAATGGAGATGTTGACACAGCAGAAGCGCTGCCATAAAGAGAGCAAGTCACACACCATTGTAACAGCTCTTGATTGCCTAGCAAAGCAATGCATAATGAATAAACATTATTTTAAAAGGCTTGATAGCACAATGAATTTTTCAGTGGGAGAAACAGAAGAGAAAGTATTTAAAATACATGACTTTCATATTTGATTATAAGTCAAGAAGCAGCAGAAAGAACCAAAAAATTTTCTATCAATGGCAGCAGACACCAAGCTTTCAGTCTTGAATTAATGAGGTTATTCATAATAGGGAGAGAGTGACATACTGATTAGTTAATTACTGTGCAAAAACATACAATTAATGCACAACTGGAATTAGTATACAATGAGTTGCTGATTGAAGTTATTATTACAGCAAAAAGTTTATTGAAATGACAATAGTTTAGCTATCAAACGTGTTTAACTTGTGTGATCTGATTCCAACCTGTTAATAGGACTGCTGCCGCAGAGAGTGGCTTGTGCATTCATTGCTAACTTTTGTGTGTAGAGAAGCAAGTGAGATACAGCCCGAGGGTACAAAAATGTAAGGGAAGGAAACTTGCATGAGTTGTAACAGGAATCTTCAGTGACTTTCAACAAAACCAGTAGATATTCAGCCTGGCTAGTCTATCAGCTGTCCTGTCATCTACCCAGGGACGTTACAACCCCAGCACAGGCTGGCAAGGACTGACTGGGCACAGGAGATGGTTGTTAGTGCCTGTGGATCACACACTAGCTGCTCCATGCAGGTAGGATGACTGTTTTGCTGTGACTTTAGTATTTTGCATGAGTGTAGAGGTAAGGAATGATTCTGCACGTGGGATGTAGGTGTCTGTTCTGTATGACCTTGATTTGTCAAGAGGAAATGGTGTTTACCAAGCCAGTCTCTCTTCCTTTTGAGAGAGTAGGGGGTTAGGCAAGCTTCTGTCATGTAACAGAAGGAAATATCTCAAACTACACCACATCACAAGTTAGAGCTGCCTTGGGTCGACTCTAAGCTATGCCAGTGAGAAATGCCTTTTCATGTTTTATATATATATATAAGCGCTCTCTCTATATATGTTCTGTACATATAGCAATCTTGCTACAGCATCCTGCATGCCAGCAACCAGCACAGTAGCGGCTGTACGGGAGCTGCAGGCACTGTGCAACAGCTCACGACAACTTGACAGAAGAGTGGTGCGTTTTGGTCTGCAGTGATGCGTTTTTCTCTATAGGCAGAGCATTTCTGCAGTGATTCAGATAAGAGTTTGCAAGTGAACACTTTTTTACCTTAGATTGCAGAAAATTAAGCTGATAGTATTGAAAGATCATGCTAGCCTCAAATTTATTATCTCTCCATTTAGCAATGTAAATAAGAGAGATATTATTAGATGTAAAGGAAGATCTGGTTTCTATCCTAAGGAATTTAAAATCCAAAGTAGAAAAGTAATTTATAATAGTGTACATAAAGATAACCTTAAGGGAATTAGGTGAAAGAAAAAAATTAGAATGGGAGCATTTTGCAGAAGGTGATTTATGTATGGAAACTCTTAAGTTATGATCATTGATTTACAGCGTATTTGTTATGGGCTAGCATGTATTGCATTGCTGATAATTTATTTCAGCTGTATTTAAAAATGAGTGGTAGTGCATTTTCTTGGGACATTGTACTTCCCGTTTTACTTCAGATGTGTTATAAAGATCAATAAATCGATTTCAAAAATTTTTTTTAAAAAGTGAAAATAAGTGTAGTCAAATAGTATAATATGTCACTTTTATGTCAATACAATAGTATGACTAGATATGCATTGTTACAGGAACCTAAAAATTTAACAACTTCTGGACAGAAACAGGAAAAATTATTAACTGTGATAATTTTAAGTCTCTGACTGAAAGAGAGCTTTAACCTTAAGAAATGGTCAAGAGTTAATGGAAAATAAAAGTAGAAATCCTAGTGCTCTTCTTTCCTATCACAGGCCCCAATTCAGCAAAGTACTCAAACACTGTTAATTTGGTTGCTCATAAAGACTCTGCCAGACAAGTGAAGTTCTCTGAAAGCCTTTCATTATGTCACCAGAAGCTGTAAGAAAGCCACTACTTTTTTCCAGGACATTTCCGAAGAAGACTCTTTTTGATAATACTGTGTGAGAAAGCCCACCTTTAGTGAGTTCGTAAGTCTTGACCCTATTAAGTTGAGGGCAAAATTCCCACTAAATTTAATTGCCTGACATCAGTGACGCTGGAAGTTATGGCAGGAGTGAGGCTCCCGGGCTGTGTGTGACTGCTGGAGTTCTGCCTCTTCCTCGCCTCTTCCTACTTTACCATACCGTACCACCAAGATTTCAACCCAACAGAACCTTTACAAACATCCCCTAGCACAAAGCGGCAAACTGCCAGCTTTGTGACATGTAAATTATTTTGAAAACAGACTTGGATTACTCTTCATTGCTTGCTGAAATAATTTTCATAATCAACTGTCTCTTCTTTACCAAGATCTGGTTAAAATTCATACAATGTCAATCAATCTGGCTTTGCCACATCAGAAGAAAATTGGGTTTTATTCAGCCTTATGCTGGATTTCTTTCTCTTTCTCTGATCCCTCTCTTCTGCTGCTGTTCCACTGAGAAATTAACTCAGCCTTTCAGTCAGTGTGAGAGCCAGGCTGGGAATAACAGTTAGTAGGAAAGGTATTAGGTTATAATAAAGTGCTGATCCTTGAAATGTCTTTTTCCTGTTTGAAGACAGTAAAATAAACAGCAATAGAAAATCAAGTACTCTGATAACTTAAATGGTTGGCTTGTTAATATTTGCAGTATGCTAAGCAACAAAAATAACTATCTTTGCTTGTAGAAGTCCATCCAGCAGCATTTGCTGTGAAAAAACGTTATCGTTTCATGATACTAAGCAGGAATGAAGTTTCTGGTGTTCTGTGCTGTAGCTGAGAAGGAAAACCTCCCAGTCATTTCCAGTCCCAGGCTTCTCTCCTCACCAACAAAGGAAATAATTTACGAATAACTATTCTTAAAGGTACATCTGTTCACACAGGCGAAGCCGAACAGCGTGCTGCTCATCTTCACAACAGCTCTCAGCCTGGCCTTTTCCTAGAGCTCTTTTCTTTTGGTAACATCATCCCGTGTCAGTTTGAAAAATTTCCTGTGCTCTGTTATGCGAAAAAAATATTTTATCCTAATGGCAAACTAAAAGTAAATTGTTACATGCCAAAGAGCAGACAGGGAGTGAGTAGGGAATGCTTCTGCTGTAGTCTAACAAGAAAGGAATTACTCTACATCACTTCAGATGCTTTATTTGGTACAGCGAAGGCCTGCACTGTAAAATACAAAACTATCTTGAAGGGCTTGAAACTTTGTGCACCACAAAACGCAGCTCCATCAGACACGAGTAAGGGTTGTGCCTCTTTCCACCCTGTACAGGTAGGAGTAGGAGCTGGAGTTTATCTCAGTTACTAATCCTGTAGGAGTACGGCTGAGACCTGAAAGATCATTGTCTTCTCTCTGATGTGAAGCTTTAGTTCCTCCAGGAAACAGCAAATCTGCAGGCAGATTTGGAAAGATTCAAGATATTAAATGTTCTTACTCCAACGGTCTCTCAGTATGTATCTGGCTGGGTGAGCAGTGAAACATTACTTACTGAGGCAGTGGGTATGCAATTTAGTTTGAGGGCAGCAAGATTAACAGTCAGTGAACCACGATCTGTGTCAGAAAACCTAGCCCTTTGCCAGCACTCACTGTTACTGGGGTTTTAATTACAAGTATGAAATTGCACTTGCAGTTTTTTGTTTACTATCAGTTCAGTCTGCTAGTTTCATCTTTATTATGTAGTCTCACATTAAAAAAAAAACCACCAAACCAAAAAACCACTACGACAAAAAACCCAAACAGTGTGTCCCATATTTGTTCCAAAAAATTGGACACAAAGAAATGCCATCACCCTGCTTCAGCAACACCACTGCATCAGGGTTGGTGGCAAATCTACCAAAGCTTTATGAAAACTTCAGAAAACCTAGCATGTTGTTTCTTCTGTGGTTTGCTAGAGCGAGTCTGCTAATACAGTATTCAATTCCCTGAGTTCTGGAATTACAATGTGTTGTAAGTAGCTGCCTGGCAATGCACAGCCTCGCTCGGCAGAGTGACAGAGCAGCCTGTCAAGGCTGCCTCTGGTGTATCTCCACTGACATCGTTATGCCAGGGGTGAATTAGACACGGACACAGCAGGAGGAAAAGGTCCTGTGCCTCAGTGGGCACAAATCCCGGCAAACGTGAATAATTATCTGTTATTAGCAAAGGAAATGTAAAACTAAATGGCCCCTGTGAATATGTAATTCAGGAAGTTTTAACTGTACATCAAATGATGTATATTCATATAACATCCAGATGCAGGAAAGTCGTCAACAGAGGTCTATATATTGAAATAAACTTTTTTATAAAAATGCCATTTCGGTGTTATGGCACATAGGGAGTTGTAAGTGGGTATTTTGGTGCTGTGTGTATGACTATGTCTCTCATATCTGTGGGAATTGGGTGCAATAGGAAGGAAGTATTCACCTCCTTGGAGACTAATGACGAGGTACAGCTACAGCCCGGCTCTGCAGTGTCCCCTTAGAACACTGGGGAATGTATTGGGAAAGTACAAGTTTGTTTAATGTAGAGGAAAAGAAAGTAAGATGGTAAAATGTTGACAAGTACTAAATGACAGTTACACAAGAGGCTTATCCTCCAGGCTCCTGTACCATTTTTGAAAACGTGTCAAGTGGTTTTCCTTTTTTCCTTCCCCCCTCCATTTCTAAATGCATCTATCATATCCGTTGTGTTTAGAGCACCCGTAACCTTAACGTTTGGGTGCAAGGTCTGACAGCAATCAGATGTCATACTCTACCATTCACTTTCCTACATGTTATATTTTATTTTACAGTGTCAGTAGAATACAGAGCAAGTTTTCTATTAGCTTTAATTTTTCTCTCTCCTTTCGTTGCCGTGTGAGGGTAGTATAACTCTCACAGGATGTTTTAAAATAACTCAAACACTTTTTTCTTGGTAATTCCTTTTCAGTATGTCTGTTCACATTCTCCCCACATAGTTCTCTTAATATCTGGTATTTTTCAAAGATTGGAAGGCAACATTTCTCAATAAAAACAGCTGACATTTTTGATTTCTTTCTCTCCATCTCTCAGTGGAGGAGGTAGCATTTGTCATCCCTGGGCAGAGCTTACAAAGCTTTGTGGTGAATTGTTGTTGTTTACAGTACTTCAGAACCGCATTTTTGTAAATCCTTTCCGTAGATCGTGTATTGCAGAGTCCTATATTAAACTCTGTCTCTCCCTACACACTGAACTGAATGGAGGGGCAGTCTCAGTGCTTTCTGCCTTGTAATAAGTGGAGTCTGGTCGGGGCGCTGTTGCCAAGAGCAGAGGGTTTTTCCATAGCTGATCAAATCTTGGTACACTGTAAACTGGAGCTCAGTTTCTCCCAGTGAATAGCTTACTACATTTATAGTATTTATAAGTGTGATTTTTGACCTATATGATCTCCTCTGCTCCAGAAAACTTTGTGAGAGTATTTTTTTTCTAATGTCTCTCATTTTCACTTTGAAGCCAGTCACTCAGATGCATTTGTAGCTGCTTCTGTCAGAGTTAAAGCTTCATCTCCTGCAGTCTCACTCAGACAAGATTTTTCTTTTTTCTTTTATTTTGAGCGGGGGGGTTGGGAGGTAAGGTCCTATGCTTTTGACTCCAATATTCTTTTAATGCTCCTGGCCATCTGTGTACTGAGGCATGCCTTTATACTACAAGTTGGATTACAATGCAATGCTCTTTTCTTGGGTTTCTTGGGTTTGTTCCTGCCTTTTTCCAATTCCCAGACTACTAGGCTGTATTTCTTGTGCAGTGCCAAATTTTTCTTTTTCTTTCTCTTACCAATAGCACTTTAATTTCACCTTCAGTGAAATTAAATTATAAAATAGGTTATGTTTTAACATGATACAGATACTACTATCTGGTGGTAAAAACTCTTAAGTTGACTGAGGCAAACCAGAGACATAAGCAGCTCTGTGGGATGGATATTCCTTAGTCCCATGAAACTGCATCATCTTTATTAGGAAATTCCTAAACTGAGGCCACTCTCCTACAAGTAAGTAGGAATATGATGGAGCCATGTGCTGATGTTTTAGATGATTATCACACTGAATCAATTTAACTGATTCCAGTTATTTCTTTGAACGGATCAATACCAACTATCACATTAGATCCCTCTGTTTGTTTCTATAATGCGATTTTTCTTTATTTGGTTGTGCTTTGATTGTCCATCTTCTGCTGGTTGCCGGGTAAGGCTAGCACAGATGTACTGATTTTCATCTGTTCAGAAGGGACAGAAAGGTGAAGGAGGGTTTCTGAGGAACTTTGACTTCTCCATAGCCCAGAAGATGAGTCTGGGGTACTGTGGAAGGCAAATAAATTTTTGTCTGCAATAGCCATCCATGACAGACTCTATGCGGATAAGCAATAAAACACTATGGTAAAAAGCCACAATAATAAAAGTTCCTGTCACGGTTGACCAATTTCCAGAGCAAAAAGCGTTGCCAATACATAAAGAAATGCCATCAGTTCAAGCCTTTGCTCTAGATACGGGAAGATCCAACGTGGAAAGTTTGATGCTGGTGTGAGATAATTTGATAGGAAGGAGAATGTCTTCAGATCCCCAGGCTGCACTCAGAACTCTCATCTGTTCACCAAACGTTCAGATGGCCCCGTGGGCAGGATAATGTAATGGCTTGAAGGCCTCTCTCACATAGCAGACTTCTCTGCAGGAAGGCTGTGCTCTCCTGCAAGTTTTGCCACAGTTTTTCCTTCAGCCTTGTGGAACATATTTCCTTCTTCAAACTGCTCAGAACCGGGGTGAAAATGGAAGCAAGAAGCAGCAGGTGGTGCTTTCAGTACTTGCCAGATATGTAGTTGTCTGCCTGAGCGTACATTCTCTCTCTGACTCTCCTAAACCCCACTGAGCGCTACGCTCAATGCAGTGACTAAAATACATGGTTAAGTAAAGCAATCGGTGTTATCTGAAGCCTACCAAGTCTTACCCTTTATCCAAAACTGTCACTACCATTAGCCTTAAATAACTGGTGACTGCTAAAATATCTATAATCTTTGCAAACTGGAGACACAGTGAGGTTTCCTGAATTCTCTGCATAATCCAGCATCTCTGCAGTATATAAAAAGCCTCTGTGAAAGCTCACAAAGGGCTAGTGCCTCAGCTGAGGCCCATTGACTTTGCTGGAGCTTTGCCAGCCTCCACCAGCCGAGAATGTTTTTTCTTGTGTTTTCTGAAGATACTATTGGGAAAACACTTTTGAAACCTGATGAACAAAGTTCAGTCAAGAAAATGTGAGGAAAAAAATAGCACGTGCAGCAATGGAACAAGCGAAATAGCATTCAGAGGCAATGGAGTGATGCTGATTGATGCATTTTTCTATCTGATAATACTGATTTCTCAAAATGGGAACATTTCCCAAAAATGCATCAGGTTTTATCAGAATGCTGTGGGAAACCTTTGGAACCTTTTGTGTCAAAATTAGGACGTAATGTTTTGGCTATTCTGCAATGAAGATTAAAAAATCCTGGGAAAAAAGCAGTTTGATCCTCCTAAAAGAGATATTTCTGAAATCTCATTTGCCATAAATTGTGACATTTCAACTTGTTACTCAGAACTGGCAAGAAAAAAAATGCCAAAAATCCTTATGGAAAGGTGATTTGACACAACATTAGTAAGAAGCTGTTTTAATAAGAATTATTACCTTGGAGAACTGTGAGTGAAATAGGCGCCCTTATTTTTAGCAGAGGTAATGCCTACACATTACACGTGAAATCCTCACAACCACTTTAAATTAGAAAATTATATAACAATAAAATGTAGCACAGCATTTCAAGACATTGTGTTATTTGCCTCTGCCTGTGTTTAACCACCACATGCTCCACAAGCTCTCAGTCTAACTGCGGAATACAGGTATCTGCTGTACTCAGGATCTGAGCATCAGCATAAATGTATCTAACTTTTCTTAACAAATTTCTAGATGAAATACAAGACTGCAGCAGGCAATGCAGAGTCAGAGGCAAGAGGCTGTCTAAGTCTGCCAGCCCTGCTAAGAGCTAGGATGGGAAGAGGAATTGTTGACTTAAGCACCTTCTACTGACAAAACTGGTGGGGAGCGTTATTTGGAGTATTTGGCACTTGAGTTTCTGCTATTTTCATGCTGTTTTGCCACAGATTATTTTCCCATTGGTAAACAGTTGTGGGAGGAGATAATACATCATCTCTGCAAAGTTATTGATGCTAGAAATTTGACCCGTTCTCTGAGACAGGTTGTGCTCACAAGGCAGGTGTATTTAGAGATCTTATATTGAACAGGATGGTGGTTTTTTTTTTTCTTTTGGATAATGTGGACCATTTATCTTTTTTCCTGCCTCTGGAGAGAACATTTTTCTCTAATTCAAAAAGGGCAATAAAAATACTTATCTGAAAAGCACACCACACCTTGGAGGTACATAAAGTTCTCCTTGTACCAGAGCAACTTTGGAGTGGTTCCCCTGGAAGATTTCCCTAAAAAACCTGCAGGAAAGGGCCCTCCATTAAGAATAAAGATAAGTCCAAAATGCACTTCCATGTCCTCATATTTTGAGAACCTCCATTCACCCAATTTGTGCATTTGTTCCTCTTTTCTGTACTGATAAAAAGGTCTTTTTTAGTTCCAATGAAATATATTTGTATTCATGGTACTCTTTCTGAGCTCTCAACTTATGAGGATATTTGCATACTGAAGTGGAGCTGATTTTGTTCTAATTCCCACTCATTTTATTTCACATATTTTTTACTTGTAAGAAGTGAAAAAACTTCTTTAGATCAGGGGATCATTATCGAGAGAAAGGAGCTTAATATTCTCCTTCTGTTTCCTTCCTGCAGTGCGGTGGGAAGATGAAAGTTAACCTCTAGCCACTTCATTTCAAAGAGGGAAGAGTCACTGAAGCACCATTTGTGTTTGTGAGCCCCACCTGAAAAATTAGGGGAAGTATCAGATTCCTTCACTTTGTGTAATTTTCCTGATTAGTTTTAGTTTTTATTTTTTCAGTTTCTATTTATTCAGGAGCATCTAACTGTGCCTGGCTTGGTCTGCAAAGAACATGGAGTTAAACGGCAGCACAGCCAGATCTGCTGTGCTGTCGCTGATTCTGTATTCACATCCCATTCTGTACTGTTGGCATTTGTGCCGAGGGGATATTTGAGAAACTGCATCTTCCTCTGAGCAGCAGAAAGACCGCAGAAAACCTGTGGAGGCTTTCCTTCTGATAACTTCTAGGTGAGCAAGCACTGGTGTTCTGGAGATAGGGCAGACTCGGTAGCGGAGCTCTTCTACGCGTGCTCTTAGCCTGCAGGACTTGCAGCTTCTGCTGTTCAGACAGGATTTTCTGAAAGCACTTCAGGCAGTCGTCGTCTTTGCCATCCTGTGTTTCAGGGCAGGAGGGCTGTTAGTCATTTTGCTCTGCTTTCTGTGTCTGCTTACAGTAACTGCAAGAAATTGTGGGCTTCAGTAATTCCTTTCCCGAGTCAAAACACTAATCCTGGCCTCAGTTATAGACATATGATTTCACAGCCCACAGTTGCCAGAGTATTCAAAAATTATGCAGGAATTGAAGCTGCACAGGACTTTATTTCTTCGAGTCTTTATTCTAACCTCAGAGCCCATCATAAGTAGGGGAGACAAAGATTACTATCTCTATATAAATATATGTTTTATGTATATATATTTATCAATTTATGAAGTTAATTTTATATATAGAGAGAGAACCTTATCCTGAATTTGAAAACACCTGAGGAATGTGCAAGAACTGATTTGCCTTGCTACCTCATCCTAAACCTCACTGGTAGATGTAATACTAGATTTAAAAAAATAGTAGTTACCCCTATTTGCCTTAAATGCCTGCACTTAAGATTCCTCTGATGCCTGCCTTCACTTAATTAATGAACTCTTTAGGGATTATGCAAAAATAATCAAACTCTATAGTCCTCTGCTTCTGGCACCCTACACACATCCTAATCCCAGATTCAGTTACAGTCAGTTTGGCCACGTTTACCCATGAGCAAAAGATAACGGGACCCCTGTAATGGCAGGTTGCATATTAACTCTTGAAGGCTTCTGGCATTCCTTCAGCCATCAATTTCTTCTGTTGCCCTTTTAGCTTGAGCCCAACTCTAAAATAGTTTTGCAAACAGTATTTACATTTTTACTGTTTTCTTTCAAAATTGTATCAGGTGGGGTCAAACACACTGTTTTGTCCCCCAGGTCAAATACAGCCTTTTTTAGTGATTCAGTCCACTAAATTCAGTGAGGCTGAGCCACAGGTTGGGTGGTAAGACTATGCTCACTTGCAGTTTTCCAGCCACACTGGAACCGAGGACGCTTCTGTTTCTCGTGCGGGCTGTGCTTGGTGCTGCTCTGGGTTACTGAAGATGCATTTCCAGCACTGACCCTCAGCCAGCCTGGAGAAGCCCCACAGCTCCTTGCCTTGCGGTGCCCTGAGCAGCCCCTCAGGGGAAGGGGACAGCTCCTGTGCAGCTGCAGCAACGAAGTGTCTGAAGATCATTGTACAGCAGCTGTGCAGATGCGTCCCTAGTGCTCTAACGCCATACTTGGGAAAGGGTCAGAAAGCTGTTCAAGTCTGCTGACGGTGTGTCACACTGCCTTCCAGAAAATACACACTGGGAGGCAAATGCCTGTAAAATCCCAGGTGCAGCCACTCATGTATGCCTATGCAGGAGAAGGAATACAGCCTCAGTAGCCTTAGATTATTACTGATATTATAGTTGTATCTGTCTGTGCCATTTAGCTGTTCTTTGCCATTGGTGTTTTATCCCTTCTCTAGTCTTTACTGTCTCCTTATTTGATTTTTGTCTCTTTTATAACTGAGTGCCTATGAGTTACCTTTGTCAATTAATTGGTGCCCAAAATATCAAGGGAAAAATTCCTGTAATGCAAGGAGGTAGATACAGGCACAGATACTTGCTATTATAAGAAAAGGGTGGTGTGAGAACAGGGTTGCCTATTTGGCTTAAATAAGATCTCCTTATTTCTGTAAAATTATAATGTAGTCAGGGTGAATATTGGTTTTATAACTGATTGACGTTCAGATTAGGCTTTCCACAATGATTTGTCTCAGCCAGCAACAAGCATGAAATTCCCCAGGCATTCAAGTTGCTCTTTCTACCCAGGGGCTTTACAAGAGACAAGGGGTTTTACTTGTGAGAAGTGGTGTCCTTTTGCTAGAACCCTTTTCACAGGAAATCTGAACCATTCAGTGCAGCAAATGGCTCTGGAAGGGCTGTGTCTTCCAGTAAGGAGTGGGACTTGGGCAACAAGCTGCTGAATGCAGATTTCTATGCTGATTCATTCTGTAGATGATTGTTCATGGGAAGCTGTTGACTGGGATTTTATTTTGGCTTTTTAAACCTTTTTTTTTTTTTAATCTGCATTTTATACTTTTTAAAAGTGAATGCGTTTTAGAAGAATGATAGTATCTTGGTCTGCCTTCTCTTGGGAGTTGATTTTTCTCCTTTGGTACCCCAGTTTTGTCCTTGACTCTTCCGTCAACTTGGGTTCTGTCGCTGGATTTTGAGCAGAATCCATATTCTGTATCCAGTAAGATCTATCTACGTTTGCTTTATTTTCTACCAGCAAATGCCCTTTTTCTAATTGCTTTTGTGTCTAAGCAAAAAATATTAACAGAGCAGTTCTGATATGAGCAGAGATTTCTGTGAATCTTACAAATCTCAACTAGCATGTTCTTCGAAAACCAAGCTAAGGTGTCTGGTGTTTTGGACTGCTAGTGTAGATACTTCTTGCTTGAACACCACAGCTGGGGCCTTGGTAGCTGACATATGGGGCTTCAGCCTACTTAGATCAATCTTGAAGAAGCCTTCAGCAAAGAATTTTGGACGTTGTGGTTTTATGATGATCTATTATCCTGGGAAGCTGAATGGGATGGGACAAGAAAGTATATGTGGAATTTGCTACAAAATGATGCTTACACTGTGCTGATACAGCCACTGCTAGTTACCTTTGGGCTGTTCATTGCCCTGCCAACTTCCAGTGTCCGTCAGGGCTCTCCAAGGACATTACTAAAGGGGTAGAGAAGCAGGAGCTCTTTCTCTTGGCAGAGTAAATAAAATCCTGTGACTTTTGTCAAATAAGCCCATTTTTACTATGAAACTTATGTATGTTTAGCTTCCTGTACTCTTGGCAGCTTCAATATATGTTAAAGTGTTTGACCTCAGGTGCTCTGCCACTCTTCAGGAAAGAACCTGGGCTTTTTGTTCCTTCTAAGGCTGCACATTTTGTGTCAAAAATAACAGTTTGGAGGTACGGAGCAGTGTGGAGTGAAGTGGTGTAAAAATTTGTTGACTTAAGTGCTTTCCATAGGAATTCAGGGGACTGAAGCCATCCCCCCAAAAGTTATATCATCATGAGCAAAGCAATTTAGGCAGTCAAATTAAAACAATTGCAATGGTTGTTCTGTTTATGAAAGAAATAAAACAGAATAAAAAGAAGAGGGCATTTTTGTTTTACTTTGCTGTTAAGCAGGCCATCTGACCTCTGGCTGACAGAAGAAGATGCAATTTCACTGTGAAAGAACTTAATTCATTCAAAAGTGATGAAATGTCATTGCTGGAAAAATGCAGGAAAGATTGCATTGGACAGATTCTGGATGGCTTGTGTAGGGCAGTGGTCCCAGGTGGCCCTCTCCATTTTACAGCATCACAGCAGTGTTCATGAAGGGGAGCAGGAATCTTGACATCTGTGTCAGCCGCAGATACAATAACTGCATCTGACAGGCGGGTCATTCTCAGCAGTCCTGCAGTAAATCATTGCTGGTTTTAAATTTGGGGGGTGATTTGGCCTTGCTTGGTGTCCACCACTTGATAGGCTGGCTGCTTATTAAGTTTAGCTGCAGACATGCTTTGATTGAAATACATCAGCACTGAGTTGTGAACTGCCAAAGTTTGCGGCTCAGATAGACCATCTCACATTAATCAGTTTTTTGGTCTTGGCGCTGACCCCTCGGAGGTTTTGAATTGCCTAAGGGGACCAGCCATTTGCCACAGCCCTCCCAACTGCTGCAAAATCCTCTGGCTGTTTACAAGTCTTCACAACATGAATGTTTACAAGGTCTGGCCTCTTCACTTTCTCTTCTAAGGACAGCAAAATGAAATAACTGCTTCTCTCCTTTTGTGCTTCTGTGTGGACAATGGTCATTAACTCTGTGGCTTTTCCAGGCTGGTGTTTAATGTGTTGTCATGGTTTGAACCCAGCTGGCAGCTAAGCACCACACAGCCACTCAGTCCATCCTCTCCACCTCTGGGATGGAGCGGTGTGGGGAGGAAGGGGAAAGAAAAGGTAGAGCCACGTGGGTTAAGATAAGTATACTTGAAGAACATAGAGAGAGAAAACAATAGTAATAACAATAGTAAAGCGAGGAATATACACATGTGGCTTACCGCCACCACGCTGAGCCGAGCCGCGGGGCTGTTTTAAACTGTGCGCCCTCTGCAGCCCTCCCTTATACGTTTTGGCCATGACATCAGAGTGGTATCAAATATCCCATTGGCTGGTTTGGTCCGGCTGTCCTGGCTGTGGAAATTAACCCTATCCTAGCCGAATCCAAGACACGCATCATGGCAGATCTTGTGCTGCACAAGTGCAGTTGTTTCGGTCAACTGATGCAAGAATGCTGGAACAAGCTATCCAGGCTCAATTTGAATGCAGGTTGTTTGTGTCTGAGCTGAATCTTGGCCTCTCCTGCTAATGTTGGCTGTCCCAGTCTGTCTCCCCCGAATGTGAATTTAGGTTGCTTCAGACACGATTCTTGTGTCCACATTTAAACAGCAAGACGATGCGATCTGCGCACAGGTGACTTGCTCCTCCAGCCAGGTAAATGCTTCTGGTGTGAGGAATGGTCAAGAGCTGGAGATGAAATACAAAGTGCAGCTGCAACCGTAGCCTCTTAGCTGCCTTTCTTTAACCACCAAGATAACTGAAGAAGAAATGCCTAAATTAGGTTAAGTAAGAATTCTTAGTTTTTTCAAAGCATATTTATGGCGATCATTAAAGCTAAAACCATTGACCTATGAACTGACTCTATTTCTGAATAAGCCAACTGGCCTATTTCTCACAAAGCCAAAACACACCGTTTGCAGATGTGAATGTTCACGCAAGCTAGAATGGAAATGGGAAAGGGCTTCCTTTCTAATACTCTTCAGGATCGGAATTGAGCATTTATCAGTCGCAGTGATCTAGATGGTTGTCTTTGGGTGTCTCTCACTAAATTTCCTGTGATTCACCAATTTTCTTCTATTGCTGCTCATCAGTTCTCCACGTACCTGGTTACCACTGCATTCATTCTCTGCAGATTGAAAGAGCAAAGACCATACCATCACCCAAGGAAGTTATAGCATCACTACAAAGGCTGAGAAAAAAACTTTATTTGAAAAGTAGTATGTCCAGTACTCTTCTGCTATGCAATGTGAATTGGAGAGCTTGGAGCACCTTCTCCTGCTTTTCTGGTTATTGGCTTTATTACTGGTTTTTAAGCTATTTTAGAAGAAGATACAGAAGTATGCAAATTGACAGGAGATAGTGGAATTATACCAATAGAAAAGGAATCTGAATCAGTTCTTGAATGGACAAGAAATATTTGGCACTAGTTAAGAAGTTAAGTCCTTCATTCATTATTAAATCCAGCTGTGCCATATAAAGGAACAGCTTGCTGACATCTAACCAGTAAAATAAACACCCATTTTTCATGGCAGTCGTGGATTGATGCCCCGTGAAATCTTCTATTTGTCCAAATCTAGGAGCACAGAACCATAAATTGTTCTGTTGACGTTAGTAGTAGCAGTTTTACAGATGCATTTAAACTGCCTCAAGTCAAATTTTAATTGCCTAATTTTGTGGAAATTTTGGGCCCAGATCCAGGCATCTACATCTGCAGTATGGTATTTGGGAAAAAATACTTTTACTTCATTCTGTAACATTGAGAGTAGTGTGAATATGAGTGCTCTGCAGTTGCTAAGTCAACAAAACTAAAAATCATTGAAATTCTTGGGAATGAGTATTGGGGATTCTGGAGAAAAGTGTCTGAGAGAGTGACTAGGGAATAACAGGTTGAGCTTCCTTGGTTTGCTTCTAGTCCTAGCTGAATAGCTTTGCGTCCAAAGGCATGGCCACAGATGCTAATAAGTATACGTTTCCTGCCAATGTTGATCAGAGGTAAAGGGAACCTCCTTCTCCCAGATGAATGTTGAGAAACTCATTTGCCTGACCTGTAAGAGGATTTTACAAAGCAATTGTTCTGTCGAATTGGATCATAGTGATTTCCAATATTCGTAATTCATTGTACGTAGAAATCAACCGCTTCACTTCAGGCAATTAGTTAAGGTTGAAAATGAACACTTGCCCTCTTAGATGGCTTTGTTTTCCCTTCTTTCTCCTCCTTCTCCCCACTACCTCCTCTTGATCTGTTCTACCACATTTAGATGGACTTGCTGTGTTTAGCAGCTTTATGCAGTCCTCTTGCGTGGGGCTCCTCTGAACCCTGTATGGACTCACAAAGGTCGTGTTGGGAAAGCTTTCCTCAAGACTTAGACCTAAATGTTTTCATTTTCTAGGGCATCCACTAGAACAGTTTTCCCTTGGAGGAGTCTCTGGTTATTTGCGCTTGAAGCAAAATTTAGAGAGAAGTCTATTGACCCTTTAAGGCACCAATATTCAGCTATTTGCTTGTGGTTCTTTACTTGATAAATTACTAATTTAGGGTGAAATCATACTCTTTAGTGGCTCCCTGTTCATAAATCACAATCTGACATTTTTTCTCTGGGGGAAGATTGCTGTTTGCAGTATGCTCTGCCACCAGAACAGATGACAATATTAGTTTATCAGGAGAAACCTATATTTTAAAAACAAATCCTGATGCAATAAATTCCCAGATGTCTGTATTGCTGCCTGAACATTTTTATTGCCAGACAGTCTCTGCGATCTTGAGCTCAGAAGCCTTTGTACAGACAGCAGAGAAATCCAAAATGGAATGTACAATCAAATGGACAGAAAGAGGAAAGCAGTATTTCAATATGACAATGGCTTGACAGCCTGAACAGGTATTATAGCAGATTACTTATGTTGATGAGAAATCACACTTTTAATTAAGCAGCATTTAATCAAGAATAAGCTTTTACTAAAGCTGGAACCCAGCATTTTCAAGAATCTGTTAAGCTGTTCTTGTTTTAAATTGCTACCACAAAATTTAAGGCTAGATTATAAAGGTGTTTTAAGCCCTTGACTCTTGCAGAACTGGGATTTTATATCGTATAGTGATGTCTTGCTTTTCTAACCAGCATACAAGGCACACTGAACTAGTGTGAGCTTCCTACACATATGACTTGCAATTGCTCTTTGCAGGAAGAGTGGGACAGAGAAATTATAGGGTTTGTCCTTTATCTTTTACATGGCAGAAATGGAAATCTCCATCTCACACCCTTGTCCTTAACTGCAGGATGCCCAGCCTGCCTTGCTGCTGCCAAGACAAAGACTTCCACCTCAGCCAACAGTTTTTGCTGGACTGTTGGTGGTGATACATCTGTGTGAAGAGCAGTGGAAGAAGCTTCTTTCCCTGCTTCCCCATGCAATATGCTTTCCCGGTCTGTGTCTGAGTGAGTTTGTCTCTCCTTGGCTTATGCCTCACCAAAGTGTCTAGGATGTTGTGAACAATGCTGAGATGGAGAGCTGTTCCTAGCAGAGTCAGGCACTTTTGGGGAAGGAGATGTAATGCACTGGGTCTCTTCCTTGCTCCCACGTGGGGCTGGGTTCCCATGGCCCACCAAAGCTTTGAGCAAGCAGAGAGAGGCCTTGGGATGAACACATGAACATCCTGTGAGACCTTGCTGCCCATTTCTTCATTGTGAAACAGGAGGAGTGTGAGAAGCAGTGCTCAAGGCTTCATTTTGATCAGATTTGTGTTCTCTGTTCTATTTTCTCAAACAATGCTTTGGAGAAAGTGGGAGACAAATGACTAAAAAGAAGGAGGGATGGAGGAGGGCAGGAGAGGATGCTTGAACCCAGTTCGAGTGACAGGGACTCGAACAGGGACAGCCGCAGCAGCAGTGCTAGGCTCTTCAGCCATGCGACACGCATTTTAAAAAAACAAAAACCACGGGTTCTTTTGTATTACAGTAAAGTACTGCTGGCGTAAGAACATTGTTCCCATGGGTCTGGTAATATCTTTACCCCTTTAATGTGTCTTTACTTCAGAGAAAACAGGCATGTGCAGTTAATTTTTATATGTATGCTACTTGAGCCTATTTGAAATTATGTGCATAAATGTGTAAGGTAATTAATTTCCATCCTTCAGAAGTAAGAGAGAGGTTCTTTTCCCTTTCTCCTTTTTGCAGTGGCAGGGTAAGGATTCAAACTTATTATTAGGTTTTTTTCTCCCAATTCTGTGCTGTTTCTTCCAGATCACGCCACTTGGAAAAGTATAGTTCTCATACAGAGGAGCTGAAGCAATAAAAACCATGCATGATCAAGAAACGTGTATCTTAGTGATTATCAGTAGGAAGCACAAATCAAGAAAATCAAACAGCAATTTCTGATTTAGTCCGTAATGAATTTAAGACAATTCACTTATTTCTAGGAGAGAAATCGTCTTTCTGAAGGATGCTGTCATGGTAAGAGGAATAAGAAATGGTTAGCTGTTGGAGCTAAGACTCATGCTCCAGTGCTAGTTGCCTCATTAAATTAGTTTGCAGTGTAGTTAATGTACGCTGTGTTTGGTTTTCTCTATGGTTGCCTGTTTAAAATGTCCCTCAGGATAAGAACTTAAGTGCATAGCTTTAGGGTTTGCAAATTTTATTCAGCTGCTAGAACTCTCTTTACTGTTCAAGTAGGCAGGGCTATGACCACTACCAAAAGGAAATACAGGCAAAAGAGGAGAAGGAAGACCAAGAGACAGACTCTTCCTTGTGCAGTATCTTCTTTAACTTTGCTTCCATAAAACAATTTTAACTCCTCAGAAACAAGGTTAATGTACACAGGCAGTTTGATGTAATTGCTGTTCTTTTCCACTCATGATGATAAAAATGTCTTGCACCATTTATGCAGAGTCTGTTGTACTTGACATAAAAAGGTGCAAAGAAGTTGTTTCATGAAGACTGTAGTGTGTTCCTCTGGGAGTCATGAAACTCAATTTTCCCTGAAGGTAATTAATATTATGAACTCAGGAAAGGTCCATGTAGCCTGAAATTGCAGCAGACTAATTGTCAGAAGAGACAGAAGGCTGAGAGAATCATATGCTGGGTATTCAATTAGAAAATGAATTTCAGGGAAAATCAGAGACACACACTAATGTCAAGCTTTATGGCTGTGCTCCACCACCTATACAAACAAAAGACTTTCACTGACCTACAGCAGTTGTTAGGCAGCGCAGTGAGTTGTTTCAGCAGCACCGATATCACATTCCGATTGCACACTACGGGCTAAGATCCTTCCTTCAGGCAATCCCCTTCGCTTTGCTGAAGGATCACCATAGCTGGGTTTGGCTCATGTTTTCTGTGAATTGGAGCCTTTCACCAGCTATGAAAAGGAGGGGTCAGCACAGCATTTTCCAACCCCCAAGAAATACTTTGTCTCCAAATTATGGACCATGGCATTTATCACGAGAAACTTGTGCCCATCTTTTTGTCAGAGCATAGTGTCACTGGTGGCCGACCGGGGAGGAACATGGCCTGGAGCAGCTGGGAAATCCTGGAGGAAGCTTTTAACCATTTCCTGTTAGTGAAAAGGGGAGAAGTGACCAAATGGGCCAGATGCCGTTCACATTCTGTTGGTGTGGTGGTGTGGGGTGCCAGAACAGTACACAGCCTTTGAGTGAAGCCTTGATTAGCAGACTCAAGTGACAATGTAGTTCCAGAGAGGAGGTACTGCTTGATCAGAAACCTGAGGAGATGAGAACCATCTTTTATTCTTAGCCATTGAAACACAGCCGTGGCAGCCAGGCAGAGTAGGAAAAGGCTACACGTGATCGTGAGGCTCTGCCAGGATGTAGTGAATCTTTGGGGCTTTTCCTTTTTTCTCCCAGTAGGTCTCTCTCCTGGGCAACTTAAGTATCACATTCACTTTCCCAACAGTCAGCATAGGGCTAGATGTTCTTCTGCAGATTTGAGTGCAGTGGAACAGTGCTGCACCAGTCACTCTGGGTCTTATCTGCTGTCCCTTGAACATACCCTGCTTATCAGTTTCCATTTTTATCACCATTTTCTGTTCAGGGACATTGAACACAATATTCTTTAATGTTCCAACAAAATAAGTTCTCCAAAGAGGTTTCAAACTTGCATCTGATGTCTTCAACTATTCGACTTGATCTTTTATAACAGAACCTCTTATCTGTTTTGTTCTGGGTGAAGCAGTTCAGACTTCTTCAGGGATCTCATCCTGCTGACATCTCTGAGCAAGCACATGGGAGCTAGGACATGAGCTAGATGTACTTAAGCCACAGTGGGAAGCTCTCCCAACCCTGAGAGTCAGTTCAATAATACACAGTATATCTGCCAATGAAGTGAGAAATCAAAGCCTTCCCTGTGTTTTCTGACCAAGCCTCTGAAATATTTTAATCCTATGAAGGAGGCTGACCTGTGACTAAGAGTGACTGAGGCAACAGCCTGAAAGAGCCTGAGGCATGACATTAGCTCTGCTGTAGGAGTCAGCTGCTCATCAGCACACAAGGAGAGCTTTGGGAGAGACTGATTTGTGAGGGTGGGAGCCTGGCATGGAAGCTTGTGGTATCCTCTGTTATAGCCACCTCTCCCTCCTATCAGGTCATCTTCTAGTTGCTACAAGCAATGAACTTGTAAAGCATTAAAACTTTGATAGGTTGTAGCATCTCAGGAGTGTTCATCATGTTTTACTTCTGACTGGCTTCACAAATTAGGACCAAGTCCTTCATTTACCAGTTAGCTGCTCTTGTCTGGTGGTGATCAAGTCCACTGGTGTTGTCCTGTTTGTCTAAGTTAATGGCACTAATTGGGGCTTGTGCATCTTGTATTATTGAGCATGCAAAATGTAGACTGCCTTGCCAAGAATAGAAGCAGAGGCAAATTATAGAGTGCTTGTGTTGGGGTAATCATAAGATGCTTCCAGGTAATCTTAATAAATTAGTTGTTCAAGTCGCTCAGATAGCACTAAATTAATACATCTAGAGCAATGTGCTGTATTTCCTATCAGTCATTTTTTATTTTTCTTAATTACATTTCCCCTGCTTCTGCTATTGCCTTCTAGCTGTGGAACTGTTGTACTTTAGCTGCAGTAGGTACAAAGATTAGAATACAAACAGTGCGTTTAGCTCTCAGCAGGAGCCCGAGTTTAAAAATGGTTCAGTGAGTGAGCACACAACAATGTTAAATGTGGAGCATACCACAGATCAAGGAGTGGATCTGAGAATCCTGTTCAGCTAATGCGTGAGGAACATACTCAGGGCTAAAGAGTATGCAGAGGTACTAGAAAAGACAGCCCTGCATACCTAGTGGGCTATTTTTGTGTAAATAATGGAGGTCACTTGGCTTTTACTAAACATCAGAGCTTAACATTTTTAATAAAATAGGTTATTTTCGACCTAGCAGAACTACTCTTCTCTGCACAGTGGTATTATCAGAAGTCCTTGCAGCTAAAGGACTTTCCCCACCACAAATACATCAGAGGCAATTCTAGTGAAGTCCCACCAGTTAGACTGGCAAAGAACCAGTCCAGATTGTCACTTCAGAATATAAGGCCCTGATCCTGAAAATCTGTCCTGTCTTCAGAGAGAGCTTGTGAGATTCTGTGCAAACTGGTAAGTTACCTGCACTGTGCTCTTTAGAGAATGGTCTTCTCCAGTAACCTGTCTCCAAAACTTTATGTCTTAGCATGCTTAAGCACTGGAAGATAAGATTTCAGGCTACTGAAATAGGAGTTTCAGCAGAGAGTGCTGAACCATATTGAACATACCAATATAGCTTTATTAGCTCTTTCCTACTTCTGGAGACAATGACTTGGCAGGGCATATGCAGAGAGATTTGGAAAAAAATGGGAAAGCAATGCAGGAGCCCTGGCTTACAGCCATGGCTTATCCAAGCCTGCGGTTGGAATACATTTTCCTTGGGTGTATTCCAAAAGGAGGGGAATGTCTGATGTACTTGGGGGGGTGGGGGTGGGGATTTAAAAGCACAAAAATTGCAAAATTGGCACAAATGTGCTGAAGATAGATTGAGCAAATCATTCTTAACTGGCACCAATAAAACCTTTATGATGGAATAGCTATATTTAGATTTCTTCCTACTTGTCCATGCATGTTCTGAGTTTTTTCCCTTTTCTAAACCTGAGAAATTTTACGTGTTTTTAATTGATAATAATGTGAACACTAGGCTAGTGTATCTTTTAAAACAAAACCTACATGTTGGCTGGGCTACAGCAAGTGTCCTAGTTTTTATGGTTTGTGCATAATGTTGACTATAGTGTTGCCTGAGTATTGAGGTCCAGCCTACAGTCTGGATTAACTGTTTGCATTTGTTAATTCACTATGTATTTACAAATGCTGCGTAGTATGTATCTAGCAGAATTGTCTTGCTGTTCATATATTTAATAATCTCGCCAAAGATTAGATATATAATGAAGTTGTAGCAGTCTCAGGGTTTGTTTTGTTTGTTTTTTTTTTTAAAGTCCTGTTTAACGGTGCTTCCCTTGCATCTGTTTAATTCAAGTGTTATGTTTTCAATCAGATTGCATGATGGATGTTTAGGGGAAACACCAGCCTGGTTCCAGCCAAAATGCATCTCGAGATTGAGTTTTCTTTGCTGTTTTTACATCTTGCAATGTATCTTTTTTCCCAGTGTATCACTCTGAAATATGTATGAATGCTTCCAATCATGATTTCTGGCCATCTGTGCAGTCTAGTGGGGATTTCATAGGCTATTTCTATTAGAATTTACCATTTCTTATACATTTTCTGGAGCACCAAAGTTGTACAGGAGATACTGGAGGAATGCCTTTGTGGTTCTGAAGCGCTGAAAAGGAAAGCACATAGAGAACAATACAACTAAACAAAAGCTTAAGAACCAGCAGATTGTCCATAAATAGTCGATAAAGCTGAATACACCTTTCTGAAAAGCAAGGCAATGTGTGTCTCGTATTAAAATGAAGTAGACTATTCAAAAAGTAGAGACAGGTTATCCAGACAAATATTTTAGAAGCAAGATCTGCTTTATTGGGAAAGCTTCTCAAGAGAAGAAGATTCTTCACACAGGTCTTTGCTTTTGAACAACCTCATCTTACAATCAGTCTAGGCTCGGTGCTGCACTAACTAGGTATTGGAAGACAGCCTCAGGTCTTTTCAATGTCTAATTATTATGCTTCCATGAGTGTTCTCCAAATTTAGGTCACTCAAGTCATTAGGTGCTGATCACAGATGAACATTTGTTAGCCTATTTGCATTTTGCAGTATGTACTCAAAGGGTTAGCAATTGTGGATGCAAATTTAAGATGACTTGTGGATGGAAAAGCTGAGCTAATTCTGCATTTCATTGAAGATCTAAAGCCAGCAATTGTCCAGTGTGCCTGAAGCTCTTAGAAACACAAGTCCTAATTTCCCAAAAATGAATTGTAGATGGTTAATTTTAAATCAACAGTTCCAATCTTCTTATTTTAAAGCTTCTAAAATTTCTATTTACAAGTTGTCCTAGAATTTCTCATACTTAGTAAGAGCAAACAAACTGTTCTCACAGACACAGTATTTACAGCTCAGCGTACTGGTTGTTTCATGAGTAGTGATGAAACTAATAGATCTGTTGTTAATCTAACCCTATCTGACTGAAAGGGAGAAGTTTTCAAAAGTGGAGTCAACAGACTCCACTGCGGTGCAAAGTTCCTGAGAACCCAGAGACTAGTTTTGTATTCTACATGCTAGCATCTCGTCTCCAGAAACACTTTGCTTCTCAAGGATAGAGTTAGGCATTGGTGATGTTTGTGTGACACTCATCTCTTTGGAGAACACTGTTGGTGTAAAACTCTTTATGTGCTTTTTTCCTGTTCCAGGCTGGGGACGGGATCTGGTAATTCAGTGACAGATGACAAAATGCTTATGTTATCCTACCACAGTTTGGTTTCTGTTTTTCATTGTTGTACTTAGCATCCAAAACATTTTTTGTACTGATTTGCTATCGTAGTTGATGTTTAACTTCTTCATTGCTGTTTTTTGTGGTGAGAACAAATGCTACCATAAGAAAAAGCTGTTTTTGTCTATTCCTGGTCTAGCCAAAATCATCCTTCATTTCAGTTTAGTGCTGCTAACACAAGCCCAAAGGCTCTTGAAGTTTACAGTGAAGCCTTTGTATGCAGAGCATAAGAGTAGCTTATTTCAATTAGGAATATCCAGGGGGCTTTAGGATATGTTTTGAAAGGACCTTGAATTTGTAGTTTTGCTGTTGATCTCAGATGTGTCTAGTAATGAAGTGAATGCAAAGAAAGCTTGCTATAATAATTCATGGTGATGTGGTCGAGCACCGGAGTTAGATCTCTCAGAATATTTGCACCACAATCCTCGTTGAAGCCCCGTGGAGAAGGGAAAGCTATACTGAAACTATAGTTGTGAAGCTAAACACAAGATGACCTTGAGAGTTTTGGTGTTGAATTTCCATTCACGAGGTAGAGAGAGGTTATACAAGCAGAAGAGACTTAAAAGGCCTGTAGCTGCTAAAGCTGCGAGTGCAGCCGGCCAAGAGCCTCCTAACACCTTTCACAATGTGCAATTTCTCACCCTTTTCCTCAGCGTTCAACATGAACACACCAGCCTGTATTTTCCGTTTAGAATAATAATCCATAGAATACCACAGGTGTCCTACCCAGCCACTCCGCTGAGCCCAGCTATCTTGTCTGTGACCCTCATAGGGCATCATTCACTCCAGTCATTCACAGCTTGCCAAAGCTTTTATTTCTATTTTGTGACAGTCTATGGCTTCATTTCAGACATAGGAGACCTTCCCAGGACTGACTGACTCCTCACCAAATGATCTGAAAAGCAACAGATAGGTCCTCTAGCTTGCTCAGCCAGAGTTCTAACATCTGACAATTATGAAATTGCATTATGCAGCAATTCTGCAATTGCAGAGCCAAGTGATGTCACACACTGAGTTGCTGCCACAAATTGAAAGGATGCTTTGGAAAATTAGGCTCTGTGGAAGTGGGTACTGACGATGCCTTGGAACTGCAAAAGCTCACACTCTGCTTTCAGATCTAGCAGTGAGAAATGGCACAGTATCTTGAACGATGATCTGAGCTTTAAAAACTAATACAAAACTCATGCCAGGTCCATTTTTTAAAACTGCTTGAAACATCATGTATCAAGGTAACTGGAAGCTAAGCTGAGGAAAAACCTTTTGTTTTTTGCTAAGCAAATTCATTGCAGCTTAACTGGGAAAAGTTCACATGAACATTTTTCAGTGCGAGACTGTTGCCTGAATTTATCACGTTTCTGGAATGTGCTGTCAGGATGAAAAATGTCACCAACAAATCAGCTACAGAAATTCAGGAACATAGGAACTGGTTACTTTGAGGTTTGGTTGGGGTTTTTTTCTCTTTTATTTTTTTTTTAATGGAAGAAGGAGCCAGAGTTTTACTGCTTCTGAGCTTTGTGTCAGCTTCTTCATAGTTTGAATTAGAAGGAGCAGAAATAGCCAAGTCAAGCTTGGAGTTGGGCAGCGTAGGTACTGTTCTGGCTCTGCGGGAATCAAAGGGGTTTATTTCAGAAGAACTAGTATGACTATTTAATAATCTGTCTGTGTGTACCATCTAATATGTTGTGAAGCTCTTTCTACTCCCAGTAGTGTCTGATTTAGAGTTCATGCCCTTCTTTGGTACTTACTTGGTGTTCAGTGTTTGTCTTTGGCTCTTTGGTGATTTCACCAGAAAAGAGCTTGGGAGTTCGCTCATGAAATCAAAGGAGTTTTCATACTGGCCTTCAGTGAGGGCCGTGACAATCTGGGTCTGCTGCAAAGTGGCCCCCAGGAAAGAAGCTGCTATAAATTGCAAAGTCCTGTAAGATACACAGAAGGGGAACTCTCAGCTTTTTTTCCCAGCCCTGAAGCTACTGGGTAAACAAAAGCATCTCATAGCCTACATACGTGTGTTCTCATTGACAAGACCCACTGAGAGAGAGAGATTTATTTCAGCTTGGTTAAAAATTACAATTAGTTTTTGAAATTGCTGGTGACCGTAACAAACGAGAAGGTTACTCTGCGAGGCTTAGCTCTGTGGGATAGGATACAGTATTCATATGTAACTCTTGGGATACTTTGTTTTTTTACTGAAAGGGCATTTTCCTACGTGGACCTTCCCCATCGCTGTGTGAGGCAGATCACACTGGGGCTGAGGGGGACAGAGGACCCCTCAGCGTAGAAGCTGAAGAGCAGATCTTATCAGAAAGAGAAACCTGGCCATTTTAACAGGGACTTTGATTAGTAGAGACAACTGCATTCTGTAAATTGACTCTGAAAAACCATCAGAAGAGTATTCTCCAATTATTCACTGAGCAGGAACTCTTCCTGTTGCAGAAGCTATCATGGTTTTGACACAAAGTTGTGGGAGAGTCATGTTATAAAGTTTAAGTAACCTATTTATATTAATTTTATTTTCAGATTTGTTTCCTCTACCTTCTGATTAAAATGTGTAGCCATTGTGATAGAGGTGCACTGCTGGAGCTTCTTTCATCTGAAAGTACTGATAGTGTCAGGAAAACAAATGGAAGAGAAAAGCTGTCTGATTGAAAGTAAATACGTAACAGTTTCAGCAGTCCTTTGGGTGGGAGCTAATATAAAGTTGCGTAGTTAATCAGTAAACAAGTTAAAATGTGCATAAAAAAGATAAAGTGGAATAGCATCTGAAATGAAGGAAATAAATCAAACAATCAAATATGTGAAGAGTTGGAGAGAATCTCAATCCCCTCTGCTGCAAAACGCGGACACAGCTTTCCGCTCATACTTCCACATCTCTGAGGTTATTTGCCTTGGTTGTAAATATTTTGTAGTTCTGTCAAGACTTACTTAACCTTTATGGCCAATGTGCCTTGATTACAGTCTTTTCACTGGAAGATTGAAGAGCATTTGAATCATCACCATTAGCACTGTACCAGTAACTGCTACGAAGCTTGTGCCTCTGTTTGTATATTTATAAGTCTACAAGAGACAGAGATAATTATAATTATTTTAAGGTTTTCAGAGCTCAACTTTTCCAAACTTCACAAAAATTTGTTTCCATTAAACAGGTAAAGCTGCAATAAAATTATGTCTCTAATAGGACTTAGGCTTACAAAAGGCAAGAAATCTGTAGCTTAGTTCCTGTGGAAACTGAGCACTCAGAAACACACTGTGCACCTTTGAGAAATCTGTAATAATACTTAAGCTGCTACTGCCCCATTTTTGGCATCCCTGGCAGTCTCTCATAGTTTGGATTGGGTTTATGTATATCTTTTGGGTTGTAGAAGGCATGTAGTGAGTCTTATTTCAAGTGTTTGAAGCTAGATGCTATTTCCCATGTTTATCTTACTAGCATATTCTCTCATTAATAGTCAAAGCATTATGGTGGAAAAATGTTTCACACTCATGTGGTTATGAAGTGGCTGCAGACAGGATGATACTCACCTTGCAGAAACACATCTTCAGTACCACAGTACAGTTTTACCTGGCTCCCATGGGTCGATCCAACACCATGGGAAAAGCAAATGCAGGTTTTAAACAGGTGACAGATGTGTCCTGTTTGAAGGCTTATAGCCAGCAGTGTTGACCAACGGCTGTTTAAAATGCAGGAATTTATGTAGAAATTAAGACAGGTCAGAAAAAAAAGAAAACCAAACCTCCAAGTGTGCATGGTCTTACCCAATCTGATGCTTCAGAACATGCTGAAAGGGACAGGCCTTCCTCTTAAATCAGAGCAAAGGTCTAGGCTGATTTGTAGTCTTCTGGGGTTCACCTGCTTACGAGTAAAAGTTGTACTGGTGAATGCTCCCAACAGCAATACTGTGCATAGACGCAGTCTTGCTGATAACATTTGCCCTCGGGGTATCTGGCTAGCCTGGCAAGGAGGGTGTCATTCCTGTGCTCCCCCGTGACCGTGACCAGACACCAGCTTTGAGGAGCTGTCGGCAGAGGCTCACCTTCCACACAGCCCCACGCCCCCTTGTCACAGAGGCTCTGCTGCAGCATGCAAGTGCTGTGTTGGATTTGATCCATTACAAATCCTTCCCCGTAAAATCAGTGTAGGTGCCCGTTTCCTGCGTTGTGCCTTGTCAGAATGTGGGTGGTAGTTTGTTTTTCTTTACTGTCAGGGTATTTCATGTCTCTTTCACGTTGCGAGCAAAAGAAAAAGTTGCTCCGCAGCTTGTAGAAAATGTTTTGGTTTGCTCTCTGGTATCCTGACCAACCCAAAGGGGCTAGCGCCAGTCCCTGTGCGTGCTGCGCTTATGTCAGCTCCAGATCCAGCCTCGGGAGTGATTAGTGACCCCCGTGCTCATCATACGCATCAGAAACTTTTTCTAAACCATACAATTAAACTTCTGCCAAGCACCATGCGATGCAGTCAGCGTGGCTGAGCAAGTCTGCCTGGGTAGCCCCTAAGTGTAGACAAGAATAAAGATGATTTGGGGCCTTTAGTCAGCCATAACTGCACCCTGTGCGGGAGTCCGCAGGACCAAGGACTGCGGCTAAAGCCTTTAACCCGTAGTCCAAACCCATTTCCTCTCTTTCTCAAGTGTTCCATGATTTAAAAGCTTTTTGAACAGAGAATAAAAGTTTACAAAATACGCCCTTTCTAAATGAGTTTAACAAAACTCTTGCAGAAACTAAGAGTGATACAGTCGCGTTTTCTAAGTCCTTTGGCTTTGTGCATAAAATTGTGTAAGAAATTGAAATCTTCCTGAGTTGAGCTGAACTTGAAAACATTGTAATTACAAATGATCTTTTAGATCTGGAGATGAGAAGGGAATTCCTCATCACTTGCTGTCCCCTTTTTTCTTCTTGTATTTCAGCAGGCACCAGGTACCTAGATCACGTGTTGAGTCTATGCACAGGCTGCGCAGGGGAACTGTGTGTTCAACACATCTTGCTTTCGGAGAGTAGGTGGTATAGGACCATCTTCTGTTTCTTCTATGATTAATCGTAGATCATGAAGGGCTGTGTCCAAGGCCTTGAAAATTTATTCTGAGCATATTTGTATTCCTTAACATTGAGTATGCAGCCAGGACTGTTACAGTTTATCCTTTAGTTTTCATGTCCTGTTTATTTTTGCTGCACATTACTGTCATTGAGCCACATCACTATTTCCTTTTCTTTCCTTTTGTCATTCCTCAATATAATATGAACTGAAAGTAATATTTGTGCTTACTACAAGGCACGTCTTGCCTCCTCATGTTGTATGGTTCTCAATTACATTAATGGCCTTTAATGAACTGGAAGTATTCACGATAAGGATTTGGTTCTGTGATTAAGGAGAAAATAATTTTGTCGTAGAATAGCTAATCGGTAGAGGATAGTGATCATTTTTATAAGTTTTATTTCCTTTGGGATTAACGAAATATTTGCGACCCTGTTCCACAATTTCATAATCTATTCTGCTTTCAGAAATATTTAATAAAGACTACAAGCAATCAAAAAGCTGACAAGCTATGGATTGTTTTTGAAGCAAGTTTTGAAATTCAGTTTTCAGACTCTGGATATTTATTCAAAAAAAATAGTTCGTTCTGTTTTTAAGTAGTCAATGAGATCAGTCACATTCTACCTGTTAGGCATAGCTTAATCAACAATCATGTAACGAGACAAAATATGATCAGCCAGAGAAATCTGCTTGTGCATCCTGTTGCTTCTGTCTGAAGCTCCAGGCAAGTTTTACAGCACACCCTTATTTCAGTATCACCAGAACATTGAATTATCTGTATTTTCATCACATAGCCAAAACACTTGGTAAAATCTTGCAAGAATTTAGTAGAAGTAATTGGAAGAGGAAAAGAAATTTCTAGCTAAGTATTCATATCTTTAAATGGGCAACAGTCTTCTGGATATTTATTTTTGGTAATGGAAATGAATCTTAAAACAGGAATTTCTTCCTATAAGCACATACTGCTCCATTAATTCTCATTAATTCCTGCTTTCTTTGCAGATCTTTTTTGCCAGCATAAGACCTTGGTTTATTAACGTGTCCGTTCTGTAATGGGAAAGACAGTTCCATGTGATATTTACTTCTCTGTTTTCATCCTATCTGTTTCAGAATTAATGCCAGTTCCATAGACCTAGCTGCTACGTTTTGACATACACTGTCTGAGTAATCAACATTCAGAGATAATCCTCTCTGCTTCAGGACTTCCATTCAATAATACGTGGCGTGACAGAGAGCTTGGTGGTTTTGCCATTGTCAGGTTTTTATCCCTTCCTTTCTGATGACACACTTAACCCTCCTGTTATTTTAATGAGGTTTTAATTGTGTGTCCTGCCTCATCTGCCCTGCCCGCTCTGCTCTGGGCTGCAGCTCTGCTTGGCTTCTGGCCGCAGTGCCCCGGAGGCTGGGTGGGCTTGGCCAGAAGTAGGGCAGAGATTGTTACCTCCTCATAGGCCAGGCACAACGAGAGCTGCTTTGCCTGTTGCACATTAGGCTTTTTGTTTGCATGTCATCATAGCTTAGCTTCATGTTTTAGGTCTTTAGAAATGGTACCGTGTGTAGTGCTGATCAGATTAACGTGACAAAATTAATAAAGTGCTTTAATATACAGAGAGAAGAGACTGAAGGGAATTGAAATCAGGGAGACAGAAGAACAAAGGCAGTTCTTAAATGAACATTTTTAGCAGTAGCTTAACATTATAAAGATTAATAGGAATTAATTTACATATATAATGCAATGTACAGAACACAATTCAAACTGACTACTGATTCTACAAACACTATTATTGTAAAAGAAGAGCTACATAAAATAGGCGTATCTGTTTTCTTCCCCTGGGCCAGTAAACATGCTTGACTAAAACTGCAGCAGGCACCAGCCATCTCAGGTGTTCTTGTGTCATGTGCCTTTGTCTTGGACTGTACAGGTACAACTGTCCCATATTCTTATTTTATAGCTGATCAAAGCATACATAGTCACAAGTAAGGATAACCCCAACAATCAGCATTTATGATAACGTTGAGCCAAAACAAGTTCATCCACAATCTACTGGTTGGTTGTTCGGAGAAGTAAGAATAAAAAAAGCCCAAGGAAGAACCAAGGAGTAATACAGTTAAGAACAGAAGTAATTTTATGCAAGCTTTAAAAGCTTAAAACAGTCTCTCAGCACATGAATGTGTAAGCTTCAGCCCAAACCATACAGGTCACACTGAGCAGGTTCAGCCTCTGTTTCCTCTGTTCCTCTGAGCATTCCCTGCTCTTCTTTTTTCAATGCAGTGTGCTGTAGGGATATACCTGTTATCTGCCTAGTTGCAATGTTTATCTGTAGTGCTATAGGACTACAGTCTTACAGAGTGTAAGTCCAGACAGAGAGCACAGAGTGCTTACAGAGTGTAAGTCCAGACTGAGAGCTCTCCTAAAACCCATCAGCTAGGGCTAGGATTACCAAAACTAATATGGGATTTTCTGTGTTGTCTGATTGAATCTCATGTATTCAAAATCATAATAATAAACAGAATGGTATTTTCTGTGTTTCCCCAACATCTGCTATTTCCTTACGTGCAGACAAATAGTAGATCCTCAAGCTGTAAACCTCCCTGACATGTATACGTGATAAGAAATGCCACTTCGTGCCTTGTCTGCTCTGGATGATCGCTGGGAAAGTGGGGAGAGAAATGCCTGAACATCAAAGATAAGAATAAAAGTCTTTAAAAAGGAGCAATTGCAACAGATAAGCAGTGACACCTTTCCTCATTCCCACACAAGCGGCGTGCAATGGGACATGTATTGCTGTCTCAGTCAACCCAATGTAGCATGTAATTTAGCTCACTAGGTTGCACTATTTTGCAGCAACCACAAGCTGCTCTCACTCTAGGAAGTGGAGGCAGGGGCGCTTGTACCACAGGGCTGCTGTTCATATACAGCAAACGGAGAATTGCTCAAGGTGGGTGCCCACAGCATATTCGTATAAAGCACGCTGGAAAGCAAGCCGTGGGCCTGCTTTTCTTTCCATCTGGCCATCTGTGATCGTGCTGGCTTGCAACAATACCCTACTTACAATTTGTCATTTCCACATGGCTGCCTACTGTTTCCAAACGCTGTCAGATAGTACAGTAGAGGAGGCTGGGCTTTAGGATTCACTCCCTCCCCCTTGAAAGTAATGCTTTACATGATGTCTGCACACCAAAGTCTAAGACCAGTGTCTTAGGAATGAAAACCAGTGTCAGGGGAATGAAAACTTTGATTCTGAAATAAAATTTGAGGGAAGGGATGTATTTTAGAGGGAGTAAAGTTGCATTCTAGAGTTTTCAGAGGTCCTGTCCCGAAACTGGTGCTTTTAGGATTACTCTCCTGAGTGCAAACCAGCTTGGCAGCTTCTGACTCTCATTAAATACAGTGGTGGGAGAGCTCTAGTGTTTCTCATTGCCCATTCTGAAGACATGCTTTAATTCTGCATCATGGAGGTAGCATGTGCCTGAATCAGGACCTGCTTCTGCTTCCAGTCTGTACAGAAAATGTACCTATTCCAAAGGAAATGTAGAGGAGGAAATAGTGTGTGCAGTTCTAGATGGTGTGCAGATGTTTGTTATGTGTGTGCAGGGACAGGTATGTGTAGTGCCTCAAGAAGAACCTTTCAACAGCTTCAAATTCGAGTTTTTCTAGTTTCCATATTGAATGAGAGCTCTGAAAATGAGCCAAGGATGGCGCTTCCCTGAGGAGTGGTCTGGAAATGAGGCAGCACAGATGTTTTGGACACATAGCGGTTTTGTCCCGCTGGCAGTGCACAGGCTTCTGAGTGGAGTAACCGTGTCCTCTAATATGGTGCAGTTTCCAAAATTCATTTCAGTGTCAGAAATAATGCTAATTGATTCTCATTGCAAGAATTATTTTAAATTCCAGTTTTGGACAGTAAGGAGGACACTGGCTTTTTACTGTGGAAATGAACAAGCTCACGTTCACATATCTGTTTGTTTAGAGAGAGTTCAGTTTTAAGTAAATCCAACCAAAAAGTTGATTATCTGAAGTACAGGCAGTCTTGGAACAAATCTGTGCCTTCAATAAATGCACTTTGTTTTTTTGCTGCCTGTATCAATGCATGTGGACCCAACTCAGAATCTGAGTTTTACTGTGCAGCCAGCAAAATAATCTGGAAAAATTGTTGGGTTTAAAATAATTATTTCTTGCCCTTTTTTTTTGGTCCAGCTATGTTACTTAATATCCCAGTTCACTCTTGATCACAGACCTACATCCTACTCCTTTCGGAAGGTAGATTTACCGGCTTGATGGATCTTTCTAATTTCTGTAAACCTCTGTCTTCACGGGATGCTCCAGTGCTTCTGCATTGGCATCACCTGCCTTGTTACCTTGGGTGGAGGGTTGCATAAAGATGTTACATAACAAACGATAGAAAAGAGGCTGGACACAATCTCCGGAAACTTCTAGCTGACAAACAAGAGGGCTCATAGGGCAAGAGGCATGCAGATAACCCGAAAGGATGGCTTATCTGCAAGCAAACAATAGTGAAGTGCTGCTTGTAGGTGCTGTCTTGTGTCAGCAAATGACTGATAATGGTTTTGGGAGAGTGCATAGATTTTAGCCCAGGGCGGAGAGAACATGCTAGGATCATGAACCGCTATTCAGTGACATTGGAGGGTCTACAAAGATTACAGTTTAGCCAGGTGATGGCTGCTGCACCTACCTGGAGTTCCTGTGTTTGCTTGCTTTTCAACTGTGCTCATTGTTCTGTGATGCTGCTCAGCATTTATAGACACAAGCTTCTTTGAGCAAGATTTCCTTTTGGATCATCAGAATAAACATGTCCACAAGCTCAGAAGTCCCTTTTCTTCAGCCTCAGCACTTGCACTGGTGGTACTCTCACACTTGTATGGAATAGCTGTGGCCTCGGGTTGGGGTTGGTTTGTTTTGGTTTTTTTTTTTTTTTGGCAGGGGGGTGCATTATTTATCATCTGAGACAATGTCTCTGGGCTCTGCAGGTAGTGTGCTGCCCTCAGCCATTTTCTACTCTGGAATAAGGAATCCCCCAAATCCAAGTAAATACAGAGTCAGCAGATTGATCCAAGTTTGGTCACACCGTTAAGGATATCCTGTCATTTACAAAAATGGTTTGAGATTCATTTGTTTGCTGCAGCTGGAAACGTTCATTTCATTAAGCAAATTATTTCTCTGAAAGCTGCTAAGAAGGATTGGGGTCTATAATTAGAATAATACCCCACAGGATTATGTTCACAAATGTAATTGTATAATCATTTAGAACTAAATTGTGCCATGAAACTACAGGGTTTTTCGAAGTGGTACTAGCATTTCTGGAGGGTTGTTTTTAAGATTTTCTGTTGTAAAGCAGTTGCCACAGGCCAATTAGATTTTCAGTTCAACTGAGAGCTCCCCCCACCTTTCCCTATCAAAAGTCTGAGATTAAGCAAGATCAGGGTTTATGTTCAAATATCTGCTGAAATTCAGAAACCAGATAGTGGCAGTGAAATCAGATGCAGATGATTAGCTTTCAGTATTTAAGGTGAGATGGAATGTGTGTGTTGAAAGCTCGCAGAGGGAGGCTGCTTTACACAATCTTCTTTGGTACTTTAGTACTTCATTCAGAAGCAGACAATCGTTGTTAAAATTGTTCTTCAGGGACTCTCGTTTCACAGCTCTGTGGCAGGGAGGCTGCGAGCTGCATTTGTGCCCATGATGCTCTTAGAAGACAGCAGTGAAAGGGGGAGGCGATTCCTCTCTGTCCAGTACCAGCCTGGTTGTAAGCCTCTCTTCAAGGCACGTTGCAGTATGTTGCTATCAACTGGTGCGGCATACGCTATCGCTGTCCTCCTTGCAGTGGTGCTCAGGAGAGCCTGCCTTTGGTTTCACAATGATGTGAATGTGAATACATTGAAATCTCTTTCCATAACCTGTGTGAATGTATCGGTGCAGTTCCTGGGTGAACATTGATACAAAACTATTTCACACTAAATTAATTTCACTGCTCTTCTGCCTGAAGTGTTGAAACATAAATGTGAAATAAAGCATTTTTAATGGGTGCTTTTCTTCTTCAGATTTGCAAAGCCCTCTTTAGTATTTTTACACTGATGACATGACATCAAGTTGCATCTCTTTCATATTGGTTCCCTCACTTACAGTACCTTGTCTCTTGCACAGACAAAACAGTACCAGAAAGTTTGTTTAGTACAGCACAATGTGCTGAAACTCCAGAAATAAAGAGCAGTACATTGCCCTGTTTTATTAGGAATTCATCCACTGTCAGGTTGCAAACCCCTGGTTAGTGAGCCAGTGGGCAATAGCAGGGTAAACTAATGAGGAACTGTGATATTTGCAACCAGAGAAAGGCAAATATTTCACTGAGCTCTCCAATTATCTCTGGTAGCCTCATACACTTCTAATGAGCACAAGGTAATCAGCCTATCTCTTCCAGTGTATTAACGAGAGCCACTTAAAATTCTCCAGGATTCCTGTGGAGAACTGATATATGGAACCAAATGGATAAAGAGGTTGTCTACTTCAAGGGCTGCCTTACTCTTCCCAGGGCTGGCTGTCTCTGCCTGTGGTGTGTTTTGTTGATGCCTTTATTGTACGCAGACTAAAGAGACAGTAATTTTGGAATTGCAAGGGTGCTTGAGCAGCAGCATAATCTGGCTGCTGGGAGACTACAAAATCTGTCTTCTCCAAGACAGCATCTCTTAACAAGGACTCCTCTGTGTTCAGTTGCTAGTCACATCTCAAGCAGTGCAACTGGGCAAGAAATAGGTTGTCAGAAAATGCAAACCTGCAAACACCATCAGTTAGTAGCTGGGCATTTACCATACTGTCCCATGTCAGGAAGAAAAGGAGGATCTCGGGAAGCAGTGAGCATGGCATAATGGCCATCTGCTTTGGGAGGCAGAATCCTTTCCTATAACCTCTTGTGTGAAGGAGTCTGTGGAAGCTGAGGCAAGACCTGGAGCTGTAGAAATAGGAAGAACAAGTGTGTGGAGTGGAAGGAAGAGCTAGAGGTGTTCTGTTTTACCGTGTGCCTTAACACCCTGGGGACTAAAGATGCAGAATACAAATAAAGAAGTGTTTGCTTCTGATCAGCAACAGTAGCCATATTTATTCAAGGTTTTTCAAAGAATACAAATAAATGTTTGCTTCTGATCAGCAGCAGTAGCCGCATTTAATCAAGGTTTTTTAAAGCCATGGCTTGGCTTCGCGGACGAAGATTTGGGAAGGGCTTTGCCCACGCTTATTGCAAGCGCGTTGATGGCTGAAAAGGCCAATGCGGGATAGGCAAGACCGGTTGCAAAGAGCACACCGGAGGGTCTCCTTTTTAAAGCAAGGACAGGAGAAATTGTTACTCAAATGAATTTTGCCTGTTGGCAGGTTGGAACGTACACAGGTTTGTTAATACCCAACAGAAACTTGGAAAGGAAATAGAATTTGAGAACATTCTTAATCTAAAGTCTGTGCCACAATGAAACCCATTTACAAGCAGGTGCTATAGGAAAAAAATATCAGTCATTTAAACATTGTAAACTGACAGCCAGTATCCTTTCTAATTCCCTAATCTGCAGCTGTGCTACATTCAAAGGTGCACTTTTGGATGCTCAGGAGGTTGATACTGAGGGATGTTCTTCCACTTTTAGTATCTCCTGGCCTTAAGGTTACACCACATGGTTGTATCTGCTTACAACTCATACTACAGAGTTTTGTAGCACAGTCAGTTTAGTATTTTTGTAATCGCACTAACTCCCTCAGCTGCACCGTAAGTTCAGCTGGGGGACAAAACATTGAGTCTGTTGCTTTGTATGCGTATCAAAATTGCACAGCTGAGTTTTTAACTAGTGTCTTTGTCTTGCATGTAATTAGCATAGAGATCACCTAAAACAACTGTCTTGAACCAGGAGACTGAACTGAAACATCACTCCTGTTCCGCAGTCACTGGGTGACTGGTGCGAGGTTTGAGTGGCGTTGCAGCTCTCAGTGGGCAGACACCCGTGCCGCAGTACCAGCCCGGTCACCTCCTCTCTGTCCCTGCTGGCTGAGTGGAGCCCTGGGAGTTTCAGTTCTCACAAAACACCAAGAATGTAAAAATTCTGTCTCATATACAAGTAAAAAGCTTCATCCAGCAACGCAGCAGCTCCAGGATTTGCTGCTGAGAAAGTTCAATGCTGAGAAGCAGTCAGCGAGAGCTGGGAGTACCGCGAGGCATCGCCTCAGAGGGCTGGCACTGGAGCCAGCAAGGGCAGCAAACTGGGGAAGGTAAAGGGAAAAATAAATATTAATGAGTGAACTGTTGTGCCTGTGTATAAAACCTCAGTTGTAATCTTGTGATACCTGTTCTTGTGCTTTGCGATGGCACTAGGCTTTCTAAAGGTTTCTATGTGCAGCTGGATGTACATTAGTCTATTTATTAGTCATCACAAGGTTGTTGACATTATTTCCACAGTGCTTTTACATTAAGAGCTTACTGAAATGATAGATTTATGTTAGGGTACCAAAGTAATTTCCTCATATCAAGAGGCCTTAGAAATACAGGGACTTAAGCTGTTGCTATAATGAATTTTCTGCCTCTCACAGGGATATTTATCCAATCTGTTCTGTAAACAGAGAAATTAGTTCAGACTTGTGCAAATGCTTTAATTACACTTAACTGGATTAATGGCTGAACTCTGAGGAAATGGTGTTTCTTCAGACAAAACAGTTTGACCAGGTCATCAAAGTATGTTTTAAATTCAGCCTGGTGAGTCTGGACAAAGCAGGTCTGTATTAGCTGGGCTGCTGGTGAAGCAGTTGCTGGCCCTGGGTTGGGACATGAGGTTCTGTGACATGAAGGGCTGTCTGGAGTCAGAGGTCATGCCATCTCCTCTTTTCAAGCTCATTCCTCTTGGATGGAAGTTGGTATTTGGAAACTGCTCCAAATTGTGCTGATTTCACAGTCTCTCTCTTCCCGCATGAGTGAATGATTGGCTCCAAAGGCGTCAGGTCTGCTTTCCTTGACAGCATTGCATTAGTCTGAACTGCTTGCTCAGAAATTTGATGACTTTTGGAGAAATGCCAGATGCTTGTTGCTTTGGTGTCATCTACCTGCCGTTCCCCTTAGAGCAACCTCAGCTATGCCCTGAGTGAAACATGTCCCCAGACTCCAGGCAGCCCATCCCAGCCACGGCTGCCTGCATCCTGCAAAAACACTCTCTGGCCCTGAGAAGGATGGGATTTCCAATAACACCTTGTGCGAAGCTCCTCATGCAATTGCTACAGCCAGCTCCCTGCTCAGCATGCTCCTTTCGGGATTGTGCTTAAATATATTTCATTTTTCACCTTATTAAAACCAAGTACGTCTTAGATGGGAGTGTAGGTTCCACTGTGGAGCCAGGACCAAACAGCGACAGGTCTAAACACTTAATTCTGTTTAGTCCCCAGGAGCTCAGCACCATCCTGGCCTCCTTGTGCACCCCTCTGAGCGAGCACTGTGTTAGCTCATTGGTGCTGACAACCAGCCCTGAATGTAAAGGAGCTGCCTCCTTCTTTCTCAGACTTCAAAATGGGCGTAAAAACTAAACTTAACGAGTGTGGTCCAAGGGCTTGTGGACATAAGGTAAAATGACACCTGCGTTTGCACCCTTTCTTACCTTCCCAGGGCTCTTTCTAGAGGAGGTTTCCATGCTTTCCACAGATATGCAAAACGTCAGCAGTCACCTCTGTTATTTCTATATGCTCTAAAATTTACTTGTCAAAAGGTAGAGCTCAGCTTTCCTTTCTTCTCCACTTCTCCATCCCTGCAACTCCTGCTCTTTCAGCCCTGTAGCCATTTAGAGATAATAGCTCAGCTTCTGCTTTTAATTGCCACTGTCTCAAGCAGAAATCTCTGGTTTGCTGGAGTTCCTGAGAATTCCTTCTAAACCACAGCTGCAACATAATGTCTTCATAGCATATTGCAGCAGTGTCCTTGAAATACATTCTGATTAACTCTCCCTGATATAATTGTGTCTGTTATAAATATGATATACACAGGTACATTCCAGGCATAGGAAAGCTGGAAGAATTTAAAAAGTGGTTGTATGACAGAGGATGAAAAAATTGTGCGCATACTCTGTACAGACTCCTACTTCAAGCAGTGCTGAGAAGCTGTGTTCTGTGAAGTATATGCAATTTTAGTACATCCACATACCCATTTCCATACAAAGATGAACACTGACATTGATCATTAAAAAAAAAGGAAACAAAAAGTGGAACTTTTGTTTTTCTCAGTATTGTGAAGATACTGTTGCTACAAGGACAGCTGTGAGCGCTGTTCTGTTTAAGGTTTGAAATAGCTCTATGGACAAAATGGGAAAAGGCCAGAACTGTCAGATCCTGCCAGGAAGGAAATCGGCTACAATCCAAGTGTGGCACAGCCCTCTACACCTCACCTCACCCTGTGGACAGTGCAGGGCTAAACGGGATCCGTAAATTCAGCACGTGTCAATTCCATGTCATTTAAAGTTCACTGCAAGTTGGCCCTGAGTCTCTTTTGATTTAAAATATTCCTGATTCGCACTGGATCACCTCAGAACAGGGAGTCTTCCCTAGCTTTTTAATATTAACCGTGAGTGGAAATGCCATCAGCATTTATCATTCAAACTGTGATGAATACATCACACTGCAGATTTCATTGCTCCTGCAGAACAGAAGAGGAAGGGAATTGTGTTAAATCCTCCGTGGTTGTGCCAGGAGGCTCTCGCTGCTCCTGCTGCCAGGAGCAGTTCTCCTGAGGAGCAGAAGTCCTCCCCACGGCGTCTGCAGTGCTACGCGTGGCCAGACAGCCTGGGCCAGTGCTGGGAAGATGCCCAGAGTCACCTCTGTGGGTGAGCGGAGCCACTGAGCAGTGGCTCACACTGCCTCTTGGGAAACAGGCTCAGGCCTGTGTTTCCTAGAGCTCCTCTCGAAGTGTTTTGAACAGTATTGTAGCAGCTGGGGTTTTTCGGCCAGGGGAGCATTAGCAGAAGTTGGTTATTCCCACAGTCAGCACACAAGCACAGCCCTGCCACCACAAGGCACAAAGAAAGCAGGTTTATCCTCCCACCTCCCAGGGTGGAGCAAACTCCCTGACTCTTTCTCCTCTTTTCTCTCCCCTGCAGAGAGAGCAGAGGTTTGCTGTAATGTGTATCTCCCAGAAAAGGCTCCCCTCCTGAAACAAAGATTATTAGGAAATGTAATGGTATCACCACATTGATTATAAAGAGATTAAGAACATGATGTTTCCCCATTGCTTGATAGTTTGCTCATTCAGTTTGTCTCCCTTGGTGCTTACAAGGACGTGTCTGGCTTCTGCTTTGGCTTTGTTTGGGTTCAGCTCCCTGATCTTGGTTCCTTTCAATGTGGGTTTTTTTCATTAGATTAATAATCCTGTTAGCGTATGATACTTTCTTACCTCAAAGGTGATAGTATAATTAACACCTAAGAATGTAAATAGTAAACTACAGCCCATGCCTTCATTACAGGGAATGGTGACCAGTGATAGGATACGTGGAAATGGAATGAAGCTGCATCAGGGGAAGTTCAGATTGGACAGTAGGGACAGGGTCTTAACTGAGAGGGTGGTCTGTCACTGGAACAAGCTGCCCAGGGAAGTGATCATGGCACCAAGCCTGTCAAAGTTCAAGCAGTCATATGATTTAGTTTTAGGTAGTCCTACGAGGAGCAGGGAGTTGTACTTGATGATCCTTATGGGTCACTTCTAACGTGAGATATTCTGTGATTTTTATGCTTCTATGAACAACTGGATCTCTTCTCCTCTTCAGAACTTTTATTTTCCTTGGGCTACGACAGCCAAACAACAGAGTTTAAGCTAGCAGAGAGAAAGGATCTAGCTTTCTTTGTGCTGGATAAAGCCCATGTGGACATTACATTAGCAAGAGTGTCTTGATGTTCCCCAATTTTGGCAGGGAAGCCTCTCTGGGAATAGCAGAGATAGCTAGCCATCATCTGTCATGTAACTGATTGAAAGGGGGGCTCATTCTCCTTTATTTTATGTCAGCAGAAATAGGAACAGAGTAACACAAGTCAAAGGAACAGTGCTGGCACTCACTGGTCAAAACGGAGAACAGAGCAGAGCAACTGCATTGCTTGTCCGGGAGCTGGCAATGGGGGGAAGGCTTCAAGTAAAAACTCATTTCAGCCAAGTAGAGGATTTCTCAGCAGTTGTTTGGGTTTAGAAAGTGTAATCACTTGTATTATTACCATAAAGCACATATCAGTGAAGTTTTGCTAGTTTTTAGTGAGCTACTGAAAGCTATAGCAGAAAATGGTGTTAGTGAGAAATAACACAACAAAAAAATAAAAGCCACTGCTGGCCATTTGCACAGAGGCAGCGACAGAAAGAGCTAAATATCAGTTTTGTAGCAAAATTGCTATTTGTTGGTGAATCAGTTTTATGCCCATAAAGAGTGCTTGGGGATTTTGCTCCCATGCATGTTTATTTATGAAATGGAAAGCAGGCAGAAATTCTGTGTAGTCCCATGGTATAGGCTAGAACTGAAATGTAAAGATATAATGGAAAAGCCAGTGATGTTAATAATAGAAATGCAAGGTCTCTGAGGGTGACCATGGTCAGTGCGGAATGCCAGTGCTGTTGTAATCAGGAAAGAAAGGATTCTTCTGCTTCACTTCTTCCCAAAAGATTAGGAAAGCTTTTTCTTTGTTTTAAACTTGTGCTTCACCAAATCTGGTGGCAGTCATGACCTGAAGGAGCAGTGCAGAAACAAACCATGAACGCAGCAGTGCTGAATGTTTAGGGGCAGAGTGAACAGTGGTTTTTGGCTTCATGGCATCCAGGGGTGGCTGGCAAATTCCTTATAGGTTGGCATTGACTGTGCCAGCCTGCACGAGGCTGAGGGGAAGCTCTCTGCTTCCTCTACAGTAGAAAACTGTGACTTCCCCTCACTGACAACATGAACAGTTAACAAATTTACTGGCCCAAAGCATCCTGCATCTCAGCAGCAAACTAGCCCAAATGCAATCAAGCTCCTCTGTGAGGTGCACATCACCCTCCCTTGTTCCCTCACCACTGGGCTAAGATCCTTTAGTCGTATTTATTTCAAATTCCAGTGGCTTGTGTGCACTCTTACATCACACAGCTTTGCCACTGGAATTGCTTCTGTGTGTGTTTGTCTCTCTGGTAGTGTTTAATGCCTTTTTAAGCTTAGTCTTCTCTCCTTTCCCCTCTGTTCCTGTTAGTTCTTCAAGCAGTCTGCCACGTCTCTCCTCCGAAAGTGGCATAAGCGCCTTAGCACGCTAAGCCTGCATGGATGGTTGCTCCTGTTTCACCAAGCGGAGGCGGAGATGATAGGGCCTCTCTTTCCAATCCTATTACCTCCTTGTACTCTTCTTATAAGAAGTGGGCAATGGGGGTGAGTTGGCTACAAACAGTGTTGGGCAGGTCATCGGTACAGTCATGATTTAACACTATCATTCAGTAGATATAAGCCACTAAAGCTTTTAGCAAAGCTGTAAGGCTTAACCCAAAGCACTCAGAAACAAGATAAAAGCTTAAGCATTTCCTCATCTCGCATTTGCACCTGAAGATATGTGTGTACTGACCTTTCATATTGCTGGAATCAGTGTGTAGTGAAAATCCTTCTGTAATGTAGTGCTACAAGGAGTGTAGTCTGACTCATCTCTGAAAGAACATTTTGTCTGCCACTTGGGGTCCAGAGTGGCTAAGTGTATTATTTGTCTATAAATAAAAACACCTAATGAAAATCGCGTTCCAGTCATGGAAAGTGGGCATATTTGATTCATGGGGTTATTTTGTCTGCAAAATACAAAAATTAAGGAACTGTGAAGTGGCTCTGGGTTATCCAGGTCTACTCTTCACCAACTCCTGCTGATGCTTCAGTCACACTGAGGTGAGGAGGAGAGCGCTGTGTGGCTTCACAAGTATTTCACACCAATTATTTCACTTTCGTGGGCATCACCTTGGTCCTTTTGCCAAGGTTACAGCTGTGTCCTGTCCTGAGAAAAAATGAAGGTCTCTACATCTTTTACAAAGTATGGTATGTTACTAGATAAGGGTTTTTAAATAAACCTTGGATGGTTCTGGTTCTCTTGTCTGTATCCTTTGTACCTGATGGGGCTACTATACATCTCTCTCCAAGCAGTCCTAGCAAAACGGTCTAAAACTCTTTTAAATATTTTCAAGTGTCCTGTTGACATGTATCTTCATACAGTTACAGAAGTTCAGCCTCAGCGAGACAGAAGATCTCTGAAATTAGTCAGCATCCACATGGAAGGGAATGATCAGATCAGATTCTGTTCTCATTATCAGGGCATGACTTTCGGCAAGAGAAGCTGAGCCTAGGGCTGTCTTCTGTAACTCGCACTTCAGGTAACTGCACTGCGTCCAAAATCCGTGTTGCAGGCGTATGGCATTCCTGGCTTTAGACAGTCTGCAAGGGGCTTAGGAACAGCAGGGCAGAAAGTACAGAATGATGTCCCATTACGTAGGCAGTGGCAGGCCCAGCAGCCAGCTCTGGTGTCATTTGCTCTGTAGAGCCAGAACTTTTATTTACTCTCTAGGTTAAATAACTTTTGGTAACAGCATCCACGATAATCTGTTGCCTGCAAGTCTTTGGCTTTTCTAGCAGGGGAAATATATTGGACTAGTCAGGTAGTCCTCTGATACCTGTCAGTTTAAATTGTGTGACCTTTTAGCGAGCTCTGAACCTCACCTGTCTAAGTCAATTTAATCATGTGTCTTTGTAAGGCTTCACAATTTCAGAGTTCTTTCAGCTGAGAAAACTAATTGAAAAAAGTTGGCAAATACTTGAATTAAGAGTAAGTAAACTTGGAGAAGAAATAAATCTTCTTCTGCATGGATTTTCCTACATTCTTCAACTTTACTTCCTTTACATGCCTTCTGCTGAAGATAGTCACTCCTAAAGCAGAATTTTATCTTTTCTAAGAGACCAAGATCTGTGGAAAATAATTAAATTAAATCTTTTTTCCTAATTGGATTAAGTCGGTGCAGTTGTTGTCCATTTTCTTCAGGCTTCACAACATAGAATCAACTATTTCCTCTTGGACTTCGAGTCTCCTATTTTCAGTCGCAGCACCAACAAGCTGTATTTCACCTTCCCATCCTGGCAGTTCCTGTTTGCTTTTTCCAAACTACAGCAGTATCCATATTTCTCATTCTGAGGAGAGATGGTCCCTCTATGTGTTGCCTTTTGTATAAGAACTTCATAAAACCCTCTTCAGGTTCTGTTTTGTTTACTATACTTACTTGCACGTCTCACTCCCCTGGGGCTTTTGGCTTGTTGCTAGCTGTAGTGGTAGCGCAGACAGTGGCATCTGCCAACCTCTGCCTTTGCACAGCACCAGGCTGCTCTTGCACTCTGCCATCCCCACTAAGAGTGAAGGTTTGGTTTGGTTCCTCCATGGCATATGCAACACCCAGCTCAACATGGGGTGGCAGAAGTGGAGACAAGGAGTCTTATGATCCAAGAGCACCTACTGCAGTGCACATGGGTGCCAGGGGAGGTGGAACTTCTTTTGCTTCCTTTCACCACTCCAGATTTCCTGGGGAATCCTCCTGCTCTATCCCCAGTCTGAGTCACCAGTACAGGTCACAGAGTCACTGCACATCTATCAAAGGTGAATGCTGACAACTTAAGTTTAGCATAATTGAGACAAGAAGGGTTTAGACTCCAGTTGCTAATGGTATCACCAGACCAACAAGAGCCCTTGACTCCTTCTTTTACTTGAAAGTGGAACTGCTTAACAAATCATTTGTCAGCCTCAGGGGTCAGAAAATTTCCTGTCCTCAATAAAAATGATACTACATTCTGTCTCAGGAGCAGGTGTTGCCTCATCCCCTGCCTGTTACAAGCTGGGCACACTATATTGGAAAAGAAAAAAATGGTCAGAGAACGCATATTGTCATCAGGACAGAAAGATCCCCATTTTAACTAACCTTTGCAACAACCCTCACACTTTACTAGTCCTGTAAGAAAAATTAAGATTCCCATTTGCAAGAGTTCTAGACTCTAGAAAGCTGAATGTATGTTGTGGAGGAAAATTAGGGGGGTGAGGCAATCAACAAAGTTCTAAAAAAAAAAAAAAAAAGTTACAAAAAAGTCTGTTCTCAGCATCTACTGCAGAATTGCTTTATTATCTTTGGGTTTGGGTGCTTCAAGAAGGAAGAGGCTTATCAGCCCTGCTCAGCGTTAGCAGTGTCACTGGGATTCCTGCTCTGATCGACATATCAGCTCTCAGTTAGGTGACGGAGTTATCAACCGGCCCAACGCTGCCCAAAGCAGGAGGTAACTAGAGACAAGGCCAGGCTGTAACACTGTGGTGCGCCATGAGTTTTCCTAGGTTTTGAATCTTCTCTTTCCAATGCAAAGCAGAGATAAGCCCGGTATTTCAGAGAACAGTGCACAGGAACTTGTCAGAGGGAGGCAGTGACGCCTCACCTGCAGAAGAGCCCATCTCCCAGCAAAGATCTAGCAGGGAAAATAGACTTGATCTGCATAATGCAACCTAATATTTTTTACTTGTCTGCATGGGGAAACAAGGGCCCAAGAATATAAATCTACTCATAATGCAATCTGAATCTTGGAGTCCTTGTTTCATAAATTATCAGATCACATTTTGACTTGTAAGGGTGAGACTGGGGTGGCTGGGGCTGGGGCTGTAATGGGATGCAGCACTTGTGATTTCATTCCACCAGTGATCACTCAGCAGCCGCTCAGCAAAGTGGATAAGAAAGGGTCTAGTGTAATTGGCAGTCGAAGGCCTCTGGGTTGAGTTACTCCTGCTTTTCCTTTGAAAGTTTCTGATTAGAGTGTAATTGCTGCTCACTGGCAGTCTTCACCAACACTGCCGTGTTTCCTCATACATGTGTTTCTGGTTTTCTGATGTCAGTGTTAGTCAGGAGCAGCTCGGGAGTTCCATGCTTTTGGACTCTGCTGCTTAGGTCCCTCCTGTTTGTGATGAAGCTGCATTTCACAATTCCTAGTGCTCGTCTGGTTTGACTTTAGCAGAAAATATGGCTGTTGACTTAGAATTCATTGATAGCAACAAATAGGATGAGGTTATAATCTGTCAACCGTGTTCACTGGGCACAGGATTTGTTTCAGCTGTCTGATAGATTTCACACAAAGTTCAGGAGCCAAATGTGCGAGGGGCAGTGCCCCAGGCAGGCAGCACATCGCCGGGCTAGTGCAAGTGCCCCAGCAAAAAGATGGGAAGCAATCAAGAGGCTGCAGCGCAGCAGGGTGGCAGTGAAGGACTAAAACACATCAGGCTGGGAGAAACACTGAAACTCTGGCAGCTCACCACGCAGTTACAGCATAGGCACTTACGTGGATTTCAGACAAAGCGCAGTAAAAGTTTCTTTCTCTGCAGAGGCATCCAAGTAGAATGAATAAAGAAGATAGATTGTCTTTTAGAAGGGTGGGAGGGTTTCCAATGTGCCTAACAACCATTAGGGTTTTATGTCAAGTGGTAGTGGGTGGGGGGGAAGAGTTCTCTTCTATGAGATCTTTTCTTAAAGGATATGATAGATGATTAAGGTGCACAGAAAGCTTCAATAGTATATACATGAAAGTTCTCCCTGCAAGGGTTCACTGTAAAACAAATGTGCTGCTTTAAGGATAATGGCATGGTATTATTTATGTAGACAGTTCCAACAGTTCCCAAAGAGGAGTAAATGCTGTAATCATACCCATAAAGGCCTGCCTGCTTGCTTGCACATTATTTGGCATTAATTTTAGTACGGAATAATTATCAAAGGAACATTTGGATTTATTATCTGTAAAGGCAATTTTAAATGAGGTATGAATTCAATACAGTAAGCGTTCTCTCAGCAGTGTGAATCCCAAATAGAGTCGTCATCTTTCACCCGATAAGTCAAGCTGTGCCTGGGCCTATGGAGATTTTCATAATATATTCTATACAAGAATTAGAAAGCAGTAAATATTTGTGAAAGCAATAATCAGCAACTGCTTCTGAGGGCAGCAACGGTGTGCTGCAGGATTTAGAAAAAAGTCCCTAAACATAGTGATCCTGCATTGCATGCTGAAACCTTGGCTTGGTTTTAAGGTCTTTCTGGGGAGAGAATGAGACAGGAGAGTGAGGTGTTAAACGCTAAGAGTACAGTTTTAAGATGAGAGCCTGAGTTAACACTGCTCAGCATGATGATCACCTGCAGTGAAATGTTCACCTAAAATTCCAGTGCTGCCATTTTTCAGCTTCTGAAAGTAAATGGCTTAGGAGATGGTACAAGCCATCTGTACTGCTGCAGACCGTGGGTTTTATTGGGCTATTTTTGATCTCTCTGGACTATACTCTGCTCCTGGTTTGCTAGATAGTGGTGAAAAGAAGTGTGCTTTTCCATCTGCCCAAGCCAAGTAATTTATTCTGCTCTTCAGGATCGAAATGTGCTCTATGCCCTCATCACCTCAAGGCTTGACAGTGCTGTAATGGGCATTACATGGTGCTAACCAGAAAGGCCATGTTCAAGATTCAATTCAGATCACCCCACTTTTAGATTAGAGTAAGCCAGCAGAAGCATAACATCCCTTTGGTTTACACACTAGTGTTTGCTGGCAGTTGCACAGGAACCCATGACACTAAGAAAATGCTGCACGTGTTTCCAAAGTGCCTTTCAGCTGAGTTTTCACCCATTGCTTCTCCTCCCCTGGGGTGTAGGAGGAGTGCCTGGGGAGAGCCAGTAGAGCCCGCTCTGGTCTTTCTCCTGCCGCTGTCTGTCAGGTCATGAATCTGGCTGCTTTTGAACAACACCGGATATTCTTCTGTCTGTACAATTGCTTTATTTATTTACTTCTCTATACATTTATTTAATAGAGTCTGGGCTGGCAAACTTTGCCCCATGGGGTGAAAATGGCCTACACACACGCAAAGTTGAAGAATGTTGTTGAGCAAATCAAAACTGGCAAGTGCTTGGGACTCAAACTCCACTTGGGACTCTTTCTAGTAATAAAATTAACTTTCAAACCCCCTGGACATTATAACTTTTTAAGTTGGAGAAGAACAGCGTAGCAGTTCTAAACTGTAATGAGCAGCACTGCCAATCATGGGCTGTACTTTTTGGTTTTCCTCCTGAATGTGGAATTTCTCCTGCATGTGGGAATATAAACAGCAAAATATAGTGACCTACCTGAACAAAATTTTTTGTTTCATATTTTGAAGTAACTGATTAGAGCACAAACCTTGAAAACCAAGAGTTTTAGTGCTCACAATTCTAAAAGTAGACATAGCAAAGTGATTGATAAAGGATCAGTTAACTGGATTTATCCCCTTTTTGTGTTCATGATTTGCTTATAAGGAGTGAAGCATTTCCCAGGTGGATGGTCCTCACCCCCTTGTGGAGCTACAGGTAAATGTCTGCTCACTTGGGGCTCTTTTTGTCATTGGTGACCTCCAGGAGGCAAGAGCCTATGGAAGTAGCTAAAACAAAGCAAAGTTGGCAGAGACCCTCCCGTAGATTGTGCTGTCATGAGCAAGATATTGGCATCTGTCCCTAAAAAGCAGAGCCAACAAGTGGATTTGGTCAAGACAGCACAGAAGATGATGCGACCATGAAAGGGAAAGGGCCTGAGGTCAGTTTGCAGAAAGGATGGGGAAAACTGGTAGACAGCATGCTGGGATGGAAAGATAAGAGCAACAGGAAAGCTTGGGAGAGATGGATCAGGCAGAGAGAGAATGAGAACACTGTTTCAGTAAAGAGAACAGGCTTCATGGTACCGTAAAAAAAGAAACTAGCAGAGCAGATTTTCATGTGGTGTAACATGGTGCTGTGATCATTCTGATTTTCACCAGGTGAGGATCTATCTTGCTTCTTAAAGGGGCTGGTGAGCTTGTCTAGCTGAAAAAATGTCCTGCCTCTCACTGAGCAGCAGTGGCCCGGATGCAGGAGTTACAGGGGAGCGTCCCGTCACCAGTACTGTGCTGGAGGTCAGAATTAGATGATCATAATTTTCCCCTCTGGCTTTAAAAATCTATTAACAGCTATTTTATGATGCTGATCATTTATCATCAAACCACAGACTGCAAGACCAGGACCACCATGATATACTTCATAGTTAATTTATTTCCATTAGTTCACAGCTAAACTTAATTTTAAAAAATTTCTAAAAATTGGATTAGAAAGAAGAAAACATAGAGACTTTCCAGCGTAGAACTATTTGAGGGGGGGAAATGAATTTCTGAAGCTGTGAGTTGGTATGGGGTCTCAGATGCAGATGTTTGATGCTTGGTTGTGACACTGCTACCAGCCTCTTCTAGGAATGGCCCACATTTCCCAGCAAATGATAAGGAAGACTAGCATGTGTGCCCCGACAGACGTATGCTCAAGGCTCCTTCAGCGTGGCTCTCTTCACAGCTGAAGCTTTGCTAATGAAACCTCTTTTGCAGCAAGGACTGATACAGGTTTAATTACTTTGTCGTTCTAGCAGGTAATATTACCTGTTCCTGAAAACAAAGTATGTCTTGACTCTTTTGCAAACCTGTCAGAGCTGAGACCCACTCTGTCCCTCAGTTCACATCATCCCTGAGACAGTAAAATGGGTTCTGCTGGTGAAAATCAGAAAGGTGCCTTGCTCTGTAACTGGTGCGGAGAGGGAATGGAGACAGGCTTGGTGGGGGACCAAAGGAGTAACTGGTTGTACTAATTTTCCTCTGTTTTACAGAATTGCTCTCTTTCTTCTCTTTTCACCTTTTCTTCTGTCACAACCATGCTGCAACATGGGGAAAAGGGGATACTTGAGGAAGTGGTGGGGTCACTTCCCCAGCATAGCAGTTCTTCTGCAAGTGCTACTTCAAGCACGCATGCTTCCAGGAACCAGGTGGTTTTAGCTCCAGGTTAAATCTCACTGCACACCCCAGGGCAAGATTGTCTCACAGAAGGATGGGGAAGTTCTTCTGATGATATAGGAAAAAGTTAACATTTATTTTCCACTTGCGTACATTCCAGTGCTTTTTTTTTCCCCGCAGGAACTTAATCTTCTATATTAAATTAAGTAAAATAAACCTCTTGTCACTATAAAAATAATTAGGATAGCTTTTTGAAAAGAACATAGGAAATAAAAGACTTTTTTAACCTCAAAAACCCACAGCTTTTCTTTCCAACATTATTTTAATGAGCAAAACAGTGTTAGATTTAAAACTGCAATTAAGCTGAAAGTACAGAAATGACCAGCTTTATTTTTTTACCATATCTGCTGGTGTTGATGCTGCTAATAGGTACCACAGGCACTAGTACTAATTGGCCTAACACTAGATAAAACCAGATTTTCTTTTAGGCAGATATTTAAAAAAAAAAAAATATTAAAATAGGGCGAGTGAAATCTCCTTGGTTTTGAAGCGTAAGAACTCCAGAGACAAGGAATCCATTCCTCCAAGTCTCATCCCAGTATTGAATGTTCCCCCCTAATTTCTGTCATCAGCCCAAGCACTGTCTCCTCCGGCCCTCGGCTGATGCACCAAGCACAGAAATAGTCCCAGTGGGAGAGGAAGCCGTGACCCCTCGTCAGTAATATCCCTTTGCCTCTCTTAGAAAAAGTAGCACTGGTTTTGGTAGTTTTCCTTGTAAGAATTGCTTATATTCCTCTGCTCTTCGGCACAGGTCCAATAACCAAACGTTCTGTAGTGTCAGGTGCATGATCAGCACAAAATACAAGCTGAACTAACCTGACAAGGTTACTGCTGGCCGAGACACGCGGGGCCAGCGGTTTAATCCCCGAGGGGTGACACTCTACTCCCTGCGCTGAGGCACTTTCTGCATTGGGACCATAAGCCCTTAATGGAGCTTCCCAGTGCGATCCCCCCAGGGGAACCGGTAACGCTGAAATAGCTGGGACTGGCGCAGTCCCAGCTGCAGACAGGGCTGCTCTTGCGCAAAGCAGGACAGCAGGAACCGACCCCCTGTCTGTAGAGTACGTTTTGAAATGTGGAGGTTTTTCTCTAAACTCGCTTGTTTTCCGCTGTTCAACGACAAGGCTTTTATGGCAAGGTTACTAATTATAGCAGCACTTTCACGACAGTCCTGGAAAGTCTCCTGAGATCAGTTCACGTTGCCGAAGCAGTCCTTGCCTTGCGGAACGGCTGTAGTGAACAGGTCAGAGCCACAGCTCAACACGCGTGTGGCTTTAGCGCCAGGATGGCTTGGTCTATTCCCCAGCCATGGCTAACGATGCCGCCAACATTGTCTGCACAGCTCTGGGATTTGTTTGTTTGCTTGTTAATTTATAGCAGCAGCTTCAGCGAGAGGCAGGAGCGTGAAACATTGCACAGCCGATGTAAAGCGAGCAAGAGGCTTTTGTAATTCCTCGTAGCTCTTTCAAGTACACCCCATTTGTTTGACACTGACGCTGCTGTATGTTTTAACCAAACACACGAACAAAGAACACAGTCCTGAAGCCTTTGCTTATTCAGTGTCTGAGAAAGGACTTCCAGATGGTCTTTATAGATGTTTAAACTCTTTTAATGTAAATTTGCATTTTGGATCTAAAATTGGCGAGTGTAGCTCCCTTCCAGAATCTGAAACCTGGTCTGGAGGAGAAAGTTTAATGATCATGTTGATGCCTGCTAGTAGAAGCTCCCCTGAGGTATTTTCACATCCAGGAGAGGGTGCCAGCTTTGTACTCCAATTACTATTAAGATATTCCTAAACCTCATCCTGCAGATTTATTGAAGTGAAGGATGAGTGACAATATTCATATTGCTGTTGTGGAGAAAAGTCTGCAAATGTAGAGGCAAATTTCCCTGCTTCTCATGCCATCATCTAGCATCTCCCATGATTTTCTGTTCGTGTGGTATCACTAATTTACTGATCTGATACCCTTTATATCATTCCAGTCCATCACAAACTCTAAACATTACGCTTCTGCCTGTGATTTATTCCTTTATTTTTTAACTAGATGTACACAAATGAATACGGACTTCAGGTCTAATACCCGATTTACACAGATGCAAATGGGTTATTATGCCTTTAATTTGCAAGCATGGTTGATATAATTAAAGGCATTTTTGCTTTTTGGCCACACGATTGCATATGGCTTTTTAAAAAGAATGATCCTCCTGAAGGATTTTTCTCTGCTAATGAACCTAATGATTGAACATCAGGTACAGAGCCACTCTGCAGGCGAGAGAGGGATATTCTTGTAAAATGAGGACTCTCATATGGGTTGGCAGTTGCATGGTCCGAATACAGCCCTATTACCAAGCAGAACTGATTTTTGCTGACTGTTCTGACATACAGTCCTTTCTTTTGGGTGATGGAGGGGAATGTAGAAGACAACAAATGTATAATAGTCCATAAATATAACATTCCTCCTTTAAGTGATCCTTCTAAAAAGTGAAAACTTTACTAAAAACACTTTAATATCACATAATATATTCCACTTTCTGTGTAAAAGCAGATCACCTTAAAAATGCCAATAATTTTGTGTAAAATATTCCTGAGCTAGTCATTTGTATGCTGGATTTCCACCTGATGCAATATGAAACCGCAGAGATACCTTATCATGCTCTGAAAGCTGTCATTATAAGGCACTACTGAAAATATTGCAGAGCTTTGCATAGCAAAGAACATTCAGTCCAGTAGCCAGTGAGTGTCCTGTGGTTTAAAACACAGACACCTTTGCTGCTTCAGTATTAGTAGAAGTTCAGGAGACAAGAATCTAACCCATAATACTTATACCATTTTTAAGCATCATGGGGGAAAAAAAAAATCCAAAATTGAAAGAAAAGAAAAGGGGGGGTGGGGTGGCGAAAAAGCAATCTAGCTGGGCAAGCTTCAGGTCCTCAATTTTTGCATATTGTCATTTTTACCACAGTCAGAGTTTCTTTTAGCGGAGGGCTGAGCAAACAGTCAGAAAGATGTCTCTGCTTTGGAGGAATTAGAGGCTAATCAGATCTACCGGGTGTCTTCTCTCTCAGTACAGGAGAGCCCTTACACAGTGTGACAGCAAAGGCGGTGTCACTGGTGGTGTCACTGGCAGGTCAGGGCCCGCGGAGCTGGGGCTGCCCGGCATCCCACGGCCCCTTCGATGGAGCGGGTCAGCCACACGGGACACGCCGGGGTCCCACCGCAAGAGAGAGATGGCGACTGTGGCAGCGTGCGTGTGTTAGATACTGGCCTGGCTGCTAGAAAATGAGGACCATCAGGGCATGTGTGGTCCTGAGCACAGCGAGGGAGGCTGAGCAGCGCTGCTCCACTGGCTCGTGTGGTCGCCCTTTGTGGGGAATAGCTTGTAACTGGGTACCTTGCTCATAAATGCATTTACAGCGCTTCTAAATACCAGAAGTGACGCCTACCAGTATCTTGGTTAACGCAGAGGGCTAACTTTCGCCATGTCCACTGCTGGCAGAAGATCTGTCAAAACACACAGTAGCAGAAAATGAGGGATAATCTTTAAAAACAGCTGGTGATACACGATGTGGGTTGGGTTTGAGGTTTTATCTTTCTGCTTTGTGTAAAACTTGATATTTAAATTGTGGCTTCATTAGGGAAGGCTGTACTTTCAGATACCTTTTGTTTTCGTACAAGAGCTCAAGCTTTCCTGCCTGATTTCCTCAGGCCTTTGGAATTGGATCTCAATTTCATATGGAATCAGAAATAGTGTTTATGTAGATTTAAAGAAAATTATTTTAAAACATCTCCCGGTGCCTAAATCCTTTGCTTACTGACGATAAAGAAACACTTTTTTTTTGCCAGCAGTTTACTGCTGTTTTCATGGCTTTGTAAATCTAAGCTTTAATTTTTCTTCCCATTTGTTCTTATGTCCAAAGGTGTTAAAGTTGAACTATTGTAAAATTAATTGTGTTGGGAAACACCGCATTATTTTTCTCCCATCTCTGACGTTCATATTGCCACTGAGGGAGGGAACGAGATGGAAGGGGAGGTTTCTGAATGTTGTAGTAGACAAGCTGCTTGTTTCCTTCACTGATAAAAAGAGTGATTCCTTCAAAGTAAAGTAGAAAGATGGCTTGGGACTTTGGCTGTGAATAACATCACACGTGGCTGCACTAGGAGTGGAGTCAATATCATGCTTTGTGGGCCACCAAGTGTCTGGGAGTGAATGCTTTATGATCAGGTTTAGGGGAGGCTGAACCAAATCTAAACAAGCAAAAGAGTTTTATATTCTGGAAACTCAACCCTTTGGAGAATGTCTTATGTATTCTGTGCTAATGAGAAGTTTAGTAAAAAATTACTCTGAAGATTTATACAGACATATAAACACATATAGATGAGGATTTGTATAAGGCACAGCGGAAGAGGGGAGGTAGATTTAGATGTGAATGCAAGAAGGAAACACTAAATACAGTTGGACTGTTGTAGCCAGAAAATGAATTAGTACTGCATTTTTCTGCCAAACACAGACCATGCATCTCATTTTTAATTGTCTCCTAAGCCATGGATGTACTGCTAAATAGACGTGACATAAGGTCAGGGGGTTTAAGTTCCACACTGAAACAATAAAAAAGTCAGAACTAATTGTCCTGAGACCTTTTGCATTTCACAAGAAGGACAAATAAGGCAACTTCAGTGTGGTAATTTAGGACTTGATCCTGTCACATGGAGTTCAGGGACATATTGCCCTTTCCCTGTCCCACAGAGAACCAGATTCCTTCCTCACCTAAACATTTATGAATTCTTTGCTCAAACTCTTTCCAGGCAAGGCAGGAGGTTAGAGCATGACAGAGCTGACAACGATGCTGGTAAACTTCAAATGATTTACAAAACTATCCATCTTAATTATCAGTCTCCAAACTTTTATTTCTCTCTTGAGGCCTGCTGTTTTCTCAAAATCTGAATCTAATAAATCCCATTCCTCTGGCAGTAATGACAAAACTGCAGTGGAAAAAAACCAGTGCTGGGAAAAAAGTAAAGGACCAAAGTCCACAGAAGTATCTGAGACTATAAGAATTTACACTCTCTCCAGGCAGATTTACCGCCTTCTCCAGAGGTCAAGCGTGAAAAACATCACCTGATTCTTCCATTTCCTTGTTGAGGGCCCCAACTCTCCTTTCCTTGATGACCACCTTGGAGGGCAAGTTTAATGGCTGGCTGCCTTGTGCTGACCTGTGCAGTGGCCTTCTCGCTTCTCCATGACCTGCCTCCCTGACGTTAAGCTTTCTACTGCCCTTTCTACTGCCTCCCCAAGAGGGCTTTCTACCCTCCCCCTTCCTCCTCCAACATGTGCCCACCCTTCCCTAGCCACAAGTGATGAGTGTTTTCATCTGTGGCAGTAGTGCTGATGGCAAATATCTTGCTCTCTTTCTCCTGCTGGGATGTAACTCATTTTGGTGTGCTGCCAAGGAAGACTAAGTTTCGGTAGACTGTGTCAGCTACGTGACAGTACTTAGGGCTTGTTCTGCTCCAAACTACTTCTGATAAAAATGATTTAGGAGGGGCATCTTCTTCCAAGATGGTTTTGAAGAAATGACCCAGATATCTATAGCTATGTGTTTATACAAAAAGCTGTGCTTGCCCTTTTTTTAATATTAGACATCTCTGTGCAACAAATACAAAATTCCCCTTCCCTTCCCTTCCCTTCCCTTCCCTTCCCTTCCCTTCCCTTCCCTTCCCTTCCCTTCCCTTCCCTTCCCTTCCCTTCCCTTCCCTTCCCTTCCCTTCCCTTCCCTTCCCTTCCCTTCCCTTCCCTTCCCTTCCCTTCCCTTCCCTTCCCTTCCCTTCCCTTCCCTTCCCTTCCCTTCCCTTCCCTTCCCTTCCCTTCCCTTCCCTTCCCTTCCCTTCCCTGTGGTTAGATTCCCTGGATTAAATTTCAACGTTGCCATACAGCATTTCACTTACCCTGTCTAGTGTTGGAGTAGTGTAATACTGAGATAAAGTTACAGAAGTCTGAAATCAGACAGTTTTTAATCCATTTTAAGAGCTGCTCAGAGTCACCCTAAAGTTAGGAATCATGCAGAAAGATATCCTCTGGAAGAGAAGACATTTCACTGCAGTTTGTTTATTCCTCTTTGTTTGCAAAATAGTCCTCCTTTCACCATAATAAATAGAAGAATTAATGAAAGCTGTTTTTGTCACCCTGGCTATTACTTTTACATGGTCATCAAAAGGAAATGTGAAGAGGATTGACAATTTCATTTATCTTTGTGATAGAAATGCAAAATAAAGAATTTGTAGCAAGTTGTGCACATCATAATAAAAGGGCAGCGAGAAACCCTTTTCCAGCCAGTGCAATTTATTTACCTCTTTTCAAAATCAACTTCTCATTGTGTGCCTACAAATCTTCCTGCTCTGAATACGCATTCAAAGAGAAAGAAGACATGACAACTTTGAAAGGATATTACACAGGAAATTGCAAAAAGTACTTTATAATTACTTGGAAGTTTTGTCAAATTGGACAGTGTATTTTTGTGCATTTCGATAGGGTATAAAAATGCACTCAGCCGATGACCATGGAAGAGGGAAGCCAGCGTAAGACTAGCGAGGTCCACTCCTGCTTGTAGCAGTATCAGTGAGTGTGTGTCCATCCCCTGCGAAGGAAGGTGTGACAGCCTGCAAAGGCTCTCATCTATGGAGGGTCTAAGAATAGAGAAAATTATGACCCTGAAACAGAACTGATTTATATAAGCTGTGATTAGATGCTGTTACGTGGAAAGGAGTATAAGATGAAGGGGCTGAAATTAAAACTTGGAAGAGATAGTTCTCCATCACAGGGGCTTCTTCATCATGCTTGTAGGATGGAGATTATTAGCTGTCTAATGTGGGTGACTCCATAGGTTCTAAACCACTTTTTAAAAATATCCAGTTTTCTTATAACAGTTTGGGAGAAATGGCCCAGATCTGTCTGCCCCAGCCTGCTCTGTCCCCCTCACTCACATATACTAGGTATGTTGGCCCTCACTGCTGCAGTTGGGGGCTAGAGCTTCACACTTGCGTCTGTGCGACACTCCTAGCTCATCCCAAGTTGGAAGAAGGCGCCAGTGGCGTTAGCCAATATCAAGTGCCCTGAAAGCCTTTCCCTGCTAAGCTGGTTGTGTCAAGGAGCCACTCAATTCCATTAGCGGGCCTCGCATCCTCCACGCTTTCTAATCATACCAAATAGAAATAATAACAGTTATATAAAAAGGGTTCGTTACAGGAATGGAAGAGAAATTTACTCATTGGGTTGAGGGGAGAAGCATCACCAAAGATCTAGAAAGAATTAGTTATGGGCACAAGCAAGGCAGTTTTTTTTAAACACGAGCAGTATCGTGCCCACCAAGCACCTGCCAGAAAATTTCACATAGTCACCCATGAGAGGTGAACCATGACAATGAGCAGCTGGGTGGAAAAAAAAAAACCAGGCTCTCCATGCCCCTCCAATCTGGTATTTCCACAATGTCCTACTCAAGGAACAGATCCCCACCAATACTGTTTACCTAAACCAAAGGTTTATGTGGTTCTTTGTCCTGGAGATAAGATACGGTCTCTGCACAGAAGAGCATTAAACTAAAGGCTCACAAAACCTCCACTCCAAAGGCAGGAATTAAACCCAAACCATTGCTGAGTCCAAAACAAAAAGGATGTTTGGCATTCAGATTAGCATGCAGTATCAAGAATACCTTCTTCCTTCCTCTGTCTCCCAACACCAGCACAAGTCAAATGTGGAAATAACAATAATTCTTCAGTAGAAACAACGCAGTGTTTCACATGCTTTCTCTGTCTGGTGTTTCATTGAATTTGCAAAAATCTGACAAATCTAACCAACCATTAAAATGTACAATAACAATGACAACAAAGCAGCATGCTTAGAGGGAGCATACATATGTAAATGCAGATGATGAAGAAACATAAGTAGAATTTCTGACTCATGATGAAGAGATTGAATAATGCGGTCAGACAGTTTTAGTAATTCATCATTTATTCATTAACTTGTACCGTAGCATACTCCTATGCATTTTGAGGGCAATGGCAAAGTACAGCTGCACCAGATGCGGGCAGAGAGCTAACTAAAGGATAGCTTTAGGACAGGTAGTATCCTAGATTTGTAAGAAGACCTTTCTGTAATTAATAATAGATTCACCACATCCAAAACATTCACTCCTGTAATGTCCCTTCATGTATTACCAGGGTTATACTAAAGCCTATCAATTACTTTGCGAATTCATAAAAATATGGACATCTTTTGTATTTGGAGAGGAAAGGTGAGTCACTAGCTGCATTTTTAATTTAACAAATTTAACTTTATAAATAACATTTTTTTCCTCAGGCTATCATTTCTAATTATGCACCTATATAAATTTATGCTGTGGTATTAACATTTCATAAACTACAAAGGCGTTTTTCAGTCTGTGTGGAATATTGCAGAAAAATTTCTGAGCAATACAACTTAATAGCATATAAAGTTATGGCACAAACACTTGTTCAATGTTTTTGGAAGCAGCTCTGTGTCAAAAGTGCAGCTTTTTTTTCTACCCAGGTAAGCCACAGTTTGAGTGCAATTGGGTGAACATTTTAGTCTTAGCTTAACCTCTACCATTAGACAAAGAGTCTGGAAAGCTATCAGCTATTGCTCAAGAAAAGGTCAAAAATAACTGCCAAAACGACTGAATTCTTTGTTGCTGGGTATATAGGTTGATCCAAGTGCAGCCAAAACAACAATAACAAAATATCTCGCAAGAAAAGCTAAATAAAAATGGCAGTATTTTAAAACATAAATTATTGCAGCAGTTACATTGGAGGAAGAAATCTACCTGTTTTTTTAATCATCTCTGGTATTAACTTTACACCTGAAAAGGTGAGACCTTTTGGAGGCTTCATCAGAGTAGTGCCCATGGGCTGCAGGTACCCAGCTCTCAGGAGACACCACAGCCTCACTGCCTGTGCCCTCAAGTGCCTGTGTCCTAGCTGCTTCCCAGGAGGGCTGGGCACAATGGACAATTTCCCAGTGAGTGAATATCTCATCCTTCCTCTGTAAGCCCTGGTGATTCTCTGGGGTAACAAAGAGCTGCTTCTTTTTTTTGGCTTCTGAACAAGTTCTCTTAGCCATCCCTCCCCTGGGTTGCTTTAGGTGCTGATAACTGTGCACACACGCAGAAAGCCACAGATTATTCCAGCAGATCCCTCTTCCTTCCCACAGTACGTCTCCCCTTTCTATAGGGCCCTGCTGTAACATAGGAATTATTTTTAAAATTAATTAATATGATTTCCTTTATCCATGACTACCATCCCCAACTTCAGGCCTCTGGTTTCCAGCGATCTGCTTTTGACTGGATGGTATCGCATTGACAGAGAAACTACAGACGACAGAAGAGTTTCCTAATGCAAAAAACCATTGCTTGTTATGATCAGGATTTTCAATAATCATTAGCTGATCTGTGGTCCACTGTGATGCACTTCACCAGAGCCTCATTAGCCAACTAATCCTGCCTATTTGACTTGGCATTTCTCATCCGCAAAACAAGGCCATGAAGTTGGACTTTAAAATATGCCTTCCCTGACAGCAGAAGGGATTCTGCAGAAAATCGTTCAGCAGCAGCGAGGAATCATCACCCATAAGATAAAACGATACCCTATCAAGAGATAATGTAATGCTGATAATCAGTGTAAGATGAAGCATGGCAAGGTTATGATTTTGACAGCCAACTGGGAGTTACCCATTCAAAGCTATCTTTGGCATTTTGGGGGTAGTGTTTGTAGCAAAAGCCATCGTTACATCGAGGAAGAAAACACAGAAAACATTTTGGTGAGGTTTTGGCTTTGGGGAGCAGGTCTCAGAGACACAGTCAGGCAGTTCAGGCAGCGCAAAGCAGCGTCTCTCCAGCACAGTGATCATCCCTGCAGGGGTGGTCTTTGTCCTCGTGCCAAGAAAGCAAGGCATGGCCAGCGCCAGCACGCCATGGCCAGCACTGGTGGTGAGGAGCAGGACTGGCGCGCCTCACTGCCCAGGTACGCAAAAGTGCTTTTGACATTTCTCCCCATTTGTTAGAGCAACCATCTGGCCAATGGACTTGTTCTGAGGTATAAAGCGTAGCTCAGAGGGGCTTTATTGCTAAGAAAGATGCAATAAAAGTAGATAAGCAGAAAACATCATATGTAGGGCTTTTATACACAGAATAATGATGCTGGGAAAACAGACTGAACTTCCACATATGGTGGCTTAAGTTGGAAGCACTGGAATAGACCATGAGTGCACACACAGCTGTAACAAAAACACCGATTTTGCTGGGATAGAAAACACTAATTGGTGCTCAGAGTTTTCCTCGCAGCGTTCATCTGCTCACAGTATAGTGGCTGAATTTGTTCTGGTTATCACTGCAGTTAAGGTCTTCATAACTGCCTCCCTGTTCCCTCCTGGAAACCTAAACTCCACAGCAGCAGAAACTAGTGCGTGCTGCAGGATCACTGCTGCATGCAAAGAGCTCTCAGGGAGAACATGCGTTATAGTCAACTTTATACAGGATTATGAGGATTATCTCCTAAAAAAGATCAAAATAAAGCTGACCTTCTGAACAATGGAAATCGCTATCTCTAACTAGCAGTGTAGTCAATTTATTTAAACAGATATCTATTTTTACATGGTGGATTAATCTCAGAATATTAAAGTAAAAACCTTAATATTTAAGTAGCTGTAAATATTTGAATTCCAGCATTTTTATAGAGCTGTTAGTGTTTATTTCAAGTACCTTTCTGCTTCGTGATATAATTTGTTCTGTGGCTAATCAAACACGTACCTTTATCTTCGTCCTGTTGATTGCAGTACACTTGAGGTGGGTGCTGAGCTGAGCGGGCTGTAGGTCCCTGGGATTGGGACGGAATGTGCCTGGGCACAGCTGGGCTAGAGCTGCAGTCCCCCAGCACCGTGACCACTGCCCACTGGGTGGTTGCCCTGCCCACCAGCTGAAATACCTCACAGATGTCACCCATACAGCCTGAGTCCCAGAAACACAAATTCATTCCTAGCGTGCTATGGAAGCCTGTCCTTTCCAATGCACCTGGATACCTGCCTCTGCGCTGGAATGACTGCCTGCAGGGAACTGGATATAACTGAATTACAGCTTGAAAATAATCTTTCTGCTCAAAGGCTTAAATCGGAACCAAGTCACATCTGAGCAATTTTTTTCTAAAACTCTGCAAATAGAACTATTTGTTTACAAAACACTTCATTAGAACTATTTGCTCACCTCTAAGGATTCATTTGATAGAGATCTTTCATCTCGGACTCTTTTCCAGGATGCTCTTGCAGATTAATTGCTGGAACTCTTGTATTTCTACAGAGGTAATTATCATTATTTTAAACTAGCAAAACCGTATTTAAATTTTTGTAAAAATCAAACTCCTGAGCATTTCCTTGAATCCATATTCCCGTATGTTCAATACCTCATCTGAGTACCGGGCTTTGTCTATTGCCAGTATTTTTTGCCCACCCCCTTTCCACCTGACAAGCTCCTGTCTGCTGAAAATTGATTATTAGTTACCACTCTGTAATGCATAACTTCTAATCCACATTTACCAAATGTGCTGAGGTTAGGTTTTGGTGTTCCCTCTCAGAATGTATACAAAGGGCTGACACAGAAGACCCTTGTCAGAAGTTAACCAGTTCAGATATTGGGAAAAGGGAGGTGAGAAAGATTGCGTTTAATCTTATTCCCCTGAGAAAAACATTGGAGTTCGCACACAAAGGCTGTGGAATCAAAAGCAATCTGCCTTTCAGTTCCCATCTTCTTTCCTTTGCTTGTGGCAGCATCTCCTCAGGTCTTCTGGTGCCACAGTCTCTTTGGAGGTTGGGGAGAGGCTCCTATTCCTGGGCCGTTTGTGACCAAGCAAATTACTTAATTCAATACTATTGAATATTATGTAATTCAATAATTACATAAATCATTGAAATGTTGTTGGTCCTTTGGGGCTGTGCAACTCTTTCTCCTTTGGAAAAAATTGCTTTAGGCTTGTAGGCTGCAGGAAAATTACCCAAGAGAAATTTCATCCTGGCCAGGAGCAGGCTCCAACCTTCCCAGCCAGAAGATGAGAAGCAAAGAGAGGCATCACTCATGTCTATCAGTTTCTCAGGTCACTTGCTGGAGCGCTCCCTATTTCCAAGCTTGGAACATAGCCCTTAACAAGTGACTGCCAGCATCTGCCTGATACACCCACTAACTGGTTTCTTTCACTTTTGGGGATAAGCAGTTCAATTTTCTGGATGGATCTTTCTTCAGTCTGAGTCCTTCCTACAGTGGTTGTAAAATGTTAATGTATCAACAGGCCATAGCCAAACTTCCTCAGTGTCACCTCCCAGTTCAGCACTTACTCCTCCACGTGCATCAGCCCTGTGGCTTTCTAACTACAACGAGCACCGAGGAGACACTAGCAAGTAATTGATCCTGCTTGAACAAAATAGTCATTTCAATTCTAATTTAGGAGCCATAGTGTCTAACAGTCTTTCTGAAACAGTGGGTAGCAGGATGATTCCCCAACAGCCTGAAGAGATTCATTACTGATGAAAGGGTTAGCTACAAACCAAAAAATACACGTCCTTTCACATACCCTTCTCCGTTCCACAAACGCATGCTGCAATGAGAGGGATGTGGAGGTGACCCTTGCTCAAGCAGGCTGCTGCAGCTGGCAGAGATGCGCTGCTGGCATCTCCATCCAGGCTTCTTTCTCCCAGTGTCAGGGCTGCTGGGTGGAATGGGAACAGAATAGGGAATCTGGCCCAAAGTTTCTTTTTATTGCATATAAAGAAAAGTAATATAAATGATTAAGTCAGAGCATCTAATTCATCTGTATAGCATGAGGTCAGGTCTTTCAGCTGATAAATGAAGACATCAACTTATTAGCCTAGTTTTGGCAGAATTATTAAGAGCATGTTTACATTCAAGCTCATTAAGGGAGACATCTAAAAGCAGAAGCATCCAAAATTAATGGATGCTTTTTGAAACTGTTAGCTTCAATGAGTTGTGTTGCATTCTTTTATTAAGTGGATAGGGTTTTGTGGTTTAGGCAGAGAGCTGCTGCAGATAATTCCTTAAAAAATAAAAATACAGTCTTGATCTGTAAAAGAAAATTAATTGAAAGTTACTTGAATTCTAAATAATTGAATACTTAGAAGCCTTTCTGCACGTTAGCCCAGATGTGGTGTGTTTAATACAAGATGTTTGTGCCTAATATGATTTTCTGTGTACTGTGTCACTTACATATAGCATAACATTCTTGTTCCACTTGAACTTTTCTTTTTCTTGCACTCGGTTCTTTTATGCTGTAGTATTAACTGGAAAGCTGGAGTTTCTGTACTTTTTCAGATTGCACTGATTTAACAAAGGTCATGATTTTGGCTTTTTCAACTAAACAGATTCACACTGTCAACACCTTATCTCTCACTATCTCACTCACCCATGACTCAAAGATGTAGTACATTGGCATGCTGTGTACTTAAATCCCTAACCCACAGATGCAGTAACTCACATCTGTTTGGAGTATTCCCCTAGGTACTCACAGCTTAAGTGGGATTTATAATGGTGTTTAATATAGAAACTCTTACAAATCATTTAAAGCACAACTCTGAATACTGACTATATATATACATACACACTGTATCTAGAGAGAGAAATATAGATCTATATAAAATAAAACAGATTTTGTGTTAAACTGTTATTAAAACAATTAGTCCTGGCAAAAGGCCCACAGGTGAGCACAGGAAGGTTACCCCCCCCCATACCTGGATAATCATGGTGATGAGGCCAGGAAACAGAGGCCACAGTGCTGCAGAGGATGCTGCAAGACCTGCTGGCTCAGCTTTCTTCCTCACTTCTGCAAGAGCAGTATCCTCTCTGCCACAGTGGCTTGTTTCTGTGAGCTACCGAGTAGCCAAATCACAAAAGCTAATCCAACAGCTTTTAATCACAAAAAAAATTCATATCAGCTTTAGCTTCAGTTCTTGACCAGAGGGATGCAAGAGATTACTTTTTAACAGCAATGTTTTTTCTTCCAATAGTTTATCAAATATTTATTATTAAAAAGAAAAGAAAAGAAACCAATGCATTCTAAGTAAATAAAACTAATTTCCCCACCTCTAGTCAGTCAGGCTTTATTTGCTTAGTATCTGTGGTGTTGCAGTAATTATACTAATTCTCCAGTCATCTCTCTTGAAAAACTGGATAGATGTGACTTGAATTTCTAATTCTTTTGATTTTCTAGCTTAGTACTATTGGAGAGCCTAGCGTGATGTGATCCTGGCATTGCAAATACTTGAAAGGAAAGGAGAAACAATCTTAGCTTTTGTAAAAAGTAAAGCAAACTCTCCAGTATTACACCTGGAAAACGTGCATTCTTTAAAATCTTGCACCGTAGGTTCATCTCCTCACCCTTTACAGTAGGAGCTGGCAGATTGCTGAGGCACTTTTATTGCAGCTCACACAGAAACACTTGCAGAACTGAGGCCTGAGCATTTAAGAGGTTGCTGCAGATCTTGTCTGATCCGTTGGTTTCTTTTATGAATTTTTTCCATATGAGATGCTGGGAATTCTTTGAGGTCAAATATATGTCAGTTTTCTGTGTGGAAGATATTATCAGTTTCTGTGAGCCCAGTGGGAAATACAAGGTCTTGCCTAGTGCAGAGGTGTTCTCTCTTGGGCTTAACATTCTTTTTTTTTTAGTAATATTTTTAGTAGTATCCTTTTTTCAGTCTTTTTAATAATATTTTGCCTTCAATTCCTAGTTAATTATGCTGCTTTAAGAACATGATGAATCCGATGTTGGTAAATGAAACTATTTTGTAGACTCAAATGTGGAGTATCTTGATTTTTGTCAACGTCTTTATCTCTTTCAAAGGATGATTATATTACTTTTTCCCCAGAAGAGGGACAAGTGTTAATTTATAATCTATAAAATATTATTTTATTAAAATTATCTTTAAGATATAATATATTACAAGATGGTGATATAATATCGTTCATAAAGATCCTGGTGTAAGTTAAACACAAACGTGTTACTCAAAGGGAGTAACCACAGCATGTGGGTAGAACGTTTTAAGGGTAAGCAATACTCACCTCCGTACCGTCAGGCACTGCTGGGACATCTTGGAGTCAGAGCTTCTCACGGTAATGTTGATGTTTGGCTGCTTCCCTCTATTTAGTGCACTGCTGCAAAGCAGAGTATTGTCTGTAATTGCCAAGACTGGACTGAGTTTACTCCACTAATCTGCCTCTGGGTGATGCACCTCATTCAAGCTCTCCCCAATACGTGTACTAGATCCCTTTTCATATGCAGGGGTTGCACCGAGCAGCGGAGGTGCAGCAGCTCTGATCTGCTGCAGCATCAGCTGCTGAATGCCAACCCCATGTGCTGATGGACCTGACAGAGGACAATTTTTATATGTTGTCTTCTCCTGCCATCTTAGACTCCTGTCTAAGTGTTAGGCAGCCAGCATCATGGCTTTTATTAAAGCAGCCTACATGCTGTAAATTTCAGATAAATTTTAGTATGGAGTAATCTGATTTTCTGACTGCTTTTGATTTTATTGTAAGCACAGCGTACTAGAAGATGAGCTATTGTTGCATTATTATGAATGTAAGTTGCCTTCTCTTTCCATATGTTCTTGTCTTATGAGACAGTTAGATCGTTTGACAAAAGGTATCAAATAAGAAAGCTAGATAAAGTAGAAACTAAAGGCAATTTAAAATGCATTTGCTGCATAAAGTGAGAACTGTGCCTGGCCGGAATGCAGAATCATGCTTTCTACCTTAATCAGTTTCATGGGAAGTAACACGGAGCTCTTTGGTGGAATTGTCACTTGTCCAGAGTAGGGATGAATAAACCAAAGAGCGAGCACAGTCTGACAGTTTTAACCCTGAATTTCCTAATACAAGACCAATCAGTTCTTTCTCAAACAGCCTTAGACATCTGCCTATCACCTGCACCCTGGAATAACTTTCCGGCAGTGCAGCCCACTGCTTGCAGATGGGAAACAGGAAAGTCATGGTGTATATTGGAAACAATCCAGCCCTTTGAACTTGCAGCTTCTGTGACCTTTCACAAACTTTTTAGGGAAACACAGAAAAGCTGTCGGTTTGGTTTGGGCCTGATCAGGACTGAAATTCAGGAGGGGGAGAGAAGGAAGGGAAAATACAGTTATACCTCTTGCTTTGATGTTAAACCATGACATTCTCTTTCATGGGCACCCCCTTGCCGTGGGGAAAGAGCTTGCGTGCCCTTGCGAAGTTGAGAGCTATGCTGGTGGTGGCATATGCCTCCGGTAGGGTCTCCCAAGCCTGACAGGTCTCAACTGAAGGGTCAGACAAAGTGTGTCCACGGGCAGGATGGGCTCACTAGCCTTTGGGCAACCATCCTAGGAGAAGGACAACTCTAACTCCAAACCCGGGCAGATGGAGCTCGTTTAGCCCTGTAAGGCCATCCATCTAAGAGAAGGATACTCTAACCAAACCTACGACCTGAGGACTTCGCTGTCACCGTCCAAGCTCGCTAGGCCCTGGCAGATGAACCTCAGGTGTAAAGGGTGGGGCCAGTCTTGCGCACGCTGCGCCTCACCTAAAAAATCCACCGCGCAGGCTTGAAGGGTGTACTCACGTTTGCAAAGCCCTGTAGCGACAGGCAAGGGACGAAACGGCAGGTGGAAAGATGTCACTGGCAGCCGCAGACCCAACCCTGCATGCAGGCGGTTCAGGACATTGGTCGCTTGAGACTGACCCGGGAGATGACAGTCTCGTTCGGCAGCATCCTGAATGACCAAGCAGCCTTTTTCAAGGAGAGCACTGCTTGCTCCACATGGAGAGGGGCCTAGAAAAGGTGGCCTAACCAAAGCTCATCTCCCTTCCAATCCGGTTGGCTAGCCGCGGCCAACGGACATCTTCTTCTGCGGTCAACCAAAGACAAAGAGACAAAGGCATACACCTGCCTCCAAAGGTGTGTCCAGATTGACACTCGCATGTTGGAACATCAGAACCATGCTCGATACAGCAGACAGTGGGCGTCCTGAACGCCGTTCTGCTATAATTGCTCACGAACTGTCACGACTCAACATCGACATTGCTGCTCTCAGTGAAGTTCGCCTTCATGAGGAAGGCAGCCTTAAAGAACATGGTGCCGGCTACACACTGTATTGGTCAGGCAAACCCAAAACCGAAAGTCATCATTCCGGAGTTGGCTTCATGATTAAAAACTCCATCGCCTCTAAACTTGAAAATTTGCCAACAGGTCATTCTGACCGCATTATCTCCTTACGCCTCCCGCTACACAACAAGCAACATATTGTTCTCTTCAGCGTATATGCCCCAACTCTCCAAGCTGACCCTACAGAAAAAGACAAATTCTACACCGATCTGCGCCGCCTTACTCAAAAGGTTCCTGCGGATGATAAGATCATAATCCTTGGTGACTTCAACGCCCGAGTAGGTAAGAACTCTGAAGCCTGGAAAGGAGTACTAGGCAAGCATGGAGTTGGAAACTGCAATGACAACGGTCGCCTCTTGCTAGAGTTTTGTGCTGAGCAGCAGCTTACCATCACCAACACTATCTTCCAGCAGAAAGACAGCCTGAAGACAACCTGGATGCATCCTCGATCTAAACACTGGCACCTCATTGACTATATCTTAGTGCGCCAGAGAAATGTTCGCGATGTCTGTCACACCCGAGTGATGCCTAGTGCAGAATGTCAAACAGACCACCGCCTTGTGCGCTGCAAACTTAACCTCCATTTTAAGCCCAAACCTAAGAGGGGCGGCATTCTGAGGAGGAGGCTCCAAGTTAACAATCTTCAAACAGCTGCACTGAGAGACAGCTTCCAGGCAAACCTTCAAACTAGGCTTGAAGACTGTCCCATAGACTCTTCTCCTGAAGTGCTTTGGCAACATATTAAAAATAGCATCCTGCAGTCCTCCGAAGAATTCTTAGGGTTCTCCACAAAGAAGAACAAAGACTGGTTTGATGAAAACAATCCAGAGATCCAGGAATTGCTGGCAAAGAAGAGATCTGCTCACCAAGCACACCTCGCTCAACCATCTTGCCATGTAAGAAAAGCAGCCTTTCGTCTTGCATGCAGTAAACTCCAACAGAAACTTCGAGACATCCAGAACAAGTGGTGGCTCAACCTAGCAAAAAAGACTCAACTATGCGCAGATTTGGGTGACCACAGAGGATTCTATGAGGCTCTGAAAGCAGTGTACGGACCCACACACCAAGTTCAAAGCCCCCTACTCGGCGCAGATGGCCAAACGCTTCTCACAGATAAAACTTCCATCCTGAATCGATGGTCTGATCACTTTCAAACTCTCTTCAGTGCCAACCGTGTAGTCCAAGACTCAGGAATCCAGCTCATCCCAAAACAAACGGTGAAAAATGAATTGGATATAGCCCCTACTATGGGAGAGACCCTTAAGGCCATACAGCAGATGAAAACCGGCAAGGCAGCTGGGGTCGACGGAATCCCACCTGAAATCTGGAAACATGGAGGCCGAACGCTCCATGCTAAATTTCACGAGCTAGTTGTGCGCTGTTGGGAACAAAGCGAACTACCACCAGATCTCCGTGATGCAATCATCATCACCCTGTACAAGAAAAAAGGAGTAAAGTCAGACTGCTCAAACTACCGAGGCATAACTCTGCTCTCCATTGCTGGAAAAATTCTCGCAAGAATACTATTGAACAGATTGGTACCCGCTATCGCAGAAGAACTTCTACCTGAAAGTCAGTGTGGTTTCAGAGCCAACAGAAGTACCACAGACATGGTATTCGTTCTTAGACAACTGCAAGAGAAGTGTAGGGAACAGAACAAGGGTCTCTATGTAACTTTCGTTGATCTCACCAAAGCCTTTGACACTGTGAGCAGAAAAGGTCTGTGGCAGATCTTGGAACGATTAGGATGTCCCCCCAAGTTCCTCAAAATGATAATCCTGTTACATGAGGGGCAGCGCGGCCAAGTCAGATATGGCGATGCACTCTCTGAGCCCTTCCCAATAGCCAATGGTGTGAAACAAGGTTGCGTTCTCGCACCAACTTTATTCACAATTTTCTTCAGCATGATGCTCCAAAGGGCCACGGCAGACCTCGACGAACAAGACGGCATTTATATCCGATATCGTACCGATGGGAGCCTTTTCAACCTAAGGCGACTGAAGGCCCACACCAAGACCCTGAATCACCTTGTCCGCGAGCTGCTTTTTGCTGACGATGCCGCCCTTGTTGCCCACACAGAAGCAGCTCTGCAGCGCTTAACATCCTGCTTTGCAGAGGCGGCTGAGCTTTTTGGGCTGGAAGTCAGCTTAAAGAAGACAGTAGTTCTCTACCAACCAGCACCACAAGATGATTACCATCATCCCCACATCACCATTGGCGAGTCAGAGCTTCAGCCAGTCCAGCAGTTCAGCTATCTGGGTAGCATCATCTCCTCAGATGCCACGATCGACAAAGAGATCGACAACAGAATAGCAAAGGCAAACAGAGCTTTCGGAAAACTCCATAAAAGAGTCTGGTGCAATAAACACCTGAAGAAAAGTACAAAGATCAGTGTCTACAGAGCCGTGGTACTGCCTACTCTTCTGTACGGGTCTGAATCATGGGTCATCTACCGCCACCATCTGCGACTCCTCGAACGCTTCCATCAGCGCTGCCTCCGCACAATCCTAAACATCCACTGGACTGACTACGTGACTAACGTTGCTGTCCTTGAACAGGCAGACGTCACCAGTATTGAGGCCATGTTGCTGAAAACGCAGCTGCGTTGGGCAGGGCACGTCTCCAGGATGGCGGATCACCGCCTCCCTAAGATCGTGTTCTATGGTGAACTTGCCACCGGCTGCCGCAAGAGAAGAGCTCCAAAGAGGAGATATAAGGACTCCCTGAAACAACACCTCAGCCTAGGCCATATTGACCACCATCAGTGGTCCACCCTGGCCACCAATCGGGAGATTTGGAGACACACCATACATAACGCTGCTGTCTCCTTTGAGAGCACGCGTAGAATCAAGCTCGAGGAGAAAAGACAGCGCAGAAAGAACCGTGCCTCGACTATACCACCCAAGGAGACCCTCCGGTGTGCTCTTTGCAACCGGTCTTGCCTATCCCGCATTGGCCTTTTCAGCCATCAACGCGCTTGCAATAAGCGTGGGCAAAGCCCTTCCCAAATCTTCGTCCGCGAAGCCAAGCCATGAAACCATGACATTTTACAGGCAACTGGGTTGGCAGTTGCCAGCCTGTTGTTATGAGCTACTCTGAGGCAGAAGCTCCACGGTGAAGGTCACTGTGCTGGAAGCAGAGATGTGAACATTTTAGTCTCTCTCTCTTTTGCTTTTTCTGGTTTCTCTACATCCAATATTCACTTCTGCCCCTCACCTGTTTCCCAAAGATAATCCAGTTTTCAGAAGCCAGTCAGCACGCCATCAGCATATTCAGGCTCCTGGGGAGGCATGCTGAGCCCCAGAGTTTGCTTGAACCGTGCCTGAGAGCTGCAAGCGACAGCACTGCCTGCTCCATCACAGGAGCCAAGGGCCAGGACTGCCCTCCACATTCACAGCAGTCACTTCCAAAAGCATTTACTTTCCATCAGTAGGAGCAAAACTGGCCCCTGTGACTATGAAAACACGTCAAACGAAACATGTTTTAATGAGAAAAGTGAGGAAAAGAAACCCTGACAAAAATCTAAGAGTAGAGTATTGAAAAGGGCTTAGTTCTGCCAGAGGATTTAGGACAGAGATGAACATTGCTTATATACGGTAGGAATACCATGTCACGTCGAGTATGTTGCATCACTTTTACCCCAACTCAAAGTAAATGTCTCATCACATACGCTTTGTGTGTAAAACTGGATAGTTTTGCAGCTGTCTCCTTTTCAAAGGTGACCTGCACTGTTTAATTTCTGAATGGATTAACTCCAAACAGCAGGGTATGAATTAAAGGCTCCTCAAGCAGCCATTAGGAAGTATTTTGGTTATTCAAGTAATGAAGTTGCTAGTCATTTAAAAAAATTACAGGGAGAAATGTTCTTAAATGTCATCAGCATCACAGTGCTTAGGGGATTTTGTGAGTTGCTATAAAACATGGTCCAGCAACAGCAGCCTGCCATCACCAGTCCTGTAATTCTCAGGGATGCTTAAAGCACCAGACACTCCTGCACTGTTCATCACCATCACCTCCTGAGGTCAGCAACGCTCCTGCATGTCTTACCAAGGAAGATTTGGCCTAACAGTGGAATATGAGAATGGGAGTAAGGGACGACAGATGATTGTCCCTCCAGGAGGAATTCTGTTGGTTTCATCCAATGGTGCCTTCAGACTCCTTCTGGCTTCCCTGGAAAGGTGCTCAGGAGCCTGCAAAAAAAATGGTCATCAGCAAAACACAACCTTTACTTTGAGCACCGGACAAGTTTTCCTGATTTCACTGAAAATCACTGGTGTGGATGATGCTGCAGGATCGGCAACTGCAAAGGGAGCTTCTCCCTGTGGCATTCCTGCCACTCATCACGGTTTGGGGTGTGAGAGCAGGCAAGTGATAGCTTCTGCGCTGTGGAAGTCCCTTTGCTGGCAGGACTGAATCAATAAATGACTACAAATGTGGTTATGATCCTGAGAGCAAAATGATTTGCACAGAGTACTTGCTAGTCAGTGTAGAGCACAAGAGCTTCCCATTATAATTTTAGTAGAAGTGGAGAACATAAAGAGTCGTGTTATTACTCTAACTGAAGACTGAAAAACACATTGTGTTCCTAATTCCTTAGTTTAATTGAATACAAAGATCTCAGTGCTTCAGTGTTCAGCTGTTACATATGAAATCAGATTTGGTGGGTAGTAAATACAGTAGAACCGAAGGTTTAATGCTATAAATCGAGGGATGCATTCGAGATAAAACTGTCTTCACTTCAGCAACACTATGACTACAATAACAACCTTAGAATTATTAAATAAGAACCAAGTTTAAATACATTTGCCTTTCCTTTTCATTTCTACTACTTATTTTTATACCTAAGCAACAAAACTGACTTAACATGAACTGGATATTTTTACATTTGAAGCCTTTATAAATTTTCACAATGCTGCGAGTTCAGAATTTTTAAATGTAAATTTTAATAAAAACTTAACTTTTTCAGATATGATTTGTCACTAGTAATTTGATATTAAAATGACTTCTGTTTTTGATTCTGTTTATCCTTTAGGAGTGTTCTAATCAATCCTGCTGCAGAGGGAACAAAGTCGTGGATCCCCTCACTGCCAGAGGACCCAGCTAACCCACTCTTGGGACTTGACCGAGACTCCTGGGGCTGAGCAGAGCAGCTGCTGGACTGACTTCCTCAGGTGTGCCTGTCACAATTGCCTTTCCCTGCTGTCATGCAGCTGGTCAGTGATGTGCTACACGGGGCTCTGCAAGGTGGGAATAAACCCACTGCAGTGCTATGTGGCTTAGGGCCATAGGTGAAAAGAAGTAATGATGCTTACTTACTGCACTGAGCACACCGAGGTTTTGGGTGGAAACCGAAAGCATTACTGATTGTTAGACTACTTGATTGAAAAGTGTTTAAGAGTTATTTTAATAGAAGATTTTATGATTGGCCAGAGCTGACTGCACCTGCCCAGGGAACTGGGCTCTGCCTGCTGGCAGGATCCAGGCTGGCAGGGTTTAGGCTCCCAGTGAAGACTATGGAGAAAGGCAAGGAGCTGCTCTTCAGGTGAGTTGTCAGAGACGTGCCAGAGGACTGTTGCGGGATTTAAATCACGATATGATTGGTAGGAATAGCTGAAAATGCTCTGAAGGAAACAAACTTCAAACTTGATTTGATGCAGTTTCAGGATCCTGTGAATGTTTCTGAACCTTGCTGATGGAAACCATGCAGGTGGCTTTTTCTAGCAGGGAGCCAGCAGCTGGCAGGGCCCAACCGCTTATGCCTCCAGCAGCCTGGCCAGATGGGGGGTTAGCTGGGAGCTAGATACTAGCACCCGTTGAAAACTGGTCCAATTTAGCTATTCAAAAAGGGAACGTTTCTAAATAATTTGTTTCATAGAAATCTTCATGCGTCCAGTTTTGCATTCTGGTACAGAATTAAGCCATATAAAAATATAAAGGAAATTTTCTCCTGATTACTAAATACACTTCCTATGCTATCCCAGTGATTAAATGAAGTTGTGGATGAATAAAATGGTGACTTCTAATGAGATTTCGGGGGGGGGGGGGGGGGGGGGGGGGAAGGCAAAGATTTTAGAAAGCCACATCAATTTGTTAAAATACCAGTCACTCACATTATTCACTGCAAAAATCAAACTCTGCTTGTGACCGTAACTCACTGTAATAGCTTTACTGACTTGACTTTTGAGCCCTTTTATTTTTCAGTTGGGACATTTATCTGTGAAATAGATGATCCACAGAAACATTTTATGCTACTGTATTCTAAATCAATAGTGTTTGGCTTTTTTTTTTTTCTTTTCCTAATGGAAGCCTGACAGCAACTGAACAATCATCTCTGGGCACGCACCCCAAGAGGAGACCCGGACCTGGGTGAGGATGGCAGCAAAAAAGCAGTCAGTTTATGGCTCTTCGCTCAGCTACTTCACAGCTAGTTCCAGAGCGAGACGCGCGGGAGGCACATGCACGGAGCGCCGGCGAGCCGAGGCTGCACCCACAGCCTCCGCGGCGCGGGCGGACGGAGGGACCGTGCCGAGCCGCGCCTCGGACCGGGACCGGAGCCGCGGCGCGCTGCGGAAGGCGCCGGGCGGGGCCTCCCGCTGTGGGCGGAGCGGTGCGCGGCCGCGGGGGCGGGGGCCGGACCCGCGGGGCAGCTGTGGCCGGGACCGTTCGTCGCCCGGGAGCGGAGAGGCGGGCTCGGACGTGCAGGCGCGCCTCAGCCGTGCGGCGGCCGCCCGTGCAGGGGCAGAGCTCGGGCCGCGACGGGAACGCGACGGGCGCTCCCCAGGCTCCGGGAGAGGAGGCTCGTCCCTGCCGCCTCGCTGGACGTTCCTGCGAGCTTCGAGAGCAGACTTGGCAGTGTGATGGGTCTCGCAGGGGAGCCCAGCGTCGCCTCCTCGCTTGCGGACAGCAGGAGCCCCCGTTCCGCGCAGGGCAGATGAATCCCGCTCACGGCGGAGCGAAGAACCGGGACAAGATTTATTGCTTCATTCCCAGAAACGTCGCTTCTACCTGCGAGCCAGTTTGAGCAGCCGACTGTGGATTTTATATTTGCTTCCCCGCAAACCAAGGTTAGTCGGGTGGTTTTGGCTTTTCGGGAAGGAGCTCTGACCCGGCCCCGCTGTGAGCGATGGATTGAGGCGTGCCCCGGCTGCGCCCCGAGCCCGGCCTTCCGCCCGCAGCCCACATAGATGCGATGGAAAATCGGGGGCTCTTCTGCACCCTCTGTTACCTGATGTTCAACGCACCTCTGCTGTTCATCGTCACCGGTGAGTCGGAAACTTCTGCCTCTTCCCCCAGCGAGCCGCCGCTCCGGACGCTCCTTGCTGGAGGGAGGCAGCGGGGCTCCGGTGCGGGCACAATGAGGCTGCGGTGCCGGCGGGGCTCGCCGCCCCGTCCGCAGCCGAGCTCCAGCCGCTTCCCTCCTGCCGCCACTTGCTCCAAGTGCGGTCCTCCCCGCCGCTTTTTCCTGTGGAAGCGTTGCTGGTTGGGGGCAGGGAGCGCTGCCCGGGGGGGCTTTTCGCAGAACAAGGTTCCTCTGTTGCGGCCGCAGCTGCCGGCAGCGCGGGCTCGGCGCCTCGCAGCCACCGGCGCGGAGCGGAGCGGGCCCGCAGCCCGGGACAGTCTCCGCGCCGGGTCCGGGGGAGGGGAGAGTGGGACACTGGGGCCCCTGTATCCAGCCGAGAGATTTTTTGGGGTTTAAAGGGCCTCTTCAAACTTTCCGCTGAGACCGCGGCCCGCGGCTGCAGGGTGGCGGGGGCCGGCTCGGCCCTGCCCCGGGTGCAGTCCTGGATGCTCCGCTTATCCTGCGGTCACCGGACTACGGGAAACCCGTGTCTCTGTCAGCGCTTAGCTCTTGAGCTGAAGCAGCTCTCACGTTACACTGAAAAGGACTGATCTTGCCTTTTAATCTCTCCCGTTAACCAGCCCTTCTAACTCTATCTTCCCCTCCCAGCTACCTTTACTGAAGTTCCCAAAGATGTGACTGTTAGGGAGGGAGATGATATTGAAATGCCTTGTGCTTTCCGAGCCAGCGGATCCACCTCTTACTCCTTGGAAATCCAGTGGTGGTACCTTAAAGAACCAGCCAGAGAACTTGCACACGAATTAGCCATCAGTGTCCCCGGCAGCAGGAGCAAGGTAATACAGTGCTATGCTCTTCATCGAGTGCAACGTGCTCAGAGGGTGATCAAAGTAAACTGAGCAGTCCCAGAGAGGGGAGTGCTTCATCTACCCAGTGCCAGCGAGCAGTTGGAAACACCACTGTGTCCCTGGGCTTCCCCTGGGATGGAGAAGGATGGGGCATGCACCATGGGGGACTCCATCTCAGGAAAAAAACATCAGTGCTCTAAAGATTGTATATAGGAAATGGTGTGTGTCCTGTTGCAAAATCAGCCATGAGGACCCAAGAGAGGCAGTCAAACGTAACTGTAGTATGGAATGGGGACAATCAAAAACCAGTGCTTCTGTGGACTGAGCTAGGAATCATTGTAAAAGGGGGGAGAGCCTCTGCTCACTGATAGAGCAGAGAGAAGGAGGAGGGATACATCTCTCTGTTGGTGTGTTGGTATATATCCAATCTGCATACACAAATGCACACAGTTTCTTGGGCTGCATATACACACCTGTGTCCATATCTAGAGCTCAGCAAAACATTTTCAGACAGTCAGATGTAGTAATTAAAATGCATGAAGCAGAGTTAAATCTTGTGTGTCCTTCCTCCCCGCCACCCCCCCCCACCCCAGCAAGCTGCCTGGCGTGAGGGTAGGCTCTCGTCTGAATTTTTCAGCTGCATTTCCCCGACGACAGCCAGTTCATTCTGCAACTTCTCAGTGCAAGACACCTTGTTGGTGCCAAACGGGGCCATACAAGGAGTGGGGTAAAGCAGGACTTCTAGGCCGTGTTGCCCTACTGCGCGGGGCACATCATCATCCTCTGCAGCCCCCAGCCCCTGTGCCCTCAGGGTGCCCCATGGCCACCTCTGTGCCTGTGCCAGCTCCCCTCTCTGTGGCACGCTTGTTTTCCTGCAGAGCTCAAATAGAGATGCAAAGCATATGACGCTGAGCTAATGCGATGCCGCCTAGCTGGGGAAAGTGTAAGTCAGTTGTCAGATGGGGAAATAAATCGCTTGGATTTAAATGTCTTCTTTAACCTTATACAAAAACCATGAGTTGCTTTTACAATAAATGATTGACAGGGCATGCCTGGAGAATGATGACCGTCTCCCTGGGAGGCTCATCAGTGATATCTGAGGCATCACTTAGGTTTACAGTAGTTGACTGGAGACAAAAAAATAACCAAGTACAAAATGTGCTGAGCGATACCTGCTCCCAGGATGTTTCAGGACTGAAGCTCTGCCCAGTGCAGTGCAGGATCCAGCCTGCCCAAGCACTTCACCGCTGTGCTCGTGCTGCTGGTCAAGCATCTTCCCCAGTGTTTGTCAGTGACTCTGAGCAGCACGGCGTGCAACAAGCACTTCTTTGGCTGCTGTTCGCACCCTCAGTGCTTCTGTGGGCACCACAGGAGCTTTACCAAAACAGTCCCTCCAGCTGGGTACTGGTTTGCTGCCTTCCCCATCACCCGGGGAACTCCCCCCAGCCACACACAGGCTGTGTGAATGGCAGGTGGAGAAAGTTACATCTCTCCATGCCCTGTTCCTTGCACTGGGGTGGGAATGTGAGCATCTTGTTGATGTGCTGGCAGAGCTGAGTCTAATCCCCCTTTTTTCTGTTCTTTTAGGTAACAAATAAGGATGCAACCAAAATCAGCGTAAGTGCAGCTCGACCTGGGTGGTGCGCACCCCCTCTCCCATACATGTGGGATTTACTGCATGCCCCCCTCCTTTCCTGACACCCGAATGTAGCTGGTCTCACTGGCAGCCCTGCTCCTGCAGCAGGGCAGGCGTGTGCCACGTTTCCCCTCCTCGGTGTGTCGTAGCTCGGTTGAAAGCTTCCCATCTGTTGCTGGTTTAGCAATCACGTCTCATTCCTCGCAAATCGAGAGGAGGCGATGCTTGCCCTACAGCTCTACCTTAGCCACGTTTGAAAGGACTGATCAGGAAAGATCAGGAGAGAATTTTGCTTTTTTGCTTGACCTCTGCAAACCCCAGTCGCGACGAGTCCCTGTCCCGTGGGTGCGGGCCCGGGATTGCCGCTGGCCCAGGGAAGCGGCCGCTGGCGCCCGCCGGTCTCTCTCCGCGGTGCTGAGGCGCGGCTGGAGCCGTTCCTCCCGCCGCAGCGGCGGAGCGTGGCCTGCCCTGGCGCTGCAGGGCACCTCCTCGGTCTCGGCTGGGTTACACCACACCCAGCAGGGCTTGGCCCGCTGCAGCACCCGCGGGGCGGCCCCGGGGTGCCGGGCTTTCCCCACGTCCCGTGTGCGGGCCGGTTCGCGCGGGCTGGCGGCTGCCCGGCACCTGGGACAGCTGCGGGGCTCCGTGCGGGACTGGGCAGGGGGAGAGGAGGGAGAGGACCCCCGGGCTAGGGACGGGCATGGGGGGGGGGGGGGGGTTGCCGGTGGCAGAGCGCTAGTGGTGCGTGGTGGCGTGGGAACGATGGGGAGTGGGGCTGATTCCGGATGGCCCCTTTGGACCCCAGAGCGGGGCGTCAGCAGCGAGGCGCTGCGCCTGAATGTGCGGTGCTCTCGGTTTGGCGAGAGCGAGCTCTGCCGGGGCTGCACCGGGGAGAGCAGGGCCGCTGCTGGGGAAGGGAAGGGGAAAGCGGCGGGGCCGGGTTGGGTCCCCGGGGGAGGCGGGGGCCGGTGGCCGCTTCTGAGGCGGCGCCCGGCGCTGCGCTCTCTTGCAGACCGTCCGCGTCCAGGGCAACGACATCTCGCACCGGCTGCGGCTCTCGGGCGTGCGGCGGCAGGACGAGGGCGTCTACCAGTGCCGCGTGGCGGACTACAGCGACGACGAGACGCAGGAGCACAAGGCCCAGGCGCTGCTGCGCGTCCTCTCCCGCTTCGCGCCGCCCGACGTGCAGGCGGCCGAGGCGGTCTCGCACATCCAGAGCGGGGCGGCTCCGCGCCGCCACAGCCCCGCCGCCCGGCCCACGCCGCCGCCGGGCCCCGGCAAGCGCCCGCCGCTGCCCCCGGCCGAGGCGGGGGCCGCCGCCTCCGCCACCAGCGCCACTGCCACCGCCTCGGCGGCCGCCGCTGCCTCCTCGGCCTCGCCGCCGCCCGGGCAGGCCGCCATCCTCCGCCAGCAGCACGGGTCAGGTAGGGAGCGGGGGCGCGGGCGGGGGGCACCCCTCTCCCTGCCCGGCCGGCGCTCCCCGAGTCGCGCTGCTCGGTTTAGAGTCGGGCACCGCGACCCCCGTCTGTCACGGGTGGGACTGTCGCTGCGATGCTAAAGCTAGATAACTGCACCCAGGTCTGTAATGAACGAACTGAAATCGTCCCCAGGGCTAGGGCCGGTGCAGGGCGCCCTGCCGCGCCAGGGGGCGCGGGGCTGGGGAGCGGTCTGAGAGCAAGGCTGGGACCTGCTTCCTTTCGGTAGGTGCTCTGCGAGGCCCCACTGTCAGAGCCCCCTCGCAGCTTTTTGGACGTGGTGGTTTAAGCAGTAGCTGCAGCCTCAAGCGAGTGGAATGCCATGGCTGTTCTGCAGAGAATTTAAATCAGGGAGCGGTTCCAGGGGCTGGTCGCCCTGGGCAGGCGCAGGGCCCATCCGGAGCAGGGCGTGGGTTCGGAAGGGAGATGTCAGTTGCTGTGTGGTGAGCTCCACATTTGGATTGCTGGCAGGATAAGAACTGGCCACCCTACGCTCTGTAATGGTTTGCAAATGTAAACATTGTGCTAATACTGATTGTCTTATCAGTTAATGCTGATTAAGTTATTAATGCCACGTTACCATATTACTGCCAGCCAGAGAAAGCTGTTGTAAACCTTTATTCACACTAAGACAGCAAAGTCTGAGACAAAACCCACAGTCAACAATCTGCACTGCAAAGGTATTTCAAGCTTCAAAGGTGTGGTGTTGCTCTGTCTGGGCTTCAGCTGCCCTCTCGGCCTCTCACACTTAGCTAATGTTGAACAAATGGCCCTGCCAAGTTATCCGTGGAAGAAAGGAAACAATTTTATGCTACTGACTGTGCAGGGAAAGCCCTGAGCTCCCCTCTCTGCAGAGTCTCTTCTGATGCAGATTCATAATCCTCACGCAGGAATGTTCACAGGTCTTCCTGATATCTCTTCACACTTGCAGGGCAAACAGTTGCAGGTTTTGGGTCACAGTAATGGAAATCGCTTGTATGTGGGTCACTGTGACCTGCCGGCACTTCACGTATGCTGTGTTTTATCTGGCTAGTACCTTCCACTGTTTTCTGAATAATTCAGTTTCTTGCTCATGTAGAAATACGTGAGGTTTTACTCCTTATCATTCCTAAGACTAAGCTGGCTGTTCTTTGGTGTCTAGTGAAAGATAAAGTGATAATTCCCGAGGTCTAACTACAGGTGCCTGTGGGCACGTAAAAAAGTTCAGTTTGCTTTGGCTGAATTCACTGACCACAAGAAATAAAACCAAATACTGTAATGCTCACAATCTGTTGCTTTCCTACTGGAAAGATCCATTTTCCTCCTAGGACCCTAAGGCTGGTGGTTGTTTTTGTGTTTCCTCTTTCCACTCCCCCACTGCGAAAATTCTTGCAGTGTTTTCCAGGCCAACAGCGGAAGTTGGGTTAAGGATTTGCAGCACCCTGCCTACGAACCCAGAGCTTATGTGGTGCATATGAACTCAAACTGGGACAATGGATATGCAGTGGGCTTAATTCCATCTCAACAGATGGATGGGAGTGTGTGCTGCCAAGAGAGCTCGTCACATATGGCTGTTAGGGCAAGACCCCTGCCCGGATCATCTCAACTGCTGTCTGTCCCGATTTTCTACATGTCTGTGGTTCAGGGATGTGGCACTGCTGTATCATTTTGAGGCTGGATTAAATTCTGAAAATAAACTATAGGTGTTGTGGCCAGCAGTGGAGATAATGGAATGATTTAAATCAGTGAAAAAGGCAGTGGAATGCAGAAAAGTATTTTGTGGGGATCTCCAGATGGAGACTGATGCTAAGAGGGCTATGAAAGAGGCTAAACCAAAATTTCCTGCTGTGCCCTCTCTCTGGTGCACCCTGGTATCTGTGAACAGTGCCACTCTGTGGCAGTTTCTGTTCTGAAGTCAGGGTACAGAGCGCGGGACTCCTCTTCTTGTTCATAGGACTGACTCCATAGGGTGTAAACCAGCAGCTGCCCTTGGCTCCATAGGAGGGAGGCAAATAGTTTTCTGTTTTGGTACGGTCATCTGTAAAAACAATGTCTTTTTACTCTGCTTGAATTGACTCCTGAATAACAGGCTTCTACTTGCTTTATTGTCATTTCCATACCTGTGGCAGTTTGGAGCTGTCTGTAGTTACTTATCAATAAAACATGAACCACACGGCTCAGGAGATCAGCAGCTGAAAGACTTGGCCCTCAGAGTTCCTGAGTCAGGTGCCTTCTGGACCAGAACTGAGACTTGTTACCATGAGATGTCTCTGGTTACCTTTGTGAAGCAGGTTGCTGGTTGCCATCCCAGTCCCCATCACTGATGTATTTTAGAAAGACTGTCTGGGGCAGGTGCTTGGTTTGAAGCAGAGAGAGAGACAGCTTGGTGCAGAGGCCAGAAATGGATTTATTTCCCCTAGACATGCAGTGCTCCTCCCTACCCAGAATACTGGTGTGTGGCTAACACACTAATGTGGCAGTCAGTGTCACGAGCAGGGATACCGCCTGCTTTTGTGAGGAGATGGAAGTGTCATGTCTCCAGTGCTTGGGTCACTTGGGTTGGATAATCACTAAACTTTCCTCAAAATGTCTTGAAAGAAAATTACATCCTCGAGCTTCAGAGTTTCCCATCCGAATGTTACAGTGATGTTCTTTAGAGCTGTTCTCTCTGTAAAGAATACAGTCTCTGTATAGGAAATACTGTGTTTTCTATTTTTTTTTTACTTCTGGAAACTGGAAGCCCTGTTTCAAGTCCACCCCCTCAAGGCAGTGTTGAGGCTGGTTTTCCACACAAGTAGGGCCATCAAATCCAACTAAATCTCTGTTCACATGGGAGTATAAGGCTGCAGGACCTAACCCTGCCTGGCAGTATGAATTATATGTAGGCAAAGTAGCATAATACAGATGCCTCGTTATGTTACGTTGAGCTCTGTAATGCACATACAGATAAGTACTTGCACCAAATCTGTGTGTGATAATTGAATCATCTAATATATCAACTCTCAATAGTCTTTGGCATTTGTAAGTCTTTTCATTGCACACGAGGATGTTTGCTCTGTATAAAAGCAGAAATATCCTCAAACATTGGATTTGCTATCAGTCATTAAGAAACATCCTAATGTGATACACTTCAGAGGTCTGCCTCAAAGCTGATGACATGGCACCAGCCACAGTGTCCTGCATGAATTGGATTCTAATCCTGTGTTCTTTGCAGTAGAAATGGTCCCAGCGTGTTCAGCGTAGTAAGATGGGGCCTCTGTGTGCCTGTATTCCAATACGGGTGATGACAGATCACCCGCTGCTTTCCGATGTGCCTGCAGGGCTCTTGTTGACTTCAGCTGGAGTTCCAGTCTTGCGCTATGGAAAAATGTGTTTCTTTACATCTTCTGGTGGATCTGAAACTTCAACTCTTTAGAATAAATGTGCATGTTACTGAGATTCTCTAAAGAGCATAGAGTCTCATCCATAGTTCTGGACATGTCATCCGAAATTTCATTTGGTAGGAATTTGTGATCAGCATTATAGTATATGAGGGAATAGATCCAGTGTAACAGAAACATTGCCCGATATGCCAGAAGTATTAGCTACTCGAACAGAATTTTACCTGTAACGTTTATACTACCATATAAAAATGTAGTGTTGTCCTCTCACGAGAGTCAAAAAGATTGTCTGCTGGTAAGGTAGACTGGAGTGGGCACTAAGAATGGGTTACTTAGGCTGCAAGGAGGTGAAGATCTTCTAGTAAGACCACTGGTTTTCAGAGTATTAGAGAAGGACTTCTTGTCCATAGGGCTCTAAATGAAAATAGTATTTAGTTTTCAGTTTAAATACTTAGATGCAAATGAAGTCTTTTGCTGTAGGGAAAAAAATCAGGGTGAGCAAGTGAAAGAGTGCAGATAGTGTTAATGTGTTTGGCAGCATTCCTCATTTTTATGGGGTAAGTAGGGGGTATATAGGAGCATCACTGAGCAAGACACAGTGTCCCTGTCCCAGAAACCTTGTAGTCCAAATGGATGAGACGGGCAACTGGCAGGAAGAGTGGTGACCAACTTTGCTGAGTGTGTGGCAGCCATGAAATTAAATACGAAAACTTGATTTCAGATCTCTTAAATTTAAGTCCAGTGTCTTAGTCATGAGACTAACTTTGTCATCTGATAGGTGAAGTAATAAACAAGGATCTTCATAGTGACCTTTTGGGAGGCAAATTGGCTTTATTACATTCTACCAAACGGTCTGCAAAATGAGTGCCTCTGTATTGGCTTGGGGGCAATTTTTAGTTTGACTTCTGAGCAGAATGTAGATCAGACATTGCCGCTTCCAAATTCCCTTTTATTTGTTTGATCCCTAGCCTCAAAGCTCTGAAGTGAAAGCTTTAAATAAAATAAACAAAGATGGGAGTGTGAAACAAGAAACTGTGCTTCATTATGCTTAGAGCGCTCTAGGAAGGACACAGCCAGACTCATGTGTTATGCAGAGCTTAAGTGTTCACAGCAAGGAAGAAAAGAAGTCTGCACTTTATGCCTATCCCCCTCCTCAAGCTGTATATGTCTGAGGCAGAAGGAAGTCTGCTCGTGGGCTACATGGCCTGAGATAATAAAGCACCAGGTCCCTGTTCTGTAGTCTCTGTGCCTGTGCAGCTTGCGGTGATGCTCGTAAGAGCAGTACATGCACAAAGTCAAGCTGTGGCAACCTACCTTGAGGCAGGGCACCATGTGGGAGAGTGTTAGATCTCCAGCGTGCACTAGGAAGTGGCAGGTATTTTTTTACAGCTTAGAGACAGGAAAGTAAATGAACACACCGTAAGCGTAACGAGCTGTGGCTCTAACCAGAGAGCCTCTGCTTGGAGTGGCTGTGGTTGAGTTTGGATTAACTTTGGGTACGGGTTTGGGTCCGGGGCTCTCCTGGCTTCGTCAGAATTTGAATGACTGAATGCTAGTTTGAGAAACAGCCTGTGGAGCTCGTTTATCTTTGACAGATGAACATAACGTGCAATAGCAAGAAAGGAATGTCTCTCTCTTGCTGCTCAGCTTAGGCTCCCTACCTTTCCCACTTGGTAGTGTCTGGGTCTGCTCCACTCCCCCTGTGCTTTTTATGAGGCCATATAGGAGCTCACATTCCCTCGTTATTTGTAGTTAAATGCAACCTGGGTCACATCACATTTTCCTTTACATTAAATAAGTAGCAAGACAGAGGCCACAACTGAATTATCAGGCTGACCTCCTAAATGTCACTGGATAATAAACATGCAAAAAGAATTCTCATTAAATACACATCACTAGCACTTTCACATCTAGGCAAATTAGACTGCTCTGGGGACAAGTGAGGTCAAATATCTTCCTTTGTGTGTGTGTAATATGGATTAATTCTCAAACTGGACAAAAGCACAAACTGCAGGACCGTGTCACCTCATTACCTAGGGCGAAAACAAGCTGTACCAGGGTGTTTTTGTACTGTGGAAATGCAATCTATTTGAGTAACCTCCTTTCAGTGGTTCTTGCTTGTTCCCCGGAGGACAGACAAAACTGTACTAACGTATTCTACTAAAGCCTGTGCAGTGTCCTTGAAGAAATCTGAATATTATTTGAAATTCTTTAACATCTTCAAGTTACAGATAAAAAAATTATTAAAAAAGTATTACTGAACACAGTGAAAGGGGTATTCCAGATCTTTCTAATGAATGTGGAAGCTGTACCTAACGTTGGTCTAGATTTTTATACAAGACTGATTTTTTAGTGAGTCAAAATTAGAAATTTGTATGAGGGAAGGCTGAGTGCACCCATGTGTCATCTTGCATGAACAAACAGCATTTGGGGCAGGAATACACATACCCTGCTAGTTCTTTGTGTACAGTTTCAATAGATACTTTGCAAAATGGAGTCTTAGTCTGTAGTAACTTAGTCTGTGTATTTTACAAGAGGCAGGTAACTGTTACGCATTCCCCACCTCTGCTGTAGTGATGCAGCTTTACTGATGTATAAAGGCACGCTTGCACTCTGTGGTGGATTATATAGGTCCCTAATACTTTAAGTGGTATCGTTAGCAGTCACAGCAGAAAGAAGTGTCAAGACAGTCTCACTGGTACTAGTTTTGAGGAGGATATCAGTAGTGGAGGTCTGTAGTTGGAAAGCAAATGTAAGGTAGGATCTGCCAGGAAATGAATCTTACAGTAGTCCTGTGAAGAAGGTGTTTCTTTACATGACAGAGGCTGTGCTGGTAATAAAAGAGGGTTGGTTTGGGTTTTGATTCGGCTTTGCTAAAGCAGTGAGAATGCTGGCAGCTTCACTAGTGCTGTTTACCATGTGTTCTTTAAAATTAGATAATGGCAGAGCAGCCCCATGTGTCAATAATAAACAGTTCAAGTAGGTTTGTATTGGAAAAAAACAGGTTGTCAGCAGACTGGTATTATTTGTCACAACAGCAGTTAACAACCAAGTATTTTATATTGCTAGGCTGTTATCAGTCGGGAGGCAATTTTATTAGTGGAAAGAAGAGCCGTTTGGCAGAGCAGCAACTGTGCTCTGTGGGGAAGGCAGCGTGATCACAGTGCGCAGATCGTTGTGCCACGGCTGGAGAAGGGAGCTGCGCTAACGAAGCTTACACGGGATGACAAGTGCCGTCAGAGAAAATATAAATGCAGTTGTGATTAGGCAGCAGTCTCAGATTTATTAATGGTGAGGAGCAGATCGAAGGGTTGATTTTTAGCGGCATTTAATCACTAAAAAATTTAAAATTACAAGGTGACTCAACAGAATATATTACAATCAAAATAGTAAAATAGTGACTTAGTTAAAGATCAGTGATGACAAGATTCATGCTAACTTACTACAGGAGATCCTTAAACAAAACAAAAAAAAATATATGTATATGCATAGACACAACCATGAAACACACACAGAGACACAGACAAACAGAGTTATTTGGATCCAGTGAAATATGTCCCCATCCACACTCATGTTAGCGAGGTGGACAAGAGGCCAGCCTAGAGTTAAATTTCCCTTCCCGAGTTTAGAGCAAATACTCACAGTGCTCCAGCAATCTCAACGGTCAATAACTGAGTCGCAAGAGGTCTGACTTTGTCCTAGCACTTCACACAGTTTGTACCTGAGAGGCGTCTCGACTCGGGGGAGATGCTGGACCCAGCCGCTGGGATCCAGGAGAGCTCAAAGGGTCTCGCTTTAGGACCACTATTTATAGGGTCTGAGATGATTGACTTTTGTCAGATATTTTCCCTCTCTGGCCCACCTAAGATGTCGTAATATTCTGGTATTTTCTACCAGTTGTGCAGACGCAGAAACCGTTGATTTCTGATGTTTGGTATCGCCCTCCTGTTGGCCTTGACTCAAGTACAGATGTACCAGGTTACCATGAGCCAAGTATGGATGTACCAGGCTATCAGGAGGTGACTGTCTCCCGGGGGACAGAGAGAGCAGTGCAAGGCTGGGAAAGCCGGGCCCGGCCCATCAAGGAGGTGCCTCAGTGTTGTCTTTTGCCATTTTTGCAATCTGAGCCTGACGCACCCTGGGCTGGTTCGTGGCCTAGGAAGCAGGGGCAGGGAGGGGGAGGAATCACCTCAGGTCTTGAGTGGGCTTGGAGTGGCAGGGGGATGGTACCACCAAACAACTAGTTACCATAATTTCTGGTCTTGCCCTGCATTGGCGTGGTCGTGGCTAGGAAGCAGAGCATCCTCGTGCATGTGCTAGGAGCTGCTGCTAACTTTGAAATGAGGCAGAGCACAGTTAGCAAGTCCTCCAGGGGACATTGTCTTCTGTGTCTGTCGTTCTGTTGCTCATATGTAAAATTCACCAAACCATTACAGTTAGAACTCCTTTACTACTTTATAAATTTTAAAGTGAGTGTTGTAGCCTGAATCCCCCTCACGCCAGGGAGCAGATTCCCTGTGTAAAGAGGGCACTGAGGAAAATCCTGTGTCCAAAGTTTTTGCAAACAACCCCTTGCTGGCTTATTCGGTAAAAGTTTGGCCTCCCTTAGATCTTGGGCATGGCGATGTCTTTAGATAGCTGACACCTAGCAAATACCAATCAGTGGAAATGTTTGGAGGGTCTGTGTATTTGTGGGTCACTCCCAAAATGTCGCTGTTTGTTTATAGCAAAAAGGTGATTCCTCCGGAGCACAGGCTCTGCTTTTTTTCAGGCACACGCTCTGAGTAGAAATGTTTTCTGTGTGTCATCGTGTGTTCTGCTAATGCATTTAGCTCTGCTCTTTAAGGATGGACAGGATAGGGTTATTTTTCAAAAAAAATCCTTAGATAATCAGCACTTGGATCTGCTTAACTTTAGTAATTCTGAGTGGAGTGATAATTACAACTACATCAGCAGCTTGCTTCTAATCCTGATCAAGTCACACACACTCTAAAAGACAGTGAAGTGAGAACCACAGTGCCTTGTTCTTTACTTCTGGGTTGCAAATATTTACAGCTTGTATCGATGACAGAATGTGAAATCTGTGGTTCCTTCCAGTGCGACTTTTACTGCAAGTCTTTTCCTCAGGTGCCAATTATGGCATCGTGTGACCATATCTGGCTTGCCTGCTTTTTGCAACGTGGCTTTTTAGACCTCCTGCTTATAATGAAAAACTGGGGAATATGGCCCAGACTCAGTTCAAAGCTCAGTAACTGAAACCCCGCTACCAGCATTCTTCATTGCCTCGTGGTTTGGGTAGAGTTGTGCTTTTTGCCGCTTGTGTGTATCAGTACGTTGTGGACTTGCTCACATAGTAGTGCTGAAGAAGGACATGTAGGGCTGGATGCTCTTCTACACCTGAACTACCACTGATGCAGTTAGTTATTTTTTTCTGTATGCTGTAGTTCAAAATTCATTTCTTACCAAATCAGATTACAAATGATTTTGTATCTCTCATTATTCAAGCGTCAAGGAGTAGATTAATGGTGCTTGGTTTTGTTAAGTTAGTTTTAGATCACGGACCTGCAGAAAACTCTGGAAATTAAACGAATCCATAGTTGCATGTTTTGGGTCTCTTTAATAAATATTTGCTGAGGACAGATCATCTCAGGGACACCAAAGCAGAAATCTGTTTATTGGAATGTACTACAAAGCAGAGACCAGCTGCAGGTCTTGGGAGAGGAAAGTTACCGGCTGATGAAAATGCAGACCCACATCGAGTAGTTCAGCTGTACCATCTCTATAGAATGAGCGACTCTCTTCAAGTACTCAGGATATGTTCCTATCCTACATGGACACTGCCTATAGCATATTTCCTTTTGCAGCGTGTTATAAATCGGTGTTGGTGTTTTCTTGAAGTTTTTCCTTCATTCCTCCAGGAGTGGGTATTTGGAGTGGTTGGGCGGTTATTTGGCTGTCTGCAGTGTAGGACAGGTCCCAAGAGCAGCCCCTCAAGGGCCTGGCTCCAAGTCAATTGGCTCCTGGAGAGTTTGAGGCTACGGTGTGGACAAGAAAAGTGAAACGTGGGCGTTTTCAAGAAGGGTGTGGAGAGCAAGGCTGACAGTTTCACCCAGCTGCGTGAGTTGACCTTAAAAACCTTGATGGCGTGAAGGAAGAAGGCGGGATCACTAGCTTCTGCCTGCAGGTTGTGTAGAAATAAAGACATGTGCTGACTTCTATTTTTTTTTTTTGAGATGAGTTATGGAATGCTATTTCAAAATTTAGCGAATCATAAATAAAAATGTGTGGTGGGTAGAAAACTAATTTTGTCATCATGCCTTCTAGGCAGGTTCTGTGGTGAGCAGATCCCATGCAGTTGCTTATAAATATGTGGGAAGTCACCATTGCCAAAATGAGCAACACCAAAAGGCAGCTCAGGAGCTGTTTCTAGTTGTGCGTGATGATCCATAGCCAGCTGAAAGCCAGGAGCAGCGGGAGCCCAGTAGTTTAGTATTTTTGCACAGATTTCCATAGTGCCACATAATTTTTTTAGCAAGAGCTCCTCACGTTACGTGCAATGCTCTAGGGTTTAGCTGGGAGAGCGAGCTAGAGTTAGCACAGGCTCTGGATACCCTTCTGCAGAGTATCCTGGAGAATTAGCACTTGGTGAGAAGCAGGAAGGTTAAGGCACCAGTTACAAGCCTCTCAAAAAAATCTGACCGCAAAATGCAGTGTGTGAATTGTGCTTTAAGTATTTCAGAGTGGAAAAAGGAAGAAGGATATATGCAGCTTACCAGATCATGTCTCAGACTGTGGAGTAATTCTGATGTGGTGTAGCTTATGATCTCCTCAGTTCAGTAAGTGTATAGTCGCTCTAGTAATGGTGTCTTTTTAATTAAAAACTTCTAAGAAGCCCTTAGATCTGAAGTTTGTAAATTCCCTTCAATTCAGTGGAAATGCTCCAAATGTACGTCTGTGAGAGAAAATCTGTTTTATCTAGGAGGTTATTGCCTGTAATGATCTTTGACCAACAACCTGTGTAAACCCCTATTTTTTCCAAAGATACAAGATATCAGTAGCAGTTTCTCCCAGAGTCTGTTTCAAGCACAGTCTAAAGTTTCTGGACTAAGAGAATAAATCAATTGATATGGTCAGTATGATCCCTCACCTCTTAACGAAATGCCAGGTTTCAGATTTTAATTAACATTGTTCTGTAAGGGAACAGGCTGAGGGTAACAGGTCACTGCGTACAGGCCAGTACACAGCAACGTCTGGTGATCCTGCCGGGCGGGGTCCCAGCTCCGTCATGAACAGGCAGTCAGATTTCAGGTGTTACCTCATCTTTCAAGGAAAATAGGCTACTCATGTCCTTCAGCTTTTTATTACATGGGCCACTGCATTTTACCAGCATCTCAGCAAGAGACATCAAGGGACTTTTCAGATTCTTGCTAGGCAGAAAAATAGGAAACTGCTGGAAACTCTGGGGTTTGGCCAGTGGTTAACAACAGCTTGTAGCAAGAGTCATACCTTTTTTCCTATGTGTCACAAGTCACTTGGTTAATTAATGTTTGTTTTCAATTGGATGAACTGTTTTAAGTCAAACTTTGATGAATTCTGGCACAAAACAAATTATTAAATAGAAAACTACAGTAAAACATTATTATGTTGTAAATCGAAAAGAAGGATGAGTGATGCCAGGGAGCAATTCACCATACACGAACAGAACAATTTGTTATTGTTCTGCTTAGTGGTAGACTTTCCCTTTTAGCCTTGTGCATATAAATAATTTAAAAGCAAAATTGTAAACCTCTGTAGTGATAAATAAGCTTACAATAATGAGACATCAAATGAATATTCAAAATATAAATGAAATGCTTTCTTGTCAGTGTCTGTAGTTTGTAAGTAGCTGTGTACTCCAGATGTAAAGTCTCTGGACAGAAACTCTGCTCTCACACCTGGGCCAATCGCATGTCCAGATCCTAGTGGTTGAGACCACATTCTATGTGTTTACCTCTACAAATGCAGCAATTTATTAAGTTAAAGTCAAGACTTCCACTACTGCAATGAAAGCAGAGTTGAGGACACTAAGTTCAGCTGTTTATAATCAGTACTACCTATCATGAAAAGAGTTAAGGATAACTAAACAGGGAGAAGCTACTGGAAATTATATTTCTGGTCTGCTTACATTCAGAGGAGGAGAATTCTGAAGTTCCATGTATCTGCTTTGGCTGCCTGAAGTCTTAGAGCAGAATAACTGAATCAGAATGAAAAAAGAAGCGCGTATTTGGTGTTCAGTAAGAAAAACTGCTTTCAAGTACTTTTTAAAAATATGTTTTATTTAAGTCCTGAGATTCTGTTAACAGACTCCGAACTCATGTTCCGTCAAATTAGGAAGATGGAGAATGTAGGTTAAAAACAACAGTAATTTCTACAAGAGGAAATGACAATAAAAATTGGACTGTTGCATTAATTCACAGTTCTGCACTGAGACTTAAACTAGTACATAACTGTAAAACTGGTGTGGGAAGGATTTTGGTAAGCAGGCACACAGTACTGCGTGGAGCTGTGACTACTTCTTTCTCTTCAGAAGCAATCCCAACCTGGTGTCCTTTGCAGCCCTTCAGGATGATGGTTGTAAGAGCACTTGAGCTACAGGAGCCTGTTTCCCCAGGCTGAGTTCCTCAGCGTTTCCAGGGGGATTCCCCACTTACAAAAGCACAGCTTTCTTTTTGAGTAACTGGCAGCGTTGCCTCAAACTGTAGTCCTGCTTGCTGAAAGAACAAGTTCAGCCCTGGAAGGGAAAACTGGGTTCTCACTGTCCTCAGGTTTGAGCACAATAACTACCCAAGGCCAGTCTTCACCACAGCGGTGGGCAGGTGTGGTATGGCCCAAACTCGGCACCTGTGAGCTGTGCACAGCTGCCAGGAGTGCCAGCTGCTACCAGGCTGCCCCTGCTACCCCCAGGCACAGGGGACGGCCACAGCACATGGGGACTATCCTGCACTGGCGTTCATGCAGCTGTGTCATGTCCCAAAGGTGAGGAGAGCCATCTGACAGCTTGGAAATGGGGATGTGCTGACTGGAAGCATGGGTCCACTGTGCCAGTGACTGCAACTGGTGAATAAGCAGCCTGTCTTCAGACACTTCATAGCATGTCAGGCTGGATGGACAGAAAATGTCAGATGGACAGAAAATCGGGGGGTTACCTTCAGCCTTCCCAGTCAGCACACTGTTTTCCCTCGATGGTGTAGGTAGTTTGTTGGTAGGGTTTTATCCTTGCTAAAACTGTAGGCTATAATGTATTTGTGCATTGACAGTATATTTTTAAAGGGAACAGCAGGACCTGCTGAAGAGGGGAGGTCCCCAAGGCTTGGGAATGGTTGTCACAGCCCTGTTTGCACCCAGGCTGCCGCAGAGCCTGGAGATTCTGGCAGGACTCCCACTGCCCTCAGTGCTGGCAGGGGGATTGCTTATCCTGCTGCAGGTCTCCAGGGCCAGACCCTTCTTGCACCCCGTCTCTGCTGGGCTAGTTCCTGGGGCAGGGAATGCAGTTCTGAGCTGGTGAGCTCCTGCCTTGCTGCCTCTGAGCAGCAAGAACGTTTGGGACTGGTGATTGAAAGGCTCATGGGCTGGCCCAGAACCTGAGCTTTAGCAGCCATTGTGCACTTTCCTGCGCACACTTCTAGTCTTTTTTGCAAGAATTTAATGAGTTACTCCTTTAGTTACTTGAATTAATTGTGTTTGTTAATGACTTTCAGCTTTAAAACAAAAAATCCTGTATTGATCTTAATGCTTTGCTCTTGCTATGTAGGCAGTCCTTAGCCACGTGTTTGTGCATGCGAGGATTTAATTAAAACCTTAATAACTAAATAATCTCCACACAGTCTAGTCGCCTATGAGCTAGCACTATGGGGACATTTCTTGAGTTCCTCAGTTGCACATCACCTTACTAAGAACTACTTTTTCACATTGGATAATAACACTCTTGCTTTGCTGGTGAGGTATATATAGATCACGAGGCAGCCTGACAGCGAGCCCAAGAGCAGTGGTTTACTTCAGGAACTGTTCGAGGTATTTCCTTTGATCACGCCACAGCTGAGAGAGACTCACATCTGCTAGAGACCAAGACTAAAGTATTTTCATTAGGGTGCCTGCAGTGTTGCCTAAATAGAACTGGTCTAATTCCTTTTTCACAGATACTGAACACAAAAACCTTCTTTTTAAAGCTTTCATGCTTTGCTAAGTGGCTCTGACAGTCACTTTTCTGGGTGGCTGTCAGTATTTTGGGCACTGATTACTCCTGTATGTCAGGTGTTCACTGATGAAGCCCTCCCAGGTGCCTCTGTGCGCTCCAGCTGCCGGTCAAAGCTCCAGCTGGGCTCCTGCTTTTGCATTCACCCCTGTGGAAATGTTCCATGGCCCTGTGAGACATGAGTCATGGGTGTGCAGCCCTGTATTGTCACGTCAGTGTTGGGGACAACTGCACATGCTAGTCCATGCCATGGCTTTGGAAAGGTGTCACCCATTGGCTCTTGGGACCCAATCAGCTGCTGCTGTGGACCAGTCCAGCCTGGGCTCCGCAGGGGCTTGGGGAGTGGAAGGCAGTAACCTCTTATTCTGCAGCAATGGTGTAGGCTGCACCAGGACAGCACAACTTCTCCCTAGGAAGGGTCTGTTCTCGCCCTTGCCCGGCAGCAAAGCAGTGACCTGTTTCAGAAATGGAGCAGCCCCAGCGCCCCGTGCCATGCCTGTGTGTCCTGCTCTCGTGGCAGAGCGACACCGCGGACCACAGCCCTATGGCTCAGCACTCACACAAGGAGAGGAGCCGGATCATGGTGGCACACAGTAAATGCCTCTCTTTCTTGGTGCAGGTAACTACAAAATAAAAAATCTGAACAAGTATCTTCGTGTAAGTGGATATGAGGCAGGGACAGCCTTGTTGGCTGCAGTATGGGCATGGATGCCTCTTCTCGCTGAGAGCAAAGGCATCAGTGCCTGCCCTTGCCCCTGCCCCTGCCCAGGCAGAGCTGCGTCCTCCTTCTACAGCCGTAAGGTTGCAGGCACCTGCTTTCCCGTGACGGCATGTACATAACAATCCCTGCAGCCCTATATCATGCCGCATAAGCTTACCTCATAGGCGGTCTTGTCCTCCCTGGGTTTGGACGAAATGACTGTAACAGATGTGTTCCACATCTGACCTCTGTTTTTCTATAGCTCCTGTGCACATTTTTAATTTAAAATTCTGCTCTTTCCTATAAAAGGTAAAGAAGATGTCAAGGTCTTGCTGTTCCCATTCCAAATGAGATGGGTTCATGTCCTGTTAATCAAGGAGTACAGCCGCAGCATTTGTCATTTCCCTTTAAAGTAATGGGTGGTTGATACCTGTCATTTCTCAAGAAACTATATACCAGATTAAGGTGTATTTATAGAAATCTCAATTGCTGGTAACTTGGCTGAAGCCAAGTTTAGGCATACCATTAGTAATGCATAATGAAATGACCTAAGAGGAGTTAGATTTGGGAGGGGAGGGGAAAGCTATTTGAGTTGGATAGCTTGAGGATGCTGTTTTACTATTAAAATTAAGCTTCTGACCCCTGGCTCTGAAGTGATAAAAATAAATCTTCCTATATTTCTCTTCTGCATTTAATCTTCTATATTGTAAAATATAAAGAATAAAATCCCCTTCTTTTCCTTGTCTATTTCCTTTCTAGGTACAGGACCTATTTATGCTACAGACCCACTCCTATATATGTCCCTGTTAATACTGCATAAGCTTGTACACTTATTAGTAAACCACTGACGGACTGCTTCCTCCACTCCTCCTCAGCCAAACAAAAACAAATCTATTTAAAACCAGAACAAACCCCGGATGAAAAAATACCTGCAGTTTTAAAGATGGACAGAGAGAGACTGAAAGAAGCATGATCAATTCTACGTGGGGGGAAAACATATTTTTGGGGATGCCACAGAAAGTAAACCACATAGAATAATGCATCTAGTTTCCAGACTCTATGGTGTAAAGCCCTGCTCCATGCATGGCACTTATGATTGCTCTATTTTAATGTAATATTTTTTCTTTTCTAAACCTTTCCTCTGACTCTTCATTTTGCACGAACTGTTGAGCAGTTTTCTTTATGACAATATGTAAAGAAGTTGGGTCAAAGCCCTTCCTAAGAAAGGAAATATTTTTAGTAGATTGATTGTGTTTAGGTTTTTTGGATTTCCTTTTTCTTTTTTAATTAAATTATTTCTTTTGGAGACATTTTAATTAAGAAGGTACATCTTACCATAATTAATATTCACTGTCAATAATATTTATTTTTAAATGAAGATTGGAAACAAGGTAAGACATTTGTTTATAAACTGTATTGTATATTGCTGAATAACAGTTGAATAAAAAGATTTTGAAATAAAATTTTTACAGGTGTGTGTGCCTCTTCCTGTGTCCCAAAGCTCCTTTGAGGCGGCTTCGTGGCTGTGTCTGTTCCCTACCTTGTCACAGCACAGAGAGCTGAGGAAAGGAGCATCACAAAGTAAAATTGAAATCAGTTATTTATTACACACACCCCTGTATTTGCAAACCCCACACTGGAACTCACTGACAAGCTAGTCACAGCTGTGGTGACACCAGTTATCTCTGGGCCGTTAATGCAAGATCCAGTCAGATGGGCAGTGTGATGTGTGGAGCGTTCAAGGTAAGTCACTTTGGTTTTCTCCAGGCCTCTTTGAATAAACATGAATCAACCAGTGGAAAATGAAAATGAATCAACCTGGAATGTTGTATTCCCCAGACCTGGTTCTAATTTTTGTTTAAAATATAGTCAGATTTTTAAAAATTACTTAATTGTGTCACTTGTCTTACCAAGTGGGCTTTCCTCTAATGAAGCAAAAAGCTTTTTTCTACAGTAAATACAGCAGTAATTTTTCCATTCCAAAATACTTGGTTTTTTAAAAAAGGTAATAAGATGGCTTGGCAAAGAAACATGACCTTCAGTAGCTGAATTTATTGAAGTACTTTAAAATTTCCTGTCTGATTGTGATTCTTATCCTTTCAATTGCATAGCATTTTAGAAAGGACCTTAATTGTGGAAATGGTAAACCGACAGCTACAGCGCCAGCAGAACTCTGTCAGCAGAAGCTGTGGAGCAAAAGCAGGACATGCCATTGCCTCACCTCATACCTGAGTCCTCTCCTAGAAGGAGAGTAGGAAGGGATTTTCAATTTCTCAGATGGCCAGAAATTGTTTTTTCTAGGACTGCCGGTAATAGTCTCGCTAGGTGTGAGACCACAACACGTTGGTGTTTCATACATGCTACTACGTTGTGGCACATTGTCCTGAGGCAAACTCACCGTGGGGATCCAAAGGTGGTAAAATCTGTACGGATGTTCATCCCTTTAATGCCAGCTGTAGTATCCTATGGATTGGTGAATAATCCATAATCATCTCACAAAAACCAGAACTGCTCTTCAGAAGGACCTGGGGGAGGTGGTTCTTGCAAGGCTGGAAGGACACTAGTGCGGTCTTTGGCTTCCACATCCACATGGGAGAGCGAGTCTTTTTTAACCTGAAAGGAAGACAGATGCAGAAGTAGATTTGGATGTCAGACCATGCCTAAATTAATCCCAGTATTCACGTCTGGGAACTTGTTCAAGCACAGTTACTCAGTGCAGCGGAATGTGTGGAGTCTGTAATGTCACAGGAGCGCTAATCCTTCGAGTAAAGGCTGGTCACGAAAGTGAAACCTGCCTGGGTTTGGACTGTGGATCCTCTGCTGAGCTCATCATCACTGCTGCTTTGTGTCAAGGGCAGTGAATATTGCTCAGTGACTCATCTTCCTTCTAAGGGAGAGAACCAAAGCATTTCTCTACAAGAGGGAGATCTGCCTAAATTTCTGAAAACAAATAGCTGATGCTTGAAGCAGTGGAGCATGTCTAGGAGCAGTTACGCTTCCATTTCAACTTCAGCATGGTCTCTTAGTAAACAGATCATCTGCTTTGCTCTGGTACTTTCATCACTTACAGAGTACATTATGTCTTGAATGTCATACTGTGGTTTCCAGAAGAAATGGGAGAAAATCCATCATCTTGTACTTCCCTTTGTATTGTAGCCTGTTACCTGCACAGGGATGTGGCAGCAACTCGAAGTTTTGTGTGCAGTGGCAGGAGTAGAATTATCAAGGTCTTTTAGACTTTAATCACAGTAAAGGTGAAAAAATATTAAAACTGCAACTAAAAATAACTTTTTCTTTTATCCTTTCTGAGATCAGAATTAAGTGTGCTGCAGTAGGAATAACAATTCTTATATTCCAATTCACTAGAAAACCTCAGAAATGCTAAACAATAACCTGAGGATTTGATGAAAAAATCTCGTCTAACAAGCGCAATAGGCATCTTTTCTTTCCAGAGGAGACCCGCACATAGGCAGAGATAACTCATTCCCAGCACACAGGATAACTTCAACAAGGGAGCAGATTGCCAAGATAACCTGGCTCCACCTTTACCTTCACTATATTTCTGCCTTCAAACCTCCAAGTTTCAGGGCCCTGGTTTCCACATTCGGGCCAGTGTTTTTGCAAAGTGGACAGCCTGTGTTTGGCCCTGTATTTGTGTAGTGCAGGGGAAATAACTGGCTGAAGAGGAGGCTGCAGCTTTTGGTACAGTATTTAGTCTTTAAAAAGCACTTAAAGGAATCAGAAACGTTTTGATGGCAAAATATAAAGAATGTGGAGCCTTACTGCTTGTGAGTATGTTAAGGGCTTTTGCTAAAACATCTGTCCTTTGAGAGTGCTCTTTCTTCTGAAAAGGGCAACTGCCTCACTTGTGCTGATTGTATTTACAAAGGGCAAAGTGAGGTTTTGCTGTACCCGTAATGTACAGAGGCTAGTGGCAAATCTTGCTCTTTCATAAATCTCAGCATTCCTCATGGTGTCTGCTGTCAGCATCGATTAGGAATAAGTGCTTGGACTGCAGAGCTGTGGAAAGGTGGCCTGTCTCCTGCAGTGCCATGCAGAGCCGGGCAGAAAGTCCTCCAGCGCCAGTGGTGGGGTGGGTGCGTCCCTGGGCACTGGGGGACAGCACAGTCAGCAGCTGGTCCTCCTGGCAAAGCCAGCAAGAGGCAGAGCTGGGAAGCACGAGTGATGCCTGTTGGGGGCCAGAGCTGCGTCATCCATAATATAATCATAAGGAAACACAGTTTTCCTGAGAGAAAAATCAATAGAACTTTGCACTTTTCCTTGTAATATTTCCAGTCTGCGCCATCAGCCATAGTTTGGTCACAGTTATACTGCTATAAATTCACTGTGAGTTAATGGATTTCTACAAAAATGAATGGATTTACAACAGTGTAACAGAGCTGATGCTAGAGCCATGCATGTGCAAAAAAAAAAAAAAAAATACATCGACCAGAAGTAGTTTTACAGCACACAGGTGACCTTCAAAGTGCCAAGACCTAGCAAGTAAAAAGCAAAATTACCTAGTTCCTTGCATACTCCTTTTCTGGCAGAACTCCCAAGGAAAATAAAGCATCCAGTCCTGAAAACATTGCTGTGCGTGGCAAGCAGGCCAGAGACCCACCAAAGGGAAGAACGGGTGAGCGCACAGCTCCACGCTGTGAGGGAGAATGCAAAAGACTGTCTGAGCATGTCATTTTTCATTTCCTGCATAAAACATTTTGGAGCCTAGTCTCACATAGCATTAGTAAGTAAATAATGTGCTCCTAAACTTGTGTGTCAACACTAGGTTGGTTTATGTATGTATGAGCTGCCTCTGTTGCTTTTGTTACCACACAGTAAATTTCATGCTTAGCCAGAGGCTGGCAAAGTTCATTTATTCATTATCCCCAAACTTCGGGCAGTTATTAGTCAAACTCCCCCAGTACCTCTCTTTAATAAGAAGAGAACAGAAAATTGATGGGATCAAAAATGTTAAAGTCTTAATTAATGCTTTTAGCAAAGATTGATTGGAGGGGAGGTTGTTGTGAGAATATTAATTTGTAGCAAGCTAGTGTTCTGCCTGGTTTTGCTGGGAGCGCTCCCAGCCCTGCCAAGGGAGCTCAGCCCGTGCAGCCTGGTGAGCTGCTGGCCAGCAGGGACAGCACCAGCATCACCCTGGGGCTCTCTGCCACCAGGTGAGGGAGAGCAAGTGCTGAAACACCAACATATGCAAATTATTGCTGAGTGATAAAGAGCGTGTTTAGATGGTAAAACACTCACAGCACAGAAAAGGTGTGGGATTTTTTTTTTTTTTTTCTTCTTTGCTGTTCTGGGCTTTTGTCGTGTTTTTGTGCCCCGGCAGCCTTGTAGTACTGGAGATCACTGGGCTGCAATGCAGCGGGGCAGCGAGATGCCCTGAGGCATTGCCCCGGGCTGTGTGCATGCGTGGGACATGTTTGGATACAGGAGCAGTTGCAGTTATTCCATAGAAACCTTAACAGGAAAATTAACAGGCCCTAACATGAGGGGTGTGAGATGAAGGCTGGAAGAATCACAGCACAGCAGGAGGGCAGTGGTGAGAGGTTCGTGCATCATCCTGTCCTGCTCCAGAGCAGCAGCAGTGCCCATTCTTTGGGCACAGCCACTTGGTTTGAGGGGATGAGGAAAAGGAAGGGAAGTTGTTGATGTTTTTAGACTATGCTTCTAAAATTCAACAATCTCTGCTGAGTAAAGATGGATATTATTGTAAGTGGAGCCAGCTGGGGAAAATGTGTGGTTCAGTGTGAGATGGCTTTTTTTAAGGATTCATGCTAATGTCAATGAGTGGGTTGAAATCTCCTGGTTTTCATCTGGTGACAACCAGCCTTTTAGTTATAGCCATTATGGACATTCCAAGCAAATCAGTTACATTAAGAGTCAAATTGGACTGTGCTGTAGAGTTAGTTAATGGATTTCCCTATTTGTTGCCTATAGATTTGGTTTTCGTTTCTTGTTAAAAATGTTTCTTAAATCTCATATGGAAAATCAGCTGTAGTTTAAGACAAATTAAATGACCATAGTCTTGATAAATAACTCAAAAATCCTTACAGTTCAATTGAGGATTATACTTTTCCAACAGGACATTTTTGGGATTTACTCTGGGGAAGATGCAAAAGGAGGTGATAAAGCTGGTTGTTTTTTTTTTTTAATACCATGACCAGATCTGTCCAAAACTGTAATTCATCTCTGTGTTAATACCCTTGAAACAGGAAGCAACAGGTAAGACTTTGCAACTGTTACACAGGATGAAAAATAGATGACCACATAAAATGGGCTGTTACTTTTGGATTTTCTTGTCATTTTCCTTGAACAATCTGAACTCACTGATTTTTTTTTTAACAAAAATCAGAATAGGAATTCTTCATTACTAAATATTTTTCACGCTTGTAAATTGCTCTGATAATCCAGTGAGTATCAATCATTTTGGGTTTCAGGGGGATGTACATAGTATCTAGTCAGCTGATGATAGTTAGGCTGTCACTCAAAGTCAGCTGTTTTAGCAAAAATAAGTAGGATACTTCTGATTGCCAAGTGCTGTGGTTTTTATAATAGTTTTTGATTTCAGTTTTTTAACAGAGTGCTTCTGTATTAATAGTCTATGGTAAACATGAGATTTAGCTCTAAATTCTCATGGTAGAGACGCTTTTTTAATGTATATGCTGTAACTTACTTCCTGTTCTGGACAGTTGTATTTCAGTGCTTCCAGAGTTGTCAGGGTTGATCCAAGTGACTGATACCTGTCAGCACATCATTACTCAGCTGTCTTTGCAGTTTTAAAAATGTGTCATTGGCCACACAGGGAGAGCTGCTGTCCTGTTAGGATGGGTGTGAGGAGGGTCAATGTTGGGACTTGGGCACACCTCCTTAGTTTGCCTCATCCTTTCCTCCCAAGAAGATTACCCCAGTGGGTTGCTGTGACCTAGATACGAGCAGCTTGGCCAGGCTTTAGCGAAGGGTCTCATAACTAAATTACCCCTTGGGCACATGCCCTCCCATGGCACTGGGCAGCCCTGTGCTGGGGGATAGTCCATGTTCTGAGACATGTGCTCAGAGAATCAGTCCTCTGGGGCCCCCAGAGCATCACCAATGTGATGGTAAGGACTTTTTTTCTTTCTCTGCTTTCTGTGATCCCCTCAAAAGCACTGAAAGCAGGACGGTAGGGGCTGGGCAGATGGCTCCCAGCACTGTGGACAATGGAACTCAGGATACCTCTTGCCCAGGGTCCCAGTGCACAGCTCATGTTTGCGCACTCTGCTCTGGAAGGACAGTCCCTGCCTTTCCAGCTGGCAAGGACAGCGGGAGCACAACGAAAACACCCATCGGTTCCTGAAGGGACCTTCACATGCCTCAGGACCATCCACTGCTCTGAGGTCTGGAAAGCTGGAAGCACCTGGTCTGAGTGCCTTGTCATGACACAGCCAAGCAGAGTGTGAGCCTGGGAGCTGCACTTCCTTGGGAACATTGCTACACCTTTGGGCAAGGACATTGTGTGCACATCTAAATCCGAGTCCGGCAAAAGAATAACTGTACTGAGTGACGATCTAGACTGAACCATGTCTGTCAGTGATAGCCGTTACCCTGGGGGGGGATGCAGCACTCGAGAAAGTGCACAAGAGAAGGTAAAGAGAACAAAATCCAATGGGATTGTGAAAATGTACAGTTTGATTAAGGACACATCTGTTACTTTTACAATCTTTACCAAATACACTCATGTTTGTGATTCACTTATGTGAATTCAGTTCAAGGCAGTGAAAATACAATCATTCAGTGCTACAAATAATGATAATAGTGTAAATGAATTAATGAGTGCCTGGATATAATTTCAACTTTCGCAGTATAGTGGTATGAAGGTCTCAAGTTAGTTAAACACACAGCAAGGCGCTAATTGCAATCCCCGTTAAAAAGAACCTCGTTTATGGTTAAGTCACTGGTTGGGCTAATGACTGTGTATCTGAGCTAGCTGAGTGCCACTGAACTCAGCAGCCAAACTCCTTATATTCTGAAATCTTTTAATAGCAACACTGGCATTTCAGTCTCCAGAGAAGTGAGCAGGGTTTGACAAGACAGAACACCAAATGGAGTACATACCGGTGCGTTGATGCTGTTGTGGGTCTGTTGATGTGGCCACCTTGCCGTTTTCAGCACGCAGGGAGAGACAGAAGAAAGGCTCGCCTTGCTGCTGCCAGAATGGGGGGGCTCAAACCTGAGCACATAGTAGTCAGCAACACACACGAGGCACCTGTCAAAATCCAAACTGTAACATGATTGAATATTAAAACTGAGTAAGTGGAACTAAATCCAGCTGCCGCAGTGTCAAATGTGAGAAGTTGAACATCTTGCAATATTTTTCAAGAACATAAAAATCTGTTTATTAATCCAAGAGTTCATTATTTTAAGGCCAGAGTGGTCTTATGCTACTTAGACTAAAGCATTTCACTAAAGCAGACCATCTCAAAAGCAATTGTGAAGAGCTTTGCTGGGTTCAGGAAGTGTTTGCCAACCTGGTCATAAACGTGCATGGAAAAGTCAACCAAGTTTAGGCTCGTTTCCTAGCCATTTATTTTTAGCTGAGCAACACTTAACATTCCAAAACAGCTGGATGGAGCTCAAGGAGAGAGATGAATAAGCAGGAGCAGCACCATTTGTCGCGGCTCAACATTTCACTCTGCTATAAAACAGGCTTTTCTCAGTTGAGGAAAAGGGTGTGTGCTTTTTTTCTTAATATGGTGAACCAAGTAGCAAAATAAGGTGTTTCTCGAGTAAACTCACTGATAATGGCTTCCATCATGCATCCCTAGCTAATTGGGGTGCGATGAAGTGCATCATTCAACTCTATCTAGGCTGAGGGCCTAAAGAAAAGCTTAACTTTGCCTGCAAACCAGAGTGCAGATAGCTGATGTGACAGCCGCCTATCAGCAGGCTGCAGGCTGTCAAACCAGCAGGCAACATAGGTGCACTGTCTGATTGCAGCTCGCATGCTGCCCACAGTTGAGCTGTGCGGTTCAGCGTAGTTACTTGATGGCCAATAAGGCATTAAATAGCCGCAACGTACAGCTTATTTCAGGAGAAAATATTTTAACAGCACAGGTGACTGTCATGTATGCATTAAGGAAACCAGGGCACAGAGTACCAAATTTAGTTCAGCTACAGTAAAATAATTGTAATAGAGCAGTGCTGACCCCAACTACTAAATGGTGACACCTGGCTTTCGCTGTATGGGAGAGATTAGGTTTTTCTGGTTTGTTTTCCTCCCTCTCTCTTTATTTTATGTATATAGCACATATTTAGCATTCAGATGCTTGAGACAAACCCTCAAGATTTTAGAGTGAGAAGTGCCCTTCAAGCTCAGCAGTGCAAACCATGGTCTCATGGAAATAGAGACCAATTGCACGTGGAAAATAGCCCCTGCTGTGCAGCACCTCCACTTCGTTATATTGCAATATATTTTCTTATTTTTCATGTGCCTGGTTTGTGTGACCCTGCCAGTATGTAAAAATGGTTGTTGACAGTTTCTTTGTTTTTGTTTTATTACAATGTAATTTATGGGATGCTGCAAGGCTGCAAGTTACTTGTACTTGACTGACATTTCTCCGAGAGTCAAAAAATTGCTATGTATACTTGACTGAGATTAAAATGGGTAGATTGTGTATAGCCATATCCTGCTTTCAAAGTGCAGCATTGGAAGGCTTCCATTAAATTGTTATTTTCAGTTATTATTAGCTCTTAAATCAGTTAATATAATTTCTTTCCTATAATGAATGCACAGCATTGTAAGCCTAAATGCCATATTTTCTATTGATCTATTTCCACAACCTGTTTAGTGAAATAATTAAAATGATTTGCAAGGTTGACCCAATATCTTAGTGGTTTAGTAAATCATGTTGCCACATGGGAGGCTCAGTTAGTTTTAAACTTGCAGCTCTTGGCAGCACCAGGACCTCGGAGTGGAGCTGCAGCGAGTGCCATGCTGGGTGTGAAGGTGTGCTCAAAGCCAGCCTATGGAAACACCTTCTCCGATGCTCAGGGAGAACAAGGGCTCCAGCTTGTTTCTTCATTTATCACCTCTATTCAAAGTAGGAAAATCCATTGGTGCTACCAAACCAGAGCAGAATTTGAGCTGCAGTCTGCAGGTAATGTATCTTCACTGGCAATGTGAACATCGCTATCTTCTACCTCCAGAACTGACCCTACATGTCTGTATGGGCAACAAAAATGGGGGGCAACTGTGGGGATCGGTATTTTTACATGCAAGACACTGTGGGAACTGGTTATTTCTGATTTTTTTTTTGCTTGTTTTAACTCATAAAAGATGACAACTATAAACACAGTCTCTGTTTAAATGCCAGCATTATGGAACAGCTCCATAGGATTCACAGTGTCAAGAAAGAGATACACTAAGGCATGCCCCAACCTTGGAGGGCCACAGATAACTCCTCAGGTGATAGGGTGGGCTTCATGAGATGATCTCCCTGGCACAGGAGCCCCTTGTGTCATGGTACGGGCTCTCCTGACTGCTCTATGTCTGCCACAGCTCTTACGGGCAAACACACAGGGCTGACACAGGTAGCACTTACAAAATATTCCCAGGTTTGTTTCTAGCTACCTTCAGTGTTACGGTAACACAACAAGGATCCCTCAGAGCAGGGCCAGAAGGACACTACAGCAGCACCTGGGAGGAGACATAGTAGCCAGTCTCTGTAGCAAGAGGGGCAAGCACAAACTATATTTAAAATACTGTTATGGAAAGCTAGTAGCAGCCCTCTTTCTCATCAAAAATTTGCATTTTGACAGCTGCAGTCTGGAACAAAAGGAATTAAGGTGACTTCTGTGGGATCAGAGCAATGTCTGCAGAGCAAGAGGTGTGCAGCCAGGGCCAGCCCTGGTGGGGACTGTGCCCCTGCAGGTCTCACCCCAGCCAGCCACACAGCGAGGACATCCCCTGGGGACACACATGCGGGCAGGAAGGTCACAGAGGTCCATCCTAGTCTATGACAGGAAGGGCAGAGCCCATAGCTCTGAAATCAGACAGCATTTGAGACACCATTTATGAAGTCTCCACTTGCAATCCCTGAGTAAGCCTCAAGCTTGCTTTCAGCATCTAGTATATTTTTTTAGTTCTATTCTTTCAACATAATTATATACAGAAAAGAAAAATGTCCTATAAAAACTTAAAAATTTGAAGGCAGTTGTTGGATGCACTTTGCAGCAGCAGATGTCATTATCTTCCTTCCCTGACCCTAACCTGCCACCATTTCTATTTTGCTTTAAATGGACCTGTAATTTCACAATGTGAATTCAGCTGGAACTATTCTTTTTGTTAAATAAACTTTACCCTTGCACTGACTGCTCCAGGCTCTGAAAAGAATCACTTCTTTCTTGTGACTGTTCCAAAATGTAGGTCTGAAAGGCAAGAAGAAGTGTTGGTAAATGGGCTGTAATCACACTGAAGGGCAAGCACGTATTCGTCCTCTAAGGCAGGGGAAGATAAAGGAAAATCTGCTTTGCCTTCTGCTGCCTCAATGCCAATAATTTTACAGATCAGAGGATTTTTTTAGACTGAAGCCTGCTGTGCTGCAGTGTGTGTTTCAGAGCTGAAATACCTATAGTCATGTCCTTAACGCCACATTTGGAAGTGTAAATCAGGGCCTCATTTCTACAAGCACCATGCACCCAGCAGAACCTCATGCTGCTGGCAGCGGAGGGCCTGTGCGGTGCACACACCACCAGCAATCCCCAGCACCTCTGGATTCACCACGGGGCAGAGCCCACAATGCTAGTAGCATCTCTGCCCTCTAACACAGGCAGCTGTACACAAGAGCTGTAGGGATGTTGTATAAGTGCTTGTTGGCTGTGACAGATACATAGAAACTGGACACAAGGGTCAAAAATTACCTCAGCGGGGCCACACACAACATAAAACACACAAACACACACTGCCCATGCACACAGCGATGTCACAGGCCCCTCACTGCCTTCTGCATCAGATGAACATCTCCCCCACTTAGATGTCTGGCTGACCTCAGAATTAGTTTTCTTCCAGACCAGGACAACCACAAACCACAAGGAGCTGGACAGCACTGCCAGCGGTGAGTGCCACATCACTGCCGCTGACAGGGTCCTAAGCAGAGGCTTAGTCGCTGCCCCGAGCCCGGACACACGTGCAGTTCTGCTCGGGATGACCAGCATGCTTTTACGTACGAGTCAGTCCTTTCCTGCACGTCCTCTGTGCACCCACCAAAGCACCTGTGAGCAAAGGGTAGTCTCAGCTAACCACTGTTCTTCCTGTAGCTGCACTCCCCCACCACAGCACTCCTCATTTCACACTTGCCTAACTCCGAGCAATCCTGATAAACCACCCAACACAGAGTGACTCGAGCTCCAGCTATTTACTAACTGGGGCTCTGTACTTACTGAGCTGTGGCAGAGCAAAGGATCCCCTGGCAGCTGTCTGCAAACGTGGCTCGGCTCAGTTGTACGCCTGTGACTAGTTAATTCTGTTTAGAAGCTCTGCTTAAATCGAACATTTTCTCTCTCCCATTCTCACCCACTGTTCTGTTTTTGAGAAATATAAGGTGCTTAATAATCTCTACCATCTGAACTAATCACTGGCAGATGAAAACTCTTCCCCTTCCAGCCCTGCCATTTTGTCCCACTGCAAAATGTATAATCTCAGGCTAAATTTGACATATATTGCTGAGGCAAATGAATTGGCATCTCCATGTGTATCTGTTAGCTGCCAGCATTTCCTGAGAGGGGCTTTCACTTAATTACCAGCCTGACAGGCTAGCTCGTGTGGAAACTGCAGCCACATCTATTATTTTTATCTCCTCGGACACCTGCCTCTCTCCATGGTTTATCAGATTTCTATTGAAGAGATGGAAAATATTTTCTATTGCACCATGTTATTGTTTCTTTAAAAGGCACTTACTAGAGCACTGACCTCAAACAGGGTTTTGTTTTGTTTTTTTTTTTAATTATCAAAGCAGTCCTGCAGCGTTAACCCCCTCACTGCCCCACCACACATAGGCCACTCAGAAGCCACATTACAGCCAGGGAGCCAAAAGCCCCACCACTAGCTCTGTGCAAGCAGCTGGCCACTCTGACCACAGCTCATAAATACCTTGCCTGCAAGTAGGAGTCAAAATCCTCAGGTGCTGTGACTGCTTTTCATGAAAACTACTAGTTTTCATGTATGAAAACACCAAGAGACTCCTGACTACATAGCTCAGTGCTCTCCATTGCAGTCCAGTGAGAGGGGTCTGTCTGAAGTCCTCTCAATGGTTTGGGCCACACTTTATATTGCCACTGATGCCACTATAACTGGTTAATATAAAGCTATGTAGGTACAAGGACTATTATTTACACAAAAAAAAAAAAAAATGCTGCCTACATGCATTACCAGCATAGTCACAGCCAGTGTTCCCGGTAACCTCTGTGACTACACCACTCCAACAGCCGGGTAAAGCAGCTTTCATTTCTTATTGCCTCAGGCAGCAGCTCAGGATGCTGCTAGTTCAGGTGCTGACTGCAGCAAAAGGACACCATGGGCTTCTTCAGCCCAGTTTCAACAGACAAATAGTTTCCACTTGTTTTTCTCTGGGTCACACTACCTGAATTCATGGAGACACCTGTGCCCTGAGTACTATGCTGGTGAGCTGGTGCATTGTGACAGACCCATTCAAACCAGTGGCACCTGAAGCTATGCAGTGCCTCAGCACGAGTTCTTCATGTGCATGGGCTCAGCAATGCATCTCTTTGGGGGTGCACAAGCTGACTCCGTTTATTAAACAGAATGGTTCACTCCTGGCAGCCTAGTCCATAGAATCACAGAGCACCAGGTTGGAAGGGACCACAAAGAATTGTGTTACTTCGAAAGAGTCTGGCAGGAACAGAGCCTTGCAGATAGTGATGCCTTTGAGAAAGATTCCTCATTACAGAGGAAAAATGAGAAATTTGTTTCTGCTTAATTAATGAACCCGTTCAACTTCCTTGGGATTTCATCCCAGTTCCTAACTCTAGGCATGCTGGCTGTTTGGCACAAAGCACCTGCTGGCACTGAGCTGGGCAGGAGGCGGCAGTGGTTTAACCAAATCTGAATGAAATACGTTAAACTATACAATCTGCTATAACTCCAATGATTATTATTACTTCATAATTTATGATTTTTAATACTTATTTTGCATCATACATCCCTATCGCAGCTGAGCCAATGTTAATTATGTTTTATAATGAAATATTCAACAAGATCTAAATGAGACTAAAAGCACAGCACAAGTAATGACTGTAAGACAGACTGTCGTGGAATAATACATGAATGCAGAATGCTGGTATTAATTAGTAAATACAAGCTGTTCAGGAGCAGCAGTGGTGTCTGTCATCCTGGTACATTTGGATCATATGTGATCTCAGCATGCAGGGAAACCAAACGTCAGCTGCCAAAGCCTCAGCTTACTGACTCCCTATTACCGTTTTGGGGAGCAAGTGTTGCTTTTTTAGCGTTGCTCTGCGAGTCACAGCTGGGTAGTTCTAGTTCATGGTAGTTGTCTCCTGGTATCTAGGATCACTCATATTTTTAATAATTTAAGGCACCTATAACTTCTTATTTTAATATAAAAATACATTTGTGTGGCCAAAATATAAGTGGCCTCCTTAACTTGTGGTGAAAACGAATGCCTTTGAAATCCTCTTTCCACTGGAAATTTTACTGTGATGCAGAAGAGGTTGGTGTATGGGAGAACTGGAGTCCTGTGCGCTAAAAACAGCTTCAAACAGGCAGATTTCATCCAAAACAGGCAAGAGTTTTTAAATTCAGACTCGAAACAGTTAGTTGGATGTTAACAGCCCGTAGAAAGCAGGAGCGCAGCTTCACGGCAGCGGAGGGCTCGCCCCGGCCGGCGGCGGGCAGGGCCGTCTCCGGGCGCCGGCAGCCAAGCGCGGTCTTGGGCCGCCCTCTAGTGAGCGCAGCCCCGGCCCCGGCCTCCTGCAACCAGCCTCCGGAAAAGCCTCCTTACTTCTCGGTTTTCACTTTAAAAGCCGGCTATTAAATCATTGAAAATTACTGAAAACATCCCGAGATTATTATTTGCCTTCTGCTTTCTGTGCTATTACGTTACATAGGATTTTGTTTCCAAGCTTATTTTATTCCCACACAAACCAGCCAGACTTGTTTATTTACCCTGCAGTGGTAGCTGCCTTTTGAGATGACAAGGAGCCAGGGCTGTACGGAAGTAATGAACCTTCAGCTGGATAGACTAGGACTTCAGCTGGACTAGACTAGGGGCAAATGGGGACACACATCTCATCCTAATCCATGAGCTAAAGATGAGCTGATAAAGCAGAAAATCTTATGGAAAATTATATGGAAAGGAAACATTTGAGGGATATAGGGTACATCAAACGATGACGCTCATTAACCAACCACAGCTGCCTATAATTCAGTCAACCAAACCATTTTGTGGGCTTTCACACACAAAATTACAAACTCCTCTAGCAAATGCATGCTGACAGGCAATGAAGACTCAGGCTACTAATACCCAGTTCTATGCCACCCTCCTGGCTGAAGGGCCATTCTCACCCTGCCCACCCACTGCCAACCACCAGACACGACCCCTTCCTAGACTGGTTTTTCCAGGGGAATCCCTGGAAACGTATGGCCAGTGGCACACCAGCACCGTCCTGACACTGCACAGCCAGACCCAGGAGGAAGACGGGGAGGCAGGGTATGGTCTGGCAAGGTGCCCTAAAACTGCTGGCATGGAGTGCTTCTGCACTCCTGGCCAGGCTGAGATGAGATATCCACAGGAGGAGGAGGAGGCAGCCATGGCTGAGCGGTGGGTGGTGGGCAGCAGTGGTGGGACAGGACAGCCATGGGACTTACACTGGCTGGGTGCTCGCTGCTTCAGCACAGCCATGGGAAAGGGGCTGGAAATTGTATTAGCGGCTTGATACTTGGCTAGAGGAAATCAGATCAGAGGGTCTTAAACGGAAATTATTTTCACCAGTACAGCCGTCCCTAGGGACCAAATTCAGCCGCTAATACAATTTGGCCAAGAGGGATAAACTGTATTGATCTCAAGAGCACAAATGCTCACTGAGACAGTCCTTCTAGAGAATTACGATATTTATTTCATGTATCAATGACAATCAGATAAAGTATTATAGTGATTACAGCCCAGTCACACACCAGTTAACTTCTCATCTCACTTCAGTTCATAATTACTCTCTTTTTTAAAAAAACACTGATCTTCTAGTCTTGTGTCACACAAATATCTTTAATTACTGTCTTTGGAGGCTCTGCATCCCAAGTTTTAGCTTTCTGTGAGTGTCACTATGATGAAGCTCTTTCTGTAATTGCTCCCACACTCACTCAGCGTTCCCCAGGACACTGCTGTCACCCCACTGGCCCGCACACGGTTTCTCCCCCGTGGCTGTAATTCCATAGTACCTGCAGGTACAGCAATACAGCCCCCTAGTGCACACAGTCAGATCGCTCCAGCGGTGGGGTTTTGCATAGCAGGGCGTGGGGGGGGTGGGTGTGTATTATTATTTTTAGAGAGCAATAAATAAAGCCATATAGAGATTTAATAGAATAAGGAATGCCAATGTTGACACTTATAACCTGGTATTAATATATATTAGGGGGTTACGTAACTATAAACCTATTCCAAGGTTATTTACTTGAAATAAAAAGTCTAAGGCAGACGGAGCACATGATGCTGCACAATTGGTAACATGCATTTATAATTATTTTGTTTACCTATTTCCACTTCATTTTATAGTCACATTTTACCCATCTGTCCTCATTTTGCTGAGCCTTCTCTTTCTTGTCTACAAACTGTCTTTGCCTATTCTCTGTTTTCCCAGTTTCTTTGCCTGTTCTGGTTCATGTTTAGTTGAACATCTCTTGTTCATGGGAGTCTCAACTGCCAATGCGGAGCCTCCTTGCTGGGACACACACTAACACGCTGATCTCGCTCCCTCAGACGTTGTATCTGAAGATAAATTGGGAAATGAAGATGTAGTGCTGTTGGAAGAGACTGGCTTCCCCAGGCACCAGTTTCGCCTGGATCATTGGATTTACAACACCAGCACCGCCAACACTGATTTGACTATTAATCCCTGAAGTGCCCTAGGAATAGAAGCATAAATCCAGTGAAGGAGCACTCATATGGCCCTAAAGACCCATAGCACTTATCCTGGTACTTCATTCATGAAAATTGATCTTTTCTTTGTAGCAATGACAACTCAAGGAGCTCATGCTTTGTAAAACCAAGAGATCTGCTTGCTGTGGCAATGTACTTAACTGCCAGGAGGTCTGTGATACAAACCAACCAGTGCTCACGCTTAATACCCTGCAGAGACCAGCCCTTTCTTCTTTATAGACAAACAGAGATCTAGAATTTCATTCCTTGTTAGGGATCATTTTAGTCCCTTTGTGCTCCACAGCAGCACTCAACAAAATCACTGTGTTTCCTATAGCCTGCCTCAGTAACTTGCTCCCTAAGTATCCTTTACCAAGCAGTGCTTAATTATTTGCTAAGGCAATATCCCCTGTGACATGAATATAAACCTTTTCTCTGTTTGAAGAACCATCATGTCTGGGCAGAGGGCAGCATGAGTTGGACTGGGAACAGGAATCGGCTGCTCTGGTTTCACAGTACCTCTGTGTTGTACAGCAAGCATCACTTTGTCCTATCCCAGAAGGAAAGAGGTAGTGACATTTCAGAGGGGGTAAACCCCACAGTGAGCAGCATCTTCCTGATTTTTTTTTACTTGATTGCTAGGAACATGGGGACATACTTTAAACAAAGATCTCATGTTGCTGGGTGTGCGAGTACAGGCACGGTACAGTAGCACTTGACACACGGTTAGGTACTGGGAACAGCTGAACAGGGAGCATGCAAGAGCCAGGTACCTGCAATGGAAGCGTGGGCTATGGCAGGAGAGGCCTTGAAGGACAGGCTGGGACTAGGAAAAAAGTCCTCTCTCCTACCAAGAGAAGTGGGATGGGGCTGAGAGGGCCTATACCTGTCCATGGCTTGGGGAGTTCAGGCAGTGGTTGGCTCCAGCACTGCACCTGTAACTCCTGGGCGGGGGAGATCTACAGCACAAATGAGGCAACAAAGGTGGAAGGAGGGGGGGATGGTGCAGGATGAAAGCTGGAAATGGGTGCCCCAGCATCTCTGGTGGGAGTAACTGCAGGATGAGGGAGAAGAAGCGAGGGGTGCTGTATCCAGGCTACCTGTCACAACGAGGACCCAGACTCTAAAGCACTGCTGTTACTACAGGAAGGACACTAATAAATCAGTACTCAAATAACAGGCTTGTCTACTCCAAATGTACATGATCATACCAAAGTGGTGGATGGCTACAGAAAATGAGGGGGCCTGCATTACAGAAGGTACGATTCATAAGATGTGTTTTTTTAAAGAAAGTTCCCCACAATAGTAAATGAACTATCTGGTGCTCAACTTACTGTCCCAAGTCAGAGAGTTTGTTAGCATAAAAGAGATAAATAATAACCAGATTTCATTTGTAAGACTGTTTTTTTGACTCTGGCTAGGAATAATGTTAATTTTGCATCCTGATCTCTGCTGAAATAAACCTGTGACTCTGTAGTAATAGTAATATGACTGTTCAGACACCTAACAGAAGTTTATTAAATGGTGCCTATCATCTAGCTTAATCTAAATGGCTGATCTAACAACCTACCCCAGCCACAGCTTCCCCCTTTGTAGAACCTCATGTCTGCAATAAGCGATGTTACTTCCCTGTTTTACATTATTTTCTTTGCATTTTGATGTTAGCAGTGGCTTCCCTCCAAACCAGAGTCCAGCAAGGCTTGTGATTTATGAGGGACTAACCAGCAGTGGGGGAGACAGTAACAATCTGGCATTCCTTTTGGAACGCTGAGTAGTATAAACTCCCTATAAAAACTCTTTGGGAAACAGAATCTTAACAATTTTCCCCTCTTCTTTGGCTTCCGTTTGCTGAAAAGGTTTTGACGCCCCTTTCCCTTTCTCCTTAGTGGGCTTGTCAGGCAGATGTCAAGCTAGGTGAGAGGGGGAAGGCTGGGCTCCCCTTACCAAGGACCCCCTGGACTGCTAACAGCTGCCAACGTGCCCACACAGCTCCCAAGGGGAGCCAAGGCTGGTGTGCTGGATATGTGACTTGTGTGGTTAGTTTTGAGTAGGTTTCTTTAAGCCTGAACTCAGCCCGGGTTCCGGCAGCGCCCAGGCCCTGAGCTCTGGGTCCCCAGAGCAGCACAAGCCCCTGCAGCGCCACTCTCACATGCCTGCATCTGGCTTTGGCTCCTCTGCGGGGCCCTGCAAGCTCTAAACACTCCAGGGACTGCCTGGAGCTATTTTTAGCGCATAATAATTCAGAATAGGAATTGTTTGCCGTTAATGCCCTGGACCTCCAGCCCCGTTAGACCACTTAGACTGACACTGCCGTCGGGTCGCAGGCGGCCGGGCGCAGGCGCCGCCTTGCGGCCAGCCCTGGCAGCCACCTCCCTCCGCGGGTGCGTCACCTCCGCTGTCGTCAGCAACTTGCGCCGGAAGTGCCGGCGGCGCTGCGATGGAGGGTGAGTGCCGGGGGGCGAGCGGGGCCCGCGCCGCACCGCGGCGGCCCCGCCTGACGCCCGGTCCCGGTCTGCCTTGCAGGGGAGCTGTACCGCCGCCTGCCGCCGGAGGAGACGGGGGAACTGCGCCTCCAGGTACCGTCGTCAGCCCGAGGAACCCCGGCCCGGCAGGACGGCCGGCGGAGGGGGCCCGGGGGCAGCGCCTGTCGCCCGAAACTCCCGCCCCGTGGCAGTTTCAACTCTTTTCTGACAGTGTCTCATAAAAACCCTGTTAGGAAGCAAAGGCAGGGGTTGTTACCGCGGGCGGGGCGCCGGCACTGATATCCCCAGTACGCTCCCGTTTGGCTTTACCCATTGAACGCGCGGTTTCAGACTAAATGCAAAAATGGCATTTCCTCAGGGACAGACACCTTAGTTAAAGTGGCATGCGAAAACCGTAGGCTGTGGTATACCGGCACTCAGCCCTGCCTGTGCGAGGCTTCAGCGTGGGCCATTTGCTATTCCCTAGGTCACGATCTCCCATTCCTGCGGTAGTTTTGTCATCCTGATAAAGATACTAGTCAGCAGCAAGTGCTTAATATTTTAAAGTCTCTTTTAAAATATTTTTAGCCTCAGGGATCAGAAGAGGCCAAAGCATTTGTAAACGCCTTCCTGAAGCGTAGTATGCCAAAAATGAAAGATGAAGCCATCCAGGATATATTAGCTCGGAAAGCTGTAGTTCTTGAGCATTATTCCAAAAAAAAGACAAAGCAAAAGCAGAAGAAACCAAAAGGTTTTACTGCCAAGCAGAGGCGAGAAATGCGTCTTTTTGAAATTGAACCAGAACAGCAAAGGTAAGATCTTGTATATTTTCTTTGTGTAGTAAAAATACATAAAAGCAGCAGCATATACCCTTCCGTATGCAGTCAGTCTGAGACTCTGTGCCATTTCACCATGAGAAAACAGTTCTCATGTCTGTATAGTAGGAAAATTTATTTCTGTTACTGGTTCTCTTCTCTATACCTAAATATAACCCCAAATCAAACCCAAATACAATCACCTCTGGTTTCAGTTTTTGAAGTTAAGTCTGCCTGTGACCAGAGAGTCAAAATTCTGCATCAGGTTCCTCAAGCTAATGCATGTTCAGTAAAGCCCCTGCTGTTGCTAACATGAAGTAAGTGGGGAGTAGAACAGTAGACATCTCTTTGGTCTTAGGTGTACCCGATCCTCTAGAACACATTTTGTGTTGACAGAGAGGAGCATACTTAAGTTTGTGCTTTTTTTTATAAAGCAAACCTGTGTTCCACTGATCAACTGATAAGATTTTTTTCTTGTGTAATACTTTGTCTGTTTACTGCAGGTACGCCATCTTTCTACCACTACATGAACTCTGGAAACAGTATATTAGAGACCTCTGTCACGGACTTAAGCCTGATGCGTAAGTTGTGATATTTTAAATAAGCGTGGTTTTCATTAAGTAGGTATTTCCAGGTTTACTGAGTTACTGCTTGAAATGTCATAGTTAATGATAAGGACACATACTATTTCTGTAAGCCTTGACCATGATTTCAGTCATCACATTTTGTAAACCTAACTTGCCATATAATTTTCTTTCCCTCTTCTCATCCCACCCTATTCCTCAAGGCAGCCACATATGGTTCAGGGCAAACTGCTGAAAGCTGATCTCCATGGAGCTATTGTTACAGGTATTCTATTTTCTTTTACAAATCATCTGAAGTTATGTGGATACTCCTGTTTCAAGTGCTTATTTTTAAATCCTTTTCAGTATCATTAACTTTAGAATCACACAGTTGAGATCATATCTACGTAGCAATGCTAATTAGTTTTCAACCCCTCTTAAAAATCATGTTATTAGCTGCAAAGATTAACTGCAAGTTTTACCAGTGATTACTGTAATTGAATTATTTCAGAATATTGCAAACCAGTTTTTAAAATCATGAAGCAAATGTAGAAGAGCAAACTGCCTGAATGTGGAATTTTCTAATATACAGATACTTCTGTTCTTTCAGTCACAAAATCAAAGTGCCCCTCTTATGTCGGAATAACAGGAATCATTCTACAGGAATTTAAACATGTCTTCAAAATTATCACTAAAGAGGACAAATTAAAAGGTATATTAAATACTTTTTTCCCCGCTTTTCACAATTTGAACAATCAGAAATTTCTTAAACACACTATTCATCCTATACCTCTGAGTACATTGTTTTATATCAGTGGTTTAAGTTCTTAGCATAGAGTGGCCAAAGCCAATGTCTTTACTGACCAAGTTACAGCCCAAAATCTTTCAAAAAAAGTATCTCATTAGAAATGAGCAATTAAAAAAGAAAAAAAGCATTTCCAACAACCCAGACATGGTTGTGCACATGGCTTATTCATCTGATTCACGTTAGATGTTCTCTGCAGCACTTACTGCATGCTCCTGAAAAAGGACAAAGATTAATCCAATTTAAAATTTAGAGGTTTTGCTTATTTTTCTTCTCTTGCTGAACCATAAAAACCTTGAAATGTGGCAAACCTCAGTCTATGTGTGAATAATAGCCCCTGTTACATCAGTATATTTTCTTCACAGGGATTTACATTGGTCCACTTTTGTTAATTTCTTTCCTTTTGCATTTTCAGTTGTTCCCAAACTTAACAATGTGTTTAGCTTGGAGATTGACGGATTCATTTCCTACATCTATGGAAGCAAGTTCCAGCTTAGAGCAAGTGAGCGATCTGCAAAAAAATTCAAGTTGAAAGGAACTATTGACCTATGATTTCATGGAAAATCAGAAGTACTAATAGCAATGTCTGCTGTTTTCCTGCAGTTTAAAGACCAGGTTTTCTGGCAGATTGAAAATGGAATAGCTATGTGAAATATTTCTAAGGCCCTTCTTACTGAAGAAGCACTAGTACCTGTTGTTTTTAAAGCAGTCTCTCAGACTGTTGGATCTGTTTTGTTATTTGTATATAACATCCTGGCTTTTATTAAACATATATTATTAGTATTGATGATCTGACTTCTGTTTCAATTTATAATCATAAATTTGCACTACAAAAATTATATCTTGTAACTGATAAATGTCATTGTTGCCTTCTGTATAAATTGGGCTTTATCTGCCTATTATATGCCTATAGTGAGACTGTAGCTGATGACAACTGCTCTCTTGTAATCATTGTTCCTGGGCCAATATAAACATCTTTGCCTGGTGCAAGCATATGCAAGTTAAGGTGGTTTAACTGGTAGGTTTTACCTTGCATACTTCTGCCCTGGTTAATATTGTTATAGATAACATGTATATATGTGAAAATATAAATATACTAAACATGTAATGCAGCCCTGCGAGCTGTTTCCTTACTAGAGGCTTACTAATAACATACTGCTTTAAGGGTAAATCAGATATGTGTGTATTAGGACATATAGACAATGCAGGGAACACGACATACCATGTAAGCGGGAAGGACTTGAAGCTAGAACTTCAAAGATGGAAATGACTCCATTCAATCTTGCACTTTCATTAGCCACAAAACTGCTTTATAATATTTAACCTCTATTCATAGAGCTTTACTCTAGCCTATTTTTATATCTATTTAGACATGGTGTCTATCTTATACATGTAAAAAATACCCTTATTAAAACACACATTACATACACAAATTTTAAAAAGGCTAGCATGCATGGCACTTATTGATAACACTTGTTTGTGAGCCTTGCATCACCGGAACACAAGAAGTCAGGTAGTTTTGTAGTGTATGTTTTCTAAACTCACCAACCACCCTTAATAAAACACTACTTGTGAAGAAGCTTCTAGTGTTTAAACCTTTTATAAATGTTAGCTTTTTGCAACAGTCTGCAGCAGGGGTTGTAATGGAGACCCCATACTTAACACCAGTGGAGACTTCTTCAGCTTTGAGTGCATGTGCTTCATGTATCCACAGCACACACACCCCTTTTTTTTTTTTTTTTTTTTTACTATATACTTCCAGGATCCTTTTTTGATTGCTCAGATTACAATCTCTCATTGACCAGGCAGGTTTGCCTTGTTTGGGAGGTGGAAGTGACCCCTGTGTTTAGATCACTTGAAGTTTTTCTGTTATAAAAGAGCTTCTATGGTGTTTATGGTATAAAGGTCACTTTCAGAAGCTTTCAATCTAAATTATGAAGTCAATTTCAGGATCAAATGCAAGACCTGTATCTAGGAAGAGGAGTTTTTCCCTGCCACCATTCAAGCATTTCTAGCCAACCAGGGTCATTTCTTTGAAGATAATATAGCTGTGCCTCACATACACTACACACTAAATCCTAGTACTGGGGTTAGGAGGACGGTCCAGCTAGGGCTCTGGACCACAGTGCAGGGCACACAAGTCATTTATCTATGAGAACGCCAAAGATCTTCATACCACCTGCCGCCCTCCTCAGTCCTATGGAAACACGGACTGTGCCAGTCAGACCTCCATCAGTTGGCCTCCAAGGCTCCTACCTCCTTTTCAGACCTGTTGCTGGGAGAAGCTACAGGGGAGCTGCATCTCCCTGGCACGATCCCTCAGACACACACCAGATTCAGCATCACTGAACCAGATTCTGATCAGTTCAAATCACAGCATGGGCAATGCTGGTTTTCAAGAACACCACACTGCTGCTCTGCCCCCTTTGAAGTCAGGAAATAAAGTAGTTGGTATGGAAATATTTGTTGCAATTATATGAAGTACTGCCCTTGAGTTGGGGAAACAGACAGTTTTTACTAGAGACATATATTTTATACAGGGAAATACAGTCATTTCACACCAATCGGAAACTAGGAGAAAGAAACACTGGGAAAGCCTTTGAAAATAGGGATAAACACATTTGAAAGTGCCAAAGAGTAGAAGCTTTTTTTCAATGAATTTGTATCTCTGAAGTAAGAACAAGATGTGTTAAAGTTGTTAGACCCAAGTTATTATTCTACCTAGTACCCATTACTCCTCTCATTGTTCTCTGAAATTAAATCCCTTGGTTTCCTGTCAGAGGTCAGAAGGAAAAACACAAAGTGGTAGAAAGCATAAATCATAGCAGAAACATTCCTTTCAGGACAATGGCCTAATTTTAATTTTGCTCACAGCCTTCAGTGTAATATCTAATTAAGACATCTGTTAAATGCCTATAATGTTAAATTAATAGGGGGAAGCTAATAGAACTTTATTGGCATGGTCCGGTTAATTAACATTAAAAGCCTTTAACGGATGTCTTAAATAGACATCATTAATGGGAATGCCATACAAATTGGAATTAGGCACAATCATGTTTCATTATGCAGTGAAGGACATACCATATTCTACCATATGGGCACACAGATGAACACAGTACAACTTCCCACAGCTACTGGCATTTCCATTTTTTAAACCATTTCAGCAACCAAAAAAGACAAACGCTGCCTAGCAGTCCCTTTCAATAAATAATAGCAAGGCATTCCTTATTTACAGTCAAGAGTGCTGAAGAGATGTCCAAAGGTCTCCTCAAGGTAATCACATGCTAGAAGCACAAAAAGATGACAAATGAAGAATCACAAGAAAGCTGAACAGCCAATGCATTCAAGACATCTTTACTGCAGTTGGTAAATCACCTGAAGAGGCCTTTTTGTAATGCCTAAGTGAGGTGGTCCACACAGCCCCCATAAATCACTTAAGCTAAATCAATCCCGCAGACCGCTGGCACCACTGTCTACCATCAGCTCCCTAAACCAACCCCCTGTCCCATCTGCTTTCCCCAGAACACAGCTCTGTGTTCACCTTTCACTAGATCACATTAAACTCGCCATTGCTTGTGAAGGAACTTCCTTAGAAACTGCTGACTGCTTCCCTGCTGATTCATGACCATTCCCCATCTCTTCATTAGCTGAGACAATAAATACTTAATGGATTAAATATTAGAAAATTGGAGAACTAATCACAGCTGTCTCTAATATGCCTCTTCCTTCCTAGGTTCAACTCTGAATTGCATGCAGCAGGAGCAGGGTTTTTATTATGATTTTTACACCTAAACTCACTAAAGAAAAGGCTAACCAGGGAACAATGAACAATCTGCTGTCTTGCTATGTTCTGCTTTCCTATTACTATGTATATATAATATATTTATAACCAGTCAAACTGAAACAATTGTAAACAATCCAATTACTTAATTTTGAACATTTAAGCAAGAATGGGAAAACGTAAGAAACCCCTCATAATTTCTGTTTGAAACTTCAAAGTAATTCATTGTAGAAAATGCTTGAAATTAAAGCCAAATCATATCTAAGAAAACACACAGAATTTTCTGTTTGAGGTTTTTCATACTTTCTCTAAAAGATGGCTTACACAGCAATACAATGGAAACCCCCGCGCTAAGCCTCCTGGGACTCTCCCTGGGAAACTTGCTGAAATCACAGCAGCACGTAGCTGAGGTTAACTCTGTATGTTCAAGCCACACAATGTTTTAGAGAAGCATAAGAGAAAGCATAAAGCTCTGATCTGGACCAGAGCCTTTTTTCAATGAATTCTCAAATCTTGGACAAGTTTGTCCCTCTGGCAGACCCTCTTTGTCCATTTTAGTATTTTAGATCTGGAAGGACTTGTGTCAATGCGAGAGGTTAGAAATAATTTCTAAGCCTCTCACAGCCTTTGACCAATTACCTCTTGTTAAATAAACCTTAAAGTTATTTGGAACACTAACACATACTCCTCAAGTAGCTGCATTTTGCAAAGGAGAAGTCCCAGCAAGGGTGACTAGTATTTTTTACTAGAACAATGGCCCTAACTGACTGGAAAAGGACAGGATATGGCCATGCCAGGCTGGTATGATCTGGAAAAGGAAGCTTCTTGTTATGAGGTGTGTACATAAAAGGTAGGCAAGCCTGTCTTAGCTATTTTCACCACAATTTGCAAATCATATGTTTAGAAACCTTGACTGGAAACATCCATGGTGTTTTCTAGTAGAAAGAGACCGAAAAATGGCATGGAGCGAGGAAGAGTATGGAAAGAAAAACAGAGCAAGTCGGAGTTCAGACTCAATAACAAAGGAAAGGAGAATTAGTTTGGTAGGGGAAAAAAAAATCCTGTAGAGAAAAGCTGCAGTATTCATTGGTGTGACACTGGTAATTCTGTGCATCGTCTGCAGGCTTCCGCTTTTCTAGGGAAAAATCCCAGTTTTGCTACAGATGGCAGGTATCACACATTAACCAACTGGAGGCTATTGGTCCTTCTCCACATCAGCACTTTTTGTTCTGGTATTTATAAAGCTTTTATAAAAGATTTAGACATAACCTCTGATGTTCTACAAATAAACACAAAGCAGTCTTTCACAAGTGAACAAAAGCCACAGCATACCATCTAAAATTTATCAGAATTTCCACTTCCCAAGGAAAATGGTGTCCTTGGGCATTTGACAGCGTGACTGGGAAATGCTGAGCTTGCAATAGAGCTCTTACAGCAGCCCAGGCCCCCACTCTGCTGGGTATTTCTGTTGGTGTGCACATGCCAAAGAACCAGCACACACTGCAGAGCTACCGACAGGTTTGCCATCAAATACCTTGCATCTTTGCATCTAAGTCCTTTCTGAAACAGCATCCTCATATAACCATAATAGTTCACTTAACTTTTTTTACACCTCCTTCTACTCCTTTTAAAATTCACTTAAACCAGCTGTGATATCAGGCAGGACCCACTGTACTGCATTAGACCTGAGACACCATCTTGCTCCTCTGCTTCAGCAGCATGTTTTCAGGAAATAGGAGCAATGTCTTCTCAAACCAAGGTGCCACTGCTCTTATCTAAACAGGGCGATTCCTCAGCCCCTTACCAGAGCAGTTACACATGCCCATTCCCCAGTTTCAAGTCCCAAACGCATACACAGGCAGGTTTTCTAACCAACAAAAAGTTCTGATCACATTATCAACCCTCCTGCAGTCACTGACCCCTTCCCACTGAATACCACTGATGACCAATTCCTAGCCCCTGCTGTTTGTACTCCTCCCTTAGCACACACTGCAATCTCCCTAATTTATCTCCCTAATTAATCTCCCTTTGCCTTCACAGTGACCTTACCATAGGCAATGCAAGTACAAGGCATCAGCAATCCACAAGCTCTCCCATCTGGCTCCAACAGCTCCATCTCCTCCAGTCTACACACCATGTGAGGTTTGAGCGCTACAGGCAGGATCGTAGGTCCCCAATAGCCAGTAACAGCTGTATCAGACCAGTCTCCTAGTCCATCACAGCTGAAGCAAATGCCCAGCTGGCCTCTTCGGCAACACCAAAACTCCAAACAAGCTGTCTTGATTTGGAAGACACCTGAGTATTCTGAAAGACTAACCCCTGTCAGCTGTGCCTCTTGCCCCAGCTGTACGGCCTTCCTGCACCCAAGGTGAGCTCGCTGGCATGCAGAGGCTTGTTCAGTAAAACACATTAGCTGACCTATACAACAAATGCTTACTTTAATTCACCTTGTTAGACAAACAAAAACTGGATTTACAAAGCTTGCCATGCTACAACATTAACCAGTACCGTGGTCCTATGTACCAGGTCTAATTATACATCAACAGCCAATTCCATGGAATTTCACAGAGGTTTGACCCAGCTTTGTCTCATGCTCCCCTTCCTTAATTCTGTTATTCCCATGGTAACTAATTCCAATGCTGCGTCACCCTCCCTACAGTATGTGATGAAAATGTATTCTTTTGGTAAGGCAGAAATTTCCCTCAGTGTACTGGTTTAATTAAATTAATGAGCAAATGTGAAAAATGGAGGTTCAAGCATCCACTGCTGCTGAGAGGAGCAGTTACATCTGGCAAACATGAACCTCCTGGGCTGCAGAACAAACAGTACCTGGCACTCTACCTACTGACGGGGTTTGACACCTAGCACTGCACATGCTGCCTGTTGGACAGGGATTACAGAGAACTACCAAGGACTCAGCAATGTTTAATACTGAATTAAGAGCTCTTCCAGTTCAGAGACCTCTCTGCTGCATTCTATTATTGTATTAGTCAGATAGGTACAGTACCTTATAACCACTAAGAGGAGAAAAAAAACGAGTATACAATAGACTAAAATAACATAACTGATAGCTTTGAACTAGGATGCTGAAAAAAAGGCACAACCTAAACTTTACAGTCTGCCTTGCCCAGCTCCCCAGCCTATTTTTAGGCTATTACTTTTTCTTCCTTCTGTTAGGAACTATTCCCATAGCACCTAACTATTGCCAAACAACACTGATGTAAAACATGTAATTTTCATATACTTTCAGGCACTGACTGATCTTCTAACAACCATCACCTTCTATAGACAGCTGAAGAGCTTGTTTAACATTTGCAATACAGGCCTGTTAATAGACATCTCTTCCTGGTGTATTAGTTAATAAATTCAGCCTTATTTCTTTCAGCTCCCAGAATGAGCTCCTAGCCTCATGACACATGTGCACTGTTTTGACTGAGACACTAATCTTAAAATACACAAAACTATGTAATAATATAGTTAGAACATTAATTATAATATTAATACAATAGTTTCAGGGAAGTATAATATTACCAGAAATGCCAAGGAACCTTGCCTTGACCTCACAAATTGAAATCAAAACCAGAATTGAATATAAATACTAAAGTCCTCATATACTTGTTAAAAGCAAAAGTTAAGACTTCAAAAACAAAACCTCAAGCACGACTGCACTCACTTGCCCATGAGTAGGGCCTTCTCAGCTGAGCCACTGGCTCTGGGGCCCCAGGCATGTTGTGTATGTGAGGCCAGCTGCCAATGCAGACCTCTGGCTACAAGCTCCTTGGACATCCTCTAGTGTACACACAGTATCAGACCCAAAATGGACTCCACTTAATAGCACTGTTACTCTAGGAGGGAGGGAAAAATAGGATTATGTGCAGCTTATAAATGTTAAAATAATGCCATAAATCTGATTTTTTTTATGTGTGTGTGAAATTGTCTGCAACACTCTGCCATGCATATTCTTCCTCTCAAGGATTATTTCAAAATTATGGACTCAGAAATGTTCAGCTGGATAATTCTTGGGTGGCTGAGGTGCTCACTGAAGAATTTAAATGATGTAATAGCTATTGAACACCCCATTATATGGCTGCCTAATTAATGTAAATGATAGTTATGTCTCACTCACAGAGGATAATTTTACACGGAGGAAAACCTACTCACTGCCACAGTAGCCATTTTGATAGTTTTTATAGGAGCAGTTGCATTATGGCTTCATTGAGTAAAAGGTAAGCAGCCGTCCTAAATAATGAAGATTGAAGATTTAATAGTCCCAATAAAGAATCCTGCAGGTTTTTTATTTCAAAAATTAGAGTTTGATTGCAAGCTTATGATAATGAGAGGGAAAAGAACCCAGGCACATGGAATACTTCTGCAGCCCAGGCTCCTTGGAAACTTCCATTTCTTCTGTGGAGAAATATAAAGACAGGAAAAAAGAAAATAAGCTTTTTAATTTTCACTGAATCACAGAATCTTTTAGGTTGTGAAAGATCTTTAAGATCATCAAGTCCAACTGTTAACCCAACATTGCCAAGTCTACCACTAAATCACATCTCTAAATGCCACATCTACATGTCTTTCAAACCCCTCCAGGGATGGTGACTCCACCACTTCCCTGGGCAGCCCGTCCCAGTGCTTCATAACCCTTCTGGTGAAGAAATTTTTCCTAACATCCTAAACCTCCCCTGGCACCACTTGAGGCCATTTCCTCTTGTCCTGTCACTTGTTACTTGAGAGAAGAGACCAACCCCCACCTTGCTACAACCTCCTTTCAGGTAGTTGTAGAGAGTGATAAGGTCTCCCCTCAGCCTCCTTTTCTCCAGGCATGACAGTGTGTCCAAGCTCCAAGACTCTCCCTGCAGCAACATTTCAGTGCATGAAGCTATGCTGGATTGGGCCTGTTCCACTTAGTGCGCTGATGTTACTGGAACAGCCTATCACACACACAGATACCTTCAAATAACGTGAACACCCCAGCTCAGCTCCATTTGAGTGATGCTATGCAGACATAAGCCAGCCTTGCAAACTCGTCTCAGAATTGTAGCCTATTACAGCAACTGTCTTGTGTGAGGCAATAGTCAAGGGACTTGGCATTTCTGTTATGAGACCCTATTTCCAAGGTTATGTATCAGCAATTATAACAGCTATAAAAACGCAAATGAGATTTAAAACTTGGCATGAGCATTCTCGCTTGGGATCTAGTACTTTTTAGCTTTTCTTGCAAAGATTTGCTTAAAAGTTTACCTTTTCCACTTGTTATTTTAGGTGTCTATTGCTACATAATTCTCAATCTAGATTCTTACGTACTCCCTATCACAGCTCCCAAGTAATCTCTTTTCACAGCTGCATTTTCAGAATGGCAGTTTGGAGCTAGGACAATTGATTTGACATTTGTTCCTCCAAACAGCAAACCTCCAATATGGGTTTTAAAAGAACTTCTGTTCCAAGGCAGCCACTTTTTTTTCAGCAATAAAGCACCACATGTGTTTTAGCAAGTAAAAAGTGGCAACAACATTAACCTGAATTATGGTAACAACGACTACAAAACAAGCTGGCTGGGGATTTGCAAACACAATCTCCAGATGTCTGCAAAAGATCCGATTTATCAAACGCACTCCAGGCAGGATTTGTTGTGGCTTTTAAAAGAGGTCTGTAGTATTTATTTACTGTTAGTGGCAGTGAAAGGTGCTACCCTTGTGACATCTTTTAGAAAGGTGAGGAGATCCCTTTAGAATGAACCACAGAATATGGAGAGAGCCACAGACCCTACAAATTAAAGCTTGGAATCCTCAGTGAAATGAAATAAGTTGAAGCTGAAGGCTAAATATAGGCGGGGGGGGGGGGGGGGGGGGGGGGGGGGGGGGGGGCGAGATTATAGGAAGGAAACCTCAGGTAGTGCCAAGGGGAAGCCCAATGCACTCTGGCTGCAGGGACAGGTTAGAAATGCTAAATGCAAGCCATGGAGGATGCAATCATATTATATCAGCACAGCCTGTGGCCATTTAAAATGCTTCCCCAGATCTGTATGGGGTCTTAAAAGCACGACACTGAAGAGTAAAGGCTAGTTCTGCCTCTGGTTTTGATCCATAGCCTCACAAAATAAGCCCTGGCTCATGCTTACTTTAGGGATGACTTTTGTGATGATCATTTGATATGATTCCCTGCTATACAGGAGCTAGACTGACATGACTGCGCTCTTTCCAAGCAGGTCTCCACAAAACCCTCCCCACAGATAAGTGCTGCATGCAAATAGCTCATCACTTGTGTTAGTGGAAGAGTGACACAAGTACAGGCAGAAGCAGGGGGGCCATTAAATTTATGTTCCTTCACCTTTATTCTCACAGTTCTTCCACAGAGTAGTTTGAATTGAAAACTAATACTTCATATAAAGAATATAGGGTCCCTTATATCCTAGGCTCAATATCAAGGGAAAAAGAGACATACTTATACATAAGTAGAATAAGTAAAACACATGACCCATATTTTTAATTTTGCATTTATAGTGCAATATCTCCCATTTGCAATGACTTGCAAACAGCTTTAGGATGATGCTGCATCAAGGCAATTACCTTTGTTTCTGGTTGGTTTTGTTGTTGTTTGTTTGGGTATTTTTTAAAAGTAACAAAGCTGGGGCAATTCTTTAGAATTACTTAGAAAATCCAAGGCTTACCCAGAGAACAACAACATCTTCTGGTTTTGAACAATGACTTCTGTTTAAAACATGTGACTAAGGTGAACAGATTGAGTAATCAAGTTCACTTAAGCACGAGCAATACACACTGTAACAACACTGACTGTTTGGTGACATCATAAAATGTTTTTATTTTCTTTTGACTTCTGGCAGTCTACCTCAAAGAACCATTCATTCCTACTTCTACCCAGCTAGCATTGCTGTGAAGATCTATCATGAATTTTAGCTACTTTGCCAAATATATTGTTGAGGAGGAGGAGGAAACAAAGCAAAAAACATCCCATGGCTACAAGCAAGACACAATATTAGCACCTACACAAGCATCAGGCTTTGCTGGTACAGCCCATGCTCTGATCAAATGCTGTTTTCACGTAAGAGAGCAGTGTCATGCTTTGGAAGGCAAGCCACTTTGGGGGCTACACGCTTAATGTTTAGAAAGACAGGTTTTTTCCCCATGCAGCAGAATGCTTTGTACCTTCAGAAAAACGACATGAATAACTTGTGGCTTGGTTCTGCGTAATTTATTATTATTGTTGCTGTTGTTTTTGTTGTTGCAGCTAACATAAAAATGCTATAGAAATCGCCTCAACTCATTCTAAGCCCAAAGCAACACATTTTGCTTTGGTACCAGAAGATGGAGCCACATGCTCACAGTTTTAAAGTGATTTTTTTTTTTCCCCCTATTCTGACAGAAAAAACACCCATGAAACAGACAGTGCCTGGAATCCGCTCCCTTACCTTACATGAACTTGCTTTTTCACTGTTCATGTGTGAACTGCTAATCTGGTGCATGCCTTACCCTATGTCAGCTGCTTTTCTCAGATGTTTCCATAACAACTGAATTTTCCTTACTGCAAATATATTTTCTGAATTGCCTACCATGACAAAATGAAATCAGGAAACAGAACCAAACTAAGCCAGGCATTTCCAGCTTCTAAGATATCACACCTTTCATTTCCTTCGTGAAAGGATATACTCTTAAAGGAAGTCAAACATGTCCCAGAATCATCAATGTAAGACTCTTAACTCATCATCTTACTAAAAGGCCAAATAAATGCAGATACAGTATCATGTTCACTCTGTTTCCTAAAGCTTAAAAATATGTGATTAGATAAGAGAATAGGCTAGATTAGTACTCTGCAAACCCTTCAGCACTGCTGCAGTCACTCGGAGCAAGCTGCACATTTGACGTGACTGAGGCATGCCTTTGTCCACCCCAGCAGTATGCTGCTGTCCAGTGTCACTGGTTGCCACATGGTAGGGTATAGTTGTTTTTTCTCACTCTGTTCTGCTTCAAAACCTACTTTAAAAAAAAAAAAACTAAGCCCAAACAGCCAAAACCAGTGGGATATGCTCTACCATGGCTGCCCCCTCAGGTGCTGCTCCAGGGCAGCTCCCACCTGCTGTCCTCTGATGCATCCAGGCTGTAGCGGTGCCCACAGCAGCTGCTCCACAGGCAGGGCAGGCAAGGAGCACAGCTGATCTCCCACAGCTCCACACTGAGCAGTAGGACAGGGCCAGTCAAGTTGGAAAGCAAGTCTGCTAAACCCTGCCTCTCAGCCAACAGAGTGTGTGCTTGTCCTACTGCATACAGCCATCCCATGGCATATTAAGACGAAAAGAGCCTTTGTAAAATGACATATATCTGTGGGGAAGAGAAACTCTTCACTGAGGGTATTAAAGCCTAATAGGGCTTTCCTTTGTTGGCTGCTTGCTCCATGTCAGCCGTATGAGCAGTCAGTCCTCGAGTCAGACCAAAGCATGATAATGGCATTCCTAATAAAGCTAGCAGAGATCTTTCAGGTAAAAATGTTTATTGTCCAAGAACCCTGTCATGTCCTTTACTGATCTGGCAATGTCCCAAGTTACTATAGAACTGTTTTAAATACACAGACTTAATTATTCTGTTTACCACTCTTTCAGATTGATCTCAGGCAGCAGAAGCAGGCAACTAGTTTTACTCTCATTCATTTCCTTAGTACAATACTGTAACCTCTTTACAACAAATCCTCCACCACAATAATTAACATCTCTCTAATGGGACATTAAAAATTAAGTCAGCAAAACATTCCAGCAAAGTGGTTTACCTAACAAAAAAAGTTTGTTTGTTTTTTTACAAAATCTAAATACAGGACAAAACATGCTGCTTCTATATCCCAGAACACTGCAATCTGCTATACTGGCAACAGGTATTCGCATGTGGCTTCAGCTCCCACCAGTCCTTGGGGAACCACCATTTGATGGGCAAAATCAGAGGCCTGTGTGTAACACTGAATGGAGCCCACAGTGGGTAAGACTGACACAAGTGTCCACCTCCATCCAGAGCTTGTAGGTACCACAAGAAGGCTTCAGCATGTGGAACAACTAGTTATTACTAATTTTCAGCTTTTATTTAAAAAAAATTTGTACTTGCAAGCTTATCTTCACCAGTTAATAAAAGGCACCTTGACAAATCTGAAGAAAATGCCATACTGATCGTTTTTGCCTCCATTTACTTCAGTGCTATGGCCAAAACACCAATTACAGCTAGGCTGTCAGCGTTAGTCTGCATTAGACTACAAAACCCACAAAGGACACCCAGGCACCACTTGTGAGAATGCTAGATGTATCCCAAATATATCACCTGCACTGTTCATGCTCTCTCTGCTCAGAGAGTAATGGAAATCCCAGACAGATACAGGACTCTATTGAAAATCTGCACTGAAACAATGACAAAATGAGGAAATCTCCAGGAGGAAGCAGAAAAGGCCACGCTGTTGATTGACTTTTATGTCTGCAAGATGGACAAGAATTTTAACTCCTTCGTAAGGAGACCAAACACATCACTTAATCAAAACAAGGCATCCCACAATGAACCTCTCTTTTCCATATTTACTCCTCTCTAAACACAGCAGTGCACAGATTATAGGAAATGGTTTTACATTTACTTCAACCCCAAGTGGTAAAGAAACGGATTGTATCTCACAATGTAAATTTGCATCTACCATCATTTAATGGATGTTTTATACATGCTACGTACTACTGTGGTTTTATGGAAAGGCAAAAAAATTACTTGGGAATTTGTTTTTAATTAAGCAATAAGGCTCAATGGGGTACTGCTATCATGCAATAAAACCACTCCTGGGGTGTTGTGAGGCATTTGGTCCAGATGAGTGCTTCAAATCACCCCCAGATTGTGATTAGACGATTACTCCCTGGAGTTAATATTAGATGGTTCTCTCTAGAGTTGTCTTATTGCTATTATAAAAAGTCTTCAACATGAGGAAACTAAGTAGCTTTTGTGCTTGAAGATGATGAAGTTCGCAGTTTTGGCTGTTGAGAGGCTGTCTGAGCTGTGTGGGTCCCATAGATCAATTCACCTATTTAGCATGCGTGAAAGATCATCTCAGTGCATTTCTTTGACCCAAACAGTTATACAATTAAGTGGCTTTCTTTTTTTCTAGGAGATGGAAGGATATAAAGAGCAAACAACTCCAAAACAAAGCAATCCCAAGACAAGGCACTGAGAAATTTTATTCTGAGATTATGTATTACTGGCTTTATCTTTTCATAGGGAATAATGAATCCTAATTGCTATTATGCTAATTGTATTAATGAAGGCTAATGCATGCAGTAGCTGTAAGAGATTCCCCCAAGTTGGGTGGATGAGGAGGTACATGGCCTGAGGCATTTGTGGGGGCTCCTAAGCTAATGAATTCAAACAGCCCAAATGGTACAGAGCCAAACTGTGGTACTCTCCCCCTGCCTCCCCTCAACTGCTCTTCAGGGTTGAGGTTAGCAAAGAAATATTTCATTCTAAGACCAAACAAAGGAAAAAAAAACAACCAGGAAACAAAAGACAAAGCCTTCTACATATTTCAGCATACCAGCAAGAGAGAAATCTCAGGAAAACATTAATGCTTGCAGGTTCCTTCCACTGCTAAAAAGGCAGCACACGCACGTGGACAATTTTTGCACAGCTTGATCTGAAGTACAGAAGAGAAATCCTCAAGTCCTCCTTCAGATGTCCCTCAACAGCCCACCATACACCTCCTATCACACAAAATTCCTCTTGTCTCTCAAGCAGGCAACAATTTTTACACTTCACAAATAAAGGTGTGACTCTTGACACATCCTCTGCATCCTGGCCTAGGTCACATCTCATATCCTGCACAGGCAGCAATACACTCTCTAACAGCCAATAAGCTTATTCCACCTGGTAAGAAATCCCTGTGGTTCCTCCTTCAGCTCAGCACCTCTCCCATCTAAAGATGCAGCATGCCAACAGATGGGGATCCCAGCCAAGCTGAGGTTTGCTCTCTTGGTTTCCAAGACATCAGGAGAACACCTTGAAAAAGAAAACCATATCGCCTTTCTGTTTTCCCTTACATTTGAAGAACATGAAAGGAAACAAGGATTCCCTTCTCTTTTTCCCTTCTTCCCCTTTCATAGAGCTCTCTGCATAAAACTTCCCCAGGCAATTGCAGCAGATGCCTTCCTGCACAAAAGGCATTGATACGGGACAAGGCACGGGTCCATTACAAAGAGATGATTTTTCATTTCTGAGTGACACATGCACAGCCTGGGTAGCAGTTCCAAAGGAAAGAGACCAAAGCATGTTCTTCACATGAATAGAAGCTATATCCATGGGCAAAGTGGGGTTTATGAATGAAACTCTTTTATGTGTCTTTGACTAATCAGTCAATCATAGGTGAATGCATTTACATCTTTTTAAATTAACTGATGATTATCACACTCTTGTTCCATATGCTTTTTCTCCACTTTAATATTTGAAATGCCTAATCTACCTAAGTTTAGTGTTTAAAATACCTAATTGTTCACCTTGATTTGTCTTGTGCAATGAAAGCACACTCTCATTATGAGATAACTGTTTGAAGAGAATCGCAATAGTAGGAAATTAATTCAGATGAAGAACATTGTCATGGGTTAGGGCTGGGATGGCCACTAGATGAAAGACAGATGCTCTCTATTACATAGCCCCCTTCCCAAAGAGGGGAAAGAGAAAAGGAGCAAGGGAGAGAGACTTATGTATTGGAAAAGAAAACTAAAACTGCTTTAATGAGAATGATAAAAAATTAAAATATATACAAAGATATACAATACCAATATTGAACCCAAACCCTCTGATGGCAATCACATCACCATCACCACTGATGCTGTGGCCAGACAATGGGAAAGGCCCAGCCTGGGCTCAGCAGCAGATGGAACAAGATTCAGGAGCTGGATTCTGGAACTGGATTCAGGAATGCATGGATTGGTATCAAAAGCAAAATGGACAGAGTCTTCCTCAGACACTGGCCACTGAAGAAAAGGCAAGAGGGAGGAAGAGGGCTTGACCCTCACGATCTCTCAGCTTTATACCGAATATGACATCTGTGGGCTGGAACACCTTGTTGGTCAGTTTAGAGTCACCTGTCCTGTCTGCTCCTCCCCGCAAGTGCAGCCTCTAACTTACTGCACCCCCATCATGGCACACAGGATTTAGCCATGACCTTGGTCTTCATGGGAGCAAATATAAACAAGAGCCTTTCTGTACACCAATCCCTGGTAGTAACTGTAAACATCAAGAGTTATCACTCCTAGAAGCAGACATTGTCTGCAAAAATATGCTGTTAACTTCATAAAGTGCAGTTAGTTGGCAGAGACTGAGCTGAAAAGCAAAGTCACTTAACAGAATTAGTTCTGTTCTAGCTCAAATGAGGACAAACATGCACAGAATGGTGTTATTCTGGAAGGAATTCTGAGCCCAAAAGATGCAGTACTCTCTCACAGCACACTGCAAAATGCTTTCAGCAGCTTTGTTAGACACATCTTTTTTCTACATTAATTCCATACATTTTTCCTTTAATATCACACCCCTCTTAACACTGAATACCTGAACCTTCTCACAGTTCTGGCATTTCATATTGTCTTACCTCACCTCTTTCTCACCTTCCCCTTTCCTGTTTTGACTAGAACCTACTTCCGTTACTGGGGAACACTATGCAGAAATAGTGGCCTGGCAGGACGCCAAACCCTCTGCTTGTTTGTCATTGTGTACTCACCCGTTCTGATCCTCTGAAGAGATCAAAATTCTGAGCTTTCCCTGTTGTATGTCCCTGTACTGGACAGTTCCTGGGTGCAACTTGGAGAGTCACGGTGACTGATCCACTTGATAATCCACTCAAAATGAACATGAAGCTCATGCTGTTAAGGATGATAGAAAGCATCGGTTAGTGACACAGCCTGAAAAAAAATGAGACTAAGTAACCTGGATTAGAAAAAAAAAACCCAACCACACACAAAAAAACCCCCAACTTTTCCACTGAAACAATGCAACTGCTTCTTTGCCTGGACCTGCTCACTTTTCAGCTACAAAATGCACTTACTACCTTCAACCCAATAGCCCACATGGGAGAAGCCACACAACTGTCATGGGGCACATGGCCTTGGTGCTCCAGGAGGCAGGGAAAGGGCTGCAGTGTGGGAGAGTTGAGGTGTGGGTGCGCTGCAAGGTGAGGCACACCCACAGTCCTGGCAGCAGCAACTTCACACGACCAGCGGCAGAGGTCCAGCATGCCCTCCGGACGTCCACCAGGCTCCTGCACACTCTCCACTAGACCCCACAGCAGTGTATTTAGTTCGATCATGGTTTTAAGTTTCAAGTTTTATGATGTCTCCTGCTCACAGTATGGTCTACCACACAGAATGGTACACACTGATGATATCATATAAAGAACATTTCAGTGACAAAATATCCTGAGTATTTTACACTTAAGAAGGGGGATATAAACAGAACAACATGTTACACACTGCTCCAAAACAGAAATTAAAACTCTTACCAAGCTTTGGTTCAGATCTTCTAACTAATTCTGTGATTACAGTTACAGATCACTGTGAAGAGAACAAGCTATTAGAATAGAAATTGGCTTCACAGGGAAACCCCTAGCATTCCTCTCCTACCGTATGTTTCACCACTGCTATTTATCACCGAAAATTAAGAAGGAACAAGCAGAATACCTTATGCTTTCATAGCACTGAGATCCACAGACAACTGCCAGAGCTTACCACAAACACCAGCATACAGCCTACAGATAACACGGGTTTTGCGTGTTTCTCACAGTGCTGACAACATGCATCTTTTTTACTGGGGAGAACACAGCCCCTTCTTTCTTTTTCCTAGAACCCAAACAAGAGCAAATATTTATTAAATAATTATACACAGCATTTAAATTTAGCCTCCGCTGTTGACCTGCTTGGTCATTATTGGTTGTTCAAGACTTCAGTTCCACTCTACCTAAAGGCCATGCACAGCACTGCACATTTGTGACAGGAGAACAGGGGTGAAGGTCTGAGCAGGGAAGGGCAAGGCACAGCAAACACAAAGGCTCTTAAGGTCCAAACTTGCAACTTCAGAACCTGCAAGCATGAGTGGTTTTGTGCTCTTTGCACACATCAGCTTTTGTAACGATCACTGATATTTCCAAGCTGGGACATGACTCTGTGGTGGCGCACGGGGCCATGAGTCAGGAGCTCTGGGGGATGTTCCTCAGCCTCCCAAGTGATTCATTCTGAGCCAGAGCCCACTGCTCCTGAAAACAACCACAAATAACCCACTACTCCTATTTCAGTGATCAAGCTGCGGATGACCGCATGTATTCGCTGAGTTTCAATTTTATTCTCTGTGAAGAGGGTACAAACCCTCACATGGTTATTAGAATTTATGCTGCACATCAGGATACTTAGAATAAAGTGCTGTCCACATGCAAAGCACAGCAATGCCGTTTAAAAAACATAAGCACATTGACTGTGTATTGCTTCTTTATGCAAAATGCAGAGGAGCAAGCAGCTCTCAAGGCTGCTCTCAGGAATATTTTTATCACTGACAATCGTTCTGCAGTCAAGCTCCCAGGAACAACTCAAGAAGTGGGTAACTTTCCACACGTGGGCTCAGAGAAGCCCCGAGGACACGATGACTCTGAAACAGGTTTGTCCAGCACAGGTTTCAAGGCACATGGACTAGTGGTATTCCGGAAACCAGCGTTCTGAAGTTTCAGTCTGTTCTGATGGAGCAGAGCAGAGCTCTGATTTGCGCACTCACAATTGTGTCTTGAAAGCACCTCATTTCTAAAGCACACAGATGATGCTGGTAGGGCTTCATAGACACAAATCAATCATGGCAATTCAGACATTTCTAAAATGGGCTGATTAGCTGAATGCACCAGGAGCCCGATCAGACAAACAGTCATCCCTCCACGCACAGCACACTCTCACAGAGCAAAGAACAGTAACTTAGAAGTAACCTGTGCAATGAACATGTTGACTTATTCACTCATTAAGTAATAGCATTCCAAGCTCAATTCAATAAAACCTCCATCACTAAAAGCTGTCTCGTCTGATGACAAAATGCTCCACATAGTCAGTTAGTTAAAATCACTGTCTAGTCTATGATCACGGTGAGTTTCTAACATTGGAAACTGAATCTCAATATTGAGTTTTATTAAAAATAATTTTATCAAATGCCTGTTGTTTGGGTTTTTTTAAAAAACTACACACTAAACATACATTGAGCTCAGAATTCAGCAGATGTTTTTGCTACTATTATAATCTAATCTTTTCCTGCAGGCTGTTGTAGTAATTTTGCCACTAGAAGATAATAAAAAGCCATTTTCTCCCCTGCAGAGCTTACCTTTGGCTGACTCATCTGAGCAGCTGCAGTTTCCCTTACTTGCTTTGAAATTACTGCATCCCAGTTGGGCAAGATATTTCTGCTACTGAGAAACACGTGATTTTGGAGAAAATGCCAGAGGCAATAGATAGGATCAAGTCTCTTTACCTTGCTCCAGTTGCATTAAAAGTTGGTAACTTGGGCTGCAGCTTTTTCAAGTGGTCCCACAAATGCTTCCCTTTAACAGCCAGGAAAAAAAGAGCTACTGAGCCTGCCTATCAAATAGCTCTAAAGGTTGCTGGTTAAACTCTGAGTTTGTATTTCAGTAAGGCATTCAAACAAGAATGTAAGAGCTTCCAAAACAAACAAACAGAACACCAGCAGAAAGTCAGCTCTCAAGTGCAACTGCATAACACTGACTGCAGGCCCAGTGTGTACCTCACTGCTTCCCTCGCATCGTGTGGCTTTTGTCTGAACACACCTCCACTTCTGCCTGAAGAGGGAGAAGGGAGAAACAGCCTTCAAACCCCAGCCTGTTTGGCTAACCCAAGGCTACGTTTGGCCAACATGCAATGAGTATTGCCAAGGTGAGCATATTGAGAAACAAGAAAAATAGAACAAAGTACTATATCTCAGTGATAAAGACTATGATTAGGATAACATGAGAGCAAATTCAGAACAATTTTAGCACACAGGAAAAAAACAGTTTAAGAACAATAATCTACAGCTGGTTAGATCTGCATTATTCTGGCAGCCAAGACAAACTCTCACATTCCTAGTTCAGCGCTTTGCATATTTGCAGTGAGCTTTATGTAAAAAAAGCATTTTGTCGAGGATTGATGGCTAAGCTAGGCAGATCTCCTCAGACCTAGAAGACTGCCCACAAGGCAGCCAGGATGGAGACAGCTGGTGTCCGGGCTCAGTGCAAACCAGCTCCCAGTTGCGAGAACTGGTCTGCAAAGCCTCCGCTCCTCCTTCCACTGACAGACCACTCAGGCCTGCTCTCCCACAAAGACAGAAAAGACCCCACACAAAAGCCCTAGCAATAACCTGAAAACACCGCTCAGCCCAGCAGCCTGACATCTCTGGTGAGCTCTCCCAGGTTTTCAGAAGTCTGTCAACAACCTGATGACCCTCCCTGTAACACCCCCCTCCATGCTGCCGGAGAGCCACATACTGCAATAACTTAGCCCATGTCCTCGTTTGTCTGCTCATGTGACACAAACATAACATACAGAGAAACAAGGTCTTGTGGAAACTCTCCTGACTGTCCACGCAATCTAGCTCTGAAGTGCACCAAAGCTTCCCAGTTCACACTATTATTACCAAACAAAATGAAAACCTGGGGAAAAAAACCCACTTCTAATACCTTGAGAGGTCCATCAGTTCCCATTAAAAATAGAGAAGCTATTACAGAAAGTGAGCAAGTACCTGAACTACAGCTCAGCACAGGCCCGGGCAGCTGGAGGTTGCTTTACAGCACCAGGTGAGGACCAGAGCTCTGCTCACCCACCCCTCTGGCCTGGGGCATCCGCAGCTGGTCCTGAGGGACGCCCATGGCCTCTGCTCACCCGCCCGACCACCCTCACGGCAGTGACACCCAGGAGGGGCGCTCGGCAGCCCGTGAGCCACCGAGCAGACACAGCCTCGGCAAGAGGCGCCCCTGGAGTACCCCCGAGCGCACCAGGCCCGGCGCGACAGGGCGTCGGCTGAGGGAAGGCGACAGGGCAGGCCCCAAGGGCCGCGCGGCCCGGGTCAGCCCGCGCGCGAACGCTGAAAGCCGCGCGTCGCTATGCAGCCCCTGGGAGCGGCGAACTGCTCCCGCCGCGAGGAGTCGCAAACCGCCCGCGGGGCTCCAGCCTTATCTCCGCGCATCGGCCCGCCCCGCCCCGAGGAGGTCGTGCTCGCGCTCCCCCTGGCGGCGTCCCGCCCCTCGCCGCCTGTCCTGCTCCGCCATTGGCCGCCCAGCAAGGGGGTGCGGCCCCCTACAGCGTGCTCAGCCCGAGCGGCGCCCATTGGCTGTCGGGGGCGGGGGTGGGCGGGGCCGCAGGAGCGCAGCCCACCCGGCGGCAGAGCGGAGGCGAACGGAGCCTCCTGGCGCGGGGTGTGCGGGGAGCGGTGGCCGCCGGCGGCCGTGGTCCTTCCGCCGAGGTACGGGGCCGAGCGGAGTTTCGGGGGGTCGGCGAGGCGGGCAGCTTATGCAGATGGAGAGAGTTTTGGAAGAGTCGAGGGTTTCCGGCACCGGGACGGTGCGGCGGGAGGTGCCGGAGGGAGGGGAGCAGTCTGGCGGCTGCGGTCCGCTGCTCCGCCCGCGGCAGGAGAGAGGGATGGGGGAGGCCGTGCGCGCCGCCGGGAGGGCTCGGCCTTGCGGGGCCCGCGGTGTGCCCTGCCCGCCTGGGACCTGCGCCCACCCCCGGGTCTCCCGTCACGTGTGTGCGGTGCCCTGTGCACGGGGGAGCCGGTCAGCACCGAATCGCCCCCGCCGCTCTGCAGCACCCTGGTGTCCGTGCATGGCCTCAGCGCCGGTTAGCGTGACGATTTATTTTGTTTGGAAGGGTCTCTGAAGTCAAGTTTAACCGTGTACGAAGCCCACAGAAACTGATCCCGGTGCGGAGCTGTAAGGGGATTCCCCCACCTGTGGCCGTGCATCTCTTCCCAAAGGCACATGGGAGAGACAGAGAATTCATCTCTTCCCTTGGGGATCACCCACCCTCACTAGCAAGCCTGTGTTCGTCCTTTATCATGAGCCCTTCTCCGGCTCGAGCATGTAACGAGTGGCCTGACCAGCTGCTGCTACATTAGTCCTGTCGTCTCCAGCGCCAGTGCCCGAGACTTCCTTACGGAGTTCTCTTCCTTACGGCCACTCACCAGATCCACTCGGATGAGCAGCACAGGGGGGAGCAGGGGGTGCACCTGAAGCACTGCCTGAGGACGTGTGTATGCACAGGGAGAAGGGGAGAGGAAGGAGGTGAGACTCTTCCTTGTGTTCCAGGCTTTCCTTCCTTCCCACAAAGCTGCTTGGACGCCTCTGAGCCTGGGTGGCCCATGTGAGAGCCAGAACTGAGCTCAGGCTGCCAGCTGCTGGTTTTGGTAGCATCAGTCTGAGCTCCTCAAAAGCCACTGCTCAGCTGTCCCCTTGCTCTGCCCTCCATGCCAGAAGTCCTGGGCATGCTGAGCAACAGTGGCAAGAAGCTCAGTAGCTTCACTTAGTCCATATCCCACTAGGACTGGTGGCATTTCTCAGTCAAAGGCCTAATGGCACAGTTAGTCCCAAAATGTACTGAATTGGGTTCTTCATGAGCGTGGCTGGAAGGGTGCTGCCTGAGCCAGCTCCCCTTGCTCCCAGAGGGCCAGCAGTTACAGTATGCTGGCAAAGAGTCTGGCAAGCTGAAATCCCCTCTGGCAGGAAAAGGAGAGGAACTATGTTTTTCTTGCTCTAAATGCCTGCTCTGGCTAAAAGGTGGCTGCATCCTGCTTACTGTGCTTGCTGAGAAAGAGCTTGTCCAGCCTTAGCTCCAGGAGAGACCTCTCATCTGAGCAAAGCAGAAAGATGGAGTAAGGGAGAGCTGCAGGGACATGAAGCTCAGGGCATTTTTTTCTGGCAGACCTCACAGACAATCCCTTGCATGTGCTATGCATTAGGTATGGAGTGGATACCAAGATTGTCAGTTCTGTTTGGCAGCAAGAAGGGAAGAGTCAGGTAGAACCGCTCAGTACTTTGCTGCACCTAAGCCTTAGACACATACAGACTTGAAAAACATACCCCAGGCTCACTGATCCAGGAGGTTAAGTTGAAACGCTCTGCCTGGCATGCAGTAACATGGCTCTTTATCATCACAAGTGAACAAGTGCTCATTGTTAAAAGATGTGACTTGCCTACTTCAGGAATAGAGTGCCAAATCGGGTTTTTTCCTTTGAATATCAGTTGTATTCACTGAGTTATATATTCACTGCATAATATTTGATCACATGCAGAAACCACAGATATTGATAAAAAAACCCCTGAAGTTTGAAATGCCAAAAACTCCCATGACAAGTGACACACCAGTAAAGTACATCTTCCCACCTTTGTTTCAACTGTGCAAGCTTCTGCTGCATGTGGATCACGCGCATACTTGTCACTTGGTACTAAGCACTGCAACCCTGCTGACCTGAAACTTGAACAAACAGGAAAAAAATATTTACCTAAAGGAATAAGATAGATTAGAAGTTATATCCTCATTTTTTATATCTCATTACTGGTCCAAAGGGAGAGGCTGTCACCTACCAGTGAAGGAGACTACAGTAACACTCAGCAGCTATCTTTACTTACCAAATTCACATAGTACTCCCCTTCCAAAGCCAGACTGAGTATTATTTGCAGAGAGTCACAATATTAACGTGCAGTTGGTTTGTATGCGGTTACTCGAGCTATCTAGAGTTCAGGGCAGGATCCATCTCACGTGTGGTGGGATGAGGCAAGTCACCCTCTGCAGATGGCTGTTTCTCCCCCTCTAACTGAAAAGGAAGCACACAGAGGGATAGAGTTAGTTGTCCAAGTCTAGAGGTAGGAGATGTGAATCTCACCCCTCCTATTTTTACTTCTTTGTACGTGTATGTGCTGTCCTCCAGTTATCAATGTCTGAAGAGAAAGAGAAGGAAGAAAAACACTCTGCTTTTGCTTCCCTGGGAAAACTCCTTCAGGAAATACCCTGGGCTAGAGCAGCAGCTGACACATTTAGTCTCAGCAGGGAAGATCTTCCCAGCACAGTTAGCTGTTCTTTGGTTAACTCGTGGCATTTTACCGAGGTATCACACCAGAGTGGAGGAATAAGGATATACCCTGCAGGTAGAAGTGTGATGAGCAGTGAGAGCTCAATTTCTTTTCTTTCACATTGCAGGATTATGTCCAGCCCCTGTCCAGCCCCTTCTCCCTTTGCTTCACACAGCAAGTCCAAGAGCTTTCTGGCCTATGCAGGGGCCCAAATCAATGGAACAGCTAACGCTCCCACAGCAGCAGGGCTTGCACTCCTCCTTGGAAATTAGCTATTGTTTGCTGACTCTTTGCAGGCATGGTCTTTGTATCTGACAAAACATTTTAATTTCCACTGGGATCTGGTACATGGAGATTCCCAGAAATACTCATGTGAAGGACTATACTTGCTTGAGAGGTAGGACCATGCTTCTAAAGTACATAAAATAAAAGAAGCAGGCTAAGAGCTGGGGCTCCGTAACCCAGAAACACGAGGAAGCAAGAATGGTGGGAGCAGGATTAACTGCTTTGGATTATCCCACTTGGTGTTGCTGATGCCAAAAATTCTTGACAGTATTTTATTGCATTCACAGTCTTTCCACACCAAACTTTCCAAGCTGTAATCTCAGCTTTTCTTTTTCCTTTATTATTTTGTGTGCTTATCTTGCTGTTTCACTCAAAAGCTCCCCATCCAAGGATTTGTTTGTAGGAAACCCCAAGACACTCTGGGTATTCATAGCCTGGGAGTTTGTTGTTCAGTTGTGGACCACAGTTTGCTGTGCCTGTTCATTCTTCAGTCTAATTTGGGTATTTAAGAGGAAGAGAAAAAAAACCCACATTTTTGTAATTCAGAATAGATTTGAACGTATGTCCTGCAGCAGAGCAGCTCCCTTCCATGCTCAGGTCCACTCAGGCTGGCAGGTCAAGAAGGGGAATGGAACCTGTCTCCCGACAGTAAGTAATAAATCCCAACTTCTGCATGTCTGTACTGAAATGGCAGGTTGGTTGGGGCATTCCTTCAGCTGCTGCTGATGGTGTCAGGCCCCTGGATTGCTCCTGTCTTGCTGCAGCATGACTCCCAGTCGGAGCATTGTGGTTAACGGTGAATTGCCCTCCGTGCTGGGGAACACACACACGAGTGGATATGCTAAATGCTGTCCAACTCCATCAAATCCATTATGGTGCTTTGAGTCCCTGAAGATACATCCTTCCAGAAGGCAGTTGGAGGCCTTGGGACCCTCCCTGTAGTTTGGGGGATACCCCAAAGAAGGCAGCTCCTCAGGAGCACTGGACACGCAACACTTCTCTGTGAAAGCTATTTCTGCAGGGTAGGTCATTTCATTTAGGTCTCCCAGACTAAATCAGCATCTTAGCTTTATGCCTTTGTATCCTGGCCTGCTCTAGAGAAGAAAATTCTGGGAACTTGGAGGAATGGACTGGTCTGTCTGCCAGATAGCTCAGGTGAGAGGTAAATGGCATGCAGTAGCCATGAACAGCGGCTCTGTGGTTTCCCTTCTAGCATACCGAAGGGGTGATCTGGGTGAAAGACAAGGGAATAATGTAAATCATCATTGTCCTAAACACACAGAACCAGATGTGTTGTCCTTCTCTTCCCTCTCCCCTCCAGCCTTCATGGCTACAAGGGACTCTGGACAAGGAGGATGGGGAAAATGGTGGAGAGTCACTCTGCATTAGTGATTCGATGAACTGCTAACAGCAACCAAACGACACACATCCCTGTGATCTCAGAGCTGCCTCGTGACGGCTGAGATACCTCGCTGGAGGAGGAAATGACTCAAGTTCCCATGGCTGGCCAGCCTCAGGGCAGCACCCGTCAGTGCAGCAGGGGCTAGGTACAATAAAAAATTAAACGTAGAGCATGGAATGCTTTCCTTACTGCAAACATTTGCTTTTGCTTCAAGGTTACCCTTATCTAGATTTTTCTGTCAGAAAAAACCCCAACAGACTATCAAAACCCCTGACTGTATGAGATGGAGGGCACAGAGGTATGGGGAGGGATGAGCGTGCTGCCTTCCACTTCCCCTTCAGCAGCGATCAGACTGTTTTCAGAATGATGTGTCTTGTAACTGGAAGCATGGGCAGCACCAGCATAATGGGAGCAGTGGAAGAAGGGCTTGACTTGTGGGGGTTTATTCACATAGTGGATGCTTTTTTTTTCCCACTCAGGGAGGACCAGTGGGAACAAGTGATACCACACTGTTTTGTTCCTGCCTCAGCTCTGGCCCCAAATGGCTCATGTGTCTGTAACTAATCCTCGAGAAAGCGAGTGTGCAGTCAGAAATGGGAGGTTTGCTCCCAAGACCACAGATCTCCTTCCTGAGCCTGCACCCAGCCCAGCACATCAGTTAGCTCCCAGCACCATGAGGCACAGAACGGGGTGGGGTTCTGGTGCCCTTCAGCTGTCACAGTACAGTAACTCCTGAGCAAGTACTTATACCTGCCTAAGAGCAGGTTCAGACCGACCAGCTTCCTTTACCATGGGCACCCAGTTCTACTGGTAGAAAGCCCAGCTGTAATCAAAGAGCTGGCTCTGCCTTCAAGGGCTTCCATTGCTGCAAAGTGAACTGTTGCAAGGGCTGTTGCAAAGTGGGGTCAGAAAGTTTGAAAATTTAAAAGGTAACAAACTAAAGTGATGAGCGGTAAGGAGATTACTCTTAACCTCGGGTTGTGTTAGGATTGTCTCATCTGTGCATACGTTCTCTACTTGGCCTCACCCCAGTGCAGATGTTTACAGATTCACCACTTCCCTCTTTATTTTCCTCTTCAGAGCGAGCTGGAGATGGTGGACCATCTTGCAAACACTGAGATCAACAGCCAGCGCATTGCTGCTGTGGAAAACTGCTTTGGGGCTTCTGGACAACCCTTAGCCGTGCCAGGAAGGGTCCTTCTAGGAGAAGGGATTTTAACCAAAGAATGCCGCAAGAAACCAAAGCCTCGCATATTCTTCCTTTTCAACGACATACTCGTCTACGGCAGCATAGTCATCAACAAAAGGAAGTACAATTCCCAGCACATCATTCCCCTTGAAGATGTCACTTTGGAGACACTGCCAGACACCTTGCAGATGAAGAACCGTTGGATGATTAAAACCTCCAAGAAGTCCTTTGTGGTTTCTGCAGCCTCCCTCACGGAGAGGAAGGAGTGGATCAGCCATCTGGAGGAGTGCATCAGGCACCTGCTGACGAAGACGGGCCGGCAGCCCTCCACAGAGCACGCGGCCCCCTGGATCCCAGACAAGGCGACGGACATCTGCATGCGCTGCACGCAGACCAAGTTCTCCACGCTCACCCGAAGGCACCACTGCCGCAAGTGTGGCTTTGTCGTCTGCGCAGACTGCTCCAGGCAGAGGTTCCTGATGCCACGGCTGTCGCCCAAGCCCCTGAGGGTCTGCAACCTGTGCTACAGGCAGCTGCTGGCAGAAAAGAAGAAGGAGGCGGAGGCAGATCGCCTGCAGCCGGAGCTGATCCGCTCTTCCATCCCAGGCTACGAACCCTCCAGCGGCGATGACAGCGACAAGTCTGACGATGACAAAGCTGACCAGTGGCCAGCAGACACAGAGTTTTATACCTCAGAAGTATCCTGGTCGTCTTTCCATACCTGACCTCCTTGAGAGCTGGTGTCATTTAGACACTGGGAAGCCAACTTCTGGCCTCCAGTGCATGCCCTTCTTGATGTTTTCTCTGTAAGCTGTTCCTAGGAAGGTGGATCTTGGCCCCTCTGTGTGGTGTCTGTGTGCAGCAAGACGGGGTTGTCCCTCTGAAAATATCTCATATGACACGAGCACAGAGAGCAACAGCTCAGTGAAGAGCACGGGCTGGGGCGGAGACCTGCAGATCAGCCTTGGCCAAACAAGCTCACCCCTGAGTGCCTTAGCCTTCCTGGCTGCAAAAACAGAGCAATAATACTTTCGTCAAATGCTTTGAGATTTGTTCTTGGGAGAAAAAGGAGCAAGAAGCCCTGGAGTTAAACACGCTTGCCTGCTAGCAGTGTGTTCCTCTGTCATGGCAAGGGACGCTCCAGGTGCCGTTTTCCATAGGCATTGCATCTACATCAGAGATTCTCACTGTGAGCACGACAGCCCGAGGGGATAGCTGCTCATACCTGCCTGGCAAGGTCAGCACAGCTTCCAGTTTACACCCAGGTCTCTCAACTTTGGAAACACTAAGGGAATGGTACTTCAAAGGGAGAGAGCTCCTTCAAGGCTTAGCATAAGAGCCTTAGAAAAGCACTGGAGCATCCAGCTCTCTCGCATGGCAAGAGGGCATTTTGGGGTACTAGGCCACGAGGGAGGAAGGAGAGGGGAAAGGAACAGGTAAAATTAAACAGAGGAGTGAGGTAAGAAGGAAGAGACTTACCATAGTTGACTCAACTAAGTGCAGAGCCCCAGATCTCAAAAACAGGCAGTTCCACCAGATGATCAGCAACTTGATGAACTCAAGCCTATCAGGTAAAAGTGTAACCCAGGGAAGACTTGTTGAAAGTCCTGAAAAATCCAGGAAAATGTCCCAGTGCTGTACTATGAAGTACAGCACTTCCACTTCCACCCCCCTCCCGAGCAGGAGCCCAAGGCTTTGAATGCTCACTTGTGGGCTCACCTCACATCTGTCACCCTCACGAGTCCACAATTAACGTCCTTTATACTTCCAGGACTGGAGCCCAAGAGTTTACAGTTAACTTGAGATCAAATTTAAAATTCAAATTAAGTTAGAAGTAAACAGTGTTTATTCAAGTATTGTATCATAATATAGCATGAGAGTAAATATACTGAAAATCAGACAACAGCAATTGTTTTGCAGCAGACATTTCTACAAACTCCATTACTACTTTTAGTATATTTTTGTATTGTGTGTTTTATGCTCTGGAAAAAGAACATGGCTGGGAGTACACTGCCAATGTTATAAACTGTTTCCTTACCATGACCTGTTCCAAACAGTGCATTGCCTGCCAGATGGCCAGACTTCAGGTTTTTTAAATTTCAGTTCTCGCCGTCTTTTGTAAACTGCCACTGTTCCAAAGAATTTGTATCACTTGACTCTGTGTGAATAAAGATATGGCCAACAGGAAGAAAAACAGTCAGGAAAATATGACAATAAAGTGTGTTGTTATTTAACAAGAATCTTAAACAAGAGCTGGGATTCAGGCCCGGCCAGCCAGCACAACTTCTGAATCAGCCATGGGGTGAATGCTCAGGGTTGCTATTTACAGCTTGAAGGTAAGCACAAGTGAAAAAAGGTTGCCAAATCCTTTCTATTTATACCATGTTGTCATCTGACTCGGTTTTCCCAAGTCTTTTGCAATCCCCTGCAGTAGTCTGTATTAATTGAAACGGTATTTTTCCGGTGGGGGCACAGCTTAGAGTGGGTCAACAAACCTTATGACCTAAACAGATGTTTTGGGGTTTAAAAGCAGCAAGTACACCGAGTTCTCTTTTTCCCATCCCTCTGCAAGCTTAGTTCATAACTCTGGGCAGCAGTGATTGTTTTTAGAATGCCTCCCACCCACCAGAAGGGTGTACATGCTAAGCAAACAGAAAATGACCTTAATAATAAACAGCCTTTAAAACAATTCACAAGCCAAAAATAGCCCAGCTGCTGAATGCCTGACCATAGCTGGCATTCCAGTTCCCTGCTCCTGACGCAAAGCTCCCAGTTTCTTCCTAGTAACTGGCTCCAGAAATGTATTCCACTTTTGAAGCTACTCCTTAGTTTTCTTAGAGATCAGCTTCTCTTTATCTTATCATGTCCAAAGGTCTTACCAGCCCTGAAAGAGCTATGAACTGTTTTTATCCACTAATGAAGGACAGGCACGACTCTAACAAATGCCCTCTTGTTGAGCAAGAGGGCATTTCTTAATCACAGCAGGAAAAAAGAAAACACAAAACCCAAACAAACCCCACCAAAACCAACCCAGCCCCTTTTTTCTGTGCATACTGTGTTTGACGGCCTCTCTGGAAACGCATACACCTTCCAGCAACTGGGACGGCCCGTTCCTTACAGGAGGTGGGTGTGGAGAAGAGTCAGGGGTGGCAAATCTGTGACACTTGTGAATAATTGAAAATAAGGGCAACTCGCACTACTTGTGCACACTGGTATTTTGAAATGTGGTGTTTGGAGACTGAGACGGTGCACATGAACACTTGCACTTCCAGAGCTTCTTACACACACCCTGCCTTGCGTGCGTTCCAGTGCCTCCTCCCAGAGCTTTCCTGTTGCTAGCCAGGCGCTGGAGTTGCTCCCAGCTCCGCAGCTGTGCAGGCAGTGTCAGGGTATCGCGGTGCAGCTGCTGCCCAGCGGGGACATCCAGAAAGACTGGGCCTGCCAGGTTCGAGAAGACATTTCACATGGAAGCCCCAAGCAACATAGTGACTCTTAAACTGTTAATGCATACAGTGAAAGGAGCCTGGGCAGGAAAACACGGGGAAATTTAAACAAAGCCTCTCCTCCCCCTTCCTCTGGTTTTATTAGCCAAGCTGGGGAGCTCAGCACTGGGATTAGAGCCTGGAGCTCCTGGCTTCTGTCCTGCTGAACACATGAGTTTTACATCACAGGCTGTACTGTTACAGTCCAGCCTGGAGTTTTCCAGCCTGATTCTATCTCCAGCACATTAATGGAGCATTTCCTGATGGTTTGTTTTTTTTCTTTTTTGAGCTAAATAAATGCCTTACCAGGGTTCATGAGTTTGCAAACCCATGTGGCCAGGAAGAACAGTAGCGTGAATGCTCTCTTTGGAATCACAGAATCATCTGGTTGGAAGAGACCTTTAAGATCACCGAGTCCAACCGTTCACCCTGCACTGCCAGGGTCTCTAAACCATGTCCCTCAGCAGCATATCCACACGGCTTTTAAGAAAAACATCTGCAGGCTGGGCATTTTGTGGGGTCACATCCTCCTTCCTGAACGGCTCCCAAA